>CM075978.1:120559970-120825278 GCA_038087875.1 Malacoraja senta | reverse complement strand
CCATACTAATATAACAATGTCTTTAAAGGCTCTGTCTTACCTGTTTGCGGTCATCGGCGGTGAAGCGCGGCGTCGCCGGTAGCGGGGACCGCGCGGCAACGGCGAGTGCGTCGAGCCTATCCACTGGAGCGCCGCACGGATGCTGCGCGGGGGCCGAGTTAATTCAAACACGGCGGGTCCCACGTGCTTGCAGTAAGTAAAAAAAGGGCGGGCCGACTCCGATGACGTCGGCCCGCCGCACGTGACTCACCAGCGGCGGCCATCCTGATCGCGGCGCTGTAGCGGTGGCTGTGCCTGCGGCCGTGCAGCACACGTGCCTCACTGGCGGCGGCACGTGCGTCACTGGCGGAGGCTGTGGCAGTGGAGGTTTGACGCACGGCGCTCGAGCCATACTGGCAGTGGCCCGTGCGAGCGGCCGTGCCACACTTGTGCATCACTGGTGGAGGTTGTGCGGTGAGTATTTAGTTTTGGACATTGTCAATTTTATTTTAGCACCGCGCGGTGTTGGGAACACCGCCGCCAGGCTCGGGAATTGTACTTTCTCACGAGTGCACGGTCTATGGCGGCAGATTCCTCCCGTTTCGCCGCCATAGACCGCAGACTCGTGAGACAGGCCTTTTAGTCCCCACCTTTCATTGTGATTGGTCGGATCTTGACCTGTATACAGATCCTTCCCAGATTAGGAGAGCTCCATGTCTGTGAACTGTTCATAACCTGATCAGTTCGTAAAGTAAAGTAAAGTACATTTATTTATATTGCACTTTTCAATCAATTTCAATCAATGAAGCCAAAGTGCTTTACAGAGAAAATTATCCATATAAATGAAACAAAAGAGGTAGAAAAAAAGACACAACACACTAGAAGAGATTCAACACGAACGTCCCACAGCAGAGTCGACACTGTCTACTGTGAGGGAAAGGCACCAAAATGTCCAGTCCTCTTCCTCTTCCTCCTCCTAGTCCACCCGAGGTCGGGGCCAGTTTGAGGCCACCGCAGCCAGTCGCCGCAACGGCAGCCCGATGATTATAGGCCCACCCGCCGGGAAGCTGGAACACCGGCATCGGGTGGAAAGTCCTCAGCGGCTTGGAAGTGTCTGGAGCTGCCGCTCCCTCCCCGGAGACTGCGACGCCCGTAGTCTTCAAGCCGCGCCGGTTGGAGCTCCGACTCTGACTCCGCGGTGTCCTCGATCCAGCGCCGCCCGCCCGCGGCGGGACGCCCCCAGACCGCAGACGCTGCTCGATGTTGGTGGTTGGCAGTCACAGCACTCCGGAGAGGCGACCCGGCAAGGCATCGCCCGCTCATTGTTGGTATCCCAGCGCTGTGCCGCCGAAGCTGTGGTCCCGGCAGGAAACGCCGCTTCAGCCCGATGGAAGGCCGCATGGGGAGAGCGAAGATGCGATATGGAGGAAAACCGCATCTCCGACCAGGTAGAACTGGGGTAAGCCGGAAATGTGGCCACAAACCAAGTTCCCACGTGGTGGAAGATGCCTGCAGCCCTGTATTATCCTGCTAATCTATCCTACTGGCTTGCCAAATGTTCAATCATATCTATCAACTCTGCATATGTCAGCCATTCATAAACTAGGGAGTGCATGTAGTGCACAACTGTATGCAGTTCAATTTCACTCCAGGTGTAATTTCATTTCAACATGATCTCCAGTGTGATCTCGATCTCCAGATAAATCAAAATTGGATAAAGCAACATAACAAGTGCTACTCTCTCCAATTTCTGTGATTATGTGTCTGGATATTTCTGGAGGGGTACTGCAGCACACATCCTGCAGTTTATCCAAATTGGTCATGGTATGCTGTGCTCTGAACAATATTACTTGGCAATGAGGATTTAATCTTTAAGATGGAAGCTAGTGTAGTCAAATCTCAGAACCTTTTCCAAAGAATCATCATGTTAGGAAGGTGGTGCAGAAAAAGTGTGATTCCGCGAAAGGACAAGGACAACATCTTCTCATAAGTTTGCCTACATACATTTGTGTAAATTAAAACCTTTGCTTTTATCTGCTGTAACTATTGTAGTTTCAGCAAAGGTAGACTCCTCAGCTCCCTTCTCTGACCTATGGGGCTGTCCCACTGTACGAGCTAATTCAAGAGCTCTCCCGAGTTAAAAAAAAATCAAACTCGTGGTAAGCACGTAGAATGTACTTACCAGGTACGTCGGAGCTCGGGACGTCTCTTAGCGGCTTGTAACGCTAACGGCAGGTACTCGGGAAACGCGGTAAGCTCGGGAAGACTCGTGAAGATTTTTCAACATGTTGAAAAATGTCCACGAGAGCCCCGAGTACCTACGAGCGGCTATTACTATAATTCTCCGAGTTCGAATCAGGGGAAACTCGGGAGAACTCTTGAATTAGCTCCTACAGTGGGACAGCCCCATTGGAAACACCCAGCAATGTTAATGATTTGCAACTGTTTGCTGTCCTTCAGCTGCCTCAGTGTCTGTCCTGTAATGGTCCACATCCATGACCTCATCACAACCTGTGGCTGCTCAGATGCAAAAGAGGCTGTGAGATTTGTCACAGTGATCTGTCATGTATTCTTGCCTTCTTAGACAGCCTGTACATCCCAGAAATTACTACAGAGGACCAAGCACAAATTGACAAGCAAATATCAACCAAAGAAATATTACAAGCAATTAAATCGATGCAGAGCAATAAAGCTCCGGGACCAGATGGTTTCCCAATATTCAAAGAATTTGCAATCAAACCTGCTCCAACACTTAAATTGTTGTATCAGGAAATATTTAGCCAACAGAAACTACCTCAAACAATGTTGCAGGCAACCATATCAGTCCTACTTAAAAAAGATAAAGACCCACTATTGTGTGGTTCATACCGCCCTGTAAGCTTGTTGAATTGTGATTATAAAATCCTCACATCTTGAAACAGTAGTCTCCAAAGTTATTAACCCTGACCAAACTGGATTTATACCGGGCAGGCAGTCATCTATAACATGCGGCGCCTACTTAAAGTATTGTATACACCTCACACCACAGAACAATCGGAAGTAATTGTTTCTTTAGACGCCGAGAAGGCATTCGACCGTGTCGAATGGCAATATTTGTTTGCTGTTCTCAAAAGATTTGGCTTTGGTCCATCATTTTTATCATGGATTAAAATATTATATTTGGCGCCAATGGCAGCTGTGCAGACCAACAATATAATCTCTGACTACTTCCAGCTCCATAGGGGCTGCAGACAGGGCTGCAGCCTTTCTTCATACTTATTTGATTTGGCAATAGAGCCACTTGCTATAGCTCTTCGGACAGAAGATAGTATCAGAGGTATCTTTCTAAGTGGTAAATCTCACAAAGTATCGCTGTACGCGGACGACCTGCTGGTATATATATCCAACCCAACTGACTCCATACCATAACTACTGCATATATTAGAGAATTTTGGCCGCCTGTCAGGTTATAAGATAAATTACTCAAAGAGCTTGCTTTTCCCAATCAATCACACTGACGGCGACTACTCCAGCTTCCCATTTAAACTTGAGAAAAATGTATTTACTTACCTGGGAATTAAAGTCACCCATACCATGGGAGGTTTACACAGCCATAACTTTAAATCATTATTAGAACGAACAACACAGGACTTCAAAAAATGGTCAACACTACCACTCTCATTGGTAGGCTATATTAATATCGTTAAAATTTTACCTAGATTTCATTATCTTTTTGAAATGATCCCCATATTCATACCTAGGACAACTTTTCAGCAATTAGAAAGACTAATTTCATCATTTATTTGGAACAATTCAAATCCCAGGATGAAGAAAATATACTTGAAAGTTCCTAAGAAGGCGGGTGATCTAGGTTTGCCTAACTTTATCTATTACTACTGGGCTGCAAATATTGTAAAACTTTTACATTGGAAATATTCATATGAGAGTAAACAGGGCACAGACTGGGCACAGATGGAACTCCTATCTGATCCTCTACCGATAATCACCTGCTCACTACCTTATAATCGCAAAATACAAATGACAAAACATTTTGGACTAAAAGGTATCAGCATGCTTTTCCCGGTGGCAAATAATCAATTTTTTACATCCTCCATGTTAGATACTGCGTTTTCATATTGGCATAGGAATGGACTGGTATATTTTTGTGACTTGTTTACTGACGGAACGTTCACTTCCTTTGAAACGCTTGCTGAAGACCACAATATATCCAGATCTCATTTCTTCAGGTATCTTCAAATTCGTAGCTTTGCTAAAACTGTGTTTCCCTCATTTCCTCACCTGTCCACTAAGAGCCAATTAGACACTATTCTGGAGTTGGACCCCTTTGACAAGAAACGTGTTTCAGCAATTTACACATTAATACAGGAATTAAAACAGATAACCTGGGACAAAACTAAAGCGGCATTGGAGAGGGACCTGGGTGTAGAGCTTTCTGATGAGGTGTGGCGAGAGAGCTTAATTCGTATACACACCTCTTCGCTGTGTATACGCCATGGGTTGATCCAATTTAAAGTACTTCACCATCTTCATTATTCAAGAGAAACTTGCCAGAATCTTTTCTACCACAGATCCTGGCTGCCCTAGATGTGGCCAGAGCCCAGCCTCTGTAGGACACATGTTTTGGACATGTCCCTCTCTCAACAGCTACTGGGGAAACATATTTGAGGTATTCTCTCATATCTGCAGACAGACTATAAATCCTGACTTGCACAAGCTATCTTTGGAATACCGCCCCCAAACTGTAAGCTTACAAATTTACAAGCAAATGCTTTAGCGTTTGCATCATTGCTTGCTCGCAGGCTTATTATTTTCAACTGGAAGTCAAAAAAAGCTCCATCTTTTTTGCAGTGGTTAAAGGAGGTGTTCTCCTTTTTACCCTTGGAAAAGATCAGGTGCAAGGCCTGCAGAAACTTCGCTTTGACCTGGAACCCTTTTATAGATTTTATTAAAGATTTTTCCTTTAACTGAAAATATTGTCTACACAGTTATAATCATCTATTTATATTTGTATGTTGCTGTTGTTAACATGTAACATTTGAACACAAGGACTCTGCCTTTATTATTTTATTTTAATTTAATTTTATTTTAATTTTTTTTTCTCTTCTCTTTTATGAGCCTTCGGGATGGGGAGGGGGGTATATAAGTTTGTACTGTTCTGGACTGTTTGTTGGTGTTCTGTGTAAATCTGTGTTTATGACTTGAAAACCAAAAATAAAGCAATTTAAAAAAATTGTTTTTAAAGAGTTTGTTGACAACCCTGAGTAACCCAACATTTGAAGTCCAAGAATGGTACAATCAAAGTTATTTGTGGAGAAATACTGCACCAGGTTTACTTCAGGCATATAACACAGACCAAGTCTGAAAATAGCAATGAGACATAAACAACTGCAGATGCTGGAATTTTGAGTAAAAGACAAACTGCTGGGGGAACTCAGCTGGCATGGCAGCATCTGTGGAGGGAAAGGACAGAAGACATTTTAAGTTGTGACCCTGAAACATCATCTGTTCATTCCCCTACAAATGGAAACACTGTGTGATCATTATCAATCGATGTCTTACCATGGTTTTTTCAGACAATTTCCATCCCTCTTGATTACACAGTGGTCCAAAAATCTTTAAACTAAATATATTAACCAAAATACAGAGTTACAAAGGATAGAGAAGAAATTCTATCTCAAATGGCATGCCCCACATCCTTAGATTGCCCATTATTTCTGAACTCTTCCCCAGCGAAAATCTCGCAAGATCAACCCCTTTACAACTTTATCATAAATTCTATTCAGTTCAATCTTTTCTCACAGGATTAACCCCTTGTCCCATGAATCAAACTAATGTATTGCCTCAAGGGAAGTATATTTTCCTATACATAAAGAAAATATATCTATGTGATACTGCAAACAAGGTCACACATCCTGTAATCTAGAAAGAAGATCTCCTTACTCAGCAGCTTAAATATTCACTTGTCAAGCACTAACCAAATGTATGCAAGTTCTGAAAGTGATATAATTGTGCAAGTTGGGGTAATGGAAATATGTAACACATCCTTGCGTGCACCTACTGATCTTTATCTCTTCCAAGAATTCTAACATAGTACAACCCATTTGCAATGATGCTAGCATTTGCTTGTAAATTTGTACGCTTACAGTTTGTTGGGCGAGTCCAGAACCAGGGGCCACAGTCTTAGAATAAAGGGGAGGTCATTTAAGACTGAGGTGAGAAAAAACTTTTTCACCCAGAGAGTTGTGAATTTATGGAATTCCCTGCCACAGAGGGCAGTGGAGGCCAAGTCACTGGATGGATTTAAGAGAGAGTTAGATAGAGCTCTAGGGGCTAGTGGAGTCAAGGGATATGGGGAGAAGGCAGGCACGGGTTATTGATAGGGGACGATCAGCCATGATCACAATGAATGGCGGTGCTGGCTCGAAGGGCCGAATGGCTTCCTCCTGCACCTATTGTTCTATGTTTAACCCCTGTGGCTTCAACATTGGTAGAAGAAGATTCACGAACGATCAAAGTAGGTCGGGGTGGGAGATTGCAACCTTCACGTCGTCCGCCCTGTTTCAACGAATTCAATCAACCTGGCGTGCACAATCAAATAAGATCAAATAGAACAAGTTGTCCCACAACTCTAGGCTGTGCACGCCATACGCAAGAAGAAGAAGAAACTAGGTCAACTTCCTCTTTTTGAGGATCTTTGCACCACTGACAAGGCCTGTATTTATTGCTATTCTTAATTGCCTTTGAGAAAATGGTGGTGATTTGCATCTTTCAGGTGAATAGCTTTTGTGGGATATTTGGTAAGGCGTTCAGTAAGTCAGGATGCGATGGAGAGGAATTTGCAGGTGATAATGTTCCTATGCAGTTGCTAATGACGTTCCTATGCAGTTGCTACCATCTTCATGATGGTTGAGGTCATGGGTTTGGGAGGTTCTATTGGAGTGACCTTGTATTGTATTGCATTGTGTTTTAGATATATTACACCCATGGTGGGCCAGTGGTGGAGGGAATTAATTGTCAGGCTGGTTGATGAAGTGTCAACCAATTGATCTGCTTTGCCATGGATAATGTCAAATGTTTGTGCCATTGGGGCTGTACTCATCCAGCCAATGGAGAATATTCTGGCACTCTCCTGGTGTGCCTTATGGTTGGTGGACAGGCTTTGAGGTATCAGGAGGTGAGTCATTTGCTACAGGATACCCAGTTTCTCACCTGCTCTTGTATCCGTGCTATTCCGTATGAGTCACAGAAATGCACGTCGGCCTGCCTTGTCAATGCTGACCAAGTTGATTGGGTTAATCTCATATCCTTGCATTTGGCCCGTAGCCCTATAACCCCTTACTATCCATATATCTGGGCATAGCTGGTCCAGCATAGCTTGGCCATGACCATCAAAAATCAAAGATTGGTGGATAAATTCTGTCATGTCGGAAATGGACTTTGCCAGGCAATTTGGTGACACAGATATTATTTGCTCCCTATTTGCCCATACCTAAATGTTGTCTATGTCTTGTTGCATCAAGGCATGGACTACCATATATGTAACCCATAAAGGGCTCTGTCTTGGCCTGCTCCACCTATATTTATGCAGGGTCAACACAACGTTTGGGATACAAGGCAACATGAAGTATGGATAGAAGAGGTGGAATGTGGTAGCAGATGAAAAATGGAAAAAAATAAACTTTGATCAAAATGAAGTAGCAATGTGCATAGAACATTGAATGACAGGAAACGGGGAGCGGAGTGAAATATGAAGTAAAATTCTTTGGAAACAATCGGTTGGTTGGACATGTGTGGAGATAGTAGAAGGGTTAATGCAGCAGGTCAAAGATCCTTCATCAAAAGTTTGGAAAGAGAAAAAACACGAAAGTGAGGGAGGGGTGCAGAGGACAAAGGAAATATCTCTAATAGGTTGTGGACAGGATTACCATGGTGATCAGTTGCAATGAAGTTATCTGATTGGTTAACAATGGCAGTACTATTATCCCTCAAGCTTGCATTGAGCCTGTTGTAAGAGCAGGACTCCTGTGGAATTAATGTAGGTGCTCCACAGAGCAGTCACACAATCTTTGTTTAGTTTCTCCAATGTAAAGAAGACTGCTGTGAGCATTGAGCACAATAAAAGATTGGAAGATGTGTAAGTGGAAAGAGTAGTGGAAAGGAAAGGTTACTTTTCAGACAGGAGAGAAATGGGCTAAACCTTGGTGAGTATAATAGTAAACTTCAAAATATAGAGTTTCCTTGGAATGGGAAGATATGGCAGATGAAATTTAATGCAGGAAAATGTGGTGCCCATTTTTCCATGCTGTACTGTAAGTTCTCCAACTATAGAGAGTCAGCATAGGCTGAGTGTGGGCCATGGCCCACAGTGAAGTCTTCTGTGATTCTGTGAAAGCTTTCCATACATAGTCTCTTGCCCTCCTACGGAGCTGCTATCAGTGAGCTGCTCAGCATTTTACTGCAGAGCATTGAGACTGATTAACCAAGATTAATGTGTTTGATCACCCTCAAGATTATTGACAATATCAATCATTGCATGGAAGAGAATATTGAGAACCTATTTGATTGGTGCTGGTGGCCACTCTTTCCGGGAACAAAGAATTAATTGCAACATATGTGGCATTTTCTAGATGGATTCCACTAATAACGGGGAATTACAGACCAGTTAGTCTAACGTCGGTAGTGGGGAAACTGCTAGAGTCACTTATTAAAGATGGGATAGCAGCACATTTGGAAAGTGGTGAAATCATTGGACAAAGTCAGCATGGATTTACGAAAGGTAAATCATGTTTGACGAATCTTATAGAATTTTTCGAGGATGTAACTAGTAGAGTGGATAGGGAAGAACCAGTGGATGTGTTGTATCTGGACTTTCAGAAAGCTTTCGACAAGGTACCACATAAGAGATTAGTATACAAACTTAAAGCACACGGTATTGGGGGTTCAGTATTGATGTGGATAGAGAACTGGCTGGCAAACAGGAAGCAAAGAGTAGGAGTAAACGGGTCCATTTCACAATGGCAGGCAGTGACTAGTGGGGTACCGCAAGGCTCAGTGCTGGGACCCCAGCTATTTACAATTTATATTAATGAACTGGATGAGGGAATTGAAGGCAACATCTCCAAGTTTGCGGATGACACTAAGCAGGGGGGCAGTGTTAGCTGTGAGGAGGATGCTAGGAGACTGCAAGGTGACTTGGATAGGCTGGGTGAGTGGGCAAATGTTTGGCAGATGCAGTATAATGTGGATAAATGTGAGGTTATCCACTTTGGTGGCAAAAACAGGAAAGCAGACTATTATCTAAATGGTGGCCGATTAGGAAATGGGGAGATGCAGCGAGACCTGGGTGTCATGGTACACCAGTCATTGAAAGTAGGCATGCAGGTGCAGCAGGCAGTGAAGAAAGCGAATAGTATGTTAGCTTTCATAGCAAAAGGATTTGAGTATAGGAGCAGGGAGGTTCTGCTGCAGTTGTACAGGGTCTTGGTGAGACCACACCTGGAGTATTGCGTACAGTTTTGGTCTCCAAATCTGAGGAAGAACATTATAGCCATAGAGGGAGTGCAGAGAAGGTTCACCAGACTGATTCCTGGGATGTCAGGACTTTCATATGAAGAAAGACTGGATAGACTTGGCTTATACTCGCTAGAATTTAGGAGATTGAGAGGGGATCTTATAGAAACCTACAAAATTCTTATGGGGTTGGACAGGCTAGATGCAGGAAGATTGTTCCCGATGTTGGGGAAGTCCAGGACAAGGGGTCACAGCTTAAGGATAAGGGGGGAATCCTTTAAGACCGAGATGAGGAAAAACTTTTTCACACAGAGAGTGGTGAATCTTTGGAACTCTCTGCCACAGAGGGTAGTTGAGGCCAGTTCATTGGCTATATTTAAGAGGGAGTTAGATGTGGCCCTCGTGGCTAAGGGGATCAGGGGGTATGGAGAGAAGGCAGGTACGGGATACTGAGTTGGATGATCAGCCATGATCATATTGAACTGCGGTGCAGGCTCGAAGGGCCGAATGGCCTACTCCTGCACCTATTTTCTATGTATCTATGTATCTAATACATTAAAGGTGCTGGTTTACCAAAGAAGGCAAGAGCACTGGAATATCTCAGTGGGTCAGGCAGAATCTCAGGAGTCTGCACAATTATGTCTGCAAGTGGTCACAATGCAACTAGTCATCTTCCAAAAGATTCACCACCATTCGCTTTCTGTCCAGAGCCATTCTGTTCTTCTTCTTCTTCTTCTTGTAGGATTCCGGCAGTGTAGACGCTGCTAAGCGTATTACTGCCCTCCACAGGTCAAAGTTTGAACTAAATTCTTACATACAGTCCTGTAACTTGCAGGAATTGAAGAACAGCCCTGAGCCATTCTGTTCATTAACAACTAGAATCATATACAGCAGCTGTGCCACCTGACTGTAGATTGGCTATTGCATGTTAGCCAATCAGAATGCTTAGTAATAATAACTCCGCCTAGTGCATGCTTTATCGTGTAAGAACTCACCTACTGTATGTAGTAGCTGCAGCAGACTGAATGTATGATGTACTGCAAATCTGATACTGGAATGAACATTAAAGATGCTTACATCTTTACCTGTGTGAGAGTAAGGTATTTACATGGTGTCAGATAACTGGATCTAACGGATCTAACCCTTGTCCGTTTACCACGATTTATTTTCTTTACCAGTTTTTATCTTGTGATTTTTTGACGATATGGCCAACTCCTGCCGAAAGCCGAATTCTGCTACTGGACAGACCAACAAGTCCCTATCTCTCTGTTTCCCATAGGCAACCAGGTATTTTGTCACACCAGTTGCCCTGACCTGTGGCTGTTAATTGCAAGTATAGGACAGGGAACCTCTGGACCTCTGGCGTAGGCTGAGAGGGCTGAAGTAATTGGCTCCCCAGGTCATGGTGGACGGGTCACTGCTCTCATGCTATCTGATGTCAGCACAAATTTGCTTGCAGTACTGACTCTAGGAGCGTGATGTTTGACACGGCAATGCAGTCAAGAGGTAACTATGCCTCATTTACCTTCCATTTTCTCGCAACAGTGATTTCTGCTACCTACGCCTTGTCATGCCTGCAATGTCTTCTTAAAATAGTGGAAATGAAGATCTGTGCATTATTGTAGCTGGTCAACCCAATTAGTTGTAATACTTGAAAGTTTTACATAACAGTGATGGAAACAAAGATCCACAGAAGTTCACCACTTAAACTATAATTTACTGCTCAGACTGCCTTCACCTAGTTAAACATCCACCCCCCCTCCCCCTCCCTCCAGCCCCTGAACAACTCCACACACACACAGAATCGAATCTGGGACTCTGGTTCATAAATTCTTAAGTCATAGGTAGAATTAGGCCATTTGGTCCATTGAGTCTACTCTGCCATTCATTCATGACTGACCTATATTTTCCTCTTATCCCTGTTCTCCTGCCTTCTCCCATTTGCACCACTGGGTCACCCTTCAGATGATCAATTGGCAAGATGATGCAGCCCTACCTTTTTTAGTGGTGCAAACATTTGTAATGATGAATACTGAAGATTATAATGGCGTGTAGAGGAGTGTAGAGATTGGTGGGGGAGTCGATAACTCATTACCACAGAGGGCTGTGGAGGCCGTCAGTGGATATTTTTAAGACAGAGATAGACAAATTCTTGATTAGAGTGGGTGTCAAGGGTTATGGGGAGAAGGTAGGAAAATGGGATTAGGAGGTAGAGATCAGCCATGATTGAATGGCAGAGTGGATTCAATAGGCCGAATGGCCTAATTCTACTTATATAACGTGAACTTGAGATGTTTAGCATGACAGTCAAGAGTAAGCAGAATCAGTGAAACTACAGAAGAAGCCTCTGCTTTTCTCTTACAGAATTTCACTTGGTTATCCATACTCAAACTAGATAAGTTACCATTACAGAATAAGAACTGTATCTGTGTCATTCTGAAAGTTATTCATATTCTTTGAGGGATTAAAAGCAAAGGAAATTCTGGAGCAGAAGGTAGTGTAATGAACCTATGGCCACGGTTGTACTATTAGCATGGCATAAAAGAAAATGTATGCGACTGCAGATTCTGAAACTCTACTAAGAAAGCATTCTACCTTGCATCGGTCATTTTTATTCCATAAGACCCGCATCAGTAATTATCCTTCAAGATAGCTCCCAAAGACTACTGGCATCAAATAGAGCTTTAATTATTTAATATTAAACGTTTGTTCTTTGAAATTCATGATAGATAATGTTTCCTGCTTTGCTAGTTTATAACATCATTGTTTGCTGTAATACAGACATGTTGAAAATCCTGCAACAATTCTGAATATTATCTCCCATGGTTTACGACATAGAGCCAAGCACTCAACACTAATCCATGAACATTCCTCACGGTCACATCTTGTAATAACAATCACTGTCACCACAAAAGCCACTGCTGACAATAGGCCAGGTAAGGAAGCCTGAAGAGAAAAGTAACCCAGTAATGGAGTTTGTAGATTATTTTTCAGTTTTTTAAAAACTTTATTGTTCTAGATGTATGCGTATCATTGAATTCTCAGTCTTCACAATCCGTGGCTGTGAACCACTCAACCGCAGAATCTACTATGTTTTCAAGACATCTTAAAAGCAAGCTACAGCTGGTGGATCTTGCTGGCAGTGAATGCATAGGTAAGCGGCATTAAATCCTTCCACTCAAACAAGTTGTTCACTAATTTGTTCACTGTAGCCACTACAGTGAACAAATTAGCCACTTTTAGTTTTAGTTTAGTTCATTGGTACGTGGACCGAGGTTTGCTTCATCAAATATCTAGGTACCAACAAGGATAATTAGATATGCTAAAGTACTAACAGATAACTTAGAACCTGCTGAAATACAGGTATAAAGTGGCTGGTTTTCCTCTAATGATAACCTTGATATTGGCTTTCCACACCACGTAAAAGGCAGTGAATCTACAAAATGTGATTTTGCACTTTCCATCTTCTGATTTTTGACAATACTCTGATTGGTGAAGGAACCAACTAGCTCAGAGATGCACTCTACTGCATCCGCACTCATTTTAACATGATTCTACTTTCCCAGTGGCAAACCCATGCATGATGCACATGTGCAATCAATATACTTGTGTTATATTGTGCACTTGAGGTGTATTTTAAAACAGGAAGGCAGATTATTATCTAAATGGTGTCAAGTTATGAAAAGGGGAAGTACAAAGGCAGTGAAGAAAGCGAATGGCATGTTGGTCTTCATAACAAGAGGAGTTGAGTATAGGAGCAAAGAGATCCTTCTGCAGTTGTACAGGGCCCTAGTGAGACCACACCTGGAGTATTGTGTGCAGTTTTGGTCCCCTAATTTGAGGAAGGAAATTCTTGCTATTGAGGGAGTGCAGCGTAGGTTTACAAGGTTAATTCCCAGAATGGCGGGACTGTCATATGCTGAGAGAATGGAGCGGCTGGGCTTATATACTCTGGAATTTAGAAGGATGAGGGGATCTCATTGAAACATATAAGATTGTTAAGGGTTTGGACATGCTAGAGGCAGGAAACATGTTCCCGATGTTTGGGGGAGTCCAGAACCAGGGCCACAGTTTAAGAATAAGGGGTAAGCGATTTAGAACGGAGATGAGGAAACACCTTTTCACACAGAGAGTTGTGAGTCTGTGGAATTCTCTGCCTCAGAGGGTGGTGGAGGCCGGTTCTCTGGATACTTTCAAGAGAGAGCTAGATAGGGCTCTTAAAGATAGCGGAGTCAGGTGATATGGGGAGAAGGCAGGAACTGGGTACTGATTGGGGATGATCAACCATGATCACATTGACTGGCGGTGCTGGCTCGAAGGGCCAAATGGCCTACTCCTGCACCTATTGTCTATTGTGGTTCCTGGCAACCACTTATAGACATGGTAGGATTTTTTTTTTTTTTAATACACAAAATATGCCCAGTGGTTTAAAGGTGGAATGGGACTTAAGAGAATATTGAAACTCCTTATGGTATCTGTGCTTATCAGTCCACTGTGCAGCATCAGATCTCGAAGATGTTGGTGCTTACTATTCAAGGAGTTAGAAAAATCTCCTCCAGTACATGATAATCAGAAAAAAAATCTGATATCTAGAGATTATCATCATGGCAGATGACAATTCAAACAATCTAAAGAAGTTTCTAAAATCCATGAAAATAGAAAATCTTGACCAAGCCTTAATTGGGCCATGTTCTGAGCAATTTGAAAAGACATTATCATCCCAGTTGTGCAGCAGTGGACCATTATAATCATCTTCAGTATCTTGGGCTAGAGAGAGTTTAAATCAGCACAGATATCTGCTCGTGATCAAATATTAAATGTATCAATACAGCTGATAATTGGCATATGTGTTATCCCAGGAGCATAATTCTGCCCTTAGTCTACGTGCAATACACAGGCAAGAAAGGAAAGCAAATTTAAAAGACCATATACATTTTTGAGTTAATGATGAAATTTCGATAAACTTTTTAAAGAAATAAAACTGGATGGCAAGTGGCATGAATTGTGATTTTGAATGTGCCATCTTCTATTGGTATCCTCATTGCTTATTCTGAGTTTTATCTGAGTCAATTTTATAGGAATATTTAATTTGGGTAGTTTACAACCCAGCAGTATGAATGTTGAATTCTCTAATTTTAAGTAACTTCCACTAACACTCCCCTCCGATCCTCTCCCCTCTTCCCCTTGCCCCTTCCTCCACCCTAGTCATTTGACCAGCTCCACAGTTCATCACATTGCATCCCTCAATTCTCCTACCAGAGCACCACCCTGCCTGAGGTTATTTGCTGCCAGCACTGATTTGTCCTCACCTCCAGCTCTTCCCCCTACTTTCAGTCTAAAGAAAGGTCCCAACACGAAACATCATCTATCCTTTTTCTCCAGAGATGCTACCTGACCTGCTGAGTAGCTCCAGCACTTTGTGTCTAGCTTTCATGTTTAACCTGTGGTTTGATTTCTGACAGGAATGTCAGGAGTGACTGGTGCAGCTTTGAGAGAGACTTCTTTTATAAATCGCAGCTTATCAGCATTGTCTGATGTGCTTGGAGCACTGGCAGAACAACGATCGCATATACCTTATCGAAACAGCAAGCTGACTCATCTACTCCAAGATTCCTTGGGTATGTACATATTCAGTAAAATAGTTTAATAATTGTCAATAGTTTTTGATTTCAGGTGCTTGCACTAATATTCATTATGCACACAACTACAACTTGCAGAAGGACACTTTGTGCAAAATCAACAAGCTGCACCTTACTTTCAAATTTCCATTCGCTTATGTATGGTTAACGTGTTTCAATTGCTTGATGCTTCTGAATGAGGGCATGGCCAGGCTGGGATTCAACGCTTTGCTTTGCAGTTTGACTTAGCCTGCAAAATTTCAACATGGCTGGATACTCGAGGCATCAATGGATTCATCTTAAAGCATCTCTGGAATACTCCCAGCATGACAAGGATGAGGGTCTCAGAGCAGAAAGGAGGTGGTTGGAGGAAAATATTGCCGTCAAAGACAGCAATAGTAGCAGACAGGATGGGCAGGAGCACAGGAAAAAGAGAGGAAAGACCAATGGTTTAAACTGCATTTATTTCAATGCAAGGGGCTTAATAGATAAGACAAATGATGTAGGACATAGATTGGCTCCATGGAATAAGATAATTTAGCCGTAACAGAAACATGGCTGACAGTGATGGAAATGGGTTTTAGGAACTAGGGGTACTCTAAGGTCCGTGAGGCTGAGGTTGGGAAGGAAGGGGGGAGGGGTTTATGTGCGGTCATACCCATGTAAGAGTACAAGAATGCATAACTTGTTTATTGTGTATTTATAATATAGTTTATTGTGTATTATATGTCATAGCTGCTTTCTTGCATCTCTCTCTCTCAGACAGACGAAAGCAATGATCATAGAGTGGAATAGATGACATTTCAGGTCGAGACCCTTCTTCAGACTGACAGTCAAGGGAAAGGGGAAACAGGAGATATAGGCATATCTTCCATTCATTTGTCCTTAGTACCGTCTATATCTCTTCCTCTTTCCCCTGACTCAGTCTGAATAAGGGTCTCGACCCGAAATGTCATCTATTCCACTCTATGATCGTTGCTTTCGTCCGTCTGTTCGCTCGCCCTTGGATTAAGTAGCGCAGGATAAAGCTGTGAATTCACGCCATTCCCCTCCCATTCCAAATCTGACCTTTCTGTCCTGGGCGTCCTCCATTGTCAGAGTGAGGCCCAGTGCAAATTGGAGGAACAGCACCTCATATTTTGCTTGGGTAGCTTACACCCCAGCAGTATGAACTCAATTCAATTCAATTCCTTTATTGTCATCTTGCAAGCAACAGTTGTGCAGTGCAAAACGAAAAGACGTTTCCCAGGGAATACCGGAGCATCGCACATGACGTTTAAAACATTTCACACATAATAATAATAATAACAACACTAAAACAATCCAGTCCCTGATGGAACAGTATGTTAAAATAGATACAAACAACGTTAAAATACAGTAAGACCAATCATAAACATGTCCGGGGTGGCTGATTTGAGTGGCCAGTGCCAGTTATTGAAGTGGCCAGTGCCAGTTATTATAGTGTCCGTGCCAAGCCGCAGAATCAGGTGACTGTGAGTACAGAGTGGCTGTTTAGCAGCCTCACAGCATATGGCAGGAAGCTGTTTAGCAGTCTTGTAGTCCGGGCTTTGATGCTGCAATATCTCTTGCCTGATGGCAGGAGATCCAGGTGTATGTGGAGGGGGTGCATTTTGTCCTTGGCAATTTTTTGGGCTTTTTTCCGACAGCGGCTCAGGAACAGTTCTTGTACCGAGGGTAGGGAGACGCCAATGATCTTCTCTGCTCCCCTCACTACCCTCTGCAGAGCCTTCCTGTCTGAGCAGTTGCAGGTTGAGTACCACGTATTTAAACAGTACGTGAGTACAGACTCCACCGTACCCCTGTAGAAAGTCCTGAGGATGTTGGTGGGGAGTGAGGCCTGTTTTAGTTTCCTCAGGAAGTGCAGTCGCTGATGGGTCCTTTTGACGGTCCCAGTGGTGTTTCTGGACCAGGTGAGGCTGTCCGTAATTTGCACCCCGAGGAACTTTATGCTCTCCACTCTCTCCACTGTGGCGCCACTGATGTTAAGGGGTGCATGCTTTGGCTGCGCCCTCCTGAAGTCAACAACCATCTCCTTTGTTTTTTCCACATTTAGTTCTAGATTATTTTTGCCGCACCAGTCCACTAGTTGTTTTACTTCCTCCCTGTACATTGATTCATCATCTCTGCTGATGAGTCAATTGATGAACCTTGACTTATGTAACTTTAAATAGCCCTTGCTTTCCCTCTCTCTCTCCATCCCCTCCCCTTCCCAGTTCTCCCACCAGTCTTACTGTCTCCGACTGCATTCTATCTCTGTCCCACTCAGCCCTGACATCAGTATGAAAAAGCTGCCTGTTCCGTTGAGTTATTCCAGCATTTTACATAGAAAGTAGGTGCATGAGTATACCATTCGGCTCTTCGAGCCATTCAATGTGATCATGGCTGATCATCCACAATCAGTACCCCATTCCTGCCTTCTCCCCATATCCCTTAATTCCACTAGCCCTAAGAGCTCTATCTAACTCTCTTTTGAATGCATCCAATGAGTCGTCCTCCACTGCCTTCTGAGGCAGATAATTCCACAAATTCACAACACTCTGGGTGAAAAAGTTTTTCCTCATCTCAGTTCTAAATGGCCTACCCCGTATTCTTAAACTCTGGCCCTTGGTTCTGGACTCCTCCAACATCGGGAACATGTTTCCTGCATCTAGCGTGTCCAATCCCTTAATAATTTTATGTTTCTATAAGATACCCTCTCATCCTTCTAAATTCCAGTGGATACAATCCCAGTCGTTCTATTCTTTCATCATATGATATTTCTGCCATCCCGGGAATTAACCTCGTGAACCTACGTTGCACTCCCTCAATAGCAAGAATGTCCTTCCTCAAATTAGGAGCCCAAAACTGCACACAATACTCGAGGTGTGGTCTCACCAAGGCCCTGTACAACTGCAGAAGGACCTCTTTGCTCCTATACTCAAATCCTATCATTATGAAGGACAACATGCCATTAGTTTTCTTCACTGCCTGCTGTTTCTTGCATGCTTACTTTCAGTAACTGATGTACTAGTACACCCAGGTCTTGTTGCACTTCCCTTTTTCCAAATCTGACACCATACAGAAGAAGGATCTCGACCTGAAACGTCACCCATTCCTTTGCTCCAGAGATGCTGCCTGACCCGTTGAGTTACTCCAGCATTTTGTGTCTACCTGCCATTCAGATGATAATCTACCTCTTGTTCTTGCCACTAAAGTGGATAACCTCACATTTATCCACATTATACTGCATCTGCCATGCATCTTTCCACTCACCCAACCTATCCAAGTCACCCTGCATCATCATAGCATCCTCTTCACAGTTCACACTGCCATCCAGCTTTGTGTCGAAGAAGATTTTCTGTTACGACAGACAATAAAGTTTTCTGAATCTGAATCTGAGTCATCTGCAAATTTGCTAATGTTACTTTTAATTCCTTCATCTAAATCATGAATATATATTTTGAATAGCTGCGGTCCCAGCACTGAGCCTTGAGGCACCCCACTAGTCACTACCTGCCATTCCTACTCATTGTTTCCTGTCTGCCAACCAATTTTCTATCCATGTCAATACCCTACCCCCAATACCATGTGGTCTGATTTTGTCCACTAATCTCCTGTGTGGGACCTTATCAAAGGCTTTCTGAAAGTCCAGGTATACTACATCCACTGGCTCTCCCTTATCCATGTTACTGTCTACCTGAACTTAGTTGTTAGGGATAACATTAATTTCTTTTCTTTCATTTTTGAATGACAAATAATTTCAATTCAATTCAAAATGTACAGGTCTATTACCAAGATCTTGGAACATTTCACATTGTTTGTCAATGCTCTGCGTAGTCTACTCTTCTGCCTCACTTTCCCTTACTAAAGTTTACTTAAATTTAGAGCCTTGTTTTCTGACTCATCCTTCTCCCTCTTAACTAGTATATCGAATACCATTCAACGGTGACTGCTAGCCAGGCGTTACTGCACCATTAACTAATTGACTAACTCAGACTAATTATTCATTATTTTTGTTAGCTGAAAGACATATTGTTCCAGAAAAATTGAACATAATATTCTAACTATGGCACAACCAATGATTTATACAAGTTTTCTATTAGCTTCTTAAGCATTATTTCCCATTTGAAAATGTAGCATATCATTTGCTTTTGAAGATTTGTATATCTGAACCCTGATTTTTTAACTGCACATTTTGTGCATCTCCTTTCTCCAAAATACCTCCCAAAATACATCATCGAGTTTTTGAGAGCCAGGAGAGCCACGGAGGCAGAGAGGCACGGAGGCAGGGAGGCAGAGAGGCACGGAGGCAGAGAGGCACGGAGGTAGAGAGACAGGGAGGCAGAGAGGCACGGAGGCAGAGAGGCACGGTGGCAGAGAGGCACGGAGGCAGAGAGGCACGGAGGCAGAGCGGCAAATAAAATAACGTGGAATAATAAAATAACGTGACTTTACCTGAGCCCGTGCTCGAGGTCCTGTAGCCCTGACAGTGAGTTTAAGAAATTCTCCCTTGAATTTTATTCAAAGGAACGCTGTGTTAAAACACAATTACATCTACTGAGGAATGTGGATCGATGTATTGATGACACATTGTATAACTACTGGCTGTTAACAAGTGCTAACAGTGGCAGTTAACAAATCGTTTTCGTCTGAGTTGAATAAAGTGAGAAATGGCTCGAATCTTTCTGCAGTACTCAGTAAACCCGAGCTGGAAATTGAAAACTAGGGGAACGCCATACCCCTGCGTACCCCTCCATTTCCATCACTATCACTGATGGCTGAGCGAAGTGCAGGGCTGTGTGTTCAGGTACAGATGCTACAATTGTTCATAAGGATGTTGCCAGGACTTGAGGGCCTGAGCTATAAGGAAAGGTTAGGTAGGCTTGGACTTTATTCCTTGGAGCACAGGAGGCTGTGAGGTGATCTTATAGAGGTGTATAAACTCACGTGGGGAATAGATGGTGTGAATAAATAGAGTATTTTACCCAGAGTAGGGAAATCAAGAACCAGTGGATATAGATTTAAGGTGAGAGGAGAACAATTTAATATGAATCTGAGGGGCAACTTTTTCACACAGAGAGTGGTGAGTATATGGAATGAACTGCCAGAGGATCTAGTTGAGGCAGATACCATAACAACAATTAAAATACATTTGTATAGGTACATGGATAAGAAAGGTTTAGAGATATGGCAGATGGGGCAACTTTGTTGGCATGGGCAAGTTGGGCTGAAGGGCCTGTTTCCATGCTGTGTGACTCTGTGACTTTCTGTTATAGAGATGCAGGTAAGAGTGTGATAATATTGTGTGTACCCCTTCTGGAGTCCGAACTTTAAGTCAAGACTTCTAGACTTCCTGTTATAAGTATCTACAAGTACCCTCTCTACAGAGAGATCATACTGTATCAACCTATTTTTTAAAGACTAATTTCCTTATTACCTTAGTCTCTTTTTAGCTGTCAATATTCAGAGCGATAGGTCAAGAGAGAGAGGGGGATAGAGAGGGAGGGGGTAGAGTGAGAGTAAATAGGGAGGGGGCATCTCCCTCCTCATCTCCCTCTACAACCCCACTCCCCACCCCATCTCCCTCCTCATTTCCTTCATCCTCCTCCCCTCACTCCCATTCCCTGCCCCCAGGACCTACCCAGGTCGTAGAGCAGCGCCAGGGACTGGAACTCGGCCTGGTTCTCGTCCTCGGCCTGGCCCTGGCTCCAGCCATCAGCTCGGCCGCTGCCTGGGCTATAGTGCAGGCTCCGACTTCATCTCCAGACTCCAGCCATCAGCCCGGCCGCCGCCTGGGCTATAGTGCAGGCTACGACTTCATCTCCGGGCTCGTCCGAGCCAGGGCCCGCGGCTCCACCCTCGCCACCAGGTGTCGGGCATCGGCGGTCACGGACCCAACCCAAGCCCCGGGCTTGGCTCTCACCAGTGGCGGACCTACATTTTTGGGGCCCTGAAGCTTGAACTGTTATGGGGGCCCCTTCGCAACCAGCAATGAGGTCTGGGTAACCACTGTTATCTTCTTCAATGGGGTTGTTCCACGACAGATCACCACAAATTTTAATTTCTGTCATAAATGTTAATAGTGTTTAAAATTATTTATAATTATTTTATATTAAATATATTTAGAATTAAACATCCTTAATTTGAACGTTTTTTTCTTTACGGCTAGCCTACTTTAATAACCTTTTAGTTTATTTTAACTATTATTTTGTATTGAATTATTAATTTATTTTTTTAAACTGCTTCTCATACAGTAGACCCAAAATCTATTGGCCGGGGGGTCCAGGAGGCTGGCTAGGCCCCCGGCAGGGTCCAGGGGCAGCGCCCCGGTGGGGGTTTAGGGGGTAAAGTCCCCTGAAGCTCCTGCATTTTCAATAAATTGAAAGTGATTCTCAAGCTTTCTGCTGGTAGTTTACATAACAGAACAAAATAACCCCCAAAAGATATATGTTTCATGAAAAAGACAATAGGTGCAGAAGTATGCCATTCGACCCTTCGAGCCAGCACCGCCATTCACTGTGATCATGGCTGATCATCAACAATCAGTACCCCATTCCTGCCTTCTCCCCATGTCCCTTTCACTCTTTAAGAGCTCTATCTATCTCTCTCTTGAAAGCTTCCAGAGAATTGCCCTCCACTGCCTTCTGAGGCAAAGAATTCCACAGATTCACAACTTTCTGTGTGAAAAAGTATTTCTTCATCTCCGTTCTAAATGGCCTACCCCTTATTCTTAAATTGCGGCCCCTGGTTCTGGACTCTCCCAGCATTGGAAACATGTTTCCTGCCTCTAGCGTGTCCAAACCCTTAATAATCTTATATGTTTCAATAATGGCCTCATACAGCTAAATAAATCTTCACATCTTCAAATATGTTACCTGAATGTCTCTTTGCCTAGCACTGAGATGAGAAAAAAAATGTTCACCCAGTTGTGAATTTGTGGAATTCTCTGCCACAGAAGGACGTCTCCTTCAACAGCACCTCGGTCTCCATTCCTGAGCTCAGACACCCACTTCTCCTCACCTCACCTCACCTACGCTCACTTCCCCTCACCTACTCACCTACACCTCGACTAAACCCCTCGCCTCACTAAACCCCTCGCCTCGACGATACCTCACTACCAAACTTCTCCTCACACCTAAACCTCGCCTTGACTAAACCGTACCTCACTAAACCTCGCCCCTTAAATAAACCTCACACCTCACCTCACACCTTAACCCCACCTCAACTTAACTAAACCTCCCACCTCATGACTAAACTCCACCTCACACCTAATCCGCGCCTCGACTAATCGCCGCGATTAGTCGAGGCGGGGATTAGGTGTGCGGTGGGAGGTTTAGTCGAGGCGAGGTTTAGTGAGTTGAGGTTTAAGTGTGAGGTGAAGTTTCGTCGAGGCGAGGGGTTTAGTCGAGGTGAAAAATCAGATTCATGTCTTGGAAAACAAAAAAATCGGAATTCCGATTTAAGTCAAGTCAAGTCACTTTTATTTCTATAGCACATTTAAAAAACAACTCTCGTTGACCAAAGTGCTTTACATTGGTGGAGGTACCAACGTTATACAACATCGGTTCATAGATTAAGTACATACATAAATACATACATATAGCCCTCCCTCAGAGGACGTCAAGAAAGGCTTGGGAGTAAAGATGAGTTTTACGTCTCGACTTAAAAGAGTCGATGGAGGGGGCAGTTCTGATGGGAAGAGGGATGCTGTTCCACAGTCTAGGAGCTGCAACCGCAAAGGCGCGGTCGCCCCTGAGCTTATGCCTAGACCGCGGGTTGTTCAGTAACCCCAAGTCGGCCGATCTGAGGGACCTGTAGGTGGTGTGGTGGGTAAGCAGACTTTTGATGTAGGTGGGGGCAAGCCCATTAAGGGCTTTCTAAACATAAAGTAGGATCTTGAAATTTATTCGGAACCGCACAATGAGCCAGTGGAGAGAGGCCAGAATCGGGGTGATGTGGTCCCTTTTTCGGGTGCCCGTCAGGAGTCTCGCTGCGGCGTTTTGGACCAGTTGCAGGTGGGACAGGGAAGATTGGCTGATGCCAGTGTAAAGGGAGTTGCAGTAATCGAGGCGGGAGGAGATAAATGTGTGGATGATCTTTTCGAGGTCATCAAACTGGAGGAATTGTTTTATTTTAGCTATCATCCGAAGCTGGAATAAGCTAGCTTTTACCACGGCATACCAGCTCCAGCACCAGGCTCGGCTCCAGCCAGGGCCCGCGGCTCCACCCTCGCCACCAGGTGTCGGGCGTCGGCAGTCACGGCCCCATCCCAAGCCCCAAGCTCGGCACTCACTCCAGCTCGAGAACCAGGCTCGGCTCCAGCCAGGGCCTGGGGCACCACCCTCGCCACCAGGTGTCGGGCGTCGGCGGTCACGTCCCCATCCCAAGCCCCGGGCTCGGCTCTCACTCCAGCTCGAGCACCAAGCTCGGCTCCAGCCAGGGCTTGCGATTCCACCCTCGCCACCATATGTCAGGCGCCGGCAGCGGTCACCACACGAGCGCTGGATTGCCCCTCCCTCCCGAAGTGTCCCGTCCTGCCTTGCAAGTGAATTGTGACATCACTCGGGTGTGCTGGAGTGCCCCTCCCTCCCGGAGTGTCCCATCCTGCCTTGCTAGTCCATTGTGATGTCACTCAGGGTTTTTTTCCCGAAATGGGTGAGTTTTCGGGCAGTTTTTTAAACTTTAAACGATTTAAAAGTTCAGAAATATAGGTGGGAATCAGAGGGGAAGATGTTTATCGCCTTGACGGGAAAAATGTGAGTATAATGTGTGAAAATGGGAAGGCCTAGCGTTTGGAAGAAAATAAGAATTAACCAGATTGTGCCCAGATGTCACACACACACATACATACACACAAACAAGATAAGAGTTTTAGTATAATAGATTTTATATATATATATATATATAACACACACACACACACACACACACACACACAACCCCCCCCCTCAATTTAACGTCATGCTTCTTTAATTCTGAGGAATAATTTCCACAGAGGTTATAATTTATAATGCATTTCCAAAACAAATACGAATCTTAAAATACTGGAAAAACATACCAATGAGTTGCTGACGAGCAAGTCGTCAGAGGTGGAGAAGTGGACTCCGAACAACCCTCCTTCCTTCCATATTCTTAGACTGTTTTCAAATGATATCATCTATATGGGATGCTTACATTGACCAGATCGGATGGATGCCATGTGGACCTATCTTTCCTTTTTGTTTATCCATTCTTGGTACAGGATGGTGCTATTCTTAATGATAGCACAGGTCAGAAATGTTTCTCTTGACAGTGAGGGAAAATAATGCACATATTAAACCACAATAAACCTTTTTAATCTAGGTCAGCTTCAGTTACTGCACTAACAGATTTTGTGATTTAAAAAAACGTGATTAGCATGAAGCTTTTCAAGTGTGGTACATCACAAGAGAGTTGGGGGGGAGGGAGTTGCCTTTTAAGATAAGGATGGACATAACTACAGTGCTTGAAAATAATATTCTTAGGGGATCATCCAGTGATGCTGTATGGATCTTAGAACTTAGAAACAGGAGGGTAATGATCACTTTGATGGATGGAACTGTGGTATAGGTCAGCGGGATTTAGAAGGGCAGATGTCGTAGTGATTGCAGATTCCAGATAGTTGTAAGAATAAGAGAGTAATATATGTGAGAGATTTTAACTTCCCTGATATTGTCGGAGACTCAAATAGTATTAATAGTTTGGGCAGGATGAAATTTCTTAATGTGTCCAAGAAAACTATCTTGCAATACTGGATCTCCTTTTAGGGACCTCGGTAGAGCAAGTGGCTGAAGTGTCAGTCAGGAAGAGCTTGGGACCAATTACTTTAATTTTGATCAGTTTTAACTTATTTATGGAGAAAGATGGGATTGATCCAAATTTTAATGTCCTAAATTAGGGCAAGGCCAATTTTGGATGCATAATGCAGGAACTTGCAGATGTTGGTTGATTGAGTCTGTTGGCAAACAAGGGGACGGCCAGCAAGTGGGGGGTTTTCAAAGTGAGATAAGAGCATAGGGGGGTAGCACGTTTCTGTTAAGATGAAAGGCAAGGCTGGAAAATTTAGGGAACCATAGTTGACAAGTGATGTTGAGCTCTGGTCAGGAGAATAAAGGAGGGCATATGTCAGAATTAGGCAATTGGGAACAAGTGAATCCCTCTGCTAGTGTAAGAAGTGGAGGACTACACTTAAGAAGTCAATCTAGAGGACTAAAAGAGGACTTCAAAAGGATCTGGCAGGCAAGGTACAGGAAAAACGTAACAGATTCTACAAGAATTTTCATATTAAAAAAGCGGCTAGGGAGAAATGAGCATAGTCCCCTTAAAGATCAGCATTGCCGTCTTTGTGTAGAGCCACAAGAGATTAGGTAAATACAGAATTAATCCTTATTGTCAGTTTTTATTGAGGAAAAAGTCATGAAGATCCAGTTCAGTTGCGAAAGTGGGCCAAGGAATGCAAATGGAATTTAACTGTCAAAGTCGAGGTGTTTCACTTTGGCATGTCAGATCGGGGCAGGAATTGCACAGGAAACAACTGGAGTGTGTTGTGGAACAGAGAAATCTATGACTACACATGCATGGTTCTCTGTAAATGACATGTAGATTAGACAGGGTGATGAAGAAGGCAGTTGCAATGCATCCCTATTGACGGTTTGTTTAAAAAACAGAACCCTCCAACCCCCCCCCCCCCCCCCTATCCTCCCACCCTCAATCACAACTTCTACAAGAGGAGTCTGAATAAACATGGACCAGTGGAGATAAAGGAAAACTACAATGCTGAGAACTAAATCCTGCACTCTTTACATTTCCCTTTGCTCTATCTATTGTACTTTATTTTGAACTGATTGTATCTACAGTATGTATGGTATATCTGATGTTTGGATAACATGCAAAATAAAACTTTTCACTTACCTCAGTATATGTAACAATAATAAACCTAAACTTAATCTTTACTTCGATATTCAAGTACCTTCCTGCTGCACTTGGAATAACAACCAAAACAATTCCAAATTTACATAAGAAAATGCTGGAAAACTCATGGAAAGAGGAATTGGGTCAACATTTTAGTTTTGACAGGTTCAGGAACATTAAATATATCTCTATTTCCACTGATGTCTGATCCTACTGAGTGCTTCCAGAATTTTCTTTTAATTTCAGATTTCCAATATCAATTACTGTTTGATTTTCCATATTTGTGTCAAAGGTTTGAATATGTATTCAATTGGAGAGCTAGTTGCCTTGAAGTATGTTTATTTTTTTCAGAATTGTAACTAAATATTAGTGTTAAAAAAATGGATAGATAGGTGTCAAATCAATTGGGAATAGGTTCAAAACTATAATTTACTCATAACTACCTAAATAAATAGAGTAATATTAACTAACTAATGCTCCGTTCCTGTGCTTTTAGGGGGTGATGCCAAACTGTTGGTGATGGTATGTGTCTCGCCTGGACAAAAATATATCACAGAATCTTTGCAGTCTTTCGGATTCGGTTATCGAGCGCGGCAAGTACGAAAGGGCCATTCAAGGAAGAAGATTCTGGTATGCTCAGGTAAATGCATTGTTCACTTTTGCATTGTTATGAACAACAGTCCTGGAAAAATACACTCAGCAAAAATAACTGCTGGAGGAACTCAGCAGGTCAAGCAGTATCTGTGGAGGGAACAAGATGGGCAACATTTCCCATTGGGAATCTGCATCAGGACACACGCTTGTGTCTCTAAACTTTCCATATTTGGTTTCCCTTCCAAAGCAATTATTCATCTCAAGCATTCATGGAGATTAAGGTTTGACATTTTCTGGTATTCTGCTCTGAAGAACTGAAGCACAAAATAAAAATTAAAAACTTGGGCAAAGTTCAATAGTTTGGGGACTTTCTTATTCCATGATGCAACAAATACTTACTTACTTAGTCTTAGTTCCTCCCTCACTGTTGAGTGCATTGGGCAGCAAGCTTTTGCCATTCTGTTCGGTTATGTTTGACGTCTTCCACCCTTGATAGGTTTGTGTCCCGGGCTTCCAAATCCTTCTGGAATGTTCGCCTCCATGTGAGTTTAGGTCGGCCTCTTTTCCTTCTTCCGTCAGGTGCCATGTCATTGCTATCTTAGGTGCACGTTCTGGTGACATTCTGAGTACGTCTTGCAAATTTCATCCTGCATACCTCGATGTCCTGGCTGAGGGGCTTTGTTGCAGTTTCCCCGGTAGATATCCTCGTTTGTGATGTGGTCTCTGTAGCTAGTCTTCAGGATCTTCCTCAAGCAGCGTTGTTGGAATGCATCCAATTTCTTTATCATCTTCACATTCATTTTCCATGTCTCACTGGCATAGAGGACTGTAGGGAGGACTACGGACTGGAAGAGCTTGACTTTTAGCATCTTGGATATCCCGCCACTAAACCATATGGTCTAGTGGCAGGATATCCAAGATGCAACAAATAACCATTGTAATAATCATGTACAAGTATTTAACACATTGAAATGGCCTGACAGTTTAATGAAGGATTAGTTCATTTTTTAATATATTACTAGCTAATAACTCAGAATCTCTCCGTGATACATTGCATAACACATTACTAATTCTCAATCACAGTGTGTACAATGCTTTTTTGACTGTTTTAATAGCAAAATATTTTTTAGCCCCATGTATTTTCTTAAGTTAAACACATGTTTAACAATTCTTCTCCCACAATCTTTGCTTACGTTCATCTCTGCTCTTTGGGGAGAGAGAATGCACTTCTGTTTTTTGATCATGCATCAGTCTGAAATACTGGTAATCCACAGGTCTACTGAATATCACACAATTTTCAGTTCTTCATATCTTGTAACTTGCAGCATAGAAGGTGGCTATTCAGCCTATTGAGTCTTTGCTGTCTCACTGAGCAATCCCATCACAAATTTTCTCGGTAACCCACCCATTCCACATTCCTCATCAGTTGCCCCCAGATTCCATTACTTCCCCACACACAAATGCAATTTACTGTCCCAGTCCGACGTGAAGTCCAGTTAGTTCACTCGCAGCATGCATATATACTCAATAACTTTACGCTTCTTCCCTAATCTACAAACGACAGTCAACTATGCTTTTAAAATTAGTAATAGGAACAAGGTTTATTTATTATATCAGGATTGATCTACCCTGACAATTTTTTCAGGTGAGGCAGAGGTTCACCTGCATCTCCTCCAACCTCATCTACTGTATCCGTTGTTCTCAGTGTGGATTCCTAAGACCAAGTGCAGACTGGGTGATCGTTTTGCTGAATACTTATGCCTTGGCCAACACGATCTCCCAGTTGCCAAACATTATAACTCCCCTTCCCGTTCCCACACTGACTTTTCTGTCATAGTGAGGCCCAACACAAATTAGAGGAACAGCACCTCATATTTTGCTTTGGTAGCTTATAACCCAGCGGTATGAATTTGGTTTCTCTAATTTCAAGTAACCCTTGCATTCCCTCGCTCTACATCCCTTCCCCACTCTAGTCGTCATGCTAATTTTTCTGTTTGTATCCCCTCCTCCTCAGCCAACAATGGACCATTGTGGCCATCAGTGCCAGCTCTGATTTGTTCTGTACCTTTTAGAACATAGAACATAGAAAATAGGTGCAGGAGGAGGCCATTCGGCCCTTTGAGCCAGCACCCCCATTCATTGTGATCAATGCTGATCGTCCCCAATCAATAACCCGTGCCTGCTTTCTCCCCATATCCCTTGATTCCACTAGCCCCTAGAGCTCTATCTAACTCTCTCTTAAATCCATCCAGTGACTTGGCCTCCACTGCCCTCTGTGGTAGGGAATTCCACAAATGCACAACTCTCTGGGTGAAAAAGGTTTTTCTCACCTCAGCCTTAAATGGCTTCCCCTTTATTCTAAGACTGTGGCCCCTGGTTCTGGACTCGCCCAACATTGGGAAATTTTTTCCTACATCTAGCTTGTCCAGTCCTTTTATAATTTTATATGTTCCTATAAGATTGCCCCTCATCCTTCTATACTCCAGTGAATACAAAGCCTAGTCTTTTCAATCTTTCCTCATATGACAGTCCCGCCATCCCAGGGATCAATCTCGTGAACCTACGCTGCACTGCCTCAATCACAAGGATGTCCTTCCTCAAATTAGGAGACCAAAACTGGACACAATACTCCAGATGTGGTCTCACCAGAGCTCTATACAACTGCAGAAGAACCTCTTTACTCCTATACTGAAATCCTCTTGTTATGAAGGACAACATTTCATTAGCTTTCTTCACTGCCTGCTGTACCTGCATGCCAACTTTCATTGACTGGTGTACAAGGACGCCCAGGTCTCGCTGCACCTCCCCCTTGCCTAACCTAACCCCACTGAGATAATAATCTGCCCGCTTGTTTTTGCCGCCAAAGTGGATAACCTCACATTTATCTATATTATACTGCATCTGCCACGTATCTGCTCACTCACTCAACCTGTCCAGGTCACCCTGCAACCTCCTAACATCCTCTTCACAGTTCACACTGCCACCCAACTTTGTGTCATCCACAAACTTGCTAGTGTTGCTCCTAATTCCCTCTTCCAAATCATTAATCTATATATGGTAAACAGTTGCGGCCCCAACACCGAGCCTTGCGGCACTCCACTCGCCACTGCCTGCCATTCTGAAAAGGACCCGTTCACTCCTATTCTTTGCTTCCTGTCTGCCAAGCAATTTTCTATCCATGTCAACACCCTACCCCCAATACCATGTGCTCTAATTTTAGTCACCAGTCTCCCGTGCGGGACCTTATCAAAGGCTTTCTGAAAGTCCAGATACACAACATCCACTAGCGCCCCTACATTCATTTTACTTGTCACATCCTCAAAAAATTCCAGAAGATTAGTCATGCATGATTTCCCTTTCATAAATCCTTTTACTGCTATCCAAATGCCCCATTATTACCTCTTTAATAATTGACTCCAGCATCTTTCCCACCACCGAAGTCAGGCTAACTGGTCGGTAATTCTCCGTTTTCTCTCTTGCTCCTTTCTTGAAAAGTGGGATAACATTAGCTATCCTCCAATCCACAATAACTGATCCTGAATCGATCGAACATTGGAAAATAATCACCAATGCGTTCACTATTTCTAGAGCCACCTCCCTGAGGACCCTAGGATGCAGACCATCAGGCCCAGGGGATTTATCATCCTTCAGTCCCATTAATCTACCCAATACTATTTCTCGCCTAATAAAAATTTCTTTCAGTTCCTCTACCCCCTTAGATCCTCTGTCCTCCAGTACATCTGGGAGATTGTTTGTGTCTTCCTTAGTGAAGACAGATCCGAAGTACCTGTTCAACTCTTCTGCTATTTCCTTGTTACCCATAATAATTTCACCTGTGTCTGCCTTCAAGGGACCCACATTTGACTTTGCTACTCTTTTTCCCTTAACATATCTAAAGCTTTTACTGTCCTTCTTTATATTCCTTACCAGCTTCCCTTCGTACTTCATCTTTTCAGCCCGTATTGCCCGTTTTGTTTCCTTCTGTTGTCCTATGAAAGTTTCCCAATCCTCTGGCTTCCGGCTACTCTTTGCTGTGTTATACATCTTTTCTTTTAGTTTTATTCTATCCCTAACTTCTCTTGTCAGCCACGGTGGCCTCCTACTCCCCTTAGAATCTTTCTTCCTTTTTGGAACGAAATGCTCCTGCGTCTTCCGGATTATGCCCAGAAATTCCTGCCATTGCTGTTCCACCGTCATTCCTGCTAGGATCCCTTTCCAGACTACCTTGGCCAGCTCCTCTCTCTCATGCCTTCATAGTCCCCTTTGTTCAACTGCATCACTGACATTTCCGATTTAACCTTCTCCTTCTCAAATTGCAGATTAAAACTAATCATATTATGATCACTACCTCCAAGCGGTTCCTTTACCTCGAGTTCTCTTATCATATCTGGTTCATTGGACAACACTAAATCCAGAATTGCCTTTTCTCTGGTCGGCTCCATTACAAGCCGCTCTAAGAATCCATCTCGGAGGCACTCTACAAACTCTTTCTTGGGGTCCTGAACCAACCTGATTTTCCCAGTCTACCTGCATATTGAAATCCCCCATCACCACAGTGGCATTACCTTTGTTACATGCCCGTTTTAACTCCTGCTACAACTTACACTCTACATCCGGGCTACTATTTGGGGGTCTGTAGATAACACCAATTAGTGTCTTCTTGCCTTTACAATTCCTCAACTCAATCCACAGTGACTCTACCTTGTCAGTCCCTATGTCTTCTCTCGCAAGGGACAGAATTCCATCCCTCACCAGCAGAGCTACCCCCCCTCCTCTGCCCACCTGCCTGTATAACCCTGAATATTAAGTTCCCAGGCCCGATCCTCCTGCAGCCACGTCTCAGTAATCCCCACAATGTCATATCTACCAACCTCTAACTGAGCCTCAAGCTCATCCACCTTACTTCTTATACTTCGCGCATTCATATACAATACTTTTAATTCCTTACGCATCTCACCTTTCATGCGTCTAGTTTCCCTTTCCCCTGACTCTTGACCCGAAATGTCACCTGTATCTTTTCTCCAGAGATGCGCGTGACCCGCTGAGTTACTCCAGCAATTTGTGTCTGTCTTGAGCTAATCGCAGATGTCTCTGGGAAGAAGACATTGTCTTATTATTGTACGTTCGTGAGGCTCCATGACCCAAGGCCTCATGATTTACTCGTATTTCCAAGTGAGTCCAATTATTTTTGTGGGCACCTAATTGTTTTACTAAGTGAGCCTGTTTGCTCGACGTTGCAGACGGCTCCATTTCAGCTGACAAACCTGTCAACCCTTACATCACTGTGTAGTTCATGATGTGAACCACAACTTAGTGTGTCTAGTGGGCTGGCATAAATCCAGACGCCTTGGCTTGCAAATATTGCAACACAGGGAGCTGAGTGCATATGTCTTCCCTGCCAGTACATAACCTCTGCAATATCAAGACTGCCGCAGTGCCTCCTCGTGGCAACATACGGGAACTGGGACTACCTTTGGTCCCGGGTGAAAATGTGTGAGGATCACAGAGGAACCTTTGCCCCCAAAGATGCGATATGTAGGCCCACTGCAGTCTATTCAGTCAATAGGCAGAATGCAGATGCTGGGCAGGTCTATGTTTCCAATTATCTGTGCGAATTGCGGCCAAATCAAATGTAGAGGACAATTAAATATTCCCCTCTCCAAGCAGGACAACATCAAAGCCACACCATCATCTCTGGCAGATCGATGGATGCCTACCCATGACCCTTACATCACCAAGGTCAACCTTACATTATCATTCCTGACCTCTGGCATTGTCTGTGTGGAGATTACCCATTCTCCCTGTGACAGCATGGATTTCCATACACATGCCAAAGACGAGCGGGTGGGTAGATAAGGTTTCTGCTGTTTCTTACTCCTAGTGTGCATGGCTGGGGAATTGATGGGCACCTGCGAGAAAATGGGTTGCAGAAAAAATATGTGGGGGAATGGAACTGATGGGAATGCATTGAGAACCAACAGAAACTCAAAGAGGATTATTACGTTCTTGATTAGTATGGGCGTCAAAGGTTGTGGGGAGAGGGCAAGGGTTGAGAGGAAAAAATGAATCAGCCATGAACGAATGGTGGAGTAGACTTGATGGGCTGAATGGCCTAATTCTGCTCCTACGTCTTGTGTGCATTAGAGCAGTAATAGGTTGAAATCAAAGAATTTACTCTTGCATTTGATGGAATCAAAAGAGGTTTGGCAGATTTTATTTCTTCGAGGTTTTGTATGTAATAGAAAAATAATTAAACATTGGAAATTGAGGAACAGTCACAATAGGGATTACTCGATTACGATTGCAGACCCTGGGACAAGTTGTTGAATGGTCTGCTTCTGAGCCATAAATATATCTGGTTCTATACTTATCATCGAAAAGGTGATTCCAGTGGATCAGTAATTTCTGTTTCAAGTTTCTATTAAAGATTTTAGATGACATTGAAAATTGAAAATTATGACTTGAATTTTAGGAGTGCCCAAAAGAACTAGCATTGGTTTTACACTAAACCTTAGAGAGAATTATAACTGCTAATTATAATCTTCATTAAACTGTAAAAGCTAAGCATTGCTCCAATATTTTTATTGATATTGTTTGATTTTTAGCATTTACTGATATCTTCACTGATAATTATTCATTTATGCTTTGTAGAGAACACTAGAGGAAGATCTTCACAAAATAGTTCCCAAAGAAATCGTCAAAGTGTTTCCAGCTTAGCCATCTTCTAAACAATGAAAATAAAGTATTGTGGATATTAGAAATCTAAAATAAAAAAGCAGATTTAGACATGATAATAAGAAATGTAATATGTGCGGTTTGGGTGTAACTTATGGCATAATGAATGAAAAATATAAGAATACTTCAATCAAAAGAAACAAGGCAAAATGCTACCATATGTTAATGGACAATTTCAGCAAGCCTGTGTTATCCCATTGACATATGGTCATGCTGAGGGAAAGAAGAAAGATAGGAACATTTGAAATAATATAAGGTAGAAGAGAGTGTGGGATGTGAATAAACTGATTAAATATACACATACTGTTATCCTCAATGTCTCCAAACTAGCTGTTGCCTATGTGGCCCTTAAAATTGATCTAACCAGTGGAGCTTTAGGTATGGAAGCACCCAAGCCCACAGGATGTATGTATATTTGGAAAGGCGGAGACTTATCAGGGATAGTGGGGGTAGTTTTCTGTGGGGTAAATCCTGTCTCTTTATTTTGATTTAAGTCTTTTCACGTTCACGTAAAATTAGGTCATTCAGCCCTTCGAGTCCACTCCGCCATTCAATCATGGCTGATCTCTGCCTCCTAATCCTATTTTCCTGCCTTCTCATAACCCTTGACTCCCGTTCTAATCAAGAATTTGTCTATCTCTGCCTTAAAAATATCCGCTGACTTGGCCTCCACAGCCCTCTGGCAATGATTAAATACCCTCTGACTAAAGAAGTTCCTCCTCACCTCCTTTCTAAAAGAACACCCTTTAATTCTGAGGCTATGACTTCTGGTCCTAGACTCTCACATCAGTGAAAACATCCTTTCCACATCCACTCTATCTATGCCTTTCATTATTCTGTAAGTTTCAATGAGGTCCCTCCTCAACCTTCTAAACTCCAGTGAGTAGAGGCCCTGTGCTGTCAAACGCTCATCATATGCCAACCCACTCATTCCTGGAATCATTCATGTAAACTCCTCTGGACCCTCTCCAGAGCCAGCACACCCTTCCTCAGATATGGAGCCCAAATTTGCTCACAGTGGCCTGACCAGCGCCTTATAGAGCTTCAGCATTATATCTCAGTTTTTGTATTGCAGTCCTCTTGATCCTTTTTGAGGAGGTAACTAACGAAAAGATCTGTGGGGAGGTTTTTTTTACACATAGAGTGGTGGATATCTGGAAGAGATAGTGAAGCTGGCTACCATTACTACGCTTGTGGCAATTCGCCAGACACTTCAATAGTTAATTAATTAACCAGTTGGATTTGTGTAGGGAGGAACTGGAGATGCTGGTTTAAACCGAAGATAGACACAAAAAGCTGGAGTTACACCAGTTTTTCATGTCTATAACTAGTTGGATTTCCCTAGTCCACACTGGTTCTTAGTCAGGCACCTCCACTGAGGTGATCCACAGGAAGGGCCTAGATGTGGTTATATGGAACGAGCTGCCAGAGGTGGTACATGAGGCATATTCTAGACATATGGCCAGGTACATGGATAGGAACGGTTTAGAGGGATACAAGTCAAACAAAAAAAATGGGACCAGTGTAGATAGGTATCTTGGTCAGCATGGCTGCTTGATTCAGTGATTCAATAGGCAAGGGATAGCAGGAAAATGCAACTACGTGGGATTAGCGTAGATGGGTAAAAAGGTTGGCAGAATCGTAGTGGACCGAAGGGCCCATTCTCTGCTGTACGGCTGTATGGCTTTTTCTTCTTACTTAAACAGGCAATTCACAGTAGCCAATTAACTTGCTGGAAAATGGGAGGAATACATCACAGAGAAAGTGTGTAAACTCCACACCAACCTGAAGTCAGGAAGGAACCTGCATAGCTGGATCTGTATGGTAACAGCATTAACTGTGCTACCGTTGCCTCATACTGAATAACACAGTAGGTTTACTAGGTCCTGTGGCCTATTTATGTTTATGAGTGCTTGTATGACCGGCAAAGGCCAAATAGGTAACATGTGCGAACCCCCCGTCACTGACGGTTGCGTCCCTCACATGTAACGACCAAATAGAGACATAGAGGCCGGAAGGTACTGCACTCCTATGCCTCTTTGGCGGGGCAGGTGGAACAATTGAAGGATGGGATGTCAGGATGTCAGGACTTTCATATGAAGAAAGACTGGATAGACTTGGCTTATACTCGCTAGAATTTAGGAGATTGAGAGGGGATCTTATAGAAACGTACAAAATTCTTATGGGGTTGGACAGGCTAGATGCAGGAAGATTGTTCCCGATGTTGGGTAAGTCCAGGACAAGGGGTCACAGCTTAAGGATATGGGGGAAATCCTTTAAGACCGAGATGAGGAAAAACATTTTCACACAGAGAGTGGTGAATCTCTGGAACTCTCTGCCACAGAGGGCAGTTGAGGCCAGTTCATTGACTATATTTAAGAGGGAGTTAGATGTGGCCCTTGTGGCTAAGGGGATCAGGGGGTATGGAGAGAAGGCAGGTACGGGATACTGAGTTGGATGATCAGCCATGATCATATTGAATGGCAGTGCAGGCTCGAAGGGCCGAATGGCCTACTCCTGCACCTATTTTCTATGTATCTATGTATCTATGAGCCCTACACCCCTCATGCTATCACTGGCTGCACATGTTCGAGATTACAGTCAATGAGAACATTAAAAACACAATCCGAGCGGAACTTGTGAGGGTCGACGTTTCACTCGGCTGATGTGATCTAAAAAACTGGGCATCCCACACTCAGATGAGAAGAAGTTTTTCGGAGTTCTCTGCCCAACAGGGCTATGCAGTCAAGAATCATTGAATACATTCATATAGCTGGGCCTGGGTGTCTGATGTTGTGAGACCCGAAACACCCGATGACCCCAGGTCACATCAGAGCATCTAGAAGGTGTATATTTTTCACACTGAAGTCTGGCTCAGCCAGTGGCACCGAGGAATAGACTGGGTGACAACCAAGAATAGTTTGGTGACTACTGGCGAGACAGTTGACGGCACGGAAAGACGGTACCTGGGACAGGCTGGGTTAGCACCCCAGTCTGTGTCTTTCGTGAGAAAGGCACCCAACAAAGCTACGGAAAGACCTAATGAACCACCGTGGCCTAAAAATCCATCAGGCGAGAATTAAATGCTCGGAGAAGGAGAAAGAGGTGCAGCGCACAGGCTTTGAACCTGGTGAGATGCAGGAGGGGCCCGGCCAGGACTCACCCCACAGACCCCAGTCCCTCCACGCACTAGAGTCTCCCAACCCCTGCAGAGTAGTTATTAAGATGGCTGATCCGTGGGCGGTTGCTGCTGGGTCGCAAGTCGGGGCCTGATCAACCCCGGCTGGGTCGCCTGGGCGAGGGAGTCTGATGTTGTGAGACCCGAAACACCCGATGACCCCAGGTCACATCACTGATGATGCGTCCCAACGCATCTAGAAGATATATATTTTTTACACTATTGCAAATAACTGCTTGTAGCTTTTGTCATTTACAAACAAACCCCAATGGTCTGTTTTCTTAAAAGGATTAAAAAACTGACCAGTTGGGGTAGAATATGTGCAGGGTTAACAATTCAGTTTGATGTTGTTTTACCAGAGTCCATTCCATTTATCAAGGAATTAACCAAATATTTGTCTTCTTTACACCTTTTTTTTAAAGAAGCTTTTTTCTTAAAGTACTAAAGAACATAGTGGTGCGTGGAATTTCTTGGGAGGCATTCATCAAAGAGTACTTTTAATCAAGAAAGATTTCTGCAGAGGATTATAAAATTCATAGAGCTGTACAGCACAGAAACGGGTCATTCGGCCCACCTTGTCAATTCATTCCAAGTTGGCATTTTCAGTTGGTCCCATTTGGCCCATTTCCATTTACACCCTTCCTCGGGGCGGAGATTTATAGGTTTCTAGATGGGAAAGGGAATTTGGACAGTGACACGGAGTTTAAATCAGACACCATCTTGCAGAGCACGCGTGGGTCTGTTCACTCCCTCTTGCAAAGGACCCTATCGGCCAATCCCCTCGTAGATACATAGACAATAGGTGCAGGAGTAGGCCATTCGGCCCTTTGAGCCAGTACCGCCATTCAATGTGAATGTGGCTGATCATCCACAATCAGTACCCTGTTCCTGCCTTCACCCCATACCCCTGGATTCCGCTAGCCCTAAGAGCACTATCTAACTCTTTTGAATGCATCCAGTGAATCGGCCTCCACTACCTTCTGAGGCAGAGAATTCCACAAATTCACCACTCTGTGTGAAAAAGTTTTTCCTCGACTTAGTTCTAAATGGCCTACCCCTTATTCTTAAATTGTGGCCCCTGGTTCTGGACTCCCCCAACATCGGGAATATGTCCCCTGCATTTAGCGTGTCCAATCCCCTAATCTATATTACTAAAAGTCTGATCTTGACCACTTCCTGTTTTTCTGTATATAATTTTAGAAAAAACGCTGCACTTATGGCTGTGATTTTTGGCCATTTTACTCAGAGTCCCCCTCCGCTGCACAGGACAAGAGGATTTTTCCTATAGATGAAAAATAAAAGAGTTATTAGTGTTTAAAAAATGTTGAGATTCTCTCTCCTGAAGGCCACGCCCCTTCCGGAGGGACTATAAAACCCGGAGGTGTTGAGTGCCTCAGTCAGTCACTGCAAGATGGGGGAGCGAGAGGGTCACGTCTCAGTCTGAGCTGTGAATAACACTGAACACATGTCTACTAAACTGTGAGTGGTTTTACTGACCTGTCAGTGCCCTTAATGTGGTTTGAAAATATAGTTTGGAAATGCTAAAGCTGTGTTGCCTTTGGTTTGGAAATGCCAAAGCTGTGTTGCCGTTGGTTTGGAAATGCTAAAGCTGTGTTGCCTTTGGTTTGGAAATGCTAAAGCTGTGTTGCCTTTGGTTTGGAAATACTAAAGCTGTTGCCTAATTAAAGCTGCCTTGCCTAATTAAAGTTGCCTTGCGTAATTAAAGTTGCCTTGCCTTCTATATAATTAATATAATTAATCTTGACCACCCTGTTTGCGCTTTATATTGATTTTAGGAAAAACGCTATCATATATGACTGTGATTATTGACCATCTTACTCAGAGTCCCCCTCCGCTCATCAGGTGCCGAAGATTTTTCCCATCGATGAAAAATTAAAGGAGTTATTAGTGTTTAAAAAATGTTGAGATTCTCTCTCCTGTCAATCACACCATTAAGGCCACGCCCCTTCTGGTGGGAGGGACTATAAAACCCAGAAGTGTGGGCGTGGCTCAGTCTCTGCAAGATGGAGGAGGGTGAGGTCACGACTCGCTGTCTTTAGTGACCTTGCACCCTGCTTGAAATGGTATGAAACTGCAGTTGAATTTGGTGGCCTTGCACCCTGCTTGAAGTGGTAAGAAACTGCACTTGAATTTGGTGGCCTTGCACCCTGCTTGAAATGGAACGCCCCCCCCCCCCACTGGCCACCAATATTGGAATTGGTGGAGAGGTGGAATATTGCTTTGGGGGACCAGCCCTCCCGTGTGATGCTGGGACCCAACGGGTCCCACTTAGTCTAGTAATGTTATATGTTTCTATAAGATCCCCTATCATCCTTCTAAATTCCAGTGAGTACAAGCCCAGTCGCTCCATTCTTTCACATGACAGTCCTGCCATCCCGGGAATTAACCTCGTGAACCTACGCTGCACTCCCTCAAAAGCAAAAATATCCTTCCTTAATAGCAAGAATGTCCTTCCTCCTGACCCACTTGTGAAAGAGTTCCACACTAGCCTCATCAGACACCTCTGGAACTTGCGTGGAAGCAAGGTATCCTAGACCGTGAAGGACTGCCCAAGAAGGAGAAAGTTGTTCGAGGTTACAAACGAAGACGGGAAAGGTTGAAAGTCCCAGCTCGCCCAGACTCGGGTGGCGGGAAACCAACGGCTCAAACGGCGACTGACTTGTCCCCCACCCCCTTCTCTCCATTCCTGGAAACACCGTCCTTGCTTTGATTGATGAGCGAGAGTTTCCGACCTCTCCGTGGTCGAGGGGGGGGGGGGGGGGGGAGCGAAGAAAAGGGACCAAAGAGGGTGCTGTTGTCGCCCGCCGTGACTCAGCGACAGCCGTGGTTCTTGCTATTCAACACTTCAATTTGCCCGATTGGACAACGTCAGTTCCTACCACAGAAACAACCCAGATAAACCGGCTTCCTTCATTTGGACTGAAGAAAGAGAGAAGTTGGAAGAGGGTGCGACGGTTTGAGAATTTGTTCATTAGTCGGATACCGATCAGTGAAGAATTCAGCAACGCAGAAAAACGGCCGCGCGTCGGATCAGTTTGAATGACAGCGGGGACAAGGTGATCGCTGATACAACCAAGCAGACAGTCTGAAGAAGGGTCCCGACCCGAAACGTCGTCTCTACATTACCCTCCACATATGCTGAGTTCTTCCAGCACTGTGGTTGTCGCTTAATTGAAACGGGACCTTCAGCGTTACCTCGGATGCCCGACGGCAGACATGAACTGCACCAGGGATCAATACTACGAGACATCTGACTTTAAGTACACGTTTTCGTCGTAATTTACAGCCTTCTCTTTATTATTGGACTTCCGGAAAACATAGCGGCATGTTGTTATTTAGTCAGTAACAAAGCCAATAAAAGGCTGTCTGAAGTCAAGATTTACATGATCAGTTTGACACTGGCCGATCTTCTGTTCATTATGTTACTTCCGTTCTGGATCGATTATTACTACCACCGCGGCCACTGGAGGTTACCCGTATTCACCTGCAGTTTATTCGGCTCTCTGTTTTACATCAACACATACAGCACCCTCTTCTTCCTGTCCCTCATCAGCTTCACCCGTTTCCTGGCTGTCTCACGCCCAGTGAAAACGGCTCAGTCCGCGCAGAGGAACAGAGGCATCGGAGTGACCGTCCTCATCTGGCTATTAATCGTCTGCTGCTCGCTGTATATTTTAATCGACAACAAAAAACACGTACACAACAGAAATAACACCACGAGCTGCTTTGAGGATTACACGGAGGGAAACGCGAATACACAACTGTTGGTGATCCATTCGCTCATGTTGTTGGCTTTCGTTGTTACCTTGGGAACAGTCATTGGCAATTATGTGCTGATCCTTCGAAGACTGTCGACTGAACAAACAGCGTTGAGAGTGCACCAGGCCCAGCACAAGCTGAAGAAGAAGGCGGTCCGAATGGCGCTGACGGTTCTAGTCATCTACATGGTCTGTTTTCTGCCTTACCATCTGATCCAGCTGCCATGGATGCTTTTGGTGTTGGATGTCGTGCATTCAAATAACTGCCTCTTCAGGAAGGCTTTCAATGACGTTCACCAGGTCACTCTGGGCCTGATGTCCATCAACTGCGTCCTGGATCCTGTCGTTTACTGTTTCCTGACCGAAGATTTCAGGCGATACCTGAGAGAGCTGACACGTTACTGTAGAGACAAATGTGTTCTGGGGAGTAAACCCAGATCTCCAAGTAATTACATTTGATCACGTTGATGGGAATAGATCGGGTAAACACACAATCTTTTGCCCAGAGTAGGGGAATCGAGAACCAGAGGACATAGGTTTACAGTGAGGAGGGAAAAGATTTAATAGGAGCCTGGGGGGTAAAATGTTTACACAAATCCTGGTGGGTGTATGGAACAAGATGCCGGAAGAGATAGTTGAGGAAACATTTGACAGGTACATGGATAGGATAGGTTTAGAGGGATACAGGCCAAAAGCAGGCAGGTGGGACTAGTGTGGATGGGGCATGTTTGTTGGCATGAGCAAGTTAGGCTGAAATTTCAGCCTAACTTGCTCATAATGTTTCCACCTGTATGACTTTATCCTAATTGTACTGAAATGCCTATATGACTCATCAAGAGGGTTTTATTATCATATATCCCAAAATGGAACAATGAAATTCTTACTTGCAGAAGCATACAGATATGTAAATGTAGTACTCTGTAAAACCCATAATAAACAACAATAAAAGTTCAGTATATATATTTTAAAAAACAGACAAATAGACAATAATAGTGCAAAAATAATGTCACCAAGTTGATACAGTTTGGAGCCTATTTGGAGATTGTAATGTTTAATAGCCTGACATCATTACGAGTCCATTGCCTGATAAATGTTGAGTTGTGTGGTCTGGATTCAAGTTGGTTCTAATTATTGTAAATATTGTATTTCTTGAGTTTTGATGCAGTTTCTTCATTATGTAAAGGCATGAATTATTGTGCTTATGGCTCATTAGTGAACTTTTCCAGAGTTTTTGTACATTAGCAAATTGTTGGGTCACCATCTGCCAAATGGGTCATAATTCTCCAAATACGATTGAGAGAGATCTAATAATAACATTTTCTAAATATTTCTGTATTAAAAAAACATGTATTAATAATATTTGTATATAAATAATAGCAATGTTACCTTACATTTCAGCCTGAAAAATAAATGTGGTGGATTTAATCTCTGTTATCTGGTTTGAATTTTCCAGACCCCTTTTATGGAGTGTCACTTAATTTCAGTTTGCTGTTTCGTTGTTTTGCAACATTTCCTGTATCATTCTGAACTTGGCATGGTTATTTATATCTGATGCATCCATATCACCCCTCTCATTGACTCCTTTCAGCAATCCATTTATTGGGCTCCTGCATAGCTTAGTGCTGTCTTGGTAAATTAAGCAACCCCAAAACATCAATTAGAAAAATGGTTGGAAACATTGTAATGCCACACCCCAGTGTCAGTCTTGTTCCTCTCTCTGCAGATAGTTGGGCACCAGTTTGCTGAAATTTCTACAACCAAAAACTCAAATTCTGAACATGCCTCTTGAAATTTGGAAATTACCAGATTCTTAAACTTGTGCAGTAAAGTGAGATTCTTAGAGTTATATCAACAGGAACCCCAACATCATGAGAGATGTTGCAGTCCATTAAAATAGTAAGATAAAAGGAGAACTTACCAGTTTGAAGTTTGATCTTTATTTTATGAGGAGTTACGTTGGTGATTACGTGAAGAAGACCCTGCCAGCCCGCATGCGCGTCAATCTTCAAAGCAGCGGTGTGAAATCACAGGTAACAGTAATTGAAGTAACATAGTAAGATCAGAAACCTAGAACTACCAGATGACCTTTGTGAGAGAGGGTTGGGAGTGGAGGGTACGTAATCACCAACGTAACTCCTCATAAAATAAAGATCAAACTTTAAACTGGTAAGTTCTCGTTTAATCTTACTATTTTACTTCGGAGTCACGTGAGTGATTCCGTGAAGATTACAAAGCTCTGTGATTTCATGCCGTGAGAAACAAGTCTACACAACCACAACTGCTTCATTGACAGATGAGGGAAACATTCATAATGCATACAGACATGACATAGATTTAAAACATGCTGATGCTGTTTAATGAACAAGTAATAAAGAATAGTAACCCCTCTCATCCGGGGGGAAACTATGAATAGAACCTAAAAAAGAGTTGGCAAATACCCCTGGTCTGGCAATGGGTTATTATAAAATGTTTGGAAAGTTCGTTCGTTTGACCATGCTGCAGCCGCTAGGATGTGGTCCAGCGGAACGTAAATAACCCTTGCTGCTGATGTTGTAGCAGCCCTGGTGGAGTGAAATTTGAAAATCAGTATCTACTGCATAAACCAACCCCCGTTTTATCACCTGGAGATGGTCTGAACTGACACCTTCTTATAAAGTTTTTTGTAATTAACAAGCATTGCTAGTTCAGAGCCTCTAAGGCTCTTGGTGACCTTAACGTATTGTTGTATATGTGTGCCCTCACATAACTGAAGGTCCCTGGGAATGCCATTAAACTAGTTTGAGACCTGACGCCCCTTCTGCTCTGCTTAATTAAATCATAAACATAAAATATTATATATATTATTTACAGATGTAATCATCCTGTCCAGTCGCAGTTATGTATCGACTGAACCCATTGCGCTGAAACCAGCGCCATGAGGATAACTACCTTATGAGAGCTGGCCAAAGCTAAGGATGTAGCTGGAGCCTCCTGGTGAAGTAGTGTTAACACAATGTCAATATCCCATACTGCCCTGTACTTATCCTGGGAAAACTTGAGTTAAAGATATCCTTTAGAAACTCGATATCCAGGGGTGAAACCTGACAGAGTGGGTCCCATATACTGCAGCAAATATGATGGGAAGGCATGTTGGGCACAGTTAATGGCCCTATAACTCAATTATTGTCAAAAGACCATTTAAAAATGAACTCCAAGACGTCAGTAATCTGTAGCGTATTAAATGTAACATTAGCATTAACCAAAATGCTTCCCATCTCCTGAAGAGGAAATGTACTGCTTTTTTGGTGCTATCCCTGCACTCTGCAGTGAGCACATACATGGATCGGTGTGACAACTCAAGCCGTAGGGGAAGTCTATTCAGAATCTGCAAGTGAATAAATTGATTTTATCATGCAAAGGCTGGTTTCCCGAGCCACAGGCTGAACCAGCAAAATTTACGTTTAGAATAACCGTATAAGGTTGTATTATTATTCCTGATAAAAGCGGGAATCATGGCTGCATAGGCCAGTCAGACAGTAGGAAAAACCTAAAGCGGGATCTTGCTGACTTTATCTGAAGACCCAACTGATGATGCAAAATGGAGGAAACATAAAAGACCATTCCTCCTTGTAGCGAGAATGTATCTCTCGCCACTGTTATGCCACATATTTTTGCAACCGGAGAATAAGCATGAAAACAACATATCGATATTCGGTGTTCCATCGAACCAGAATTTCATAAATACTGTGTGATCCAACACCCATTCTGTGTTGTCATAGATCTGTACTTGATGATACAGCAGTAGCAAATGAGATTAGGTAAACTATTACAGGATACTTTTACTTGATTGCACCCATGTGACTAACATATGCCACCACCATAGTATATCAACTTGAAGTTGAGCATGCAGATTATGCATATTCGCTCAATCATCCTTTAACCCATAGAATGCACCTAGTGTCTATAGATAGTTGATACCAATAACTGAAGAATTGGTAACTCATGCAAATCTCCACCTCCGAACTAGATTTGGACCCCAATTCTAGAGGACCCCAATTCTAGAGATGACATTTGCAATTTTCCACATTAGAGCCCTTAGCATCAGTTTGCAATATAACTGAAAATTTACTGACCAAACTACTGGAACAATGCTGAATACTGTTTGTCCATCATTGTGACTTTGGTAGCTTCAGCTGGTAATAGCATAGGTGTGTAAACAATGACCTACATGGCACTTGAGAGGTTGCCACTTTGCACGATGTCAGTTCTCCCACTTGCATAGCTGAATCACAGCTACTATATTACCAATTACTCTTGATGAATAGAAGGCTGCTTTATAACAACAAGGTTGTTACAGGTTTCTATTAACTCCAATCTGTTGCCCTAGGACAGAGTCATAGGCTAATTAATAGTTAAAGGTAAATCCCAATGACCAACAAGTCTATTTGGTAACAACTTAAATTTAACTGGATGGAGGACCCCAATTCCTCAAATATAGTTTGAGGCTGAAACAGCTGATTTTAGCAAAAATACAGTTAGAATATCATCCAGTCAAGACATAACAAGTGTTTTTGAACTCTGAGTAGTCCAAGCACAGAGTTTAGTAAATAACCTGGGTAAATAATTTAGCCCATTTTGCAATGCTTTACTGTTATCATTACTGTTATCATACTGTTATTATTGCCTCATTAGCAATTGCCTCCTGATAATTTCAAATGTCTCCAATGATCGCTGTAAATGGGAACTGCCTAGAATGTATCTTTGAGATCCTTATGAAAATCAGTTGTTAGTCAGTAACGAAGTTTCCTATTCGGAAAAGTTTATACTGCACATGCGAGATAAATGACATTCTCCATCTTTCATAATGAACAGGCCACGCCTGCCATTATTTCGTGCCTTCCTCGAACGACAACTCTGGCCCGATTTCTGAACCTGTCTTGAAAGACAACCCTGGCCATAATACTGAGCCTACCTCATAATTCTGAACCTGCCTCTAAAGGCAACTCTGGCCATAATTCTGAGCCTGCCTCGAAAGACAACTCTGGCCATAATTCTGAGCCTGCCTCGAAAGACAACTCTGGCCACAATTCTGAGCCTGCCTGGAAAGGCAACTCTGCCCATATTTCCGAGCCTGTCTCGAAGGCAATCCTGGCCATAATACTGAGCCTGCCTCAAAACCCAATTCTGGCCCCAATTCCAAACCTGCTTGGAATGCTAGTATTGTGCAGTTTTTACATGGTTAGATGCCGCTAAGTAGATGACAATGTCTTAACCATTTGTGTATTGTACAACCAAGTGTAAATATTACCAACTTGTAAGTGGTCCACTTTTTCCACGTGGAGCATACCCCATGTTTCGGAACCTATCTGCCTGGTTACCTTAGTTGTAGAGTAGAACTGGTAGGGTGCGTGGAACCTCTGCCCAGCTTTCATGCTGCACCAGCTTCAGTGAACCGCTTACTGCCGATGAAGGCGTGGGGTGCGTTGTCGCCAAAACGATGAAGCTTTGCTCGTCGTTGGTACCTTGATTGGTCCGACAGCTTTTGCTTCGTCCTCCAGGTTTTGACTGTTGAATAGGTCTTACCTGAATAGAAGATTCGGCGGCTGGCTCTAATGTCCCCCTGATAGCGCTGTTCACTGCCGGCACGCATATGCTCCAGTATGTTCCACGGACATACTTTAGAATTTGAAGTCAGTTACATACTGACCACATGCACTCCCCTCCTCAAAGAGGGCGATTTGTAGGCAGCCCTGAAACAGGTGCTGCCGCAGGCCCCTGAAGATACCTGCACTGATATGGCCCTTCCAATGGACCTATACCAGGATGGAACATTTTTTCCCTGATTCTGTTGGGATGGCAAACCTTGCTGCCAGGAATGGTACCTCTGACACGTGCCCTTCATGCCTTGGGGTATGCTCCACGGCTATACCCTCAGACTCAGCGCCAGAATTACACTGACCCGGCATGCTCTCCTCCTCCAAGAGGGAGACATTAAGCAGCCCTGTCCCAGGCGCTGCTGGCGCGGGCTCTCCCATAGGCCGGCGCTGACACAACTCCTGCTTTTGGAGTGTATCTAGGTGGAGCATCCTCTCCATTAGGAGCTCCATCCTGGACAACCGTCCAAATATGTTATGCATCACTGGAGGGGAACCCTCCCGGCCCGACTCGTCCGAATCCATAGGGCTGACCGACTTATTGTTGGTTTTACCCCATGTCCTGGGGACCACAGCGGTCTGGGAGCCGCTGACCGCACTGTCAGCGACTCTAGTGGTGATACCGCCTTCCTCCTGGATTTACCCCTCGACAGGAACCACAGCAGTCTGGAAGCCACTGACCGCATTGTCAGCGACTGGGATCGCGAACCCGACATCCGCCGGCTATCCGCTTCCACAGTCGGAACCGGAGTCTCCCCACAGCCCATAGCCGTTTTTTCCTCGCCGGACTTCGCGAAAATATCCAGCAGGAAACCTCTGTAAGAAGAGGTTCCTGCAAGAAAAACAGAACCTGGTGAGAAATACAAAACCTACCTGTAGGTTTAAACTTACCGCTGGCAGGAGCAACGCGCCTGCCAGTCCGGTGCTTCGCCATGCGAACGACGATATGACACGCATGCGGGCTGGCGGGGTCTTCTTCACAGAATCACTCACGTGACTCCGAAGTAAAATAGCCTGTAGTTCTTTGAGGGCATGTGGGTGATAGGGTCTGGCGATTCTTCTTGCTGCTTCACACTTCATGCTACCTCAGGAAAGCAGCCAACGTAATCAAGATCCTTTTTCACCCCGGTCATTCTCTAATCTAAAAGCTTGGAAGCACATACCATCAGACTCAGGAACAGCTTCTTCCCCTCTATTGACTTCTGAATGTTTCTCCCGGACACTAGGGGTTGGTCACGATCTTCCAATCCCCCTTGGACTTTTTCCCTCTAACATGTAATGCTGTAAAACTATATTCTGCACTCAGGTATTTTGCTTTTTTTGTTCTACCTGTTGTTCAATTCTGACCTCAGGTGCTGTGTCTGGAGTTTGTGTGTTCTTCCTATGACCTCGTGGGCATCCCCTTACCACATCCCAATGACATGCCTGGTTGGTTTCTTCCCACATCCCAATGACATGCCTGATTGGTAAGTTAATTGCTGTAACATGCCCTCTCCCAAAAAAGGACACACAGTGCTGAAGTAACTCAGCAGATCAGAAAACATCTCTGGGGAACATGGATAGGTCATATTTCTGTTTGGCACCCTTTGGGTCCCAACTTGAACCGTTACCTATCCATGCTCTCCAGGGATGACGTCTAGCCTACAAAGGCTGCAAGAGGTGCCCCCTGGGGAACAAGGGCTGAAGAGGGCCATACAAGGAGGATGACGGTTCGTTGGATGACTATAATGGAGGCAACGGGCCTGTGTGGCCAGCTGCAGCTAGAACTGTAAATTGGCGCCAAAATAGTGACTCTTGCGACTCAGTGGGCTGTTCTGTACATGCTGTACTAATCGGGGGATTGTGCTTATGTATGGCGATACTCTTCCTGAGCTTTATTCAAAAAAAGTATTTCACTGTACCTTGGTGCATGTGATACTGAAGAAACTATTGGAAGATAGACAAACTGAAGTAACTGTGGGTCAGGCAGCATATCTGGAGAAAAGGAATAGGTGACGTTTCAGGTCGAGACCCTTCTTCAGACTGAGCCAGGAGAAAAGGAAACGAGTGTTATAGAGAGATATAGTACAAATATCCCTTTATAGGAGGAATCACAGAGGAGAAGCAGCGAGAGGGTGTTGTGGAACTCTTGTCGGAGAGGAGGAGAACTTCTTCAAAGTAAGCATACCTTGAGATGATTTTTCAGTGCAGCAAAAGGAAGAGGAAGAAACTGCAGATGGTGGTTTAAACCAAAGATAGACACAAAAGCAGCATCTCTGGAGAAAAAGAATAGGTGATGTTTTGGGTCGAGACCTTTCTTCAGACTGATAGGGGTAAGGGAAACAAGAGATATAGAAGAATTAGGGAAAGGGAAATGATGATTACAGGAAGCCATTGTGATCTCGGATCTACAAGATCTGTTTCACAAGAAGATGCCAGAGCTACAGCAGCTGAAAAACAACACGTCTAAATGTGGTAACATTCCCTCCCTCCCTCTTGCAGGTCCAAGGCACCCTGGATATATTGACACTCTGCCCGGATTTGGAGGAGGGTCGGGGGGGGGGGGGGGGAAGCTGTTTGAAATACTGGGTGCAAATGAGCTTGAACCACAGGTTGAATACTTCAGCTGTTGCAAATAAAAGGAGGAAGAACTTGTTCACAGTTTCAACCACATAAGCTGCACAAAGTACAGATGCTATCAAGAAGACTTGCATTTGTATAGTGCCTATCTCATTTATTTTAGGATACCCAAAGGCACTTTATTGGCAAGATTTATTATTGTCACATGTACCAAGGTACAGAGAAAAGCCTTGTTTGGCATGCTGTCCAAACAGAACAGATAATACCATCTATCATCTCTCTATAATTATAAAACTCTGATCTTGGATGTGTATTTATTTGTGTGTGTGTTTGTGTATAATCACATCTTCGCGAAAAAACGACGTGGTAAGGGTAAAATGTTTACATTTCCGGTAGACATTTTCCCCCTGGAGTCCAAATTCGCCTTATCTGAAAATGTCATGCTTTATTTCTCGAGTTAGGAAATGGTGTTGGATAGACTGATGGGACTGAAGGTTGATAAATTCCCAGGGCCTGATGGTCTGCATCCCAGGGTACTTAAGGAAGTGGCTCTAGAAATCGTGGATGCATTGGTGATAGTTTTCCAATGTTCTATAGACTCAGGATCAGTTCCTGTGGATTGGAGGGTAGCTAATGTTATCCCACTTTTTAAGAAAGGCGGGAGAGAGAAAACAGGGAATTATATACCAGTTAGCCTGACATCGGTGGTGGGGAAGATGCTGGCATCAATTATAAAAGATGAGATAGCCGCACATTTGGATAGCAGTAACAGGATCGGTCCGAGTCAGCATGGATTTACGAAGGGGAAATCATGCTTGACTAATCTTATGGAATTTTTTGAAGATGTAACTAGGAAAATGGACAAGGGAGAGCCAGTGGATGTAGTGTACCTGGACTTTCAGAAAGCATTTGATAAGGTCCCACATAGGAGATTAGTGGGCAAAATTAGGGCACACGGTATTGGAGGTAGAGTGCTGACATGGATAGAGAAGTGGTTGGCAGACAGGAACAAAGTGTAGGGATTAACGGGTCCCTTTCAGAATGGCAGGCAGTGACTAGTGGGGTACCGCAAGGCTCGGTGCTGGGACCGCAGCTATTTACAATAATGATTTGGATGAAGGGATTCAAAGTAACATTAACAAATTTGCAGATGACACAAAGCTGGGTGGCAGTGTGAACTGTGAGGAGGATGCTATGAGAATGCAGGGTGACTTGGACAGGTTGGGGGAGTGGGCAGATGCATGGCAGATGAAGTTTAATGCGGATAAATGTGAGGTTATCCACTTTGGTAGCAAAAACAGGAAGGCAGATTACTATATAAATGGCGTCAAGTTGGGAAAAGGGGAAGTACAACGGGATCTGGGGTCCTTGTAAATCAGTCTATGAAAGTAAGCATGCAGGTACAGCAGGCAGTGACGAAAGCGAATGGCATGTTGGCCTTTATAACAAGAGGAATCGAATATAGGAGCAAAGAGGTCCTTCTGCAGTTTACAGAGCCTAGTGAGACCACACCTGGAGTATTGTGTGCAGTTTTGGTCCCCTAATTTGAGGAAGGACATTCTTGCTATTGAGGAGTGCAGCGTAGGTTTACAAGGTTAATTCCCGGGATGTTGGGACTGTCATATGCTGAGAGAATGGAGCAGCTGGGCTTGTACACTCTGGAGTTTAGAAGGATGAGAGGTGATCTCATTGAAACATATAAGATTGTTAAGGGCTTGGACACGCTAGAGGCAGGAAACAAGTTCCCGATGTTGGGGGAGTCCAGAACCAGGGGCCACAGTTTAATGAGTAAGCCCATTTAGAACGGAGACGAGGAAAGACTTTTTCTCACAGAAGTGGTGTGTCTGTGGAATTCTCTGCCTCAGAGGGCGGTGGAGGTTAAAGAAAGACACAAATTGCTAGTTAGCTCAGCAGGTCAGGCAGCATCGATGGAGAATAAAGAAAGGTGACTTTTCGGATCAGAGCTGATCATTCCGGAGACGGGTCCCGAAACAAAACGTCACCAATGGTGTTCTCGAGAGATGCTGTGTGATCCACTTTACTCCAGCACTTTGTTCCTTTTTATTAGTAAACCAGCAACTGCAGTTCCTTGTTTCTATGAAACTTCCCAAAGTGCGGTCCTGGTACCAGAAAATTCAGCCGAAAGGGCAGTGACAAAGGAATGGATTGGAACTTGCGATCCACAGGTAGAGTCATAGAGTAATACAGCATGGAAACAGGCCCTTCAGCCCAACCTGCCCACACCGACCAACATGCCCCAACTTCACTAGTCCCACCTGCCTGCTTTTGCTTCATATCCCTCTAAACATATCCTATCCATGTATCAAAATGTTTCTTAAACGTTGCGAGAGTATCTGTCTTACCTACCTGCTCCAGCAGCTTGTTCCATACATCCACCACCCTTTGTGTTATAAAGTTCACAGTAGTACCCAGGCTTTCTGGTTGGGTCCCAACCAGTTGAAGTGGTGCCAGGGTGGAGTTGTCACGGAAACAGGCAGACTTTACCTCTGACTTCAGAGGGACTAGCGAGGGGTTAATTGATGGACGATTATTTTTTATTGGAATTAGATTAATTGGATTTAATTGCCAGTTGTTTAATCAAAGCGATATTATATTTAGATTTTTCAAAACTTGTAAAATCTTTTTGTTTATTTTCGTTACAAATGTCTGCTTCTCAATGTCATGGATTGTGCAATCAATTCAAATTTCTGGATTACTTGTTATTTTTGCAATTACATGGAAAACTGCAGCATAGAAACATTGATCCTCAACATCTGTGCCAAGCATGGTGCCAAGATAAACTAATCTTATCTGCCTGCACATGATCCATATCTTTCTACTCCCTTGATATCCATGTGCCCATCTAAAAGCCTCTAAATGTCGTTATCATGTCTGCCTCAACCACCCCTAGCAACGCGTTCCAGGCACTCACCACTCTCTGAGTAAAAAATGTGTCGATACATCTCCTGTACACTTTGCCCCTCTCACCTTAATGCTATGTCCTCTAATCTATGACATTTCCACTCTGGAATAATACAATACAATACAATACCGTTTATTGTCATTTGAACCTCAAATGAAGTTCAAACGAAATTTGGTTTCTGCAGTCATACAAGAAGAAGAAACAATTAACACAATTTACACAAACTTCCATCACAGTGAATTTCCTCCTCACTGTGATGGAAGGCGAAGTCATTGTCTCTCCCTGTTTTCCATTCTTCTCCCAATGTTAAAGCCCCCGGCGGGCGATGGCATGTCCCGCGGCCGTTAAGGCCGCGCCGGGCGATGTAAGGCCCTGCTCCGGGTCTTGATGTTGGAGCCCCCGGCGGGCGATGGTAAGTCCCGTGGCCGTTAAAGCCGCGCCGGGCGATGTAAGACCCCAATCCGGGTCGTTTTTAACCCCGCGATTCGGGCGGGAGAAGTTGCCGTTGCGGGAGCTCCGAAAAGCGGTCTCCCACCAGGGACCCGTGAGCTCCCAATGTCACCATCCACCGGGCCTGTGGCTGGAGCCTCCGAAGCTCCGAAGTCGGGTCGCAGCCGCGCGCCACCACAGCTCTCCACGCTCCGAAGCCGGCCAGCTCCACAATGGTGAGTCCGCAGGCTTCGCGACTGGAGCTCCGGTTGGAGGCTGCTCCACGGTGGTAGGCCCCAACGACAACGGAGACCGGACAGGAAAATGTCGGGTCCCCCGTACTGGGAAGAGATTTAAAGTTTCCCGCCCCCCACATGTACACAGCTAAAAACAATATATAAACTACAACCAACTATACACTCAACAGGACAAAAAATTAAAAAAAAGATAGACGGACTGCAGAGGCCGCTGCCGCCAAGGTTCTAACTATCTATCTATGCCTCTCTTATTTTTATATACTTTTTCAGGTCTACCCTCAACCTCTGACGTTCCAAGAAAATAATCAAAGTTTGTCAAGGCTCTCCTTAGAGCTAATCAATATATCTATCTATACCTATTACTAAAACTCTCATCTTGACCACTTCCTGCGTTGTTTTTAAATTTGCGACAAAATGGTAACCCCCGCTGAGTTAACTCTAACACCCTGAACGTCCCTTCTTGACTTGGGCCCCTGGCTTCATGGATTGCCAAGAGACAGAGGAGTTGTTGTACATCTTCCAGGAGAATGTACACCCCCCCTCCCCCCACACCCCCCTCCCCCACACCCACACACACACCCTTCCCCACACCCACAGACCCCCTCCCCCACACTCCCCCCTACCACCCACCCTCCCACATACACCCCCTCCCTTACCCCCACAACCCCCCTGCCCCATAAACCCCCTCACCACACACCTCCTCCCCCACACACACCCCCTCCCCAACACACCCCACTCCCCCCTACCACCCACCCCCCCCATACACACCCACATCCCCGCACTCCCACCTACCACACACCCCTCCCCCCTCCCTCATACATTCCCATCCACATACACCCCCTCCCTAACCTCCACAACCCCCCTGCCCCACAAACCCCTCACCACACCACCCCCTCCCCCACACACCCTCTCCCACACCCCCTTCCCCCACACCCCCTCACATCTCCCTCCCCCACACCCCCTCCCCCTCAACCCCCCTCACCCACACCCCCGCTCCCTCACACTCCCCCCCTGCCACCCACACGCCTCCCCCTCCCATATACAACCCCTCCCTCACAAGGTGAGGTGAGAAGTGGGGTAGCAGGGGGATAGAGGGAGAGGAAGGGGTAGGGAGGGGAGATGGGTTATGGAGGGAGGGAGGGAGTGATTGAGGGTAGGGGAAGAGGGAGGGAGTGGGGGAGGGGAGGAGGAGAGGGGAAAGAAGGGGGAGAGTGAAGAGGAGGGGAGGGAGTGCTGGGAGATGAGGGGGAATGGAGGAGGATATGGGTAAGAAGAGGGATGGCGAGTTAATGGAGGAGGGGAGAGGGGATATGGAGGGAGTGACAGGGTAGGGGAAAGGAGAGGGGAGAGGTGAGGGAGGGACTGGGGGAGGGGAGGAGGAGAGGGGAAAGAAAGGGGAGGGTGAAGCGGAGGGGGAGGAAGAGGGATGGCGAGGTATTGGAGGAGGGGAGGAGGAGGGGAGGGAGGGGTGAGGGGAGGAAGCAGAGGAGGGTTGGTGGAGGGTGGGGAGAGGGAGGATAATGGAGATAGGGAACAGGGGACTGAAGTGGGAGAGTGAGATGTGTTCACATGTTATTGCCATTTTAAACGTCAGCCGCGCCTGCGCAGTTGGGGGCTACGGGTGAGTGGTGGAATATTGCGTTGGGTCCCACTTGGTCTAGTACCATCTAAACCTAGGAAACAGGGAAAATTTGGGGAATCCTGATCCAAGCTATGTTATGGGTGGATGGAGGAAAAGGTTCCAGGAAGCGTCAAATTCTCCTGGAAGATGTACAACAACTCCTCTGTCTCTTGGCAATCCATGAAGCCAGGGGCCCAAGTCAAGAAGGGACATTCAGGGTGTTAGAGTTAACTCAGCGGGTCAGGCAGCATCTGTGGTGGGAATGAACAGGTGACGTTTCGGATCGGGACTCATCTTCAGACAATCCATCCCTTCTACTGATGCTGCCTGACCCATTAAGTTCCTCCAGCACTTTGTGCTTTACTCAAGATTCCAGAATCAGCAGTTCCTTGTGTGTCTAGAACTGTTAAAGATTTTTAACAGGGTTGAGCTTCCTGAAGCAGACTTGCTCACTGGTGAAAACCCTTGAAGAGGCACGACGGGGTGAACTGCATTGTTCTGTTCTGCAAGATTTGGTGACACAAAGTGCTGGTGTAACTCAACGAGAGAGTGAAGAAGGGTCCCGAATCGTCACCTATCTGTGCTTTCCAGAGATACTGCCTGACCTACTGAGTTACTCCAGCACTTTGTGTCTCTTTTTATAAACAGTATCAGCAGTTCCTTGCATCTGCAGAATTTCATTGTATCATTGTCGGTACATGTGACAATTAAACACTCTTGACTTGAGCTTTGTTTGGCAGAAGGGTCCCGACCCAAAACGTTGCCTATCCATGCTCTCCAGAGATGCTGCCTAACCTGCTGAGTTACTCCAGTACTTTGTGTCTTTTTTGTAAACCAGCATCTGTAGTTTATTGAGTCTGCAAGATTTAATTCTAGGGTTCTTTCACCAAACATCCAACGTTATGGAGTACTCCATGTAAATCACGTGTCAGATAAATTGATTACAAAGGTGGATCTGATATCAAACAAGAGTAGTGAAGACAGGGTGAATAATCAGAATGAGGGTTTTCAGTCTTTTGAAGGAAGTGGCAAGGAAAAGTGATTTTGGCAGAGTGGATAATCGTGTAATGGCAGGTCAAGGGTCAAGGTAAAACTCTAACATTTTAAAAATATTTCAGATAGAGGATAGGGCCTTAAACGGGCGACTCTTGTGTACTGACACAGTGTCGTCTACTGTCTTACACTTAGTATGACAGTGCCTAATGTATTGTGGGATTGTCACTGCACTGTATGCACAAAAAGAATATCACTGTACTTAGACACATGTTTCAATAAAGTACTGTTGATCCATTGAAGGTAGAAACCAAGAACCGCAGATGCTGGTTTACAAAGAAGACAAAAAGTGCTGGTGTAACTCAACGGGTCAGGCAGCATCTCTAGAGAACATGAATAGATGACGTTTTGATTCGAGACTTTCTTCAGACTGATTGTAGGGCGAAAAAAGGTGGAAGAGAGGAGGGCAGGACAAGTGTGTCAGGTAATAGGTTGATACACGTGAGGGTTTGATAGGCAGATAATAACTTTTCTCTGAAGTTGCTCAGGCTAATGTCCAGTCCCAGTTCCTGAAGACTCCAGGATAATTCCAGGGAGGTGATCGAGCTGTTTAGGTTTATTATTGTCACGTGTAAGGTGCTGTGAAAAGATTTGTTTTGCATGCTATCCAATCATCAGATAATCGTGTATATAAATACAGTCAGTTCAAACTCAAGTACAACAGGTAGAGCAAAGGGGAAGATACAGAGTACAGAATATAGTTCTCAGCATTATAGACATCAGTTCCACAGTCCAACATTCTCAATGGAATAGAGATTAATCAGACAGCTTATGGAAGGACTGTTCAAAAGCCCGAAAACAGAGGGGAAGAAGCTGTTTTGGAGAAATAATTGAGGCTCTGTGGATGAGCAAGTGATTGGACTCAGCCCTGACCATACTCAACAACTGAGCCTTTAACACAGCCACAAAGTGGCAAAGTAGATTGATCATTTCAGCAAGCTACAAAATTAAATACAATCTAAAACTGAAATTCTTTTGCTTGAAAATTGCAGTTTGAGAAAAATATTGCTCAATGTGAGACTCAGCACCACCTGGTGGTGGAAAACTTAGCTAATAATCTGAGACACAAGGAACTGCAGATGCTGCAATCCTGAGCAAAATACAAAGTGCTGGAGGAATTCAGCAGTCAGGCAACATCTGTGAAGGGAACGGACTGGTGATGTTTCGGGTTGGGACCTCTTCAGTCTGTTTGTAGTGGGATGGGGTGAAAGAAGAAAAAGAGATGAGGAATTTCCTTAGCCAGAGCGTAGTGAATCTGTGAAATTCATTACCATGGGCAGTTGTGGAGACCAAGTCATTGGCTATTTTTAAAGCAGGATTCTTGATTAGTAAGGATGTCAAAGGTTACGGGGAGAAGGCAGGAGAATGGGGTTGAGAAGGCAAAGTAGATCAGGCATGATTAAATGGCAGCGCAGACTCAATTGGCCGAATGGCCTCATTCTGCTCTTGTGTCTATAGTCTTAAAACAAATGCTGTCACCAAATAACAGAACATACTCTGCAGGTCAGGCTGCACCTGTGGACAAGGAAGGAATGATAATGTCCTAACAGGGAAAATTATGTGTAACTTGCAGGGGGATCTGCAGGTGAGTTTTCTCTCTTCACGCATGTGACCTGACACTAAACATCTCCAACATATTCTGTTGTTATTCCAGGTTTTCAGAATCTGCATTTGTGTGATTTTCAAGCACCAAATTTAAAATTATATTTCATCAGAAAGCTGATGATGCAGCTGTACAGGTCGTTAGTGAGACACACTTGGAGTACTGTGGGCAGTTCTGGTCACCCAGCTATAGGAAACATGTCATTAAGTTGAAAAGAGATTCATCAGGATGTTACCTGGGTTTGTGGTTAGGGAGAGTTATAGGGAGAAGTTGAATTGGCTAGGATTTTTTTCTTTGGAGCATAGGAGGCTGAAGGGTGACCTTATTGAAGTGTACAAAATCTTGAGAGGCATGAATAAAGTGACTACTCAGTCTTCTTCCCAGGGTAGAGGATTCTAAAACTACAGGGCATAGGCTTAAGGTGAGAGGAGAGAGATTTAAGAGGAACCCCAGGGGCAACTATTTCACTCAGAGGGTAGTCCGCATCTGGAATGAGCTGCCAGAGGACGCTATACAAGTGAATACAATTGCAATTTTCAAAAGATATTTGGTCAGATATATAGATAGGAAGAGTTTAGATGCATACGGGGAAATGCAGCCCAGTATGCCACTTGGACAGCACGGACAAGTTGGGCTGAAGGTCCAACATGTTTCCATGTGACACAACTTAATGGCTCTATTAACTTACAGTGTCAAATTGCATGGAACAAGCCCTTCGGCTCAACTTGCTCACCTTGACCAAGATGCCTCATCAATACTAGCCCCACCACCTCGCATTTGTCCATGTGCCTCTGAACCTTTCCTATCCATGTACATTTTCCAATTGTATTTTAAATGTCATAATACCTGCCTCAACTATCTCCTGGCAGCTTGTCCCATATACGCACCACGCTCTGAGAGTGAAAACATTTGTGCCTCAGGTTCATATTTAATCTTTCCCCTCTCACCTTAAACCTGACACTCAGTATTCCTATCCCCCACTTTCCCTTCTGTTCTCAAATTACCACCTTAAAATTGGCCTCTTCCATATTTCTAGGAATTAAAGATTAATCTCAGCACATCACAAATCCTCGCAGGATTCACGATGGGAGGAGTTTAGTCAAACTATCGGTGGATGCACATGGTTTGCAATGGATATTGATCACCAATTCTCATGAACAGTCTGATTTTAATCATCTGGGGTTGTCTGCAGTTTAAAATGTAAACAGAAGGTTGAGACAAGGAGAAATAATTTTAAAAGAGGACGGAGAAGACAACCTTGCTCCACTTTGTATCTTCCTCTTTACTCTACCTATTGTACTTGAGTATGGCTTGAGTATATAGTATTATCTGATTTGATTGGATAGCATGCAAAACAAAGCTTTTCACTGTACCTCGGTACATGTGATAATAATAATCCTAAACCTAAAATTTGTTGTCCCCTTGAATATCAATTGCAACAATATGATAAATTAAGAAAATTAGACATGTGTCAGAAACTGAGAGTATCTACAGAACAGCAAGAGAATAGCTTGATGGATATTCTAAGGAAAAGAATACTTAATCAGGAATGTGAACTCACCAGTTTTCAATTACAATGATAAGAAAGTACTGGCAGTAATGAGTGGGCAAGCCTGAGGAGCCTGAAGAATCTGATGAAGGGTCCCAATCCAAAACGTTGTCTGTCCATTCCCTCCACAGATACTGCTTGGCCCCACTGAGTTAATCCAGCACTTTGTTTTTTGCTTTAAATCGATACAGGTAAATTGTTCTAACCATTAACTTCCAAACTTGATTAAGAAGTAACTGTAGAGGCTGGTTTATACCACAGATAGACACAAAATGATGGAGTAATTCAGGGGGTCAGGCAGCATATTTGGAGAAAAGGAATGGGTGACGTTTCGCGTCAGAACCCTTCTTCAGACTGAAGAAGTGTTCCGACCTGAATTGTCACCTATTCTTAACTTCCAAACTTTTTTAATTCAGGAAACGTTCCTTTGGACTGGAAAATTGTACGTCTCATGTCAGTCACACTGGAAGTCATAACCAGCCCTGGGTCACTGGAGCCGCAAGCTGCATGGCTGAGCTCCAAGTTCAATTGGCCCTCCAGAAATTCCCAGGAAATTCCCATGATTCTGGGTTTTTGAAAGTACAGGTCCCATTCCCCATGTATAAAGTACGAATGAAAGACGAATGTACCAAGAAATATGATAGATAGAATGAATGAACAAAGCAAGCAAAAGGAAATCAACACTGGCAAATGCAGTTAATTTTGAACATAAAGTAGATAGAAAAGTACTTGTTGAATGTTGACAAACCAGAGGTTTGCGCCCATTGTGTGGGATACGGTTCTCTCCTACAACAGACGGGGATTTAATGAATGGATGGAACCGAGACGCTCCAGGAATTTAATGACAATTTACACAATTTTGCCCATTACTTTGATTGATTTGATAAGTGCCAGAGACACGGGTTTGATCCTGACTACGGGTGTTGTCTGTGTGAAGTTTGTGCATTCTCCCTGTGACCGCGTGGGTTTTCTACAGGTGGTCCGTTCCCTCCCACATCCCAAAGACGTGCAGGTTTGTAGGTTAATTGGCTTCTGTAAAATTGCCCCAATTGTGTAGGATAGTACCAGTGTGTGGGTGATTGTTGGTTGGTGTGGACGCGGTGGGCTGAAGGATTTGTTTCCACGCTATATCTTTAAACCAAATACAGCATGAAAACAGACCATCTCTGAGTCCATGGTGACCATCAATCACCCACTCACGCTATCTCCATGCAATCCCACCCTGTGTGTTGTGAGGGAGCCACGTGTTGGCATAGTGCCATAGCTGGCAGAGCCACTACATAGCGGCAGAGACCCGGGTTCAATCCTCATCTCGGGTGCTGTCTGTGTGGAGTTTTTACATGTTCTCCTGGTGACCACATGGGGTTCCTCCGGATGCTCCAATTTCTTCCCACATCCCAAAGGCATGTGGGTTTGTAGGTTAATTGGCCTCTGTAATTGCCCCTTGTGTGTAGGAAGTGGATGAGGAAGTGGGATAACATAGAACTAATGTGAACGGGTGATTGATGTTTGGTGTAGAGTCGGTGGGCTGAAGAGCCTGTTTCCATGCTGTATCTCCAAATTCTGCAGTCCACCAGTTACCAATCCATTGTCACCAAGGAAATGACATTGCACTTGAACCTCAATACATTACCACCCACAAGTCATTTGATGAAAGATATCCCAGGTTCATCAACATGAAGACCTGGTGAATGGCTTTGACAGTCTGAACATTAACACTGCCAAAAGCTTTAAAAATGAACCCAGACAACCATCAGATTCTTGAACATCACACCACATTAAACTGTAAAGGACTTTGGGGTAGGCTTTAGAAGGGTCTCGACCCGAACGTCGCCTACCAATGTTCTCCAGGGATGCTGCCTGATCCGCTGAGTTACTCCAGCACTTCATGTCTTTTCTCCGTACGACTTTGGACATTTTTGCACTAGTGTTGGGATTCATTTACTGGTTTTTTTTGGTTCATTATATGTTATCTATGAGTACCTTGTTTACAGACCTGTTACGCTGCTGCAAGTACTGTAAGAATTTAATTGTTCTCTTGTCACTATATATGACAATTAACACTTTTGACTCTTAGCTTGTGCGCTGCCAAGGTGAATTTCTGTGGATGGCCAGAGCACAGGTACTCAATGAAAAGTTGTAACATCTGCAAATACATGTCTCCTTTCTCTCACCTTTTCTCAAAAAGGATCCTGTCCAAAAAGTCACCTATCCATGTCTCTCCAGAGGAGCTGCCTGACCCACTGAGTTACTGCAGTACCTTGCGTCCTTTTTTTGGTAAATCAGCATCTGCAGTTCCTTGTGTTTCCATGTTATAGTAGGACAGTATGTTTACCCAGTGAGAGTGTGTATGTGTGCGCACGAACACTTAGGGGCATCAAGTCCTGTCTAAGGATGAGGGGCGATCTCATTGAAACTTACCGAATAGTGAAAGGCCTGGATAGACTAGATGCGGAGGATATTTCCACAAGTGGGAGAGTCTAGGAGGCACAACCTCAGAGTAAAAGGATATACCTTTAGAATTGAAATGAGGAGGATGGTGAATCTGTGGAATTTATTGCCAGTGATGCACAACCCACTAAATTTTCCACATGGTTGTGAAGATATTAAAACATATATAATACTTAGAAACAGTTATCAAGCTAATTTTTTTCTCATTGCAAAAAATGTCCCTGCTGCTCACTTTTTGCCAATTTTGCTAATGACAACTTCAGACTGCTTTTGGTGCATACTGTTTGTTTTGAAATGGCCATATCTAAGAACTAAGTAACGGTAGATCCAGTTTTCTTTTCAGAATTATTCTTAGGTAAACATATTGAAGTACAGAATACGTTAACTGGAAGTAAAGTTATTGAGCTGTTTCATAACGCCCAAGCCACCTTAAGAAAGTAGGGTACACAAAAATGCTGGAGAAAACTGAGCGGGTGCAGCACCATCTATGGAGGGAAGGAAATAGGCAACGTTTCGGGCCGAAACCCTTCTTCCAGACTGATAGGAGGTGGGGGGGGCGGGGAGAAGAAAGGAAAAAGGAGGAGGACCCCGAGGGCTGAGGGAGAGATAGGAAGGGGAGGAGACAGCAAGGGCTAACAAAATTGGGAGAATTCAGTGTTCATGCCCCCAGGATGCAGACTCCCCAAGCGGAATATGAGGTGCTGTTCCTCCAATTTCCGGTGTTGCTCGCTCTGGCCATGGAGGAGAGACCCAGGACAGAGAGGTCGGATACGGAATGGGAGGGGGAGTTGAAGTGCTGAGCCACCGGGAGGTCAGGTTGGTTAATGCGGACCAAGCGGAGGTGTTTGGCGAAACGGTCGCCAAGCCTCCGCTTGGCCTCACCGATGTAGATCAGCTGACATCTAGAGCAGCGGATGCAATAGATGAGGTTGGAGGAGATACAGGTGAACCTCTGTCGCACCTGGAACGACTGCTTGGGGTCCTTGAATGGAAGTAATGTATTTTAATTTCATTAATCATTTTTTGTTCATTTGTAAATCAAGGTTTAGGGTAAACTGGGTAAATGACCTGGTTAAGCAGTTTTTGGACGCATCTTAAAATGCCAGTGAGCTTTACTCTAATGACTGTGTGGCTTTAGCAATACATACTCCCTTTGAAAGACCAAAATACAAAATACCAACAGCTGCATATCTAGTGTTAGGTCATCATAACACTTCCATTTTTATTTGTAAATGAAGTGAGGTTTTGCTTGAAAAAATGACCAAAGCAACTTGCACAACTGTTGGTACAGTAATCATTTATATTTCTTTCAAAAGCTGAAATCATTTTGCCATAAGAAACGTTTCATTTTTTGTACAGGTGTCCTCTAACCTCAAATACAGTTATCATGGCGACCTCGAGATTTTGATCTTTCAGTAATGTTAGAAAACTGAAATAATTATTGTAGTTTAACAGCATTTCACAAAAATACGTTTAGAGACCATCTTATTGGGAATCTTCCAACTATTGTTACACAATTTGGAGTTAATATCTTTTGAATTTAAAGGTTTAATGTAACTACGTAACAAAACAAAATAAATTTTCCTTAGGGGTAGGGTTAACATTTGAGTCTGTTATTCTTTAATGAATCATTCCTTACACAAGTACATTAATGATAAACTTTAAAAATACATTGGGCCATATACAAATGAGCTTGGGACCAAAATGTCAATTTTGGACCACATGTTTGCCATCGGGCTAAATGTTTGCTTTAAATGATCAATCACACCTTGGGGAATACAAAATGACAGATGCCAGAGCAATTATCTGCTGCCTTGTGCCTATCAGACCCCCCCAGTTGGGCAATTAAGGGACTATATGGGGAGTCCGGTAGGACCAAGGCAATGGATTATTCTGGCATGGGTGATTTTGGGGAAGGTGTGACCTGTACAGAAAGGACGGGTTGCACTTGAACCCGAGGGGGACCAATATCCTGGCGGGGAGATTTGCAAAGGCTACTGGGGAGACTTTAAACTAGAACGGTTGGGGGGAGGGACTCAAATAGAGAAAGCTCGTGGAAAATGTGGGAGGCAGGAGGCTGAGAAGGGAAGCACTCGGACCCAAAATGTAGGGAAGAAAGAAGAAAAAATTAATAAACAGAGAATAAGTGGTGGTGGGTTTCTTAAATGTGTATATTTTAATGCTAGGAGCATTGTAAGAAAGGTGGATGAGCTTAGAGCCTGGATTGACACCTGGAAGTATGATATTGTGGCGATCAGTGAAACATGGTTGCAGGAGGGCTGTGATTGGCAAATAAATATTCCAGGATTTCGTTGCTTCAGGGGTGATAGAATTGGAGGGGCAAGAGGTGGGGGTGTTGCATTGCTTGTCAAGGAAGATATTACAGCAGTGCTTTGGCTGGATAGATTAGAGGGCTCGTCTAGGGAGGCTATTTGGGTGGAACTGAGAAATGGGAAAGGTGTAGCAACACTTATAGGGGTGTATTATAGACCGCCAAATGGGGAGCGAGAATTGGAAGAGCAAATATGTAAGGAGATAGCAGATATTAGTAGTAAGCACAAGGTAGTGATTGTGGGAGATTTCAATTTTCCACACATAGACTGGGAAACACATTCTGTAAAAGGGCTGGATGGTTTGGAGTTTGTAAAATGTGTGCAAGATAGTTTTTGCAACAATACATAGAGGTACCTACTAGAGAAGGGGCAGTGTTGGACCTCCTGTTAGGAAATGAGACAGGGCAGGTGGCGGAGGTATGCATCGGGGAGCACTTCGGGTCCAGTGATCACAATACCATTAGTTTCAATATAATTATGGAGAGGGTCAGAACTGGACCTAGGTAAGGGAAACGAGCAGAGTAGCAATGGAAACTGTGAGATTCAAAGAAGAGGAGGTGCGGACACTTTTGAAAAATATGAAAACGGATAAGTCTCCAGGTCCTGACAGGATATTCCCTAGGACATTGAGGGAAGTTAGTGTAGAAATAGCAGGGGCTATGACAGAAATATTCCAAATGTCATTAGAAACGGGAATAGTGCCGGAGGATTGGCGTACTGCGCATGTTGTTCCGTTGTTTAAAAAGGGTTCGAAGAGTAAACCTAGCAATTATAGACCTGTTAGTTTGACGTCAGTGGTGGGCAAATTAATGGAAAGGATACTTAAAGATAATATATATAAGCATCTGGATAAGCAGGGTCTGATTAGGAACAGTCAACATGGATTTGTGCCTGGAAATTCATGCTCGACTAATCTTCTTGAATTTTTCGAAGGGGTTACTAGGGAAATTGATGAGGGTAAAGCAGTGGATGTTGTCTATATGGACTTCAGTAAGGCCTTTGACAAGGTTCCTCATGGAAGGTTGGTTAAGCAGATTCAATTGTTGGGTATTAATGGTGGAGTAGCAAGATGGATTCAACAGTGGCTGAATGGGAGATGCCAGAGAGTAATGGTGGATGGCTGTTTGTCAGTTTGGAGGCCAGTGACTAGTGGGGTGCCTCAGGGGTCTGTGTTGGGTCCACTGTTGTTTGTCATGTACATCAATGATCTGGATGATGGTGTGGAAAATTGGATTAGTAAGTATGCAGATGATACTAAGATAGGTGGTGTTGTGGATAATGAAGTAGATTTTCAAAGTCTACAGAGAGATTTAGGCCATTTGGAAGAGTGGGATGAAAGATGGCAAATGGAGTTTAACGCTGACAAATGTGAGGTGCTACATCTCGGCAGGACAAATCAAAATAGGACGTACACGGTAAATGGTAGCGAATTGAGGAATGCAGTTGAACAGAGGGATCTAGGAATAACTGTGCATAGTTCCCTGAAGGTGGAATCTCATGTAGATAGGGTGGTAAAGAAAGCTTTTGGTTTGCTGGCCTTTATAAATCAGAGCATTGAATATAGAAGTTGGGATGTAATGTTAAAATTGTACAAGGCATTGGTGAGGCCAATTCTGGAGTATGGAGTACAATTTTGGTCGCCTAATTATAGGAAGGATGTCAACAAAATAGAGAGAGTACAGAGGAGATTTACTAGAATGTTGCCTGGGTTTCAGCAACTAAGTTACAGAGAAAGGTTGAACAAGTTAGGTCTTTATTCTTTGGAGCGCAGAAGGTTAAGAGGGGACTTGATAGAGGTCTTTAAAATTATGAGCGGGTTAGACAGAATGGATGTGGATAAGCTTTTCCCATTGAGAGTAGGGAAGATTCAAACAAGGGGACATGACTTGAGAATTAAGGGACAGAAGTTTAGGGGGAACTTCTTTACTCAGAGAGTGGTAGCTGTGTGGAATGAGCTTCCAGTGGAAGTGGTGGAGGCAGGTTCGATGTTATCCTTTAAAAATAGATTGGATGGGTATATGGACGGGAAAGGAATGGAGGGTTATGGTCTGAGTGCAGGTAGATGGGACTAGGGGGAAGTATTTATTTTTAATTTTAAAAAAAAATGTTCGGCACGGACTTGAAGGGCCGAGATGGCCTGTTTCCGTGCTGTTATGGTTATATGGTTATATTATATGGTATGTCCTATCCTATGAATGATCATCTAAACCTGGTTTTAGCTGGTACCTTTAATATCTAGGTTAGCCTAGATGGGCCCATTTAGGGGGTCTGGTAGTCCCAAGGCAGTGGATAATTGTTCTGTCATAGGTCATTTTATATCCCCCAAGATGTGATAGATCATTTAAGCTTGGTTTTATCTGGTACCCACAATATCTAGGCTAGCCTAGTTGGACAGCGGGGTCTAGGGTGTTCATTTTTGGGGTGTCTGGTACCTGCAGTGCAGCGGACTATTTGTCTGGCGTAACCCATTTTGTACTCTATGAACTCAACATATTCATTTGGCATTATTTTTTAGTGGTACCTTGCTTGTCTATATGCTAGCCCATTTTTTAGGCCCTTTGTGGGGTGGTCTGGCGGGCCTTTTGCAGTGGGAAAAGTGTCTGCCGTTTGTGTCGTTAATATAGGCGTGGCAGTAAGCACACCATGGTAGTAGATTTAAGTGGTACCTCATCTATTTAGCACCCATTTTTTGGCCCCTTGGGGGGTCCCCCAGATCTACACGCAGCGTGCTTTGGGCTGAAGGTTTTTCCCCAGAGTGTGTGTTTTGGGGCATCAAGTCCGTCATGTCTAACTACCTGCATTCAGTGGGAACAGCCGACCACTTCACAGCCAAAGCGGTTCCATGCCGATGAACATCGCTGACCATACTTCATTGGAGCAGATAAGTGCGGCCCACGACCAGGGCCCTGCCCGGAGGCCGCGGCTCCGCTCAGCGACCCTGTGGCACCCCGACTTCCTGCTCTCCTCAGCTGCCCCCACCCATGTGATTCACCACTCAACAGGGTTCCGTCCGCTCCATGATCGTTGGTTCCGAGGGAGGGAAAGAAGCGTCGTCACATAGAAAATAGGTGCAGGAGTAGGCCATTCGGCCCTTCGAGCCTGCACCGCCATTCAATATGATCATGGCTGATCATCCAACTCAGTATCCTGTACCTGCCTTCTCTCCATACCCCCTGATCCCTTTAGCCACATGACGGGGGTCTGCACTGGCCTTGTGTCACATGACGGGGGTCTGCACTGCCCTTGTGTCACATGACGGGGGACCGGGCCGTCGATCCGTCACATGATAGTCATACGTTGTGACGCGCAAAGATCACAGCTCCGCTCTATGATCTTTGGTAACGCGAGCGTTCTGCGCTCGTGTCAAGGGTGCGGGCTCTTGGTGGGTTCCAGTAAAGTCACGCGACGGGGTGTTAATGTAATAAACATGAACTGCAGATACTGGTTTATACAGGATAGACACAAAATGCTGGAGTAATTCAGCGGGACAGGTACCTATCAATGTTCTCGAGATGTTGCCTCTCCTGCTGAGTTACTCCAGCACTGTTTCTATCAAAGATATATCTAGTATATTTGGTTTCTATCCTTGAAGAGGTATTAAACTCCGATCAGTCATGTGATCGGGAATCTAGGGTTCCGGTTAGGTCACGTGTGGGGGACGTCATGGTGGAAACGTGTGGGCAGTTTAAGGTAGACAAAAACGTTGCCTATTTCCTTCGCTCCTTAGATGCTGCCGCACCCGCTGAGTTTCTCTAGCACTTTTGTCTACCTGGGGAGTTTAAGGCAAAGATCCTATAGCAAGCTATAGGATCTTTGGTTTAAGGGTTCGGTTTGGTCACGTGCTCTGGGTCAGAGACTCCGTTGGGTCATGTGACGGGGGCTGAGACTCCGGTTGGACCATGTGACGGGGGCTGAGACTCCGGTTGGACCATGTGACGGGGGCTGAGACTCCGGTTGGACCATGTGACGGGGGCTGAGACTCCGGTTGGACCATGTGACGGTGGCTGAGACTCCGTTGGGTCATGTGACGGGGACTGAAGCTCCGGTTGGGTCACGTGACGGTGGCTGAGACTCCGGTTGGGTCACGTGACGGGGGTGGAGTGTGGCCGTTGCGGAAGGGCCTGGGGCTGCGCTCTCTCTTTATCTGCTGTGGGGGAGCCGGAATTCCGGCTGTCGCTGCGTGAACGGACCGGAGGACGATGAAGGGGCGAGCGGCGTGTGCGGGCCGGGCAGTGGCGGCGTTGCTATGCCTGGCCGTGTGGAGCGGCGTGCGGGCCGCCGACTCCTTCACTTACCCGGAGCTGTGCGGGTGAGTGCGGCGGCGGCGGCGGCGGCGGCGGGGCCGGGCTGTTCACCGGCCCCATGCAGCCGTGCCCTTATCTCCACGGCACTGCCTCCGCGGGCACGGCTGCATGGGGGCCGGTGGACAGGCAGAGGCACTCAGCACCAGTGACATGGGGGCTGGGAGGAGCGAGAGGATGTGTGTGTGTGTGGGGTCTGGCTGGCTGAGGAAACAGGGTGGAAGAGGGTCAGGGGGTAGAGGGATTGGGGGGGGGGGGGGGGGTGGGTCGGGAGAAATAAGCAAAATGAGGTAGTGAACGAAGGAGGAAATCCATACAGGAGGAGAAAACTGGGGCGGCGGTTGTGGAATATAGGGAGGGGTGGTTGCGGGCTCTGGACTAGATGGAGGTAGGGTAGTGGTAAATAAGAGGGTGGGCGGCAGTGGGAAGGAGGTGAATGCTGTGGATGTAGGGGGGTGTGGGGGGGCACTTGGGGCAAAAGGGGGAGGGTATAGTGCAGAGGGGTGGGAGGAGGAGACGGGGTAGAGGGATGGGGAGGGAGCTGGGAGAATATATAGAGGGGATGTGGGGGCTAGGGAAGGGGTTAGGTGCTGAGGGAGGTAAGGGATTGAGGGAGCTGGGAGTAGAAGAATGAAGAATGGGTAGATGGAAATGAGAGAAGCGGGATGGGCCAGGGTAAATGAAGGGAGGGGTGGCACTCTGTTCAGGTGCTTGAATCTGATCAACAGGGACTTCAAAGCGTAAGTCCCTTGCACCCTGCTTCAACCTGAAGTAAAACAAGGCAACCTGATAACAAGAGGCAGACCTATATTGGCTGAGGTGCAGGATTGTAATGGCTGGAATGTTTTGCACAAAACCTGAGTCGGGCCAAAGTACAGCAGGTTGTTCTGGTTGCCATGTGACATTGTTAAAGACTGCGCAAATGTGGTTTAGAGGGATTGCCAGATTGGAAGTTTAGTTATGAGGTAGGAACTTACATGGGTTTGTTTTTTGTGCAACCAGAGAGTGAGCGAACTCTTAATTTAATTCATTTTAGAGACACAGCACGGAAACAGGCCACTGACTCCATGTCAACCTCGTCACCCGTTCACACGTGTTTTGTTATCCCTTTTTAATCCACTCCATGCACATTAGGGATAAGTTGGAGGCCATTCAACCTATGAACCAGTACATCTTTGTGATGTGGGAAGAAACCAGAGCACCTGGAGGATAATCTGCAGTAACAAAGAGAATGTGTAAACTCCATACAGACAGCACCTGAGGTCAGGATTGAACCTGTGGTCTCTAGTGTTGTGAGGTAGATCCATTTAGGAGGCCTAAACAGTGAATACAAAGAGCCTTTCTGGTAGTATTCTCTGCACCCAATCTCCACGTTGCCCCCTGCCAACAGCAGACTCCTCTTATCTCCCCAGACCACTCTCTCTCGCTCCCTATCTCCCACTAATTCTATATTATTGCACTTAAACATCCACCCCTTGCACGCTAAGGGCAATTTACAGAGTGTAATTACCTGACACACAGGTAAAGGTGTAAGCATCTTTAATAGACATTCCAGTGTCAGATCTGCAGTACATTGTACGTTCAGTCTGCTGCATCTACTGAATAATATAAACGAGTTCTTAACACTAAAGCCTGCACTAGGCCGGGTTATTACTACTAAGCATTCTGATTGGCTAACATGCAATAGCCAATCTACATCTCTTCTCGTAGAAATGAAAAGCAGCTACGGCACTTAAACAATATGCTGAGGGAATATAGTAAGGTTAAACAAAATCGCTGTATGTAGTGGGTGGCCTGCTAACCCGCCAGGTCCTCGTGCGGTAGGGAACCGCCTCATCCCCCTTTCCTTCCTAAAAGATGGGGACTGGGGTTGGTGATACCGCTGGTGACCCGATGGGCTTATGGGGAGAGGCCGCCACGGGGGTCAACCGACGCGGGGAGCCCGGGGCACCGGTTACAATAGGAGACGCAGGGGCAGACCAACGCAGGGAATGTGTGGTCTTGGTCACAACAGGTGGTGCGACAGCTGCAACAGGCGTCGGTGTAAACACGAAGGGGGGGGGCATCAGGACCCGCAGGTGCCGGATGAGGTTCCTTCACAGGAAGGAGATGTTGACGGTTGCGTCTGTAGAGGACACCATCCACTTCGGCCAGGTAGGAGCGTGGTTCCTTTGAGGGGCCATGAATGTGCCCTAGTTTGGTATGTCCTTTGTCAGTTTGTAGGCGTACCACTTGTCCTTGTAGTAGTGGTTTAAGCGGCTTGCTAGTCTTGTTGTAAAACCCATTTTGCGTGTCGCGTTTAAACTGCACTCGCTTTCGTATCGCGGTGGGAGGGCGGACCTGCGGCTGCAGCTGTTGTTGGGAGACAAGCAGTGGTGGACGCGTCTGGCGAGACATTAGCCGCTGGGCGGGAGATCCGAGAACGCTGTCCCTTGAAATGTTCCGCAGGTTGAGTAGGTCCAGTTGACGTTGGATTTTGCTAGGTATGAGTTGTTTAGCTCCGAACAGCACGCTCGGCAAGTCCATTGGATTGTGGGTATTCTTGGCTGCTGGTGACGTGTTGAAAATTCCACCGTTTGTCAAAGTTCTTGACTGTCTGACTGGTGAATTGCCTTCCAGTTTCTGGATCACTGTCTTGGAGGTGATCGTTGGAAGCAGGCAATTTCGAACCAGCTCGAGTAGGAGTCCACCAAAACAAGGTAGTGTTTCCCGTGCCATTCAAAGATGTCGGCTGCCAGTGAAGACCACGGAAGGGAGGGAGCTGGCTGAGGCAGGAGGGGCTGCTTCTGCTGATGTGGTGTCAGGCTGTTGCAAATGGCGCACGATTCGGTCTTTTCGCGTGAGCCTTGTCATCACGGGCCAGTAGAACATGTTTTGGGCCTGTTTTAGAGTGGCCTCCGTGCCGGGGTGGTCTCTGTGGATATCTTCATAGTACTCGCCCTGTAGAGTGGGAGGGATGACTGCCTTGTGGCCTTTGACGATTATCCCGTCCTGTAGCACTAGTTCGTCACGAACCAGGAAGTAGGGTCATATTTCTAGCGGGGTGTTTGACTGTTTGTGGGGCCAACCATTCTTTATGACAGTAGTTAGCAGTTGCAAAGTTTTGTCCGCAGCTGTGTGTTCGGCAAGGTGGCAAACCTACAAACCTGCATGTTATTGGGACGTGCGAGGAAACCCGGAGCACCCGGAGGAGACCTACACGGTTACAGGGAGAACGTACAAACTCAACACAAGCACATCTCCTTAAAACCCTGCCTGCCTCGCCATAAAATATCACCATATGATATTTCCTTCCTGGGAGAAAGGTCAGATAGATCTACCCTTTCTATGCCTCTTGTAGAGTCGTACAATGTGGAAAATGGCCCTTCAGCCCAACTTGCCCACACCAGCCAACGTGTCTCAACTAGTCCCACATGTGTACATTAGGTCCATATCCCTCCAAACCTGTCCAATCCAAGTACTAACTGTTTCTTAAATGTTGGGATAGTCCCAGCCTCAACTACCTCATCTGACAGCTTGTTCCATACATCCACCACCCTTTGGGTGAAAAAGTTACCCCTCAGATTCCTATTAAATTGTTTCCCCCTCACCTTAAACCTATGTCTTCTGGTCCTCGATTCACCTATTCTTGGCAAGAGACTGTGCATCTACCCGAGCTATTCCGCTCACTATCTTCTATACTTCTATAATATCATCCCTCACCCTCCTGCGCTCCAAGGAAAAGAGTCCCAGCGTACTCAACCTTTCCCTATAGCTCACATCCTCTAGCCCCGGCATCATTCTTGTAAATCTTCTCTGTACCCTTTCCAGCTTGACAACATCTTTCCTATAACAAGGTCCCCAGGACACAATACTCTAAATGTGGTCTCACCAACTGCAACATGACCTCCCAACTTCCATACTCAATACTCTGGCTGATGAAGGCCAATGTGTCAAATGTCCTTATGACCTTATGCCTTTTTGCCCACCCGATCTACCTGCGACTCCACCTTCAAGGAACTATGCATCTGCACTCCTAGATCCCTTTGCTCTACAACGCTATCTAGAGCCCTGCCATTCACTGTGTAGGTCCTGTAATTTTATATATTTTTATTGGGTCCAACTGCAAATCCTGGCATTCCAGGGAAAACAGTCCAAGTCTGTCCGGCCCTTCCCTGCTGCTCATATCCCCTGATCCAGGCATCATTCTGGTAAGCTGCCTCTGCATCCTCTCCAAAGCCTCCACATCCTACCTGTAATGGGGTGACCAGAGCCACGCTCAATACTCCAAATACAGCCTAACCAAAGTGCTATAAAGCTGCAGCATGTCTTTCTGACTCTTGTACTCAATGTGCTCGCCTGTGAATGCAAACGTACCATATGCCTTCTTTACTGCTCTATCTATTTGTGTTGCTACTTTTAGGGATTTAGGGATTTAGACCCCAAGATCCCACTGTACATGTTTGGTATTGGTTTAATGTTCTCGTGTATCTGAATGCATCACAATGCTGGGGTAACTTAGTGGGTCAGGAAACATTTCTTGAGAAAAGTAATGGGTAACGTTTCGGGTCGGAATCCTTCTTCAGTCTGAGGCAAAATGTCACCCATTCCTTTTCTCCAGAAATGTGTCCTGACCCGCTGAGTTACTCCAGCACTTGTCTATCTATTTGTCCCACCTCGGTCATTCCTCCTCTCAGCTCCCATCGGGTAGAAGATACAGAAGATTGGAGGCATACATCATCAGAATCGGGAAAAGCTTCTTCCCCTCTGTTATTAGGCTTCTGAACGATAATTCCATAAGCCAGGGCACTGTCTGATTCACCTCTGCCACATTGACAACATTGGACTTTGTCTATGGAACTAATGCACAATAATGCTGAGAACTATATTCTGCACTCTGTATCTTCCCCTTTGCACTACTTACTGTACTTGAGTTTGATTGTATTTGTGTGTGGTATTATCTGATCTAATATAACATGCAAAAGTTACTTTTCATTGTATTTTGGTATACTTGATAATAATAAACTTAAACCTATTTGATTCTGACTGCAGTGCATTTGATACAGTAGTTTGATGCAGTTTTCGTCTTGGTATGTTTTTGAGTTCCTTGTTTTATAATGCCACAGTTCATAAAACTACTGCGTCTGTGCGTTTTGCAGGGAAAATATTATTTTTGTGGTTTATTGTTGCATATAGTGATTCAGCTGGGCAGTGGGCTGAATAATGGTTAATGGAGTTCAATGCAGATAAGTGTGAGGTGGTGCTTTTTGGGAAGTCAAACCAGGGCAGGCCCTTCACAGTGAATGGAGTGATGTGGAGCAGAGTGATCTAGGTGTGCAGGTACACAGTTCCCTGAAATTGGTGTCACAGGTAGATAAGCAGGTCAAGAAGGCTTTTAGTACATTGGCCTTCATCAGGCTACTGAGTATATAAGTTGAGATGTTATTTTACGGTTGTACGCTATGTTGGTGAGGTCGTATTTGGAGTATGGTGTTCAGTTTTGGTCACTGACAGGAAGGATGTCACTAAGCTGGGAAGATTACAGAGAACACTTATGATAGGAAAGAACTGCAGATGCTGGTTTAAATCGAGGGTAGACACAAAATGGTGGAGTAATTCAACGGGACAGGCAGCATCTCCGGAGATGCTTCAGTCTGAAGAAGGGTCTCGACCCGAAACGTCACCAATTCCTTCTCTCCAGAGATGCTGCCTGTCCTGCTGAGTTACTCCAGCATTTTGTGTCTACCTTCGCACATATGATGATGTCAGGGCCTAAGCTTGAGGGAGAGATTTGGCAAGATAGGGTGTATAATATCATGAGGGGAATTGATAGGGTGAATGCAAACTTTTACCAAGGGTATGGGGATCAAGACCAGAGAGGAAAGATTTTATAGGAACGTGAGAGTCAACATTTTCACTTGGAGGGTGGTGGGTATATGGAACGATCCGCCAGAGCAGATAGTTGAGGCAGGTACAATAACAATTTTTAAAAGTGATTTGGGCAGGTCACAGAGTGATACAGAGTGGAAACAGGCCCTTCGGCACAACTTGCCCAACATGTCCCAGCTACACTAGTCCTGCCTGCATTTGGTCCTTATCCCTCCAAACTTGTCCTATCCATGTACCAGTCTAACTGTTTCTAAAATGTTGGGATAGTCCAAGCCTTGATTTGAGGGAGCAATTTCTTTACACAGAGGATGGTGCGTGCCTGGAAGGCACTGCTGGGGGTGGTGGAGGAGGCAGACATGATAGTGGCATTTAACAGACTTGGATAGGCACATGGATATGCAGGGAGTGGAGGATATGGATTATGTGCAGCCTGATAAGAGTTGATTTGGCATTATGTTCAGCACAGACACTGGGCTGAAGGGCCTGTTCTTGTGCTGTACCGTTCTGGGTACATATTGTTACTCATTATTGAGCGTTGGGACTTGAGGACAAATGCTTTATAGCATTAGCTCGGATCCCAGTGTATTCTTAAGCAAAACACAAACTGATGGAGGAATTCAGTGGGCCAGGCAGCATCTGTGGACGGAATGGATAGGCGATGATTCAGGTCAGGGCCCTTCTTCAGACTCGAATCGTGGCCTATCCATTCTCACAACAGATGCTGCCTGACCTGCTGGGTTCCTCCAGCACTTTGTTTTGCTTAAGTTTCCAGCATCTTAATTCCAGTGTATTTTTTCCTGATATAAGGTGTGGAGACGTGAGAGTGCCACAGGATGTCTTCAGCTGTCATAGAAACATAGAAACATAGAAAATAGGTGCAGGAGTAGGCCATTCGGCCCTTCGAGCCTGCACCGCCATTCAATATGATCATGGCTGATCATCCAACTCAGTATCCCGTACCTGCTTTCTCTCCATACCCCCTGATCCCTTTAGCCACAAGGGCCACATCTAACTCCCTCTTAAATATAGCCAATGAACTGGCCTCAACTACATTCTGTGGCAGAGAATTCCAGAGATACACCACTCTCTGTGTAAAAAATGTTTTTCTCATCTCAGTCCTAAAAGATTTCCCCTTTATCCTTAAACTGTGACCCCTTGTTCTGGACTTCCCCAGCATCGGTAACAATCTTCCTGCATCTAGCCTGTCCAACCCCTTAAGAATTTTGTAAGTTTCTATAAGATCCCCGCTCAATCTTCTAAATTCTAGCGAGTACAAGCCGAGTCTATCCAGTCTTTCTTCATATGAAAGTCCTGACATCCCAGGAATCTGTCTGGTGAACCTTCTCTGTACTCCCTCTATGGCAAGAATGTCCTTCCTCAGATTAGGAGACCAAAGCTGTACGCAATACTCCAGGTGTGGTCTCACCAAGACCCTGTACAACTGCAGTAGAACCTCCCTGCTCCTATACTCAAATCCTTTTGCTATGAATGCTAACATACCATTCGCTTTCTTCACTGCCTGCTGCACCTGCATGCCTACTTTCAATGACTGGTGTACCATGACACCCAGGTCTCGTTGCATCTCCCCTTTTCCTAATTGGCCACCATTCAGGTACTAGTCTACTTTCCTGTTTTTGCCACCAAAGTGGATAACCTCACATTTATCCACATTATACTGCATCTGTCATGCATTTGCCCACTCACCCAGCCTATCCAAGTCATCTTGCAGCCTCCTAGCACCCTCCTCACAGCTAACACTGCCCCCCAGCTTTGTGTCATCAGCAAACTTGGAGATGTTGCATTCAATTCCCTCGTCCAAATCATTAATATATATTGTAAATAGCTGGGGTCCCAGCACTGAGCCTTGCGGTACCCCACTAGTCACTGCCTGGCATTCTGAAAAGGACCCGTTTACTCCTACCGAAGGGCCCTAGTCGTACAGCACAGGAACGGGCCCTTCGGCCTATCACACCCATGCTGACGATTTTCCACACCTACACTAAACCCATTCACAGGCATTAGGACTGTCCTTCTATGCCTTCCCTATTAAAGTGTCTGCATAAATGCCTCTTGATTGTAAGTGATTCTACCACCATATCCAGTGATGAGTTCCAGTTATCACTCTGTGGTGTGATTTGTAATTCTAGTCTAACCTGCTCCATTTCAGTCTCAATAATAAATTGTATTGCGTTCGTCTGGCATAAATGCAACAGGAGCAGAACATACCCTCCCTTAGCTAGCAATGATCTATTCTACATTTTCCTTGAACTTCGTCCCCTTTTATATCTAGTTTTCGCACCTTAGATTCTTTATCTCTGTTTTTCTCTCCCCTGACTCTCAGTCTGAAGAAGGGTCTCGATCCAAAACATCACATATTCCTTCTATCCAGAGATGCTGCCTGTCCCACTGTTACTCCAGCATTTTGTGTCTATCTTCAATGTAAACCAGCATCTGCAGTTCTTTCCTACACTTATGTCCTATCAAAGCTTAATGTAACTCGCTTGGCTGCTTCAAGAGTTGTTATCGGTTGGAAAACCTATTGCTGCAGACACAAGGGACTGCAGATGCTGGAATCTTGTGTAGAACACAAAATGTTCAGAATATCAGGCAGCATCTCTGGAGAACATGGATAGGTGATTTTTTGGGGGGCGTTTGAAGTAGGGTCCTGACCTGAAACGCCATCTATCCACGTCCTCCAGAGATGCTTCCTGTCCTGCTGAGGTACTCCCAACACTTTGTGTTTTATTACTTAGACTTAATGGGTGCAAATTAATTCAGATATGAGTAGGATAGTAAGTGCTTGGGTTATTTGAGGTGCATCCTGTGAAATCCTAGACATTTTCTGTCTTGTAAACTTTGGGACCTGGTTCACCTGTGTTGTCTATCCTTCGGGCCCGTTCCTGTGGGCTGCAAAGGGAGGTTAAATCCTAGGAGTGGGCAGTGTCTCTCAGGTGGGACAGGTGCAGCTCAGTGGTGCAGCTAGTAGAGCCACTGTCTCACAGCACCAGAGACCCGGTTTCAACCCTGACCTCGGGTGCTGTCCGTGTGGAGTTTGCATGTTCTCCCTGTGACTGCATGTTTCTTCCGGGTGCTGTCATTTCCTCACAAAGCAGTGTGACTTCAAAGGTTAATTGGCCTCTGTAAATTGCCCCTAGTGTGTAGGGATTGGATAAGAATGTAGGATAACAGACCTAGTGTGAACAGCATCTCCATTGTTTGTCAGCATTGACTCGGTGGGCCAAAGGTCCTGTTTCCATGCTGTATCGGTAAACTAAACTAACACCAGAGTCTGCTTCTTCATGGGAGGAGGAGGGCAGAGGATTGTGTTTGGGAAAAGGCCAATGTATTTGCTCTTTTTTAAAGTCGGGAGTTCAGCCTGGCAATGGAAGTGGCAGGGTCGTATTGGAGAACAAGGGACTGCAGATGCTGGTTTACTATAAAAAGGACAGTGCTGGAGTTAACTCAGCAGGTCAGGCAGCATCTCTGGAGGACATGGATAGGTGACGTTTTGGGTAGGGACCCTTCCTCAGACGATTGAGGTGATGGGACGGTGGGGAGAATGAGAGGGCGGGACAAATCCCAGCAAGTGATAGGTGGATGCAGGTGAGGAGTGTTTTAATAGGCAGATGGTTGGATAAAGGCCAAAGGTAAAAAGACAAAAAGTGAGATAAGGAAAGAGGTGTGAATTGTGAAATTGGAGGAAGGAATATGGATGGATGGGGGTGTGGGAATGGGTGGGAGAAAAATGGGTTCTGAATCCACAGGGAAGAGAGGGGGGAGTTGAAAGGGGCAGTTGTTTGTAGGTTAGTGATCTAAAATTGGACAATTCAATGTTTAGCTATGAATACGAGGTGTTTTTCCCCAGTTTGTGTGGCCTCGCTCTTGCAATGGAGGAGGTCCAGGACCGAAAGGTCAGCATGGGGAATATAGTTGTTTTGGCACTTACTGAGGGTTTACAAGTAGCACCATGGTATTATGACTTTGCAAATGTCTCTCTTGGAAAGATTCCAGTGTTGTTTTGCAGCTTCAAAGTACTACAAATTTTACCACCAAATTTGAAGTGCATGGTTGTAGTTGGGGATACTTTGAACATCATCGGGTCAGTGTCCTGAGCTGGAAGGTCATGTGATTCTGTAAATTGGTTTTCAAACCTTCGGCAAGTCTGGTAAATCGACAACTGAAGCAGCTTGTAGTTGTGGTAGTCTGTGTGTCGCTCGTGACTCAAGCTGCATTGTCAGGCAATGCTCTCTACCGCTTAATTTAAATTGACCGTGAGTGGAATTTCCTGTGGTGATGAGGGAAGGTGACATCCAAAATTATTCCCTTGTCCAAATTTTTTTTGCTGATATCAGTTTACCTCCTGAAATCTCGTCACTTGCAGCAAGTGGGTAGAAGAAAGCACTGTAATCCTTTATTGGGCCCAAGTGCCAATTTGCAATGCAAATTCCTGGTGTAAACATGATATTTATTGTTCATCTACACCAGAAGTCTCAGAATCTACAAACTTTTGTGATTTTGGTTCTTACTGCAACAGTTTTTTTCTTAAATGTCTGCTGCTAAAACTATCAGAGAGAAAGAAGTGGCTCCCGAGTCTGCTGGTGTGTGCTTTCAAGCTTCCATTTCCTATCTTGAAATCTGATCAGTTGTAATGAGAGTCCAGTTGTAGATGTCACAACCTTACAAAATGAAGCAGGACTTTGGCAATAAAGGTAGGAAACAAATCTGTATGCAGATGGTGGATGTAGGTTGGAAATGTTCTGCAAATGATAATTGGTGCTAGGTTCTTCCTGAGATCATTGTTCACCTCTGATCTGACATGGATAAGTCACAGAGCAGCCATCCAGTTAGATGGCAAACTGGACTAAGGGCCTGCCTAGTCTCTCATGTTCTTGTGTTCTTGGCTGGTTCTGTCTTGAGCTGTATCCAGGTTTCATGCTATGTGCAAATTCCAGGTGTTGTCTTGGTGGAAAATCAGCTAGACTGTTTCATTAAAGGTGACATATTGTGCCCAAGTGGTTTTATTGAAAGTTGCAGCATGGAAATAGGCCCTTCAGCCCACTGAGTCAACGTCAACTGTCGGTCATCTGTTGACTCTAATTCTAGGTTATCGGGCTTTCTCAGCCAATCCCTGCACACCAAGGACAATTTTACAGAGGCCAATTGACCTACAAACTTCGGTGATTTTGGAATGCGAGGAAACCAGAGCACCCAGAGGAAACCCATGCTGTTAGAGGGAGAATGTACAAACTCCACACAGACAATACTGAGAGTACCATTTGTTCTGCAGAAGCTATGCACTTGTTTCTCATACTTTACATGCAAAATTTAAAAAATTGCTTTTAACAAAACGTGAAATTTAACTTTAATGATACGCATGGAAATAGCCCAGAGTCTATGCCCCCACGTCCTCATCCTACGCACGAGAGTGAATTTGCAGGCCAATTTGCTCACATACCAGCAGTCGTTTGGGATGTGGGGGAAAACCCTGTGGTCACAGGGCAAACATGCAAACTCCACACACAGATCGAGGTCAGGTTGAAGCTGGTGCTCTGTGTGTAAGGAGGATTTTTTAGGTGGGAACCATGTCATGAATACTACAATAAATACTAAACCAGCAGTAGTGGCTGGCTGTGAAAGAGTGAGTTGGCATTATAAGTGTTTTCCTTTGTAAATTGATATAACCCAGTAGTGCAGTCTCGACTCTCGTGCAGGTGAGCATGTTCTGGCTGAAAGTTTGACCTTTCTGCACTGTATCAAGTCAAGATGCCCCCTTGAACTGGAAGTTGACAGCCCAGTCCCCGTTCAGTCCTGTGTTGGAGGGGGAGTGAAGGCTTACTGGAACGTTACTCGAAACATCACCTATCCTTCGGTTTAAACCAGCATCTGCAGTCCCTCCCTGCAACATCACCTATCTATGTTCTCCAGAGATGCTGCCTGACACATTGAGTTGCTTCAGCACTTTGAGCCTTTCTAGATTGTTTATGAACGGTCAAAAGGTTGTGACATTAACTCCTCCCTGTGGATGCTGCCTGACATATTTCCAACAATCCTTTTTACAGATTTCCTGTAACTAGTTCAGTATCTCATAGTTCTAACATTGTTTTCTTATTTTCTTTGCCCTGTCCTCGTTCATCTCCTGTTTGCATCTCAACACTGATCAGTGGGGATTGACCAGTCACCCTCTCAGGCAGCAGGATACCTTGTATTCGGCCTCCAACACATCATAACATTCACATCTGACCCTTAAGTCTGAAGAAGGTTCCCGACCGGAAACATCACCTGTCTGTTCCCTCTACAGATACTGCCTGACCTGCTTTCCTCCAGCACTTTGTTTTGCCATTATTTTCCCTGCGTTCCCTCCTGTGGCTTAAAATATTCTGATGGAAAATCATTGACCTGAATGGTAAGCTCACTTTTTCACGCCATGATGCCGCTTTCCACTCTGTTTGTAAATGATGGAAGGCAATCACTTGGACGCACCAAAGTGCTTCACTTAATTACTTTTTGATGTGTAGCTGGTTTTGTGTGAACAAATGCAGCAGCCAGTTTGTACACTGCAATGCCTCATAAGCCACAAATAAAATGTTTTTGGTGATGATTGTTCAGCGATAAATGTTACTGGAGGGATCGGGACAAAATTAGAAACAAGGAACTGCAGATGCTAGGTAAAATAGGGGAAAAAAGACGCAAAGTGCTGGAGAACCTCAGCGGGTCCGGCAGCAACCCTGGATAGGTGATGTTTCAGACTCTTATTGAGCTGAGGTCTGTGCGTTCAGAGGGGGCGAGATTGGAGTGGGTAAGGGAAATAGAGAAGTCAAGACGGTTGGTGTTGCACCGTCAGTTGGAAATAAAAAGGTCCAGAGAGGATAAAAGGCTGGCAAGGGGAGGAGGAATGTTGGAGATGGTAGGTCTGAAGAAGGGTCACGACCCAAAACGTCACCTATCATGTTCTCTGGGGATGTTACCTGACCCGCTGAGTTACACCAGCACTTTGTGTGTTTTCCTTGTAGTTGAAATATTTGCCCATGTTCATATGAACCTGTTTTGTTGCAAATACGTGCTTTAAAATGTGTTTAATTCAATCTGTGTTTTCAATGTGCTTTTTGGTTCGGGGGCACCTGAGGGCTAAATGGTCTATTTGTTTTGTTTGCAATGCTACTCTTTTTGTTTCAGGCATACCTGGGAAGCAGTCGACACGGAGAAGGGAACAACTTATAAAATAAATCTCTGTACGCCATTGCAGTGTGGGCGGTCAAGTGCCATCTGTGCTTACAATCCCTTGCTAAAAAGCAACTATTCAGTGGGTGAGTGTGCCAGATATAATTTCAAAATCCAGGTGTCAAATCCCAAATAGGGCAGCACAGTGGTGCAGAGGTAGAGCTGCGGTTTGATCCTGACTATGGGTGCTGCCTGTACGGAGTTCTATGTTCTGCCTCTAACCGCGTGGGTTTCCTCCGGGTGCTCAGATGAATGACACTTCTTGGTCTGGAGTACAGGCACCTTGCGTTTTCCCAGGTGGAGTAGGGGCTGTGCGCATGAAAAGTTGCACGTATCGTAAATCAAAAAGCATGTAAATTAAACATATGCCAGGCACCGCACACGAAGGCAGTGCCAGACATAAATTTGAGCACGTCATTCCAAAAGTAGGAGCTCCTAAATTAAACTTCGGTAGTAAGTAGACAAGCACATTATTCTAAAAACACATGTCAAGCGTGTGTAAAACAAGAGGTGCCTGTACTAATGGTAATTCCAGAGTTGAACCCAATGATATGGGTCCCAATGACTAGATTACTCATAACTCATTGCTATATTGTGGGTGAAAATTATCAAATGTGTGCTCTTTATATAGCTTCCACGGAAGGGGAATGTTGGCAGTTGGAATCTCTTGTAGGAAGGAAAGTTGTTCATTGTTCCAGCAATGAATGTTACATAGCAATAAGTCCTAGTACATAGCAAAGTAATCTGTAATTTGTATAGATGGTGAGACACTTGCCACTTGTTTTTTGTCAACCTGCCATGTTGACAAATGTAGAAACCAAACAGGACTGTAGCTCAACTGGGGTCTAGCCTACCATGCCCTCGGTCGGCTGTGAGAGGCACAAAGATGGGTAGGCGAAGAGAGGGACGTCGTGTCCAAGGAAGGCGATGGCTGAACTCCCGCAGCAGCCTGGAACATGCATGGATTGGGCATTGCTCATGAGAACTAGAGCATAGAAACGTACAAAATAGTTGCAGGAGGAGGCCCTTCGGCCCTTCGAGCCATTCATTGTGATCATGGCTGATCGTCCCCAATCAATAACCCGTGCCTGCCTTCTCCCCATATCCCTTGATTTCACTAGCCCCCAGAGCTCTAATAGGCACGGACTGGTCTTTGAAAATTGTGCCAAAACATGGCGCCTCTTCCGTGCGGGTCAGTAGATTATTTCTGTACACTTGCTAATCAAGGATGTGCTTGGGTATGGGAATACTGTGCTGGACTGTATGTAAGTAAAGAATTTCAACTGTGTTTGCACACATGACAAAAGCATAATTTAACCATTAAATTAATCCTCATGACCTGAGCATGACGTGGTGTTGATACGATGTGAAAAGCGCCTCAGTCAATAACCGGTGGAGATATGAAAGTGATTAAAAAATGGTGCAATTTCGAAATAAAAAGTTAACAAAGTTCCTTCATGTAGATATTTTAAAATCTTGAGTATATTTCAAATGAATAATTCACAGATAATTCACAGGCTAGCCCAGAAGACTAAAATGCATGGGATCCATAGTCACTTGGTCGTTTGGGTTCAGAACTGGCTTACCCGTAGAAGAGAGGATTGTGGTGGAAGGGTGTTATTTGTCTGGAGCTTGGTGACCATTGTAGATTTGCAGAGATCAGTGGTAGGACGAAGGACTTGGATGGAGATGGCAAGACTCAAATTTAACGGTTGCCCAGGTGCCAACGGCCACCCAAAGTCCCACCGGGCAACCTAAAAGCCGTGCATTTTGCCCGGCTTGGTAAGCACCCTGGACACCTATCGTTCAACTCTGAGCGGGCCCCCCTCTCTATCTATCTCTCTCTCTCTCTCTCTCTCTCTCACTCTCCGTCTCCGCCCGCCATCCGTATCCGTGTCCGGGCCGCCGGTTCTCCGCTCTCCGCCCGCTCCTCATCTGCCGGCAAGGCCGGCCGCCCTGCGCATGCGCACTGCCTCGGCAACTAGTCTGCGCCGGGCACTTTCTCCCTCCCTTTGCATTGTGAATAAACTAAAGATAGACAAAAAAAGCTGGAGTAACTCAAGGTCAGACAGAATCTCTGGACAAAAGGAAAATATTACATTTTGGGATGGGTCTGAAAAAGGTTCCTGCACACCTTTGGAACGTGGAAGGAAACAAGAGCACCCGGAGAAAACCCATGCGATCAAAGGGAAAAGGTGCAAACTCCATACAGACAGCACCCATATTCAGGATCAATTCCGGTTCTCTGGCACATTTAGGCAGCAACTTTATGGCCAATGTACTGCCCCATAGTCTTGAACTGAATTAAAACATATAGTAGCTGTAAAGGGGGACATAGTGTCACTTAGAGATTTAAAACTGAAAATGGATAGTTTCTTTTTTGTTAGTAAACAAAGTTATCAACATATAATTTTTTGTGTGTTGGAAAACAAAATATAGTGGCACAGCTGGTGGACTTGCTGCCTCGCACGCCAAAGATCTGTGTTCGATCCTGTCCTCGGGCACTGTCTGTGTTGAATTTGCACATTCTCCCTGCAAGCGTGTGGTTTTCTCCCACATCCCAAAGATGCATTGGCTTTGTAGGTTAATTTGTCTCTGTAAAATTGCCCCTAATGTGTAGGGAGTTGGTGAGGAAAGTGGGATAACAGAACGTGTGAATGGGTAGACAAAAATGCTGGAGAAACTCAGCGGGTGAGGCAGCATCTATGGAGCGAAGGAAATAGGTGAGGTTTCGGGTCAAGGCCCTTCTTCAGACTGATGTGAGGGTGGGGGGGGGGGGGGGATGGGAAGAAGAAAGGAAGAAGCGGAGACATTGGGCTGAGGGAGAGCTGGGAAGGGGAAGAGAAAGCAGGGACTACCTGAAATTGGAGAAGTCAATGTTCATACTGCTGGGGTGTAAACTGCCCAAGCGAAATATTAGGTGCTGCTGCTCCATTTTATGGTTGGCCTCACTCTGTCCATGGAGGAGGCCCAGGTCGGATTCGGAATGGGAGGGGGAGTTGAAGTGCTGAGCCACCGGGAGATCAGGTTGGTTATTGCGAACCGAGCGGAGGTGTTGGGCGATGTAGAGCAGCTGACACCTAAAGCAACGGATGCAACAGATGAGGTTGGAGGAGGTGCAGGTGAACCTCTGCCGTACCGGGAAAAACTGTTTGGGTCCTTGAATGGAGTCAAGGGGGGGGGGGGGGTAAAGCGACAAGTGTAGCATTTCCTGCGGTTGCAGGGGAAAGTGCCAGGAGAGTGGGTGGTTTGGGTGGGAAGGGACGAATTGACCAGGGAGTTACGGAGGGAGCGGTCTCTGCGGAAAGCCGACAGGGGAGGAGATGGGAAGATGTGGCCAGTGGTGGGATCCTGTTGGTAGGCAAAAAAGCAGAGGGAGCGAAGAAATAGGCGACATTTCGGGTCGAGACCCTTCTTCAGACTGATGTCGGGGGGGGGGAGGGGGAAGAAAGGAAGAGGCGGAGAAAGTAGGCTGTGGGAGAGCTGGGAAGGAGAGAGAAAGCAAGGACTACCTGAAATTGGAGGTCAATGTTCATAGCGTTTTTGTGTAAACTACCCAAGCAAAATATGAGGTGCTGTTCCTCCAATTTGTGGTGGGCCTCACTCTGGCCATGGAAGAGGCCCAGGACAGAAAGGTCGGATTCGGAATGGGAGGGGGAGTTGATGTGCTGAGCCACCGGGGGATCAGGTTGGTTATTGCGAACTGAGTGGAGGTGTTGTGTGAAGCGATCGCCAAGCCTGTGCTTGGTCTCACCGAGGTTGATCATACGCTGAATAATCCAACCACATTTTTGTTTGGAAGTGGAAAGAAATAATAGAAATTGCATTCATTGCAACGTGTAAAAAGAGTTGAGATACTGTATGTACTGTATATAATTTTGCTGCATGTCATTGTGGTATATATCATGTTTTGATTGGTGAATATGTTTAGTTTGTGACTTTATTTGAAGCAGAAATAATATGCGAATGCTTCATTGAGCATAATTCCGACTGGTAACTACACACTTCGTCCGGGCACATGATCGCACGTGTCATGCAAGCCGTCTTAAATGACCACCTAAACTGTCATTTGGCAACCTAAAAAGCTGCCTAGGTTGCCTGGCTGAAAACAGAGAAAAAAAGTTAAGTGAGAGCCTTGGATGGGTTTGGTCCGTAAGTTTGCAGTCAATAGCATAATTGGTGGTTGCATTGAGTGAGGAAGGTTATCAAATGATACAGCAGGATATAGATCAGTTACAGATATAGGCGGAGAAATGTCAGATGGAGTTTAAACCGGGCAAGTGGGAGATGTTGAATTTTAGGAGGTTGACTGTTGCATAATTTAAGTCTAACACATTAGGGTGGAGGTTCCACCTCCGTGTGAAGTTGAGACTTTAACTCCACTACAAACAATACCATCATAGATGATTTAACCACAGATAGAATGATGAAGACAATTCCTTTGCTTTTATTCCTTGTGTTCGCTTACTCCCCCCACATCCCCTCCACAGACCTGGACTGGCGGCTGTGTCCCTTCAGGGTTCATTCAGTGCCGGTATTATCAAGCCACTTGGCAACACACATTGAAATCCCCTCACCAGAGGCCATTGGTGCGCTTCTTTCAGTGCTGTTTGCAAGTGTTCAACATGGAACGTTGATTCATCAGCCAAGGGAGGGTGAAAGGTGGTAATCCAAAGGTTCATGGGGTCTGGAGTTTACATTGAGGGCCCTCAAGGATTACTCCCTCTTTGTGTGTTACCTCTGGTGGGTCTGTCTGGTGTGTTACCTCTGGTGGGTCTGTCAGTGAGATGGTAGAGTAATTGTGATGGCGGTGGCATCTGGCACATTGTTTGATGCACTTTAGATTTTAGATACAGCGTGGAGTCAAGCTCTTCTGCCCACCGAGTCCGGATCGACCAGCGATCACCCTGTGCACTAGTATCCTACACACTAGGGCCAATTTACAATTTTTATCGAAGCCAATTAACCTACAAACCAGTACATCTTTGGAGTGTGGGAGGAAACCAGAGCACCCAGAGAAAACCCACTCAGTCACAGGGAGAACATACAAACTTCGTACAGACAGCACCTGCAGTCAGGATTGAACCCAGGTCTCTGGCACTGTAAGGTAGAAACTCTATGACTGCGCCGCTGTGCTGCCCCTGTTAGAATTTTCTGTCAGGCTGTGGCTTCACTAGTCTGTGGGGAAGTTTTTTTCAATTTTGAAATTGATCCCCGTTTGAAGCAGACCATGCGAGGTCAAATATTTGGGTGAGGAGGAAGTAATTCATAGTCATACAGCACAGTAATAGGGCCCTCTGGCCCAAATGGCCCATGCTGACCAAGATGTTCCATCTACACCAGTCCCACTTGTTTGCATTTGCCTGAATTATTGGGAGAGATTGGGCAAAATGCAGGCGGCCAAGGGCTGATCTTATAGAAATGTATAAATTCATGAGGGAATTTATACACTGTCTGCATTTGGCCCATATCTCTCTAAACCTTTCCTACCCATGTACTTGTCCAAATGTATTTTAAATGTTGTTATACTATCTGCCTCAACTACCTCCTGGTAGCTTGTTCCATATACTTGAGTCACCCTCTGAGTGCAAATGTTGTCACACAGGTTCCTATTAAATCTTTCCCCTTTCACTTTGAACCTATGACCTCTGGTTCTTGATTCCCCAACTCCTGGTAAAATATTCTACCTTTACCCTATCTATTCCCTCATGAATTTATACACTTCTATAAGATCAACTCTTGGCCGTCTGCGTTTTGCCCAATCTCTCCCTATAATTCAGGTCCTCAAGACGGGTCAATATCCTCGTAAAGGGCCTGTCCCACTTTCATGACCTAATTCACGACCTCTGCCGAGTTTGCCCTTGACTCATACTCGCAGCATGGTCGTCACGAGGTCGTAGGTGGTAGTAGGTAGGTCGTAGCAGGCTGTGATGCTAGTCGTAGGTACTCGTGGCATGAAGTAGGTCGGGCCGTTTTTTCTAGCCTGATGAAAAATGTCCACGAGTTAAAAAAGGTCGTGAATTAGGTCGTGAAACTGGGACACGCCCTTAAATCTTCTCTGCATTGTTTTCGGCTTAATTATATATTTTCTATAGCAGGGTGACCAAAACTGAACCTTAACCTTACAGTGCCCTCCATATTGTTTGGGACAAAGAATCATTTATTTATTTGCCTCTGTACTCCACAATTTGAGGTTTGTAATAGAAAAATCACATGTGGTTAAAGTACACATTGTCAGATTTTTTTTAAGGGTATTTTTTATACATTTTCGGTTCACCATGTAGAAATTACAGCTGTGTTTATACATAGTCCCTCCATTTCAGGGCACCATAATGTTTGGGACACATGGCTTCACGGGTGTTTGTAATTGCTCAGATGTGTATAAATGCCTCCTTAATGCAGGTAAAAGAGAGCTCTCAGCGCTTAGTCCTTCCTCCAGTCTTTCCATCACCTTTGGAAATTGTTATTGCTGTTTATCAACATGAGGACCAAAGTTGTGCCAATGAAAGCCAAAGAAACCATTATGAGTGAGAAACAAGAATAAAACTGTTAGAGACATCAGCCAATCTTTAGGCTAACCAAAATCAACCGTTTGGAACATCATTAAGATGAAAGAGAGCACTGGTGAGCTTACAAATCGCAAAGGGACTGGCAGGCCAAGGAAGACCTCCACAGCTGATGACAGAAGAATTCTCTATAATAAAGAAAAATCCCCAAACACCTGTCCGACAGATCAGAAACACCCTTCAGGAGTCAGGTGTGGATTTGTCAATGACCACTGTCCGTAGAAGACTTCATGAACAGAAATACAGAGGCTGCACTGCAAGATGTAAACCACTAACTAGTTAGCTGCAAAATTAGGATGGGCATGTTATGACGAGTTTGGTTTTTGCTGTGTAGGTTAGTGGAAAATTACAGCGTTGAGTGGAAAAATGCTGTGTTCTGTTGCAGTTGTGATGACGAAGTTAGTCACTCATTTTGAGGAACCTGATCATTGGTGATAATGTGCGAGTCAATTGTTTGAGTCATTTAACCTGATCATTGGTGATAATGAGATCATGCGCTTGCGAGTCAATTGTCTTGGGGAACCTGACCGTTGCCTTTACACACATACTGTGTGATGATAAGATTGGGGGACCAAGAAAGCGTGCCAAATTGCTTCTGCTTGCTACTGCTTATATACTTGTACTATGCCTATTGTAAATCACTTGCTCTGGGGAACACTTGGAACTCCAAGAGAGTGACAGGTCGTGGACCAGAGTAGGTGACGAATAAAATTGTTGAAGCAAGAACGGTGTGTTGGTTCAGTATATTTACTGAGGAAAGATTGAGGGGAAAATAATCCAGTTTAGCATTTACAGGGTTGCCAAGAATTACTTAAAAGAGCAACCACAGTTCTGGAAAAAGGTCTTGTGGACAGGTGACACGAAGATTAACTGATATCAGAGTGATGGCAAGAGCAAAGTATGGAGGAGAGGAGGAACTGCCCAAGATACAAAGCATACCACCTCATCTGTGAAACACGATGGTGGGGGTGTTATGGCCTGGGCATGTATGGCTGCTGAAGGTACTGGCTCACTTATCTTCATTGATGATACAACTGCTGATGGTAGTAGCATAATGAATTCTGAAGTGCATAGACACATCCTATCTGCTCAAGTTCAAACAAATGCCTCAAAACTCATTGGCCGGCGATTCATTTTACAGCAAGACAATGATCCCAAACATACTGCTAAAGCAACAAAGGAGTTTTTCAAAGCTAAAATATGGTCATTTCTTGAGTGGCCAAGTCAATCACCCGATCTGAACCCAATTGAGCATGCCTTTTATATGCTGAAGAGAAAACTGAAGGGGACTAGCTCCCAAAACAAGCATGAGCTGAATGCCTGGCAGAGCATCACAAGAGAAGACACCCAGCAACTGGTGATGTCCATGAATCGCAGACTTCAAGCAGTCGTTGCATGCAAAGGATATGCAACAAAATAGTAAACATGACTTTCATTTACATGACATTGCTATGTCACAAACATTATGGTGCCCTGAAATGGGGGGACTATGTATAAACACTGCTGTAATTTCTACAAGGTGAAACCAAAATGTATACAAATACCCTTTATTAAAATCTGACAATGTGCACTTTAACTGCATGTGATTTTTTTTTTCCTATTACAAATCTCAAATTGTGGACTACAGAGGCAAATAAATAAATGATGGGTCTTTGTCCCATACATTATGGAGGCCACTATGTCCTCTGGCTCTTGATTCCCTGCATTCACCCTTTCGATTCCTTTCATGATCTTAAACACTTTGATAAGATCACCCATCATCCTCCTAAGCTCCAAGGTACTAACAGTCAGATTAAATTGTTGATTACTTTGGTTATGAAGTTTGCGCTGAGTGGAACATTTATTGGCTTGATTGCAGTGGACTTGGGGAAGAATGTTGTGTGATGGTGCAGAAACCAATTGACTAATATGTAGTGCTAACCAAATTTCCGATTGAGGTCTTAACTGTACACTTAAAAGAAAAATTAGCTTTTAACACCGCAGTGTAACTGTGGTGTTTCAAAGGAAATTCAGTTTACCACTAAACTTGGTTGCAAATTTAAATGTTATTTGCTGCACCCTGTTACATATTGCTTTTGTTGGATTTGTAGACTTAAATTCAAGGCTGAAAGTTGGAAATTTTGGAAGTGGCAGAAATTCAATAGTTACCTCCCGCACATTTGCCAGCATTTTGTATGGTACCCAAATTTCAACTATGCTTAAGCATAGGCTTTAGTAAACTCCACATTATGCAGAGGATTTATTGTACTCTTTAGCATACATTTGGATATATTTGTGGAGGAATGGAATGAAGTTTGCCTTTGCTTCTGATAGATCTGCTGGAGTTGAGTTGCAGCCGTTGTATGCACCAATGTTAAGTTGCCTTTTACAATTTCTGGTCACTCCTTCCACTATTCAAGCAAGGAAGTATTGCTGTATAACTGAGGGTTGCATGGATTGCCCATTCAAAGGTTTTAGGATTTGAGATATAGTTTAGAGATACAATGTGGAAAAGGGCCCTTCATTCAGCCCATCGAGTTCACATCGACCATCATTCACCCTTTCACACTAGTTCTATGTTATCCAACGTGGTCATGGAGACGTGCAAACTCCACACAGACAGCATATGAGGTCAGGATCAAACCCGGTCCTCTGGTGCTGTGAGGCAGCTGCTCTATCAGCTGTGCCATTGGGCTGCCATTTGGAAGAGTGCGTTCTTCATGCACTATATTTTCCTTGAAAACATGGAGATTGGATTTTTAGAGACTCCTTGCAGGGTTGGGGGAGGTGGAAGTAAGAGTTCAGAAGAATAGAATTTGAGGCTTGGCAAAATTGTACAATGCTTCAAATTGTATACCTTTGTACTAAAATGTTTCTGTGCAAAGCAAGAATAATACGTGCTTATCATGGCTTTCATAATGGCCAGACATCCCAAATCCATTGAACTACAATAGGACAACGACAGCTTCTTTTCCGCTTTGCAGGTTTCTGAACAATCCTTCCATCAGCTAGGGTACTGTCCAATTCACCTCTACCCCATTGTGGACATTGGACTTTGTCTATGGAACTGATGTGCTACATTGCGGAGAACTATGTCCTGCATTCTGTATCTCCAATCTTCTGGCATCTGCTGTTGATTCTCTCCTTAATTGCCTTTTATTGATCTGATTCATTTATTTGTGTTGTTTGCAATGATTTTCTTTTCTGCATTAAAAACATTGCATTGCATTGTTGAAATACATTTTCAATCAAATTAATGTATGGTCATTGAGTTGCATAGCATGGTGAGAGGCCCTTTGGGCCAACTCATCCATGCTGACCCAGATGACCTATCTACGCTAGTCCCATATGCCTGCATTTGGTCTATATCCCTACAAACCTTTCCTATCCACATATCTGTCCCAGTGTCTTTGTAATACTGTTATAGTATCTGCCTCAACTACCTCTTCTGACAGTTTGTTCCATATACTCACCACCTTCTGAGTGAACACTTAAGCAATGAACTGTAAGGTGTAACTCAACAGAAGTGGGGCCCTAATTGAGACACCACATGATTCTGAGAATGCTAATACAGTGGTTCACTTGCACTACAGTGGTTCACTTGCACATGGATACCATTTTCTCCCTTCATCACTCGTGGACGACAGATGGCGCAATGGGCTAAGTGTTCGGCTGGCAACCGGAAGGTAGCCGGTTCGAATCCCGCTTGGAGTGCATACTGTCGTTGTGTCCTTGGGCAAGACACTTCACCCACCTTTGCCTGCGTGTGAATGTATGTGAATGTGTGTGAATGTGTGTGAATGATTGGTGGTGGTCGGAGGGGCCGTAGGCGCAGATTAGCAGCCACGCTTCCGTCAGTCTGCCCCAGGGCAGCTGTGGCTACAGAAATAGCTCACCACCACCGAGTGTGACTGAGGAGTGAATGAATAATGCGATGTAAAGCGCCTTGAGTATTAGAAAGGCGCTATATAAATCCCATCCATTATTATTATTATTATTACGTTCCATGTGAGATCAATGAATGTTAGTAAAACAAGGATGCGTGCTAGTAGCAACAGAATGGATCTCGGAGAAGAGCAATTAACCCTTTGCAACCTTTTTCAATCGTTCTACTCCAATCGTTAGGTTATCCGCTGAAATTCCACTGCTTCCCACACCAACACAACTAATCAGGCTAACATATTCCAGACCATGAAGGGAATTGATGGGTTGAATGCACAGTCATTTACCCTGGGTAGGGGAATCAAGACCAGAGGGCACTTTTTAAGGTGAAAGGGGCAATATTTAATAAAAACCTGAGGGGCACCTTTTTCACTATGGGTATATTAAACGAGTTGCCAGTTAAAACAGGTACTATAACATCATTTAAAAGATACAAGGACAGGTACATGGTTGAGAGGAATATGGACCAAATGGTGCTATGCTAGGGGCAATCTTAGATGGGCCACCATGGTTGACATGGACAAGATGGGCTCAAGAGCCTGCTTTTGTGTTGTATGGCTCTACGACCCTATCGGAAGTCGCTGAGGGTTTTTTTGCAAACACAACCATCCTTGCCTGTCAAGATTTTTTTTTTTTTACTGGAGTCCCCTTCCCCAGCACTGTCATGTTCGGTTCAGAGCTACTTTGACACATTTTGTACTGAACTAATAGACTGCCTAGGGCGTTGGGCGTTTCAAGTGGTGTGGAATCACATTCACCTAAAATCAGCACTGAATTAACTTATGTTTCCATCTCTCATTTGCAGGTGACTTTGTGCTCAAGAGTGTACTTGTGGATCACTTTGAGTATAACACCACACAGAAATGTTCAGAACAGTCTGTCCAGACTATCCAAAGCAGCATTGTTTTCATGTGTGGGAAGACCTTGGTGAGTATGTCATTTTCTTTGTCAACTGCAAATGACTGACTCCTATAAAGAAACTTAAATGTCAAACGTTTGAGTATAAATGCAAATAACTTTGCTATCTTGGTTTATAATTTGAAAGCGATAAATTTTCTGCTTTTATCTTCAGCAACCATTCTGAAATGTAAAGTCCTCTCAGTCAGCAAAGATTGATCTTGCAACAATTTGTCAGTTCAAATTTATAGCATACAAAAGAACCGCTTGCTTTGGATGGTTTTACTCGATAGGCAATGGATCCATAACACAAAATTGGCTGTAATTGAAATTAAATTGGTAAATCAATCCTTGCAGAGGTTGGGTTAATTTGTCAAGGGAAGATGAATACTCAGCGCCATGTTTGTGTTGTACAGCTTTGGGGGAACATGGGTTCACATTGCAATACAAAGTGGCTTTAGGGGAAGAAATAGAATCTGTATTTAGCTTGAAGAAATTTGATCCTGAAATATCAATTCAATTATTTCCTGCTTTGATGGTATTCCAAGAGTTTGAAAGTAAGATAATGTGGTGATGAGATGGAAGAAAGTGTGTTGATCCTGATGAGAAGTTTGGAGAGCCTGCTTTACAGATGGATTGCAAGAGTTTAACGACAAGGACTAGAGAAGTAAGCTTTCAGATGCATCACCGTTCAATAAAATCATGACTAATCTATCCTAGAATCCAAAGCCATCATTTATGTGTGGAGCATCAGAAGATGGACAAGGTTCTCAATTAATATTTCTCCTCTGTTTTTACCATGGAGAAAAACACATAGGTTAGGAACCTTGGGGCAGTTAATGGAGACCAGCATTTAGTGTCTGTCTTGAGGACAGTCTGTATTATGGTCAAGGAGGAACTGCACGTCCTAGAGCATATGAAGGTAGATAAATTTCCCAGGCATGATCAGATATATTACGAGGACACTGGGAAGCTAGAGAAGAAATTGTGGGAGCCCTGACTGAAATATATGAATTATTGTTAGACACGGGTGAGGTGCCAGATGATTGGAGGATGGCTAATGCTGTTCCTCTGTTTAGAAAGCGCTACAAGGTAAAGGGCCTGTCCCACTTGGCCGCTATTTGCACCTCATTTACGCGTCATATGTAAAATAGGTCGACGCGTCGTTATGCACGACGTCGCGTGCAAATCACGCGTCATCATGCCGTCTCGTGCGCGTGACGGCATTAGAATACCCTGCGGAGACGCATGGTTACGCACGGTGACGTAACCATGCGTCACCACGCGATACATGTGAGTAGTCGGGATGCAGCGTGCTACGCCAATTCGTCAGCGTGCGTACCCAATGCGTCAACGTGCTTACGCAATACGTCACGCAGGTGGCGTGCGAGGATTTTGTTCACGAAATCCTGGAGTGCCGCGCGATACCGCGTGCAACTCCACACTCCACGCCTCTCCATGCGCCCGTCCCGCGCTACCCACACGCTACCCGTGCGTCACCACGCGTCGACCTATTTTACATATGACGCGTAAATGAGGCGCAAATGATGGCCAAGTGGGACAGGCCCTTAAAGCTTGTGAACTTTTGACCTGTGAGCCCAACACTGTGGGAGGTAAGTTAATGAAGAGGATTCTGAGGTTTAAGATATATACATTTTGGATAAGGATAGTCAGTGTGCTTTTGTATGTGGGAGATAGTGTCTTGTGAATTTTATATTTCTTTTTGAAGAGGTAACCAAATCTTGGTTGGTGTTGGAGCGTTGGACTGAAGACAGGGCTTCCACACCTGAAAAAAAAATTTCCTTAAATAGAATCCCAAATTTCCTGGAATTTGATGGTATTTCCTGAAATTTTCAAAAATGCTTCCTGCGTGCTATCTGGGTTTTTTTCCGCGGGCACACGTTTTTATTTATTTGTTTGTTCCGAACATGTAAAGACATAAATAGGAATAAATAACAACAAAATCGAAATAGTCAAACATTGGACATTCCAGGCAATATTTGCAAAGCAATGAAAAGCATAATGCAAAATTTAAATGTCCAACACTTTTTCTTTACAAGCTCGAAAAGGAGTGAGAAGAAGAATAACTTATTTAATCTCACCCCTTCTCCCTAAACCCTTCTTCCATATTTAATAATTAATTAATTAATGATAATAATACCCCAGACAATTTTTAGAGATACATACAGACATATATATACATACAACTGATATACACATACAAGTAATATGTATGAAGTAACCAAAAGACATAAGTAAATAATAAATAAAATAATAAATAAACATTAACCCCTGTTTGTCAACCATCCCCTTCATCCCTGTACCTTGTGAAAAAAAGTTGTTTGTATGTCATTTTGAACTGGTTCATGTTTGGACATTGCTTTAATTCCACATTCAAACTGTTCCACAATCCTACTCCACAGACCGAAATACAAAAAGTTTTTCTGGTCGTGCGGACTCTTTGTACCTTAAAATTAAATATTCTTCTTAAATTATAATCCCCCACTCGCACATTAAATAATTTTTGTATATTTCCAGGTAAGTTTTTATTTTTGGCCCTAAACATTATCTGTGCTGTTTTAAATGCAACCAAATCTTCTAATTTTAATAATTTTGACTGTAAGAATAATGGATTAGTGTGACCCAGATACCTGACCTTGTGAATAATACGTATTGCTCTTTTTTGCAGAATAGTTAATGAATGTAGCGAACTTTTATAGTTATTGCCCCAGACTTCTGCACAGTAATTTAAATAGGGTAAGATTAGAGAACAGTAGAGAATGCGGAGTGATTTGTGATCCAGAACCTGCTTAACTTTGTGTAATACCGAAATGCTTTTTAACAGTTTGGATTGTACATGTTTAATGTGTGATTTCCAACTGATTCTATCATCCATTATAACTCCAAGAAATTTATTTTCATGAACTTGTTCAATTTTAACCCCATTTATCTTTATATTTGCTTGTGTATTTGTTCTGCAATTACCAAATAACATTATTTTGGTTTTGCTCAAGTTTAATGATATTTTGTTCCTGTCAAACCATGTTTTCAGTTTGCCCATTTCTTTTGTTATTTTGTCCAGTAGTTTTAAATTCTCCCCAGAACAAAAAATATTTGTGTCTGCAAACAAGACCAACCTCAAGGCGTTGGACACATTACAAATGTCGTTTATATACATGATGAATAGTTTTGGACCCAACACTGACCCCTGGGGGACACCACAAGCAATGTCCAAACATGTAGAACTGTAACTGCCCAGCTCACAAACTGTTGCCTGTTACTTAAATAGCTTTTTATCCAATCCAGTACTAGACCTCTAATGCCATACCTTTCTAATTTTTTTAATAAAATATGATTAATCGTATCAAATGCTTTCTTTATATCAATAAATATCCCAGCTGCATATAGTTTATTGTCAATAGCGTTTGTGATATCTTCAATTGATTCTATTATTGCAAGTGATGTTGATCTGTGTGATCTGAATCCATATTGACTTTCAGTGATTAGTTTATGCTTTTCTACAAATATGTCTAGTCTATTATTGAACATTTTTTCTAGTATTTTGGAGAATTGAGGGAGTAAAGAAACAGGTCTGTAGTTTGTGAAATGATGCTTGTTCCCAGTTTTGTATATTGGTATGACTTTTGCTATTTTCATTTTAATTGGAAAAGTACCGGTTTGGAAAGATAAATTACAAATAAATGTTAGAGGTTTGGAAATCCCCTCAATGACCATCTTAACTAACGACATGTCAATGTCGTTGAAATCAGTAGACATTTTGTTTTTATTTGTTTTAACAATTTCCAACAGTTCTTTTTCATCTACTGCCATAAGAAACATAGAGCAGGGATTTCTCTCCAATAAATTCTCAGGAGTTTCTCCAGATGTCCCTGGATCAGGGACTTGTTTAGCCAGGTCTGGTCCAACATTTACAAAAAAATTATTAAAGCTATTAGCTACATCCTCCATATTATAATTTTCATTGTCCTTATCAATAAAATACTTTGGGTAATTTATTTTCCCCGGGCCATTTCTGATAATACTATTAAGTATACTCCAAATTCTTTTTATGTTGTTTTTGTTATCATCTAATATTTTCTTATAATAATCTTTCTTGCTTGTTCTTATAATATAAGTTAACTTATTTTTGTAATTTTTATATTTATTTTCTGTATCTTTAGTTCTGTCTTATAAAATCTCTGTATAGTGCTTTTTTTTTTTGCAGGCATTTTGTAATCCCTTTGTAATCCATGGACATTTAGTATTTATTGGTTTTCTGTTATATTCTTTGATTGGACAGTTTTTATCATATAGTGACTTAAACATAGTAATAAATATTTCATAAGCACTGTCAATGTCTCTTTTTTGGTATATGTCCCAGTTTTGTGCCAATAGGTCCTTTTTTAGTGCATTGATAGCTTCCTCCGACCTCACTCGTCTATATTCTGTTAGTTTGTATGGTTTGTTGTTCCTGTGGATGTAATCATAAACTATGAAAACTGGCAAGTGGTCACTTATATCGTTGATTAATAATCCACTTACTGTTTTTTTTTCAATGAGAGCACGTTAACAACACAACACGTTAACAACACAAAGAAGAACAAGGCAAAACAGATCTATGTAACTACACCGTATCTGCCTGCTTCTGTTACTCACTTGTACAGTGTTATGCAAGGCAGCTTTCGTTGCCTCCAACAGCTTTTGTTGTCTTCGTTATTTCAACCTGCTCTCATGTCTCAGTCTCTGCGCTCCCTCCCTCCCTCCCTCCCTCCCTGTGACCCATAGCACTATGTTTAAAGCCCACAGCGCTGCAGCCGGTAGCGCTATATTTAGAACCCATAGCGCTGCAGCCGCAGCTCTTTGTTATAATTCCCACGCATTAAACTGACAGCGCTCTGTTTAAACCTTTGAGTGCCAAACTGGCAGTGCTGTGTGTATTACCTTTACACCCCTTCGCGGGCCGGATGCGGAAATTTCCCCAAATTATTCCATTTCCCCCAAATTACCCGAAGACAACCAGAAATTCCCGAATTTCGGCTAATTTCCTTCAAAATGGAAACACTGGCTGAAGAGCCTGTTTCCATGCTGTGTGACTCTACGAGACTATCTCAAACCACTTTATTTCGCAATATAAAGTGGCACCTGAAAATAATCTAAAAAAAAATCTGTGGACAAAGTTTCAAAAGAAAATCTGTTTGTTTTACCTAACTTTGTTTGTCCTGGGTTTAAGTTCACAGCCGTTTGGTGTGTCAATTTGCTCAGTCATTTTTAATGTAAAAGTGACAGTATTAAAGAACAAAAACAGTGCTGGAGTAACTCATTGGGTCAGGTGATGTTTTGGGTCCCCTCTTCAAAGTAATTGCAGTAACATAGAGAAAGCTGTAAAAGAGGTGGGGGCATGGTAAGTGATAGGCAGATACAAGTGAGAGGGATTTGATTGGCAGATGGGTGGACAGGCTAAAAGATGAAAAGGAGACAAAAGAGTGTAATGTAAGGAGAGGAGTGAAATGTGAAACCAGAAGAAGTGATATGGGTGGAAGGAGATGGGGATGGATAGTGGGTAAGGACCTTAATGGGGGAGTGGGGCATGTTACCTAAAGGACTAAAGGGAGACTTGGTTATGCAATAGCTTTCTGGATGGTTAAGATAATTGAGCTTATTGCATTGCATCATTTAAACAGGGCACTCCTGAATATGTGGCAACTTCTGAATGTGTGCACTACTTCGAATGGAAGACTTTTGTAAGTTGTAAGAAGAGCACTTTCAACCCCGTAAAAGAGGTATGTCCAGCAGTTCTATTTTTGTTGTTTAGGCATGAATGAATGTCATGAGTTCAAATCTCTAAGGGGTCTGTAATTAAGAAAATAACAGCACACATTATGTATATTTGGGAAACATATTCTTGAGCTTCATGCAAATTCCCCATGAATTCTGCATACTTTCATCTTAACATCATTGTTCTGTTTTATGTTGGTAACAAAGGGCAAGTGTTTAATTTGATCTTCACTGTAATATATGACTGGTTTAAAGTTTTGAAAGCTTAAACGGGAATATATTTTGAAAGGAGTTTAAAATGCATTCAGAAGGATCAGCTGTAGCTCTTGGTATATACCTTGTAGTTCTACCCAGCTGTGCCACTGTGCCAGTATTGGCACCTATCAATGATTGCAGTGGATACATATTTTGTAGAATATTGAAGAAACAGTATTAAAAAAAAGGTGAATGTAAAGAATTCTCGCTCCTGTGGATTGTCCATGTATTTCACTCATCCGCTTCACCTTTAATCGTCTGAACGATGCATTCTGGAAGGAAACCCTGTTGAGTAGCTTAATCCATGAAATCTGCCTTCCCAAAATCTGAGATGGGGAGACCTTTGCCTGGGATATCGTGTAGTATTGGATTCAAAGGCTATTGGATTCAAAGGCTTGTCATTGTTTACAGCTGTTCTGGGAATGATACCCCTTCATGTTGTTCGTTCATGATGCTCAGACTTCCATTTTCAGACCCACCCCCGCTTCAAATCTGACCTGAAAGATGTTGGATTTGGGAACTCCATTGAGAGTGGGCTCTTCAGCATGGTTGGCGTTAATGGACATTTGAATGTTTATCAACAACTGATTTGGAACTTCGCAAATGAGCTGTGCAAATGCACAGACTATTTTCCCCATTTATATCCCCATCATTAGGTGTTTTTAAGGCGGAGATTGACAGATACTTGATTGCTAAGGGTATCAAGAGTTAAGGGAAGAAGGCAAAAGAATGGGGTTGAGAGGGAAAGATAGATCAGCCATGATTGAATGGTGGAGTAGACTTGATAGGCCAAATGGCCTACTTCTGCTCCTTTGACATATAATAATAATAATAATTCATTTTATTTACTGGCGCCTTTCTAAAACCCAAGGACACCTTACAAGGCATAGAATCACAAAAATACAAAACACATAATCGGAAATAAATTAAATATAAAAACACCACAGTACACAAATCAAGGACAGAATTCAATTTCAAAAGCACAAAAAGAAAATAAGAAACACAATTTGAGGAGAGAGCAGCGGCGACCAATTCGCGCCAGCGTCCACTCTCCCCTCCGACCGCCATCTTGCACATAGACTAACAGGCACAGCACACCAAAAATCATCCCCCCACAATGACCACCACCTGGGGGGAAGGCGCAATGTCCAGTTCTCCCCAGAGTCAGGCCCAATGAGGCCTCCACAGTTGCCTCTACGGAGGCCCGATGTTCCTGGCCGTCGGGAGAGTCCTCGCAGCGTCTGGAACGGCCGGTTTCCCAGCGGAGTCGATGGCACCTGAAGCCGACAGGGCCGCGCCGATTTGGAGCCACGAGGTTCCCGATGTTGGAGTCGGCGCCGCCGCCCGCGGCTGGTCGCTCCGCAGTCCCGCAGCCCGGAGGTGTTGGTCTCGCCGGTCAACGCATACCAGAGCTCCACCGCGGCGACCCAGGCAAGGCATCGCCCGCTACGCTCTCCGATAGCGCTCCAGCGCTGTGCCACCACCGAAGCTGAAGGTGCTGGGCGGTCCCCGTCAGGAAACGGTGCTCCATGCCCGCTGGTAGGCCACGAGGACGGGTCGACGAGGCAGCCTGGAGAAAAAGCTGCCTCACCGACCAGGTAGGGACCCAGAAATAGTTTCCCCCTTACCCCCCCACATTAAAAGTCAAAATCCCCCAAACAAACAAAGAAATAAAAAAAGCTAAAACTAAAGAAAAAGTGAATTTGACGGACGGCTGCTGTTTAGCAGCCGTTCCTCCAAGATGGCGGCTTCAAGATGGCGACATATGAACTTGTATTAAAATGCGTGTGTTTTTGCGCAAGACGTACACCTCATTTTTCATCCATTAATTTACATGGGCGAGAGGCTGAAAGGAACATGGACTTATCAGTGTGCATAGTTGCTGGATGAATTGTTTGAATCAATATTTAATCAGCCACAGTTGTTTATGTGCATGTTTGCTCACCAGTCCAGTTGCCATATATTCCAGGGTATCTTCATTTTGCTTTGCATTAAAAATTTAAGGTTCCTTGTTATGTGTTTGATGAAGACGGGAAGAAACGTGATTTAAATCCACTAATAAAGAACTCGGGAGCTCATCTGGTTGATTCTCCAGATGATGATGACTTCTATATCAATATTTGCAGAGATATAAGTAAGTTTTCATATCAGGTAATTAACTTCCCGATATAGTTTACAAACTTTGTGATGTTTTATTCCCCGCAGTTTACTTACTTTTGCTGTCAGTAAATTATGGTCTTTTGGGAAATTGAAGGCAATTGTGGGGACTAAAATTGTTGCCAAAGATGGAATGCAATCACACATAATGAGAGAGCAGTGAATGAGTAACACAAAGGGGAAGTATGTCTGGCAGGTAATGTTCTTTCCCCCTCCCTCATGGTGGTTCCCTCATGCCGGGTCCCCATTGTTCCTCCCCCCCCCCCACCCCGGCAGTGGCGTCCTCAATCCCACGTGGTCTGTCTTTGTCCGGCACCCTCATCGACCTTCACACCAACCTCTCCACTATCGCCGCCGGGTCCCCTCCTGACGCCGACCTAGGCCCCAGCCCCGCGCTCCATCGACTTGTGGAACTCCGATTCCGGCCCGCGCGGTTACGGCCCTCCGGCCTCCTTGGGAGGTGTCTGCGTGAAGTTAGTTTAACTTCATTTGAATTCTTATATATCGATAGGAACTAACTCAGATATTGAATATAGTACATCTTCTGAAAAGGGCGAGACCTGACAGGGTCAATTCTTTGAATATAGAACATTGAACAAAACAGAACAGGAACATGCCCTTCTGCCCACAACATTAGTGCTGAACACAATGCCAAAATAAACTTTCTGTGGGAAGCTGGATATATTGTGGTGGAATGGTTGGTGAGGTCAGTTAAAAGAGGGTGTCAAAGGATATAGGGAGAAGGCAGGAGAATGGGATTGAGAGGGAAAGATAGATCATCCATGATTGAATGGCACAGTAGACTTGATGGGTTGAATGACCTAATTCTGCTCCTATGACTTGTGAACTTATCAATGTGGAATGTAAGTAGGTATGTTACAAAACTTACCTTCAGTCGCGCTGTAATTCTGCCACTGGCCGTGTGCGTGATTTTGGCGCCTTTAAGGGGGGGCGGGGTTAGAACGCGGGTTTCTCCTCCCTTGTCCTGGTTAATATTTTGTTGGAGTACACGCGTTGGCTGAAGAATCGTTCCTAGTGGCGGTTTGTGTATTTTTTATTTTTATTAAATCGTCAATGTCAGCGCTAGAGTAATTTTAAAAGCAGCTCCTGAAGCGTCAACACCGATAACGGGGACGGATTTCACACACGGGACAGGTAAACGAAAGTGGTTTCTTTAAATGTATAAAAGTGCTTCTTAAGAAGCCTTTAATTCACATTTTTTCATGCGACACGGTGATTTTATTCCCCGAAGTAACGGCAGTATTTTTCATGCCAATACGGGGTTAAATTCACCGCAAATCAATGTTCCAAAAGATCGCGTTCCAGAAATCCTCACTCACAAGATGATTTAAATGCCCATTAATTTACAGGTATTAAACATTCAATTCCTTCCATTTGGCCTGTAAATTCATGAAAATGAGATTTAAAAATTATGTTATATTGTGAATTCTTGTGTGAATGTTATTTGAACGCTTAGGCTATTTAAAAATGTTAATCTATTCTTAAGAAATTGATAGATGTTTAGATCTAGTAATTGAATTTTGTAATTAACTACAATTAGGTAACTAACTAATTATATGCTTTACTTTCATGTCTTCTAAGTAAGATTGTTTCATATTTGTTTCAGAGTGCTTCAATCTATAATAACTGAAAATTTCTTTCAGTTATCTTAATTTTTAAGAAAGTTATGGGCTTTTAACTGTCCTCGATCACAGCTTTTGTGTTAAGTCAATGGAAAAGCAATAGGGAACAAGATGCTAATTTCCGAGTATGAAAATGGCCATAAGTTCTTTAATACTGAAGATATGAAAGTGAATTAGGTGAATCAGGAATAAGACAGTCCTGACATCCCAGATTCCTGGGATGTCAGGACTGTCTTATGAAGAAAGACTGGATAGACTTGGTTTATAATCTCTAGAATTTAGGAGATTGAGAGGGGATCTTATAGAAACTTACAAAATTCTTAAGGGGTTGGACAGGCTAGATGCAGGAAGATTGCTCCCGATGTTGGGGAAGTCCAGGACAAGGGGTCACAGCTTAAGGATAAGGGGGAAATCCTTTAAAACCGAGATGAGAAGAACTTTTTTCACACAGAGAGTGGTGAATCTCTGGAACTCTCTGCCACAGAGGGTAGTCGAGGCCAGTTCATTGGCTATATTTAAGAGGGAGTTAGATGTGGCCCTTGTGGCTAAAGGGATCAGAGGGTATGGAGAGAAGGCAGGTACGGGATACTGAGTTGGATGATCAGCCATGATCATATTGAATGGCGGTGCAGGCTCGAAGGGCCGAATGGCCTACTCCTGCACCTAATTTCTATGTTTCTATGTTTCTATGTCAAATTAAACTTCTTTTTATGCTTTATCTGATGGGATAAATTGCAGACTTTATTTTTAAAATCTCAAAATTTTGTAACATTGCTAATGTAAGGGGAGCTGGGCTGGTTAAGCTGAGTGCCCAATTCCAGTGCTGTAAATACTGAGTAACCCTAATACCAAGAGCAGTGAGGAATTGTGTATTGACGTTTCAGAAGGTCTTATTGATATTCCTGTTTAATTGCTAGATCCTTTGGATGAGACCTCCGCATGTCAACATGGCAGCAGTGCCTGCTTATTGAAAGGATCGACTGCTTTTGATGTTGGCCACCCAACAGATGCCTTGAAACTGGCTGGCAAAGATAGGTACGCACTATGACTGGAGCTTTCCCCCTGTAACACCTGACTGCTTACGTTGAAATCCAATTTTAAACCTGAAGGCAAGGAGCTGCAGTTGCTGGTATGCTAAGTGCTGGTGTAACTCAGCGGGTCAGGGAGCAACTCTGCAGAACATGAATAGGTGACGTTTCAGGTTGGGACCCTTCTTCGGAAGCTGGAATTTTTTACTCAAGTGCCTGGAGGGACGTTAATTTAGTACGTTAATTAGCCTCTGTAAATTGCCCGTGTGAATGTTTGATCGATGGCCATTGTGGACTCAATGGGCCAAAGGGTTTGTTTCCATGCTGCATATCTAAACTAAACACCCAGATGCCAACAGCATATAAAACACTCATTACAACCACCATCTTTCCAAAATAATACAGAAACAGGATAGTTTAGAGATTCAGCATGGTAACTCACCCTTCAGTCTACGCTCACTATCTGTCACCCATTCACACTAGGGGCAATTTACAGAGGCCAATTAACCTCCAATCCTGCAAGTCTTTGGCATGTGGGAAGAAACCGGAGCACCCAGAAGAAACCCACAGAGAACATGCAAACTCCACACAGACAACACCCGAGGTCAGGATCAAACCCGGGTCTCTGGCGCTGCGAGGCAGCAGCTCCACCAGCTGTGCCATGGTGCTGTAAACGATTTAAAGTTTCCTTAGCATTTTTATTTTACTGCAGATGATTAAAGATCTGTAAACAAACTCTATAATCGTGTGGATAAATGTGAGGTTATCCATTTTGGTGGCAAAAACAGGAAAGCAGACTATTTTCTAAATGGTGGCCGACTAGGAAAAGGGGAGATGCAGCGAGACCTGGGTGTCAAGGTACACCAGTCATTGAAAGTAGGCATGCAGGTGCAGCAGGCAGTGAAGAAAGCGAATGGTATGTTAGCTTTCATAGCAAAAGGATTTGAGTATAGGAGCAGGGAGGTTCTACTGCAGCTGTACAGGGTCTTGGTGAGACCACACCTGGAGTATTGCGTACAGTTTTGGTCTCCAAATCTGAGGAAGGACATTATTGCCATAGAGGGAGTGCAGAGAAGGTTCACCAGACTGATTCCTGGGATGTCAGGACTGTCTTATGAAGAAAGACTGGATAGACTTGGTTTATACTCTCTAGAATTTAGGAGATTGAGAGGGGATCTTATAGAAACTTACAAAATTCTTAAGGGGTTGGACAGGCTAGATGCAGGAAGATTGCTCCCGATGTTGGGGAAGTCCAGGACAAGGGGTCACAGCTTAAGGATAAGGGGGAAATCCTTTAAAACCGAGATGAGAAGAACTTTTTTCACACAGAGAGTGGTGAATCTCTGGAACTCTCTGCCACAGAGGGTAGTCGAGGCCAGTTCATTGGCTATATTTAAGAGGGAGCTAGATGTGGCCCTTGTGGCTAAAGGGATCAGAGGGTATGGAGAGAAGGCAGGTACGGGATACTGAGTTGGATGATCAGCCATGATCATATTGAATGGCGGTGCAGGCTCGAAGGGCCGAATGGCCTACTCCTGCACCTAATTTCTATGTTTCTATGTTTCTATGTATTTCATCATGTCCGTCTTCGCAAGCCTTTCGTTCAGTGACCTTTGCCTTTCTTCAGTTTCTCGCTGCTTTTTATCTGTCTATTCATCCTGCATTTTTACCTATTTTACAGTATATGATGTTTGTGTCTACAGTTCCATTAGTAACCGGTACCCCTTGTGTGTTCTCCTCTCGCCCTCATCTCTGGTGCATCCATTAATTTGTTTGCAATTTATGGGCTTTGCTACTCTCTGGTTTCTGCTCTGTGTAGGGTTGTCATTTTTAGTGAGGTTTGGGGAAATCGGAAGTCTACATTAAACCTATTCATTGGATGTACATCCAATGAATCACTGAGCAATTCAAACATGAAGTGTTGCAGATCAAGTAACAAGGCTGCTGTTAATTGATCTGAACAAGGACAGCAACAGAGTTTGATTTTTGGCATGTTGAAAGAAAAATCTTTCTTATTCCCCTTGCCAGGCATAAAGCAAATACCAAGGTTACAAGGTGTGCTCATCCATCTATTACGGACTGTCACTCCTGCATGCTCGGATGTTGGAATCTGTACAAAATAGCATGAGGCACCGAGAATTAACAAAATTAAAGAATCGGGCTACTGCTGCAGATTATGTGTTTTCTCATCTTGTCTAAAGGACCTGGCAATTAAACATTAAATTAGATCATTTTAGTTTATCTTCTTCTCTTTCCTCTGCCGTAATGTGCACCCATTTCTCCCTCTTTCCTGTCCCTCTTTCCTGTCTCCCCATCCCCAGTCCAGTACCCTTCGACCTACATCCTGCCCTCTGGCTTTATATTTCACTCCTCTTCTTATCTAAGACTCTTTCCATCTCTGGCCTTTGTCCACACATCTGCCAATTAACCCTCCTCATCCGTATGCACCTATCAAATTAGACTTTAGAGACAGCATGGAAACAGGCCCCTCAGCCCACAGTCTGCCCCGACAAGCGATCACCCCGCACACTAACACTGTCCCACACACTGGGGACAATTTACAATTTTATCAAAAGCAATTAAAGTACGGGAGGAAATTGGAGCACTCGGAGAAAACCCGCATGGTCTCAGGGAGAATATACAAACTCCATACAGTCAGCACCCATAGTCTGGATGGAGCCGGGTCTCTGTTGCTGTAAGGCAGCAGCTCCACCCTTATGCCACAGTGCCACCCTAAGGCTTGCTTTGAATTGCCCCCACCTCTTTTCCAGCTTTCTCCCCTCACCCCTTGACTACAATCAGTCTGAAGATGGGTTTTGGCACAAATCATCACTTTATCTTTTCCCTCCACATCTGCTTGACATGCTGAGTTTTTCCAGCACTTTGTGCTTTACTCAAGATTCAAGCATCTGCAGTTCCTTGTGTCTGCCTTTTTTAATCCAAGTTCATTAAAGACAATGGCTTCTATTTGGTCATGAGCCCTGTTCTTAAACAATTTTTTAAGTTGTTATAATTACACTTTCTGCAAGTAGACCTCAAAAGGTGATGTTTTTCAATGTATTTTTCAGGCTGGTACTTCATTATTCCAGAAGCTATTCTGGAGGTGAGAAGCCACCAGCGTTTTGTGGAGAACATGAGCCTGCAGTGACCATCACTCTAATCTGTCCTTCTGGAAGAAGAGAGGTTTGTAAATAGTCTCAAACCTTTTGTATCATTAAAACAGAAATTGAGTTTCTTCCAGGGTAGATATGAAGAAGCAGAAGCTGAGACTCTGGGTTAAACAAAAGATCTTCCTCGGAGATTTAATATAGAAAAATAGGTGAAGGAGTAGACCCTTTGGCCCTTCGAGCCATTCAATATAATCGTGGCTGATCATCTAAAATCAGTACCCCCTTCCTGCTTTTTCTCCATATCCCTTGATTCCTTTAGCCCCAAGAGCTAAATCTAACTCTTGAAAACATCCAGTGAATTGGCCTCCACTGCCTTCTATGGCAGAGAATTTCACAGATTCACAACTCTCTGGGTGAAAAAGTTTTTCCTCATCTCAGTCCTAAATGGCCTACCCCTCATTCTTAAACTGACCCTTGGTTCTGGACTCCCCAACATCGGGAACATTTTTCCTAGATCTAGCCTTTCCAATCCTTTAAGAATTTTATATGTTTCTATAATATACCCTCTCATCCTTCTAAATTCCAATGAATACAAGCCCAGTCGACCCATTCATTCATCATATGTCAGTCCCGCCATCCTGGGAATTAACCTGGTGAACCTACGCTGCACTCCCTCAATAGCAAGAGTGTCCTTCCTCAAATTAGGAGACCAAAACTGCACACAATGCAGGTATGGTCTCACCAGGGCCCTGTAGGACCTCCTTGCTCCTAAACTCACAATGAAAGCCAACTTGCCATTAGCTTTCTTCACCGCCTGCTGTACCTGCATGCTTACTTTCAGTGACTGATGTACAAGCACTCCCAGGTCTTGTTGCTCCTCCCCTTTTCCAAATCTGATACCATTCAGATAATAATCTGCCTTCCTGTTCTTGCCACCAAAGTGCATAAACTCACATTTATACACATTATACTGCATCTGCCCACTAACCCAACCTATCCAAGTCACCCTGCAGCCTCATAGCATGCTCGTCGAAGCGCACACTGCCACCCAGCTTTGTGTCATCCACAAATTTGGAGATGTTACATTTAATTCCCTTGTCTAAATCATTGATATCATAGTTTAGAGCCTGGATTGACACCTGGAAGTATGATGTTGTGGCGATCAGTGAAACATGGTTGCAGGAGGGCTGTGATTGGCAAATAAATATTCCAGGATTTCGTTGCTTCAGGGGTGATAGAATTGGAGGGGCAAGAGGTGGGGGTGTTGCATTGCTTGTCAAGGAAGATATTACAGCAGTGCTTTGGCAGGATAGATTAGAGGGCTCGTATAGGGAGGCTATTTGGGTGGAACTGAGAAATGGGAAAGGTGTAGCAACACTTATAGGGGTGTATTATAGACCGCCAAATGGGGAGCGAGAATTGGAAGAGCAAATATGTAAGGAGATAGCAAATATTAGTAGTAAGCACAAGGTAGTGATTGTGGGAGATTTCAATTTTCCACACATAGACTGGGAAACACATTCTGTAAAAGGGCTGGATGGTTTGGAGTTTGTAAAATGTGTGCAAGATAGTTTTTTGCAGCAATACATAGAGGTACCTACTAGAGAAGGGGCAGTGCTGGACCTCCTGTTAGGAAATGAGACAGGGCAGGTGGCGGAGGTATGCGTCGGGGAGCACTTCGGGTCCAGTGATCACAATACCATTAGTTTCAATATAATTATGGAGAGGGTCAGAACTGGACCTAGGGTTGAGATTTTTGTTTGGAGAAAGGCTAACTTTGAGGAGATGCGAAAGGATTTAAAAGGAGTGAATTGGGACATGTTGAAGGATGTAGAAGAAAAATGGAGGACATTTAAGGGTGAAATTTTAAGAGTACAGAATCTTTATGTCCCTGTTCGGTTGAAAGGAAATAGTAAAAAATGGAAAGAGCCATGGTTTTCAAGGGAAATTGGACACTTGGTTCGGAAAAAGAGAGAGATCTACAATAATTATAGGCAGCATGGAGTAAATGAGGTGCTTGAGGAGTATAAAGAATGTAAAAAGAATATTAAGAAAGAAATTAGAAAAGCTAAAAGAAGATATGAGGTTGCTTTGGCAAGTAAGGTGAAAGTAAATCCAAAGGGTTTCTACAGCTATATTAATAGCAAAAGGATAACAAGGAATAAAATCGGTCCATTAGAGAGTCAGAGTGGACAGCTATCTGCAGAGCCAAAAGAGATGGGGGAGATATTGAACAATTTCTTTTCTTCAGTATTCACGAAGGAGAAGGATATGGAATTATGTGAGGTAAGGGAAACGAGCAGAGTAGCAATGGAAACTGTGAGATTCAAAGAAGAGGAGGTGCGGACACTTTTGAAAAATATGAAAACGGATAAGTCTCCAGGTCCTGACAGGATATTCCCTAGGACATTGAGGGAAGTTAGTGTAGAAATAGCAGGGGCTATGACAGAAATATTTCAAATGTCATTAGAAACGGGAATAGTGCCGGAGGATTGGCGTACTGCGCATGTTGTTCCGTTGTTTAAAAAGGGTTCGAAGAGTAAACCTAGCAATTATAGACCTGTTAGTTTGACGTCAGTGGTGGGCAAATTAATGGAAAGGATACTTAAAGATAATATATATAAGCATCTGGATAAGCAGGATCTGATTAGGAACAGTCAACATGGATTTGTGCCTGGAAGGTCATGCTTGACTAATCTTCTTGAATTTTTCGAAGAGGTTACTAGGGAAATTGATGAGGGTAAAGCAGTGGATGTTGTCTATATGGACTTCAGTAAGGCCTTTGACAAGGTTCCTCATGGAAGGTTGGTTAAGAAGATTCAATTGTTGGGTATTAATGGTGGAGTAGCAAGATGGATTCAAAAGTGGCTGAATGGGAGATGCCAGAGAGTAATGGTGGATGGCTGTTTGTCACGTTGGAGGCCAGTGACTAGTGGAGTGCCTCAGGGGTCTGTGTTGGGTCCACTGTTGTTTGTCATGTACATCAATGATCTGGATGAAGGTGTGGAAAATTGGATTAGTAAGTATGCAGATGATACCAAGATAGGTGGTGTTGTGGATAATGAAGTAGATTTTCAAAGTCTACAGAGAGATTTAGGCCATTTGGAAGAGTGGGCTGAAAGATGGCAGATGGCGTTTAATGCTGACAAATGTGAGGTGCTACATCTCGGCAGGACAAATCAAAATAGGACGTACACGGTAAATGGTAGCGAATTGAGGAATGCAGTTGAACAGAGGGATCTAGGAATAACTGTGCATAGTTCCCTGAAGGTGGAATCTCATGTAGATAGGGTGGTAAAGAAAGCTTTTGGTGTGCTGGCCTTTATAAATCAGAGCATTGAATATAGAAGTTGGGATGTAATGTTAAAATTGTACACGGCATTGGTGAGGCCAATTCTGGAGTATGGAGTACAATTTTGGTCGCCTAATTATAGGAAGGATGTCAACAAAATAGAGAGAGTACAGAGAAGATTTACTAGAATGTTGCCTGGGTTTCAGCAACTAAGTTACAGAGAAAGGTTGAACAAGTTAGGTCTTTATTCTTTGGAGCGCAGAAGGTTAAGAGGGGACTTGATAGAGGTCTTTAAAATTATGAGCGGGTTAGACAGAGTGGACGTGGATAAGCTTTTCCCATTGAGAGTAGGGAAGATTCAAACAAGGGGACATGACTTGAGAATTAAGGGACAGAAGTTTAGGGGGAACATTAGGGGGAACTTCTTTACTCAGAGAGTGGTAGCTGTGTGGAATGAGCTTCCAGTGGAAGTGGTGGAGGCAGGTTCGATGTTATCCTTTAAAAATAGATTGGATGGGTATATGGACGGGAAAGGAATGGAGGGTTATGGTCTGAGTGCAGGTAGATGGGACTAGGGGGAAGTATTTATTTTTAATTTTAAAAAAAAATGTTCGGCACGGACTTGAAGGGCCGAGATGGCCTGTTTCCGTGCTGTTATGGTTATATGGTTATATGGTTATAGTTTAATTTAGTGCTGCAGGACAGAAAGTGGCCTTTTGACCAATGAGCTCACGCTTATCAGCCATCACCTGTCCACACAAGCTCTGATATCCCACTTTCACATCCACCCGATACATTAGGAGTAATTTACAGAGGCCAATTAACCATCGAACCCACACACACATATATATGTATATATATAAAAAAGGACATTATTTTGGATTTAGTCTGAGATATGCACAAGCAGTGTCTGTTCAAGTACTGGGCACCAACAAGATTTAACAGGGGCACAGTGATGCAGCTTGTAGAACCGCGGCCTCACACAGCTAAAAAAACGAGTTCAATCGTGATCTCAGGTGCTACATGGAGTTTGCACATTCTCCCTGTGATTGCGTGGATTTTATCCCCTTGTATAATAAGATTTGCGATTAGTACGTGTCGGAGGTTATGGGGAGAAGGCGGGAGAATGGGGTTAGGAGGGAGAGAAAGATCAACCATAATTTAATGGCGGAGTAGACTTGATGGGCCGAATGGCCTAATTCTACTCCTACCACATGACCTTATCGCTAACATGAATGGATTTGTGGGTTAATTAGCTGCTAAATTTGGCCCTAGTGGTTGTAGGGAGTAGTTGTGAAAATGGGATAACATAGAACTAGTGTGAACAGGTGATCGATGGTCAGCATGGATTCGGCCTGCCAATAGGACCATTTCTATGTTCCAATTTCGCATTCACTCCCTTTACATTAGGAACAATTTCTATGTTATGATGCATTTTTAAACTAAAGTAAACTGGAAGTCATTTTTTATCTCTACACTTTTAAATCGTATAATTAATCATTGATATTAGGACATTGAAGGTATATGTACAAAGTACCGAATGGGGTAAATGAACAGGTGTTTTTATCATGGCCAATTATGATTTGGTTTGAATTTGGCGTGCATAAATAATTTCACATTGGCAGTTATTGAGGAAGTGCTGTAAAATTTGATATTCTCTAAAACTTGGTATGCTAACAAAACTTTGCTGTTACTCTCGCAGGGTACAAGCCCCAAGATGATTGCCAGTGTTAATTGTCGTTATGAAATTGAATGGATGACGGAGTATGCTTGCCCCACAGATTACCTAATAAGCCATACCTGCCAGCTTAACAGTGACCAGCACGACATCTCCATTGACCTGACTCCCCTTACCAAGCCTGGTGAGAAGAGCACTTTTGATAACTGTACAAATATTTTGCATTACAATGAAAAGAAGGGTATTGGAGCCTGAAAACTGTAATATCCAGGTTCAGGAGCAACTTCTTGCCTACAACCATCAGGCTATTAAACACTACTGCATCCAAATGGGCTCTGAACTGCATTAAATTGGGGGCATTGTTTTTGTCTTTGCACTATTATTGTTGTATATCTGAACTTGTTTATTATGGTGTTTACAGAGTACTATGTTTACATATCTGTTGTGTTGCCACAAGGAAGAATTTCATTGTTCCATTTTGGGACATATGACAATAAAACACTCTTGACTCTCTTGCCTTTTGACTGTACCTGTGCAACTGGATTAGCAGTATATCAATGGATGTCGGAAGCTGTTAATAAATTATCGAAACATAGGCCAGGTTATTGGTTGTTCTAGAAATAATTTTAAGTGTTAAAGAAACACAAGTACCGATGGTTTCAATCTGGCATCGTTGAGGGGTACAGCATGGAAATATATTCTTCGGCCCCCCCCAGACTACGCCAACCATCGATTATCTGTTTACACTAGTTATCACACTTTCGCATCCATTCCCTACGCATTGGGGATAATTTTAGAGGCCAATTAACCCACATCTTTGGATGTGGGAGGAAACTAAATCACCCGGAGGAAACCCACGTGATCACAGAGACAAGGTGCAAACTCCAGTTGTCCACCTTATACGTTCTGGCTTGGGCGACTCGTATCTTCCCCTTTCTTTATCTTTCCCTTGCACTCCCTGGCCTTCAGTGTTGAAAATCGCAACATATATTGACAACTACTTTGCTGCTTGCTTAAATGAATTAAATGCTGTTGTTTTAAATATTACTCTTCCCATATTTTTATATTTCAGGTCATGGTGCATACCTTGTTGATCCTAAGAAGAGGGATGGGGCCACAGATGAATACCTCTATTACCTGAATGTTTGTGGAAAGACCGAGGCTGGAGGCTGCAAAGATGACGGGTTTGTGGCATCGTGTCAGGTTAAAAAGACAGGTGATTTCCGAAAGATTGCTGGGCGTTTCAAAAACCAGACACTCAGGTACGTAATTTGATTTTCAGTTAACATGGCAGCTCGTGCTGTTGCAAGGAACTGCAGATGCTGGTTTCCGAAAAAAACGCACAGTGCAGGAGTAACTGAGTTACTAACCTGCTGAATTACTGCAGCACTGTCATCTTTTGCTGTAGATCATGATTTAGTTTATTGTAATGTGTACTGAGGTACAACAAAAAGCTTTTTTGTTGTGTGCTATCCAGTCAGTGGAAAGATTAGATCAGTTATTATCATCAAGCCGTCCACAATGTACAAATATAGGATACAGTGAATAACATTTAGTGCAAGATCAAGTCCGAGTAAGGGTAGTACGAGGGTCTCCAATTTTGATTAGTAGGACTGGATGTTACAATCCCTAAGGTTCTTCACCACAACTGACACCCGGTATTCTTGGGGGTGACCACTAGGTTATTTTGCTACCAATCGGACACATCTTCAGTTGTGTACCTCAACATCACTGGGTGTTTCGGCCTTTTATCACAAGACACCCTCAGTCGAGGCAGGCCCACCGCAGGGTGATCAGCCCTGGGTGTGTGTCTTATGGTTAGCCTCTAGATGGTCACGTGGCAGCCCAGACAGCATCTTTTCTCTTCAGCCACAGCCAGTGACTGCTCCATTCTGCATTTTTCCTTCCATCTTCCTCTCTACCGCTGACTGGGGCTGGTTGGGCTCTGGACTTGTGTCTGTTGGTGGGACAGTACTTAGTTGAGCTTCGCCTGGGGTGCTGATACCCTGTGGACTGTGGTGGTTAACCTGCCACTGGGCTTCACTCAACTGATTTGGCCTACCTCTTAGAAGGTAATGGTCAATGCGAGGCCCCACACCAAGCTCTCCCAGGCACTTTTCCCTGCCCTGGTGGATCTTGAGACTCTTCTCTGATGTTATCTTTTCCCAGCCACAGATGCAGCTTTGCAGCTTATGTCCTGCCGGGGCTGCTGCTCTGTCAATTGCTGTGCTAGTTCTCTTATTCGTAGTCGATTCCTTCCGTAGCAATATAAGGGTGGATCCAAAACACTGATTAGCGATGGATCCTGCTAGCATGAGGAGCTAGCCCATGCCAGCCCCGGTGGGGTCTATTCCCTCCGGTCAACAGTCTCTCCAGGCCGTCGCTGGGTCTTTCCCTGGTTGTCAGCTGCCCTTTCGCAGCGGTCACTGGTTTGATCCAGATGTTCATATTGATTAGTAGGACTGGATGTTACAATCCCTAAGGTTCTTCACCACAACTGACACCCGGTATTCTTGGGAGTGACCACTAGGTGATTTTGCTACCAATCAGACACATCTTCAGTTGTGTACAGTGGCTTGCAAAAGTTTTCATACCCCTTGAACTTTTCCACATTTTGTCACGTTACAACCACAAACGTAAATGTATTTTATTGGGATTTTATGTGATAGACCAACACAAAGTGGTGCATAATTGTGAAGTGGAAGGAAAATGATACATGGTTTTCAAATTTTTTTACAAATAAAAAACTGAAAAGTGTCGCGTGCAAAAGTATTCAGCCCCCCTGAGTCAATACTTTGTAGAACCACCTTTCGCTGCAATTACAGCTGCAAGTCTTTTGGGGTATGTCTCTACCAGCTTTGCACATCTAGAGACTGAAATTTTTGCCCATTCTTCTTTGCAAAATAGCTCAAGCTCAGTCAGATTGGATGGAGAGCATCTGTGAACAGCAATTTTCACGTCTTGCCAGAGATTCTCAATTGGATTTAGGTCTGGACTTTGACTGGGCCATTCTAACACATGAATATGCTTTGATCTAAACCATTCCATTGTAGCTCTGGCTGTATGTTTAGGGTCGTCCTGCTGGAAGGTGAACCTCCGCCCCAGTCTCAAGTCTTTTGCAGACTCTAACAGGTTTTCTTCCAAGATTGCCCTGTATTTGGCTCCATCCATCTTCCCATCAACTCTGACCAGCTTCCCTGTCCCTGCTGAAGGAAAGCATCCCCACAGCATGATGCTGCCACCACCAAGTTTCACAGTGGGGTGTGTTCGGGGTGATGTGCAGTGTTAGGTTTCCGCCACACATAGCGTTTTGCATTTAGGCCAAAAACTTCAATTTTGGTCTCATCTGACCAGAGCACCTTCCTCCACATGTTTGCTGTGTCCCCCACATGGCTTGTGGCAAACTGCAAACGGGACTTCTTATGGCTTTTTTTCAACAATGGCTTTCTTCTTGCCACTCTTCCATAAAGGCCCGATTTGTGGAATGCACGACAAATAGTTGTCCTGTGGACAGATTCTCCCACCTGAGCTGTGGATCTCTGCAGCTCCTCCAGAGTTACCATGGGCCTCTTGGCTGCTTCTCTGATCAATGCTCTCCTTGCCCGGCCTGTCAGTTTAGGTGGACGGCCATGTCTTGGTAGTTTTTCCAACTCTTTCCATTTTCGGATGATGGATTGAACAGTGCTCCGTGAGATGTTCAAAGCTTGGGATATTTTTTTTATAACCTAACCCTGCTTTAAACTTCTCCACAACTTTATCCCTGACCTGTCTGGTGTGTTCCTTGGGCTTCATGATGCTGTTTGTTCACTAATGTTCTCTAACAAACGTCTGAGGCCTTCACAGAACAGCTGTATTTATACTGAGATTAGATTACACACAAGTGGACTCTATTTACTAATTAGGTGACTTCTGAAGGCAATTGGTTGCACTGGATTTTATTTTGGGGTATCAGAGTAAAGGGGGATGAATACTTTTGCACGCGACACTTTTCAGTTTTTTATTTGTAAACAAATTTGAAAACCATGTATCATTTTCCTTCCACTTCACAATTATGCGCCACTTTGTGTTGGTCTATCACATAAAATCCCAATAAAATACATTTACGTTTGTGGTTGTAACGTGACAAAATGTGGAAAAGTTCAAGGGGTATGAATACTTTTGCAAGCCACTGTACCTCAACATCACTGGGTGTTTTGGCCTTTTATCACCAGACACCCTCAGTCGAGGCAGGCCCACTGCAGGGTGATCAGTCCTGGGTGTGTGTCTTATGGTTAGACTCTAGATGGTCACGTGGCAGCCCAGACAGCATCTTTTCTCTTCAGCCACAGCCAGTGACTGCTCCATTCTGCTTTTTTCCTTCCATCTTCCTCTCTACCGCTGACTGTGTCTGGTTGGGCTCTGATCTCGTGTCCGTTGATGGGACAGTACTTGGTTGAGCTTCGCCTGGGGTGTTGATTAGTAGGACTGGATGTTACAATCCCAATGAGGTAGATTGTAGGTCAGACTAATTTCCAATGCTGATCTAAATCAGAGTTCTTGGCATTTGTCATGGTAAAGTTAATAAAGGGAAGCTTCCATATTGATAAAACCATATTGTATTGGGTTTTAGAGCACAGTGCTGCAATAATGCATCCTGATGCTGCCTGACCCAGAGGTACTCCAGCACTTTGTGTTCCGCATCCGCAGTTCCTTGCGTCTCCTGTACTAGGTGTTATTTTCTCTGCTTTAGTCATCACCTTCTCTGAAGTGTTTTGTTGCCCGTGGAGTGCTGTGAGAGGTCTTGAAGCCATTGAAGGTGTCCTGTATATGAACCCTTTACTCTTGCTGCTGATAGCTGTCACCTCCTGGCTTGAGCCATCACATGCCAAGGATTAGCCTAGCTCCCAACTTTGAGAACTCAGTTTCGATCTGTTGATGACTATCAAAAACTGCAAGAACAATCTTTTGGGATAATTTGGTGCCTATCTGATTTGAGGCGCTGCAGTTCAGTGACAGCAATTTGTAACCTGTTCCCTTATTGACTTCCTTTAAATATTATCAGATAAATTGCAGGTGAGGTGTTTGCATGAGCCAATAGTGTTTAATTGTCATATGTATTGAAACATAACATTGATTTTTTTAATTGTAAGCATAGTAACATAATAAAAGAAATAAAAAGTTCAATAAATAAAAGAACAGGTTGGTATTTGTGGTGTTCAATAGCCTGATGGTTGTTGGGAAGAAGCTGTTCCTGGACTAGCACTTAACTGTTTTCAGACTCCTGTATCATCTTCCTGATGGCAGGAGTAAAATGAGAGCATGGCGGGGGTGGTGTGGGTCCTTGCTGATAACGAAAGCCTTGGAGAAGGCACGGATTTAATCTGTATTTAAAACCGATTGAGAGACTTGGAGTCCAGGCAGAACATTCCAGCGACAAGGAACTGCAGAAGCTGAAATCTGAAGCAAAGCACAGAGATCTGGATGAACTTGGCAGGTCAGGCAACATCTGTGGAGGGAATGGATAGGTGATGTTTCAAGTCAGGACCGTTCTTCAGAATGTGCTGAGAAATTCCAGATGCCGTGGCTGGAGAAGGTTGTAACCGTGTCCCGTTTCTACCATTGAACTTGCTGATAATAAGATTGCTACTGAGCTGTATGCAAAAAAAAATTTAACTGTTCGTAGATTTATGTGACAAAGTGTCATTGATGATTCCCTTTGGAGGGAACAAGATTTCCAAATGTTGCTGGAAGTTGGAACGGGGGGAATTTCAAAGGTCAGGACATGTCAGTAAAGAGAAGGTTGATGGTAAATGGATGTTCACATGTTGTCCAAAGTAATAAGAGTATAAATTAATGATTTATACCTTGGGAATCAAAATGGGTGATACCTCTTCACGATGGAGTTGAGGTTGTGTGTTTTGAACATGGTATTTGAGTTGGGGATGGTCACAACAGTGCTGAAGAACCTACATGATATAGCAAAACTGATCCTCTATCCCACCTCAGTAATCTTTGCGCTTCCTTTCAATGCACTAGCGCATTTAGAAAATTTACTTATTCAACTGTGTGACAATAGAAAATGTGTATTCATTGAAATAACATCAATTTTCTGGAAGAGCGGCTGTTAATGGTTGCATTGTATCAACTTGCTATCCAATGGTATGGGAAGAATACGTTCATTACATTCACTACAATCACGGCCAGAATTCAAGACAACACATAAGGTGTAAAGGAGACACAATGCTGGAGTGTCTCTGTGGGTCAGGTAGCATCTCTGAAGAATCTGGATAGATGACGTCTCAACCTGAAACTTCACCTATTCATGTTCTCCAGAGATGCTGCCTTAACCTTTGAGTTACTCTAGCACTTTGTCTTTTTTGGTAAAGCAACATCCGCAGTTCCTCGTTTCTTCTTCTGGAGAAGATTGGATTAGGATCTAGTTACTGGGCATGTCGGTGACTCTTTTATCGTATAAGTGAATCGAAAAAGAATCCGTGGCCTTTTTAATAACCACATTACATTTTAAATCAATATTGAATTCTGATGTGTAATGAATTTGCATCTGCAGCCCTTACAACCAAGTATTTCTAAAGTACGGGCCAAGTTATATTAAATAGCTCGTTGCCTCCTTGGTTATAATTTGAGGTAATTGTAGCTTTGTTTTTTTAGTGCTTATTTCAAGTGTATCTCTTTATAAAAACAGGTATTCCGATGGTGATCTGACATTGACATTACCTGATGGCAATTCTTGTAGTTCGGGATTTCGAAGAATGACGATAATAAACTTCCACTGTAATGCATCAGCTGGTAGGATTAATAATTTGCCATGTTTTGATAAACTTGACTAAACTAAAATCATGTAACTTTAATTTGTGTTAAGAATTTGTTGAGATATTACCTGGGCTATGTGTTTGTCTAATGTTTTGTAGAGCTATCTTGTTAAAACTGAATTTCCATTTTCTACTTGAACTGATTTTCTGTATTTTCTGAGTACAGCAAGGACTCTGAACTGCAGAAAACATAGAAAAGCTGACATTTCACAGCGCAGTAAAATAACTATTTGTGTTACTGCCTCTCAGCGCCAGAGACCTGGGTTCCATCCCGACCTCTGTCTGTGTAGAGTTTGCATGTTTTCATTGTAATTGTGTAGGTTTCCTTTGGATGCTCTGTTTTCCTCCCCCATCCCAAAGAAATGCAGATTGATAGATTAATTGGCCACCGTAACTTTTCCCCAGTGTGAGGTGAGTGGTAGAATCTTGCAAAGTTGATGAGAATGTGTGGAGACTATTTATTTAAAAAAAAGTTTAAATGTAGGATTAGTATAGATGGGTGGTTGATGGTCGACATGGATTAGTGGACTGAAGGGCCCGATTCCATGCTGTTTGCCTCTGATTCAATGTCTTGTAGATTTGCTAAATGTCTTTGCACTGGTTTCGAAAGCATTCAAATACAATCCTTACTACCAATATCAGCTTTGTCCTATCTGATCTATATAACATTGTACAGACCATTATCTTTGCTGAATTGATTGCAATGAGGATAAACTCTAGATTTTACAGCATGAGATTGTAGCATTTGGCATAGCTAGTCCACCTTTATTCATTTAAGCTTTTTGCCTAATTCCGGACGTTGGACTTTTTGTCTGAAATTGTAACGCCACAATGCTGTAAAACTATATTCTGCACTCTGGTATTTTTCCTCTTTGCTCTACCTGTTGTACTTTAGACTTTAGAGATATAGAGAAATAGGCCCTTCGGCCCACTGAGTCTATGCTAACCAGCAATCAACCCATACACTAGCACTATTCTACACAATAGGGATAATTTACAATTTTACCAAAGCAAATAAACCTACAAATCTGTTCATCTTTGGAGTGTGGGAGGAAAGCGGAGTACCTGAAGGAAACCCATGCGGTCACAGGTAGAATGTACAAACTCTGTACAGACAGCACTTGTAGTCGGGATTGAGTCAGGGTCTCGGGCATTGTAAGGCAGCAACTCTACCGCTGCGCTACTGTGCCGTCCCATACTTGCGTACGGCTTGTATCTGAAGAAGGTACAGCAGGCAGTGAAGAAAGCAAATGGCATGTTAGCCTTTATAACAAGAGGAATCAAATATAGGAGCAAAGAGGTCGTTCTGCAGTTGTACAGAGCCCTAGTGAGACCACACCTGGAGTATTGTGTACAGTTTTGGTCCCCTAATTTGAGGAAGGACATTCTTGCTATTGAGGGAGTGCAGCGTAGGTTTACAAGGTTAATTCCCGGGATGGCGGGGCTGCCATATGCTGAGAGAAGGGAGCAGCTGGGCTTGTACACCCTGGAGTTTAGAAGGATGAGAGGGGATCTCATTGAAACATATAAGATTGTTGAGGGTTTGGACAAGCTAGAGGCAGGAAACATGTTCCCGATGTTGGGGGAGTCCAGAACCAGGGGCCACTGTTTAAGAATAAGGAGTAAGCCATTTAGAATGGAGACGAGGAAACACTTTTTCTCACAGAGAGTTGTGAGTCTGAGGAATTCTCTGCCTCAGAGGGCGGTGGAGGTGGGTTCACTGGATGCGTTCAAGAGAGAGCTAGTTAGGGCTCTTAAAAATAGCGGTCAGGCGATATGGGGAGAAGGCAGGAACGGTGTTATGATTGGGGATGATCAGCCATGATCACATTGAATGGCGGTGCTGGCTCGAAGGGCTGAATGGCCTATTCCTGCACCTATAGTCTATTGTCTATTGTCGATTGATCCGAAACGTCACCCATTCCTTCTCCAGAGATGCTGCCTGTCCTGCTGAGTTACTCCAGCAGTTTGTGTCTACTAGTGTATGGCTTGATTGTTTTTATGTATGGTGTTATATGATTTAATTGGATAGTCAAGTCAATTCAAGTCAAGTCACATTTATTTATATAGCACATTTAAAAAAACAACTCTCGTTGGCCAAAGTGCTTTACATTTGTTATAAGAATAGTATAAACAAACAACCTACATACATATATACATATAGCCCTCGTTCAGAGGACGTCAAGAAAAGCTTGGGAGTATAGATACGTTTTTAGTCTTGACCTAAAGGAATCGATGGAGGGGGCAGTTCTGATGGGAAGGGGGATGCTGTTCCACAGTCTAGGAGCTGCAACCGCAAAGGCGCGGTCGCCCCTGAGCTTATGCCTAGACGGCGGGATGTTCAGTAACCCCAAGTCAGCCGATCTGAGGGACCTGGAGGTGGTGTGGTGGGTGAGAAGACTTTTAATGTAGGTGGGGGCAAGCCCATTGAGGGCTTTGTAGACATAGAGGAGGATCTTGAAATTTATACGGAACCGCACAGGGAGCCAGTGGAGAGAGGCCAGGATCGGGGTGATGTGGTCCCTTTTTCGGGTGCCCGTCAGGAGTCTCGTTGCAGGCGGGACAGTGAAGATTGGCTGATGCCGGTGTAAAGGGAGTTGCAGTAATCTAGGCGGGAGGAGATAAATGTGTGGATGTTCTTTTCGAGGTCATCAAACTGGAGGAATTGTTTTATTTTAGCTATCGTCCGAAGCTGAAAGAAGCTAGCTTTTACCACAGCATTGACTTGTTTGTCAAATTTCAGTGCGGAGTCAAATATCACGCCAAGGTTTTTGACGTGAGGTTTGAGTAGTGGGGTAAGGCTTCCAAGGCTGCCTGCTATCATTTTGATTGAGTCCGAGGGGCCAAGAAGGATGACCTCAGACTTACTCTCGTATGGCACACGTTAATTTAATTGGATAGCACACAAACAAATTCTTTTCACTGTAATTCTCGGTACATATACCAATAATGACTCTTCTCTGTCTGTATCCTCTCCCCTTCTGAAACCCTTCTGTGTCCTCTCCCTCATGTTCACAAAGTTTTCTCATGGTGTCAGTGTTCAATGCTTCAACCATTGTGTGGCCACACCTTCCATAGTCTCATCTCTGAACTGCCAGTGTTACTTTTCTCAATGTTTGAAGAACAGCGTGGGGGAGGAGAAATGTAAATAAACCTAGCCTGGCGCACCTTGTTTCACCGTGCTGTCACATGAAGAGGCAGCTTGCAGTGCCAGTTCTTTTGTGTAAGAGAGTAACAAGTAACATTCCCTTGCAGCAATATTTAGCATGCCCTTTTTATTTTTAGACTGGAAGCTCTGTTCATTCTGATACAATCGAACAGAAGGCATTAATATCCAAATTTACGATTCGAAGAAACATGTCATTGTAATGTATTTTCATATTAGTAAATTTAGACATTTTTAAGCTGTCAATTTGGATAAGGTTTCCAAACATGACATAATTGTTAAAAAAAACTGTTCGAGAGAAGATTTATCTCTGCCACAAGCTTCACACCACTTCACCTAACTCTTCAACCTCACTATCGTACGTTTAACTCAAGGTCAACTGCCCCTTTATTAAAAGTTTGTTTTTCATATACATAACATGTCTAGTTCACAGAAGCTTAATATAATGTCGTCTTAAGGAGAGTGTTGACAAGAAAATGTGTTGTCACACACACTTTTTTGTCAACACTCTCAAGACCTGCCATTGGATTAAGCTTCTGTAAATAGAAATCCAGACAAACTACAAAGGTTTCAAAGGTATTATATTGTCACGTACCAATTAAGGTACAGTGATATGCGAATTACCATACAGCCATACGAAAAACACAACTACATAAAAGTTAACATAAACATCCACCACAGCGGATTCCCCACTGTGATGGAAGGCAAAAAAGTCCAATCTTCTTCCTCTTCTACCGCAGTCGGGGCAGTCGAACCATCCGTCGGGGCGATCGAAGCTCCGGCAGCCTGCAATCAAAGCCCCCGTGTCGGGACAATCGAAGCCCCCGCATGGGGGCGGTCAAAGCTCCTGCGGCTTGGAGTTTCCGAAGTCGGTCTCTGACCAGAGACCGCGAGCTCCGTGATGTTAAGTGCGCAAGCACCCATGGTTGGAGCTCCGAGGTCGATCCCTGGCAAAGGGATCGTGGGCTCCACGATGTTAAAGTCCTGCAGGCTCCCGTGGTGGAGCTCTCTAAAGTCGGTCTCCAGCAAAGGCCGCCAACTTCTCGATGTTAGGCCGCAGTGCGGACAGAGGTATGATATGGAAAAATATCGCATCTCTGTCGATGTAAGAGATTAGAAATAGTTTCCCACAACCACCCCACCCCCAACCCCCACATAAAACAAGCTAAAGAACACTAAAAACATACATTTAACATACTATTAAAACACAAAAAAGGAAGACAGACAGATTGTTGGCGATGCAGCCATTGCTGGTGCCACCCGGTGGTATCAGCTACAGCTATGTAATGAAAAAATCTTGAGTGTATTGATATATATTAAACTTTTGATAATTAGACCAACTGAAATGTCTTATTTTTAGTGTATAACTAAGGCTATGAGGAAGACTCTTTAAAATGTAATGTCGTTTGTGTCAATGTTCAGTGCTGAGAGTCTGCTGTGGATCAGTGTTTAGCTCATCAATTTATAGTCTGTTACTATATCTATTCTCTTCTAAAGACAATGATGGAAAGGGGAAACCAGAATTTAGCGCTGAAGTTGATTGCACCTATATCTTTGACTGGGGTACAAAGTATGCATGTGTGAAGGATAAAGGCCTTCTCTGTCAGACCTCTGATGGAAGGAAGTGGTATGACCTCTCACCCTTGACACGATATGCAGGTAAAGTTTTCTATTTATAAACGTTTGTGAATAAATACAAACAGTGAAGATCCAATTTTATTTGAGTTACCACAGGCTTAATGGGCCAAATGTTCTGGTGTTATACCAGCTCTGAGTAATGATTTAATGATAATGGTGAGCTTTCCCACCAGTCACAATTTCCATATTCCCTCAATTAACGTAGAACATCTAAATATAATTTTTCATTATTTATTACAATTTCTTTATGAACTAAACATGCTTTTCCTTTTGCACTGCAATGTTAGAAATCTAAATCTATAGACTATTATTGAAAAAAAAAGTTGTATGTTAAACAAGTCATGGTTCAAATTAAATTAAAAGATTTTAAGACAGATACATGGATAGGAAAGGTTTGGAGGGATATGGGCCAAATACGGGCAGGTGGGACTACTTTAAATGAGGCATGTTGATCAACAGGGGCTGATCAAAGTTGGCCAAAGGACATATTTCTGTGCTATATGACTCGGAACAGTACAGCACAGGAACGGGCCGAACAAGATGCCTAACTGAACTGATCTCATCTACCTGCACGTGATTCATATCCCTCCCTCCTATTCCCTGCACTTCTATGTGCCTATCTAAAAGACTCTTAAATGCCACTATCGTATCTGGCTTCACCGCCATCCGTAGCAAAGTGTTCCAGGCCCCCACCGCCATAATAATAATAGATTTATTTTATATAGCGCTTTTCAGGACTCAAAGTCGCTTGTTTTAAAAAACTTGTTTCATACATCTCCATTCAACTTTCAAAGATTTCATATCTTTCCTGCATTGGGGCAACTAGAACTGCACACAATACTCCAAATGTGGCCTAACCAAAGGCCTATAAAGCTGCATCATGACCTCCTGATTCTCATTTTCAATGCCCCTAGCAATGAAGGCATGCATACCATATGCTGCCTTTACCACTCTATCTACCTTTAGTGAGCTATGAGCTTAGACTCCAAGATCCCTCTGCACATCAATGTGGTTAAGGGTCTTGCCATTAAGTGCACTTTCTCCTTACATTCAACCTCCCAAAGTGCAACACCTCACACTTGTTCGAGTTAAACTTATTCTGCCGCTTCTCTGCCCGTCTCTGCAGCGGAAACTCTGACTCTGACTCGAACACTGTCAAGAACTTGAATGTAGTTATTTAAATGGCTACCACAAGTTGGGCGGGTGGTCAGAGAATTCGAGCGAGGTGATTGATATAAGAAAGCACAGGTATTTGAGAGGTCTTCCTCCTGCACCCGTGCAGAACTCGTTAGTTTCATCAACTTGAACAGAGTCTGGGGAAGGGTCCTGAACTGAAAGGGTACCTATCCATGTCCTCAGATGCTGTCTGACCCGCTGAGTTACTCCAGCACTTTGTTTTGTTTGTGTACCAGAGCCTAACATGGGACTTTGGTTCTCAAGTATGGGTGATGTGTTCCTTTGCCCTATACTTTAATTCTGCTTTTGTCAGAGGTTCATTGATGAGGTGTACCATTGCGGTGAGATCAAATGTTTTTATGCACATTATTTCTATAAGAAAAGGCCGTCTGAATCGGATAAGGCCAAACTGCAGCTTCTGCACGACAGGTTGATTAGTATTGGTACAAGTAATGTCCTTAAAAATAAAAACAGAAAAATGATTAATTTGCAGCAAAGGATATTGCTAAATCTGACGACGCACACAATTGGGAGGTGTTGGACAGCACCCAGGTGGCATCTGATCTCAAGCGGTACTACGTTAACGTGTGCCACAGAGTCCTCAAGGATAGTGCAACCACGGGATGTCCTGAGGATGCAGCTATTTGTTCGGTGGGTAAGTAAAGGTTCTGTGATTTGTGAATTTATTTATGCCAGTAGTCAATGATTGAAAAATTACGGCATAGAAACGGGACCTTCGGGAGACCCAGTGGTGCAACGGTAGAGTGGAGCTTTACAGCACCAGAGACCTGGGTTTGATCCTGACCACTTGTGATGTCTGTACGGAGTTTGTACGTTCTCCCTGTGACTCTGTGGGTTTTCTCCGGGTGCTCAGGTTTCTTCCCACACTCCAAAAACATGCAGGTTTGTAAATTAATTTGCTTCTGTAAATTGTCCCTTGTGTGTAGGATGGTGCTGGTGTACGGGATGATCACTGATCAGCGTGGACACGTCGGTCAGAAGGGCCTGTTTCCACGCTATATCTCTAAAGTCTAAAGTCTTCGGCCCACCGAGTCCACGCCAACCATAGTCACCTGTTCACACTAGTTCCATGTTATCCCACTTTCACCATCTAATCCCTACACAATAGGGGCGATTGTATAGAGGGCCAATTTACCTAAAAACCTGCACTTTGGGATGTGGGAGAAACCCACAGTCAGAGGGAGAAAATGAAACTCCACACAGACAAGGTTTAAGGTCAGGTTCGAACACTGGTCTCGCAGTTATGTCACTACAGATGCAAGGTGATTTAAGCAATTGCTTTCAACAAATTATAGCATTATACCCATGAAGGACTCTGTGAAGAATTAAAAAAGGCATGAATAAAATGTAGGAGCAGCCTACAAAGTCCTCAAGTCTGTCTGCCTTGTCCATAGTTAGTTTTAAATCTCAAATCCACGTCACTGCCTGATCCCCACTTCCCTTTTATTGTACAATAAACTCTTAATCTTATATAAATCTAAATATTCACCAACTGAGCTTTATACATGTTCTCCTAGATATTTACCAATGATTCGCTATTCTCTAAATGGTTGTCCGTTTCCCTTGAGGCTGATCCAGTCTTTCAAAATCTACCTTGTATTGACATTTTGTTTCGAGGGTTCATCTCCACACCAGTTCTGACCTGAAGCATCACATATCCATTCCGTCCACAGATGCTGGCTGACACACAGAGTTACTCCGTCACTTTGTGACGTGGCTAACCCTATGAATGTTTTCTGTTGAGGTCCCATCATCCCCATTAATTAGTCTAGAGTGTTCATAACTAGGCAAAACTCTGGCCAATCCCTTGCATTTGAGTTCCAACCCGGTTAGAAATACGTGTATCTGCTGCTGTGCCCCAGTGCAAAACTGAAGCTAAAGGGAGTAGTGCTGGAAGCAAGTAGCCCATCAGTCTGTCTCAGTGGTCAGAACATGCAAACTTGGGTTTTAGTGTGACACTTTGTATAATGATGCATAAGAAGTTTTAAGTTGTAGGTAAAGTAGACAAACCTCAAACTTGAAGATCAGAGTTAAAAATGGAAAATTCTGAAATAATAAGAGAGCTCTAAAGGAGAGACATATTCATAATTTATTTTGTTATTCTAGATTAGAGAGATGGGCAAATAGGGACGAGCTTAGATAGGGAAACTTGAACGACGTGACCAAATTGGGCTGAAGGGCCTATTTCTGTGCTGTATGACTCACTGACTCAATATTGTACATTCATCAATTAGTCACGATTAGGGAGAGATGTCGGCAACCTTCTCGTGGTCTCTCCTGTTAATCCAGTTAGTCTTCTCTCATGGAATACTTCATGGAGACGGATGCCGATAACACAAAACCAAACCAAGGATGGGACAAAGACTGAGTGTCGTCCTGAGCCAAGCTTCGCACTCTTTTCGAGGCGGGCGGCAATTGCCGTCAAAGGCAAGGATGCTGGGATACTACAGCTGAATGTCGAAGGTTTCACCAGTGCTAAGATATCCATCATTGAGCAGCTAGCATACGACAACAAAGCGACCATCATACTCCTGCAGGAGACACACTGCGAAACAGTGGAGAAACACTCAATTCCTGAATTCACACTAGCTACTTTCACACCAAGTAGTAAATATGGTCTGGCCACTTTCATCAGAGATGACACGGATTGGGCTATGGAAGGGCAGTCTGCAGAAGACTCAGATCTGGAATGGCTTGCAGTGAAGGTCCAGGACGTCACCATCATCAATGTGCACAAGCCTCCCCCAGTGTGTCTGGCTACAACATCCATGCCAGTGTTCACCCCACCTTGTGTATACTCAAGTGATTTCAACTGCCACCACACCGAATGGGGCTACTCAAGATGTAATAGTGATGGAAACGGCCTCATAGATTGGGCATCTGCCAATGACCTCACGATTCTGTATGATCCAAAGGAGCCAAACAGCTTCCATTCATCCCACTGGAACACTGGTATAAATCCAGACTTAGCCTTTGCCAGTAACGCAAAGAACCATCAGCCACCAAAGGGCCGGGTTCTGGAGAAGTTCCCACGGAGAAGTTCCCTTCACTCATCACCACCACACCACTGGTTGCACCAAAATCGAGCAAACCTGTGAAGCGGTGGAACTTTCGCAAGGCCGACTGGGACAAGGTCCAACAACAAGTTCCAACGCAGCCGCCTCGGGCCTTCCTTCCCCAGACAGGACCAACCTGGACTCTTCCTACCAAGCCTACTGCAACATGCTTATCAGTGCAGGCAAGAAAACCATCCCCTGTGGCTACCAGAGGGATTACATTCCATGTTGGGATGTTGAGTGCCAACAGCTATACAAAGATCATACTGCTGCTGGCACCAAAGAGGATTCTGAAACCTCTGCCACTACATTGCTCACACGCATGGATGAGAAACGACAAGAAGGCTGATTGAGACGGTTGAATCGATCAACTTCACCCACTCGAGCCGCAAAGCATGGCACCCAGTCAACCGCCTGACCGGCAGAGCTACATACAAACCTGGCAAATGCCCAGTGACGACCAACGCAATCACATCTCAACTAGTCAAGAATGGTTGATTCATAAACTCTGACCGTGATTTCTCGCACGAAGTGAGCAAAGAGTTGGCCGAATCATGGAAAACGGACAGAGTGGATACGGACCTAACAATGGCTTTCACCTCCGAAGAAATGGCCACAGCACACAAGATGTAGAAAGCAGGAAAGGCCCCTGGATCTGACAGCATACACCCAGAGTTTCTACTACATTCTGGAGACGCTGTTACCAACTGGATACGTCAGTACCTGTCGACCTCCATGGAGAAGTGCAAAATCCCAAAGATTGGCGTCGTGCAACAGTCATCGCTCTCCCAAAGCCGAACAAGCCAAAGGATGATTCTAAAAGCTACCGGCCCATCTCGCTCCTCTGCATCCCATTCAAACTCCTTGAGAGGCTGATCAACGGGTGTATCAACCCCATCATAGACCCTCAACTACCCCAAGAGCAGGCTGGTTTCCGCCAAGGTCGATCTACTGCGGACCAGGTAACCCTCTTCACCCAAGACATCGAGGACTGCTTTGAGGCAAATGAGAAGGCAGGAGCTGTTCTTATAGATCTGACAGCTGCCTATGACACTGTCTGGCACCGGTGACTAACTGCAAAGCTACTTCGGGTGCTGCCAGACAGGCGCATGGTATGCTACATCATGGAGCTGATATCAAACTGCAGCTTTGTGCTTAAGACCAGTGATGGACAGCAGAGTAGGCTACGTAGATTGAAGAATGGCGTCCCACAGGGATCCATCTTGGCTCCGCTGCTTTTCAACGTGTACATCCATGACCTCCCAGAGACCATCGCTCAAAAATATGGGTATGCTGACGATCTAGCCATCCTGATGAGACACAAAGAGTGGAAGACAATTGAAAGCTCCTTGAGTCAAGACATGGGGACTTTGGCAGTATACCTACGACAGTGGCGTCTAAAGCTGAGCAAAGGCAAAACAGTGTCAACAGCATTTCATCTAAACAACAAGGATGCTAAGCGAGAGCTAGTTGTCTTCGTTAACAACAGGCGCTTGGACTTTCAACAAACATCCACTTACCTCGGCGTAAAGCTGGACAGGCCGCTTACATTCTGTCAACACCTGGCTGATCTCCGCGTCAAGGTCATGGCACGTAGCGGCCTCATCCGACGCGTGGCAGGAACAAGTTGGGGAGCCAGTCCATCAACTCTTCGCACCTCTGCCTTAGCTCTTGTGTATGCTCCAGCTAAGTACTGCGCACCCGTATGGAGTAAGTAGTAGACATACTAGCCTGGTAGACATGGGCCTGAACAGTACCTTGCGAACCATCACTGGGTGCCTTCAACCTACTCCAGTCGAGCAGCTCCTTATACTTTCAGGCATTCCGCCTGCAGCGATCCGAAGGCAAGCAGCAACTCTGGCACTATCTCGTCGTGCCATGGACCCAGATCACCTCCTCCAACAGGCTATCAGCAGAGAGCAGAGGCCACCCCGACTGAAGTCCCGTCACCCCTTTGCTCCATATGGAAAACAACTCCTAGCATCCATCCAGCCAACTGAGACAAAAGCACACTGGATAGCCACCAAGTGGTCTCTGGAGTGGAAGGCAACCTCATCTCCATTATACAGCTACATTTCTTCATCAGATAAAAACTGTCCAGGGTCTGACCTCCCCAGAGCAGCATGGGTGAAGCTCAACAGACTTCGTACTGGAGTTGGGCGTTTCAATGCCAGCATGTGGAGATGGGGACTCCGCCAGAGCCCAGCCTGTGAAAGTGGAGCAGAACAAAAGACAGCCAACCATGTCATCTCTGGGTGCCCGCTCTACCACCCACCAAATGGAGCTCAGGGCCTGGCAGACATTGACGCAGAGACAACAACCTGGCTGCTCAACATCCGGCTTGAGATCTAACTATTCCTTTGGTTTATGTTTCATTCGCAAGAAGAATTAGTCACTTTTGGATTTGATAAAATGTGTTTCCAAAAAGTTATTTTGAGTTGGTATATGATAGTCGTACAATGTGGAAATAGACCATGTTGCTCAACTTGCTCACGCTGACCAACATGCCCCATCTACATTAGTCCCACCTGCCTGCATTTGACCCATATCCCTCCAAACCTATCCTATCCAGAGATCCTCATCTAAAGGAAAGGTTTGCCCATGTATTGATTGAGGGTCCAGCCGAACATTGTAGAAGGGAAAAGTTTATTTTAAATATTTATGTAGTCCAAATGTGAAGTAACTTTGTGGAAAGAACACTGCAGAAATAACCTTCGACCACAGTTAAGTTCCCTTTTCTAATTTTGTCCCCTTCAAGGTCAAGATGGAGTAAAGAGTCTTGGGAAATTTGTTTCATCTCCGAAAAAAGAAGGCAGTAATATTCAGCTTGTTTATTCAGATGGTGATTCATGTAGAGGAAATGCTCGAAGCAAAACTATTATTACTTTTGTATGTAATCCCGGTAAGTTCATGTGTACTTGGCCTCTCACGTCAGGAAATGTTTAACCAGCCTTGAGTCCAGAGTTGGATCCATGGTACGGTTCCATTGGCAGCGTCTAGATAGCTGATAAAGTTGCCTTTAATTGAGGGTCTGTAACCACCCATGTTTACTGATTGGCTAGGCTATTTAGACTGCCAGTGAGAATCAGTGACATTAAGTCTCAACCTCCATGTAGAAACAAGGAGCTCCAGGTGCTGGTACACAAGTCAAAGTACTGGAGTATTTCAGCAGGTAGACAAAAATGCTGGAGAAACTCAGCGGGTGAGGCAGCATCTATGGAGTGAAGGAATAGGTGACGTTTCGGGTCGAGACCCTTCTTCAGACTGATGTGGGGGGGGCGGGAAGAAGAAAGGAAGTGGTGGAGGAAGTGGGCTGTGGGAAAGCTGGGGAGGGGAAAGAAGGAGAAAGCAAGGACTACCTGAAATTGGAGAAGTCAATGTTCATACCGCTGGGGTCTAAACTACCCAAGGTGCTGCTCCTCCAATTTGCAATGGGACTCACTCTGGCCATGGAGGAGGCCCAGGACAGAAAGGTCGGATTCGGAATGGGAGGGGGAGTTGAAGTGCTGAGCCACCGGGAGGTCAGGTTGGTTATTGCGAACTGAACGGAGGTGTTGGGCGAAGCGATCGTCAAGCCTATGCTTGGTCTCACCGATGTAGAGCAGCTGACACCTAGAGCAGCGGATGCAATAGATGAGGTTGGAGGAGGTGCAAGTGAACCTCTGCCACGCCTGGAAAGACTGCTTAGGTCCTTGGATGGAGTCAATGGGGGAGGTAAAGCGACAAGTGTAGCATTTCCTGTGGTTGCAAGGGAAAGTACTGGGGAGGGGGTGGTTTGGGTGGGAAGGGACGAATTGACCAGGGAGTTATGGAGGGAGCAGTCTCTGCGGAAAGCCGAAAGGGGAGGAGATGGGAAGATGTGGCCAGTGGTGGGATCCCGTTGGATGTGGCAAAAATGTCGGAGGAATATTTGGTGTATGTGACGACTGGTAGGGTGGAAGGTGAGAACAAGGGGGACTCTGCCCTTGTTACGAGTGGGGGGGGGGGAATGTGGAGTGAGAGCAGAGCTACGGGATGTAGAAGAGACCCTGGTGAGAGCCTCATCTATAGTAGAAGAGGGGAACCCTCGTTCCCTAAAGAATGAAAGTAGTTCAGCAGGTCAGGCAGTAGCTGGAGAACATAGAAAGGTGACGTTTTGGGTCAGAACCCTTCTTTCAGACTGAAGAATGGCCATGATTTGAACAGCCCCACCTATCCACATTCTTCAGAGAAGCTGCCTGACCTGCTGAGTTACTCCAGCACTTTGTGTCTATTGTTTCTAAACCTACATGTACTATACTGGGTAAACTATCAGGGAACCGGGTGGTTTCTATGGTGGAATCAAAGAAAATCAAGATGACTGGTTTTAGGACGCAATGAGATTTAAATTAATAGAGGATCCATTTGGGTGAGGGGAAGATTTGGGGAGCTTTGGGTTAGAGCTTGAATAGTGTGCTTTGCAGGAGTGTGCTGCTATTGGACACCAAATCTGAGGAAGGACATTATAGCCATAGAGGGAGTGCAGAGAAGGTTAACCAGACTGATTCCTGGGATGTCAGGACTTTCATATGAAGAAAGACTGGATAGACTTGGCTTATACTCGCTAGAATTTAGGAGATTGAGAGGGGATCTTATAGAAAAGTACAAAATTCTTATGGGGTTGGACAGGCTAGATGCAGGAAGATTGTTCCCGATTTTGGGGAAGTCCAGGACAAGGGGTCACAGCTTAAGGATAAGGGGGAAATCCTTTAAGACCGAGATGAGGAAAAACTTTTTCACACAGAGAGTGGTGAATCTCTGGAACTCTCTGCCACAGAGGGTAGTTGAGGCCAGTTAGATAGATAGATAGATAGAATCTTTATTTGCCACACGACCAGGGTTGGTGGTATTTGGGTTCGGTACATGATGGTACACTGCTTTAGTCACAGTTCATTGGCTATATTTAAGAGGGAGTTAGATGTGGCCCTTATGGCTAAAGGGATCAGGGGGTATGGAGAGAAGGCAGGTACGGGATACTGAGTTGGATGATCAGCCATGATCATATTGAATGGCGGTGCAGGCTCGAAGGGCCGAATGGCCTACTCCTGCACCTATTTTCTATGTATCTATGTATTGGAAAGTGTACAATGCCCAACAACCTTGTTGGGTCAGGACACGATCGAGTCAGTCAGTCTAACATTAGCTCCAATCACAAATAACCATCTTGATAATTAACTTCCTCATCCATCTGCCACTTTCCCTCTTCTGTTTTGTCCTTTCTTCTGGTCTTAAACTGTTTAAAAACTACTCGAGTCCAAAAAACGTCCCAACCAAAAGCATAATCTGTCCATGTTCTCCACAGATGCTGCTTGACCCGCTGAATTCCTCCAGCACTTTTTGTGTTTTGCTCAAGATTCCAGCATCAGCAGTTCCTCGACTCCTTTAAGCAGTTGTGTAAATTTGCAGATTAAAATAAATTATTGAGGATCTGGAAACTAGAAGAGCACCATTTATTGATCATGTGGAAGCACAGTGAACCAGAGGTTTTGGTTTGTAGAAATTGGTTTACTTCATCGGAGCCTGTTTACTGCATTTCCAACCAAAATGCATCTGAAAGAGAAAATAAATATTTAATATCAGTAGGTTTTTCCTTTTTTCTCACAAAGATATTATAACCACTCAGGATGGATTGGGGACATGAGGGAATGGGAGGGGGGAACAGGAGTTACCCCTCCTGGTTTTAAAGGCTACATGTTTAGTTTTGAGTTACAGCATGGAAATAAGCCCTCTGCCCCACCAGGTCCACGCCGACCATCGATCACCTGTTCATACAAATTCTACCTTATCTGACTTTTTCACCCACTCCCTATACAGTAGGGGCAATTTAGAGGACAATCCCACGTGTCTTTGGGATGTGGTAGGAAGCCCACACAGCCACGGGAAGAACATGCAAACTCCACACAATGGCCGAAAATCAGGATTGAACCGGGTCTCTGGTGCTGTGAAGTAGCAGCTCTACCAGCTGTGCCTCTGCAGTTGGATATTTGCAATTGCTCAGTACACAGAGAGCAGGAACTCCCTACATACGCTCCAGCGTGATTTAAATTTCTGCAGTTGGATAGAAGCCTACGTCATAAAGTCACGTTGCATAGAAATATGCCCTTAGGCCCAACACGTCCATGCCGACCAAGTTTCCCCATCTAATCCCATTCTCCTGCATTTGGCCCATGTCCCTTTAATCATTTCCTATCCATGTACCTATCCTTTAAGTGCTGTTATAGTATTTACCTCCACTACCACCTCCCAAATTTGAGACTGTTCTTCATTTTACTTTTTGACTGTAGGCCACATTTTTATGGCTTCTCTTGATTTAAGTCCAAGTATTTGCATCCTTTTATGTGCTTCAGTTTCCTCCCACATCCCAAAGACATGCAGGTATTGTAGGTTAATCAGCTTCTGTAAATTGTCCCTAGCGTGTTGGATAGAACTAGTGTATGGGTGATCACTGATCGTCGCGGTCTCAGGTGGGCCAAAGGGGTTATTTCCATGCTGATTCATGAAATATTAACCGAATACATAACAGAATATATAATTAATATAACACCATAAAAAAATTCCTCCATCCCTATTCTAAAGGTATGTCCATTTATTCTGAGGCTGAACCCTTTGTTCCTAGACTCTCCCACTACTGGAAACTTTATGTGGAACTCTGCTCTCGCTGGCAGGATTCTGGTCAGCCTGCTATATTTATAATTTTCTGCTTCCTCGCAGGCGATCTGGAAAGTCCACCCATCCTGAATTCTGGGCTGGACGAGTGCTTGCATGAGATTGAATGGCGCACGGAGGCTGCCTGCACCCTGTCTAAAACCCGGGGCGATCATTGCAGGGTTTCTGACCCAGAGGCTGGTAAGCACCTGAACCCTTGCCTCCAACCTGTGTGAAACTTCACTGCCAACTTTTAAACTTACTTCAAGTTTGCAAATATTCCAGCAAGTTTCATTGCCCAGAATATCAGCCCACTAAACTTACCACGGGTTGTAAAATATTTTGACGATGCACTGCATTTCATGGCTACTGATGCTGGACTGTGGATCGTTGGATGTAATTCCAGTTTTCTCTGCCAATTCTCTCTGGCAAAATCATCTAATTACACACCATCCTTCGCCTATGGAATTCATTGCCACAGAAGGCTGTGGAGGCCAAGTCAATGGATATTTTTAAGGCAGAGTCTTGATATGTAAGAGTCGGGGGTTATGGGAGAAGGCTGGAAAATGGGGTTGAGACGGAAAGATAGATCAGCCATTATTGAATGGTGTAGTAGACTTGATTGGCTGAATGGCCTAATTCTGCTCGTAGAAGTTATGAACCACTCTAATCCTATTGTTTTCTCATTTGTATCCAATTTCTAAAATAACTATTGAATCTACTTCCACACTTAAAGCAGTGAGTGTGTTCTTTTTATGGACTGACAACTGGTTTAGGTTTAGTTTATTGTCCCGTGTTCCAGGGTACAGTGAAAAGCTTTTTTTCTCCATGCTATCCAGTCAGCGGAAAGGCTATACATGATTGCAATTAAGCCGTCCACAGTGTACTGATACAGGATAAACAGAATAATGCAAGATAAAATCCAATTAATGTCCGAGGGTCTCCAATGGAAACTTATGGTTTAGGTTTATTGTTACGTGTACCAAGGTTCAGTAAAAAGACCATGGCCATAAGATACAGGAGCAGAATTAAACATATTCGGCCCATCGAGCCTCCACCCCCATTAGTTCACATGCAGTCACAGAGAGAACGTGCAAACTCCACACAGACTGCACCCAAGGTTGGGTTTGAACCCGGGTCTCTGGCATGGTGAGGCAATTTGAGGTAGATTCAATTTGGGGGCCTAGACAGTGAATACACAGAGACGTTCTAGTAGCATTGAATTAATAATGAAATTGCTGGTTGCGATTAGAGGGGAATGCAAATTGTTCTGAAAATGGCTGCGCTACTATGCCACCCTAATTATTCACTTTCCTTTGGAGAAAAGGAAGTCTTCTGTCCTGAAAACCGCACAATTTCCCCCGTTTTTAAGAACTGTTGGAGCTTGTTGTTCTTTAATTCTTTAGGCTTTTTTGACCTTTCGTCCCTGACCAAGAAGAACGGCAGATATGAAGTTAAGTCTAAGAAGTACACCTTCTACATCAATGTCTGTGGCAACGTCTCCCAACGAAATTGTGATGCAAATTCAGGTGCTTGTCAGGTGACGCGGGAGTAAGTATCATTGTTACAGTGTAAGTAATATGGTTGTATAACTGTGACATTGTAGTTGATACAAGGAACTGCAGATGCTGGTTTATAAAAAAGAGGCGCAAAGTGTTGGAGTAACTCAATAGGTCAGGCAGCATCTCTGGCGAATGTGGATAGGAATAGTCACCTATACATGTCCTCCAGAGATGTTGCCTAATCCGCTGAGTTACTCCAGCACTTTGTATCTTTTTTTTGGTGACATTTCAGTTTGCTGGCAATAAATTATTGAAGAATGGATATGGACGGACTTGGATCATATGCAGGCAGGGGAGATTAATTTAATTTGGCATCTCATTTGGCATGGACCTTGTGGCCAAAGACCCAGTTCCTGTGCTGCATTGCTCTCTAGTCCATAAGTAATATTGTAGTAATATTCTAGTGCTTGAGGTCTTTTACAAGGGCCAGAAACAACATTTGTAGTTTGCTGTTTTATAGATGCATTTTCAGGAGATCCCTCTGCAATTAATGGTGGTGCATATTTTTGATGAAATGTTTGCAATAAGTTAGGAAATGTATTAAATTGTGACATTTCTACCTGAAACACTTCCTACAAAAGGATTTTAAACTGTTGCTTGCATGAAGTTGAAATTGATTCCCAACTATGTTCTAATTGTGTCTGATCCTTAATAGTGGAAAGACATGGAGCCTAGGAGTATCCAACTCCAGACTGTTATATTACGATGGGATCATTCATCTGGAATATACAAATGGGACATCATACAATGATCAAGAACACACACAGCGTTCTGCTCTCATAATGTTCCTGTGTGATCGCGAAGCAGGAATGGGACATCCAGAATTTGAGGTCAGTGGTTGGACTGAATAAAAAGCCTGCGGCATTGTTAAAACACAGCAACTCGTTTTTTAAAATAATGTTGCTGATAATATTTCCAATTTAGGATCTTAAGGAATTCCAGGTGTGGTTCTAAATTGCCTTAAAGCATCCTAGACAGCTTGCCATGACCTACTAATGACTTCAACGATTTCAATGGTTGATTTCAATGTGGACAGAACAGCCAAGTTAACAGCCAGAGACATCATTGCAGGGGGTTGAGGAACAATTCAGTGTTTTGGTTTCTTACTGTCATGTGTACTGACATACAATGAAAAGCTGTTTTGCATGCTATTCAATCAAATCAGATATACATAAATACAATCGTCAAACTCGTGTACAATAGGCAGAGCGAAGAGGTAGATACAGAGAGCAGAATATATTTTTCAGCATTATAGAGCATCAGTTCCAGAGAATAAGTCGAATGTCTACAACTGGGTGGAGGTCATTTGGACTGTACCCTAGCAAACGGAAAGAACATTCAAAAGCCTAATAACAAAGGGGAAGAAGTTGTTCCTGATTCGGGTAGTTTAGGTTTAGTGTCACATGTACTGACGTCCAGTGAAAAGCTTTGTTTTGCATGTTATTTAATCAAATCCGATAATACTATCTATAAATACATTCGTTAAACTCGAATAGAGCAAAGGGGGAGATACAGAGTTCAGAATATAGTTCTCAGCATGGTAGCACACCAGTTTCATTGACTAAGTCCAATGTCTGCAATAGGGTAGAGGTGAACCGGACAGTACCCTAATTTATGGAAGGACTGTTCTGAAGAGGGGAACCAGCTGTTCCTGAGTCTGGTGGTGCGCACCTTCAAGGTTCTGTCCGATGGGAACAGGGTGAAGGAATGACTAGTGTGGGACAAGTCTATGATTATTTTGGCTGCTTTTCCGAGGCGGCGTAAAGATTAAGGGTGGGCAAATGCATGTGTAAATGGGTAGGATTGGGTCAAAGGACAATGAAGGAAAATATGGAATTACCCGTTATTTTTTAAATTGCTTTAGGAGGAAGATGAGCACACTTATAACTTCAAGTGGTACACTGAATATGCTTGTCCGGAAGTGCCATTAGAGTGCATAGTGACTGATCCGGAGACAAAGCGGCAGTATGACTTGTCAAGGTAAGAATCGTCACTCAGTTTTTATATTGCACATTTAAATTCAAAAATTAGTTTTCAAATACATCTTAAAGGAGATGTTTACTCAGAAGATTTTTCTCTTTCTGGGGCGGTAGATGTGAAAATGGAGTCTGTACGACTGTCATTGAGATGCAAGGAACTGCAGATGCTAGTTTGCAATAAAAGCAGTGGGTCAGGCAGCATCACTAGAGAATATGGATAGACGTTTCAGGTTGGGACCCTTCCTCAGATGGTTCCGATCCGAAATGTCACCTTTCAATGTTCTCCAGAGATACTGCCTGACCCGCTGAGTTACTCCAGCACGTTGTCCTTTTCCATGTAGCTCTCATCTGGTTTGTACGAGTTCCACATTCTAAATTATTGCAGCAACAGCCTCTACCTTTGGAGCATTGTTGTAATTGCTGCAGGTTCGGGTTTAGGTTTATTATTGTCATTGGTACCGAGGTATAGTGAAAAGCTTTTTATTTTCTCGTTTATATGTTTGGTTAATAGCATTGTATTTTGGTTAATAACATTGTAATGAGTTATAGAAGTTTGCCTTTTCAGTCACTCTAGTGTGTGTGTGGTCAGGATGTGACCAGGCTGTGCTGTCTTCATGGTTGAAAGGTGGTTTTAGAGGTTCGGTTAGAGCCCCTGTGGAATTGTGTGCATTAGCAAGCTTTGAGAGTCGCGGCATTGTCAAGATGGGAAAAGTAATTGTGCCCTTTGCTTTCTCTTTAATTCATCTACACATCACATGCAAGGCGTCTTATCAACGCCTTATCAATCCATCATAGCCTTGCAGCAAGTGTGGATGAGGCACGGTATTGAACGTTGGCCAGCTTTTTGTGCCTGTTTCATAGTTTAGAATAAAATGAAGTGACCTAAAAAGTAGTGTTGCAATGTTTCGATTTCAGTTCTAAAATCCAGACAGGCTTACATGACTGGTTTTATAACCACTGAGATACCGCACTCAGCTTTAAGGTTTTCAACAGCTTTTCACGATACCTCGGTTCATGTGACAATAACTAAACTAAAAACTCATTTTTTTTGTTTTTGCTTGCAAGCAAATGTTTACTGTAGAATTGCAGATGACACAAATTAGCAAATGTGCAGATGACACAAAGCTGGGTGGCAGTGTGAACTGTGAGGAGGATGCTATGAGAATGCAGGGTGACTTGGACATGTTGGGGGAGTGGGCAGATGCATGGCGGATGAAGTTTAATGCGGATAAATGTGAGGTTATCCACTTTGGTAGCGAAAACAGGAAGGCAGATTACTATTTAAGTGGAATCAAGTTAGGAAAAGGGGAAGTGCAACGGGATCTGGGGATCCTTGTACATCAGTCTATGAAAGTAAGCATGCAGGTACAGCATGTTAGTGGCCTTTATAACACGATGAATCGAATATAGGAGCAAAGAGGTCCTTGTGCAGTTGTACAAAGCCCTAGTGAGACCACACCTGGAGTATTGTGTGCAGTTTTGGTCCCCTAATTTGAGGAAGGACATTCTTGCTATTGAGGGAGTGCAGCGTAGGTTTACAAGGTTAATTCCCGGGATGGCAGGACTGTCATATGCTGAGAGAATGGAGCAGCTGGGCTTGTACACTCCGGAGTTTAGAAGGATAAGAGGGGATCTCATTGAAACATATAAGATTGTTAAGGGCTTGGACACGCTAGAGGCAGAAACATGTTCCCGATGTTGGGGGAGTCCAGAACCAGGGGCCACTGTTTAAGAATAAGGAGTAAGCCATTTAGAACGGAGACGAGGAAACACGAGTGGTGAGTCTGTGGAATTCTCTGCCTCAGAGGGCGGTGGAGGCCGGTTCTCTGGATGCTTTCAAGAGAGAGCTAGATAGGGCTCTTAAAAATAGCGGAGTCAAGGGGATATGGGGAGAAGGCAGGAACGGGGTACTGGTTGGGGATGATCAGCCATGATCACATTGAATGGCGGTGCTGGCTCAAAGGGCCGAATGGCCTACTCCTGCACCTATTGTCTATTGTCTATTGTTTAATTGAATTTCTGTCCATTGAAAATATCAAATGAGATGGGTAAGTTTTGAAAAGGATAACATTATTTCTCTAGAAACTTTCCATCCTCCACACATGAAACTCTTGTGTGATTTGTAGCTGTGAAATACCTTGTAATTTTAAATATTAAAGATAATGCCAGCTCTCTGCAGCTGATAGGGCCGCTGCCTCTCGGTGTCAGTAACCTGGGTTTGATCCTGACCTCTAGTGCTGTCTGTGTGGAGTTTGCATGTTCTCTCTGTGACTGCGTGGGATTCCTCTGGTTGCCCAGGTTTCCTCCCACATCCCGAAGGAGTGTGGCTTTATAGGTTAATTGGTAGGGCTCGAAATTAACGGTTCCCCGGTTGCCAATGGGCACCTAAAGTCCCGCTGGGCAACCTAAAAGCCGTGTCATTTTGCCCGGCTTGGCAAGCGAAGGAAAGCTTGGCTGATGTGGGCAGCAGATGGTCTGATGCAAACTGTGCCGGCGTTTCTCAGAGAGCTCCTGCCTTATCCTTGTTCCCTGCCTTGCCCTGTGAAGTTGCTGCTTGTTTGTGAACCAGCGGCTCAGGCAGCGGATTGGCACTCGACACCGCTGCAAATTGTTCTGTTGCTGTTGTTCCCTTGAAGGGCCTGTCCCACTTTGTGAAATTTTCGGCAACTGCGGAGCGTCAGTGACGGTTTTACGGGCGTCAGTCATTGATGCTCCGCAGTCGCCGAAAAAAAACGCAAAGTGGGACAGGCCCTTTAAGGGAACAACAGCAACAGAACAATTTGCAGCGGTGTCGAGAGTCTGAGCCGCTTCTTACCTTCTTCCTTCTTCCTTCTTCCCTTCTCCCCCTCTTCCTCTCTTCTCCCCGCTCCACTCTTCTTCCCCTTCTCCACTCTCCCCCCCTCCCCCTCCCCTCACATCCCCATCTCCCTTCTCCAATCCTCCCCCCCACTTTACCCAACGCCCCCCATTTGTGGACTCAGCCTGCGACCAGCGATCCCCCGCACACTATCCCACACACGCTAAGGACAATTTATACAAACCTGTGTGCCTTTGGAGTGCGGGAGTTAACCCTAACCCTAACTCTAGGTTGATAAGCTTGGTATTTATAAGTTGTCCCTAGCGTGTGTGAGATAGTGCAGGGCTCTCGCTTAACTTTTTTTCCCTGTTGCCAGCCGGGCAACCTTGGTAGCTTTTTAGGTTGCCAACTGACAGTTTAGGTGGTCATTTAAGATGGCTTGCATGACGCGTGCGATAATGTGCTCGGACGAAGTGCGTAGTTACCAGTTGGAATTATACTCAATGAAGCATTCACATATTATTTCTGTTTCAAATAAAGTCACAAACTAAACATATTCACCAATCAAGACATGATATATCCCACAATTACATGCAGCAAAATTATAAGACAGTATCTCAACTCTTTTTACACATTGCAATTAATGCAATTTCTATTAGTTCTTTCCACTTCCAAACAACAATGTGGTTGGATTATTCAGCATATGATCAACCTGTGTCAATAAATCCTGGACCATGGTAACATATATGCTTAACCATGCACACTACAGATTGATTGATGCAAGCATGTTTTCTGTGAAGGATCAAAAATTACCATAAGATGGCCATAGCATGGGTCGTTATTGCTATTGGTACAGAAACACTCTCGCTTCCCACATTTATCCACAACAAAATATACAGGTTGCAAGGACATTTCTACAGGCATTTTATGATAATAGCTGTTAAAACCAACTATACCCATCTGACAGGTTAAACATTACACTAGCTGACAAGAGATGGCCAAAGGACATAACTGCAGCAAATGTTCTTTTGGTAATATATTTAAAGGTGTCGAGACGCCACATTACCGGACATTCAGATTAAATGTACATGTTGTGAACAGCAATGAAGATACCCAGTTTGTAAGCACCAGATTAAAAAAAATTATTGATAAACTCTGTTTCCATCATTCCCACTTCAGAATTAACGTTAAAATTTCAACTGAAATATCTCCTGACCAAATTTGTGATGTATATGATTGACTGCAGAAGTAAAACCTGGATAAATCCAACGTATAGTTGTCGATGTTGCTCATTAAATAACTACAGTACTGATACTCCATATTAAGAGCATTGATTTGCCGTTAAAATGAATTCTGTATTAACGTGTCAATGGCAGCAGTGACAATCGAACACTGCGGTTTTAATGTTTCACGTGTTCACAATTTAATTAATCAATCTTTATGGATTAAAACAAATAATAACATTGGGAATTAAAACACATTTGATTGCATTCCGTTATCAAACATAGTCAATGTTCGCTCTGAAGACATTTCCAGCACAATAGGGTCAGGGAGGGGGGTGTGTGTGAATCAGTGCCGGGTGGATAGATGGCGGGGGGGGTTAGACGGCAGTCGGTGCAGAATGGATGGATTGAGGCAGGTGAATTAGTACGTGTTGTTTGGAGTAGGTAAAATTGTGAGGGGAGTGCACGGGGGATGTCAGTGGTGTTGAATGGGGGGGTTCAGTACAGGATGGATGGGGGTAGACAAAAGTGCTGGAGAAACTCAGCGGGTGAGGCAGCATCTATGGAGCGAAGGAAATAAGCAACATTTCGGGTCGAGACGCTTCTTCAGACTGTTCCCCCCATTCTTCTTGAATGCGAGGATCAGCACAGGATGGATGGGGGGGGGAGATCAGCACAGGATGAATGGGGGGGGTCAGTACAGTGTGGATCGGATGGTCTGCAGGATGAATGGGAGATCACTACAGGATGAAAGGGGAAGGGGGAAGGTGCAGGGTAAATGGAGGGTGGGTTAGTACGGGATGAATGCGTGGATTAGTACAGGATGGATGGGGGATCAGTACAGGATGGATGGAGGAGAAGTGCAGGATGGATGGGAAAGGGATAAGTACAGGGTGAACTGGGGAACCAGTGGAGGATGGATGGGAGGGGGGGGTGGCAGGAGAATCAATGCGAGGTGGATAGGGTGATCAGCGCAGGATGAATAGATGGGGGGGGGTTGAAGGGGAGGGGAGCACAGGGGATGTCAGTGAGGACTGAATAGAGGGCAGAATGGGGATCAGTGCGGGATGAAGTGGAGGGGTCCCAGGATAAAGGGGGGGGTGGAGGGGGCGTACAAGAGAGAGAGAGAGGGAGCGAGGTGGGGAGGAAGGAAGGTCAGCGCTCCTCGGACAACATCGCCCCACTGCCTTGGCCGTTGGGAACTCCTCGCCACCGCCTCCCTCCTCCACCAGCCAACAGCAAGGTGCGGGGCCGAGCAGTGCAGCTCAGAGACCCTATAGCTATAGGATCTTTTGGTGCAGCTGCTTCAGGCGAGTCGGAGCGAATGTCGGGCCCCGAACAGCGGCAGCAGCGGCCGCGACAGCGGCTCCATCTCCTCCTCCTCCCTGATAGCGGCCGCTGCTTGTACATCCGCTAACTGCGCTTTCAAAACAAACCCTCCCTACCTCCTCCCGGCCTCGGCGTGCAGGAGGGTTTGTTTTGAAACAAGCAGCGACCGCTATCAGGGAGGAGGAGGAGATGGAGCCGCTGTCGCGGCAGTTGCTGCCGCTGTTCGGGGCCCGTCATTCGCTCCGACTCTTCCTCACCCCACACCTAGTATATTTGCCCCACAACACAGCCATCACCGACACAACACGTCGCGTTCCTTTTCTCCAGAGATGCTGCCTGACCCGCGGAGTTACTCCAGTTTTTTGTGTCTATCTTCGGTACAAACCAGTATCTGATTGCCAAGCCGGGCAAAATGACTCGGCGTTTAGGTTGCCCGGTGGCGCTTTGAGTGGTCAGGGGCACCCGGGCAACCGCTAATTTCGAGCCCTGTAGTGTGCGAGGGATCACTGGTCGGTGCGGACTCGGTGGGCCGAAGGGCACTGTATCTCTGAACTAAATGTGACACAGAGGCCCCAGGGGTTGGACTCGAACCCCCAATATTCTGCATATTAACTAAACTACTGGTCACGAGTTGTCCCAGAGGCTGATATCTCTTCCAATGGTCTCTCCAAATCCCCAGAGGCAGCGGGCTTTTCAACAGGGTACAGGCAATGTTGCCAATGTACCAGTGCCACTCACCTGCTCCGGCCACTGAATCTAAATACCCACCACCCATTTTGAAGCACGGTGAGGGGGAGGAGGGGGAGGGAGGTGGGGGGTGTTGTTCCCAAAGTCTGCATTTATCCCATAGTCAATGTTACTAAAACAGATGATGTGGAGTAGACTTTGTGCAGTACTGTTAGTGGGATCTAGCTGTCACAGGCTGGGTCCACAAATGGGGGGCATCGGGGAAAGTGGAGGGGGGAGGGTTGGAAAATGGGAGAAGGGAGGGAGAGGGGGAGAAGACGATCGGAGGGGGGAAGTGGAGCGGGGAAGGGAAGAAGGGTTGGAGAGGGGAAGGGAGAAGGGTAGGGGGGGGGAGTGGAGAAGGAGGGATGGGGGCGGGGGGGAAGAGGGGGGTGGAGGGGAGAGCGGAATTAAGTCTACACACACTGAATCCATCCCTGTGTAAAGTTAGAGACGGTGATTTGGATCTGGAAGCGGACCAATACAAAATAAAACTGGACGATTCAGACATCTTTTCATTTGCACAATTGATTTTATTGTATTAATTTTAATATATTAATGTTTAAAATCCATGCATTGAAGGAAGAATATTTTACAGCACATCTGTGGTCCCTAACCCTAACCGGGCGTCACCCGCAGGACAGCATACGTCAGCATGTGACAGGGCACACGACATGATGAGACACCCAAATGTCACCACTGGATTTTGAACATTCCAAAATCCTGGGGCGACAGGGTGACACCGCGCTTCACACGCGCGTCTCTACATGCGTCACGACACGACCACGACACGACAACCTCTTTTCAGGCTGTCGCCGAAAATGTCGCCCAAGTGGGACAGGCCCTTAAATCCCTGAGCCCACGAGAGGGGGAGAGAAACTGCAAAGCCACCTGCCTGCGTTTGGTCCATATCCCTCCAAACCTGTCCCATCCATGTACCTGTCTCTGTCCCTGTCTTTCTATCTGTCTCTGTCTCTCTCGGTCTCCATCTCTGTCTATCTCTGCCTCTTCTCTGTCTATCTCTGCCTCTGCTCTTTCTGTCTCTCTCTGTCTCTGTATCTCTGTCTCTCGCTTACCAGTCCTCCCCCACTTTTCATCAGAAACCCACCCCTGAAATTTGGGCATTGAAGCTCCCCCCTAATTCTCCAGTGTAGTGCCGTAACAGCCATATTGCTGAAAGGGTTGTTGTGATACAGCATGGCGTTCCTGACGTCCCACACCAGAAGAGCTACCCAACATCTGCATTCTCCTTGACCTCGTCCTTACCACACCGGCAAGTTCAGCTGAGGCTGAGCGAGGCTTCAGCCGGCTGAAGCAGCTGAAGACCACCATCAGAAGTTCCCTCCAGGACGATCAGGTGACGGACCAGCTCCTCATCATGCTGCATGCCAGTAACATCAAGGACTTTGATCCCCAGCCAGCCATCAGCTTGTGGTATGCAGGAGGGATGAGGGCAAGGAGGCCTGACACGGGAGAAGACCCAGCTGCAGCATCTGCCTTGGGACCACCCTGACAGTGACAAGTCTGATGAGGAGGATGCTCTACTCGAGAGCGACTCAGATGACAATTAAGTGACTTTTAGATGTATTTGAACAGCTCTGTCTTTACTTTGCTTTTCAGGAGATGGTTTAAAATTCAAGCAGAAAAGTTACACAAGTTCTCACAACTATAATGTTTCTGTTCATTTAAAGTTGATATCCCCCTCCCCAAAAAAACAACAACAACACTTCTGGGCAATCTCACTTGCCAAGTTCCATGATTGATTCAATATATTCACCTACTTCCATGACTCAACTTCTTAGTAGGCACAAAGTAAAAGAGGTACTATGTACATTCAAAAGTATGGTATGGGTCTGGTCAGGTAATAATAATAATAATACAGTAACAAGTATGTTACAAGAAAAAGAAAATCAAAGTACACTTCCATTCTCTTTATTTCTTTTAAATTACAAAATCCTAGAGCAGAAGGGATATATTATGTATCTATTTTTCCCCTCTTGATGTTGTTACTGTGTCTACCTTCAAAGATGTCAAACAGATCGATTCAATTCTTTATCAACTTACCTTGCTGTGACTGGGCATAACAGAGATTGATGATTGAAGATTCAAGAGGAAAAGACCCATGCTATGGCCATGTCATGATAATTTTCGGTCCCTCACAGAAAACATGCTTGCATCAATCTGTAGTGTGCATGGTTAAGCATATATGTTACCATGGTCCAGGATTTATTGACACAGGTTGATCATACGCTGATTAATCCAACCACATTTTTGTTTAGAAGTGGAAAGAAATAATAGAAATTGCATTCATTGCAATGTGTAAAAAGAGTTGAGATACTGTATTATAATTTTGCTGCATGTCATTGTGGTATATATCATGTCTTAATTGGTGAATATGTTTAGTTTGTGACTATTTGAAGCAGAAATAATATGTGAATGCTTCATTGAGCATAATTCCGACTGGTAACTACGCACTTCGTCCGAGCACATTATCGCACGCGTCATGCAAGCCGTCTTAAATTACCACCTAAACTGTCATTTGGCAACCTAAAATGCTGCCTAGGTTGCCCGGCTGGCAACAGCGGCAAAAAAGTTAAGTGAGATCCCTGATTGGCCTCTGTAAATTGCCCCTACTGTGTAGGGAGTGGATGAGAAAGTGGGATAATGTAGAGCTAGTGTGAATGGGTGATCGATGGTTGGTTCCTGGAGTGACTGTTTACATGCTCTATGTCTAAACTAAAGCTAAACCAATTTATTATTTTGTATGTCCAAAACACAACCCTCTGCTGCTCAGATTATCGAAGTCGGAAAGCAGTGATAAAAGCAACTGGTTCGCCATGGACACGTCGACAAGTAACCACAAGAAGTATTACATCAACGTTTGCCGGCCACTAAATCCAGTTGAAGGCTGCGATCGCCATGCAGCAGTGTGCCAGATGAAGTATGAAAATGACACAACGGTACATGTAACACACATTGCATTAGTGTTTATTAATGTGACTGTCATGCTCCTACTAAAGCAGTGATGAGCCAGAGATTTGGACAGGGCCTAAATTGATGGTATTTAACATTGCCAACTACCATCAGGCTATTGAACACTACAAAGACTAACTAAACTTCAAACTGTTGGTTGCACTAAGAACTTTGGGCTTTTGTTTTGTGTTATTTAAGTTTTATTTATTGAACTCCTTGCTTGTTTATCATGTTATCTATTAAATATTGTGTTTACAGAAATGTTCTGCTGCAACTAAGAATGTCATTATTCTGCTTGTGTGCATATGACTCTTAACACTTCAGTTTCCTTTCTATACTAAGGCAATACTCATGGATATGAATAGTCACTTAGTCTATTCGCTTCAACCTTTTGATTTATCCAACCTAAAACTTTTCAGAACTTTATCAGTAAGATGTGAGAGTTGGGGGCAAGCTATGTAGCCTGAGCTGTCACTGGAATTAGCATAAGGTCTGTGGACTGAGTAAAGGCTTCAACAGAATTAGTGCTGAATAAATATCTTGTCGATTGATCCATTTTATTAAATAACATTTGGCATAAAATCTGATCAAAGTGTAAATAACGATTTGGATTTATTTGGTCTAATGTCATGGTACTGACAGACGGCTATAACTACTAACAGCTGATGGAGAAGTCAAACTTGCGTGTTCAGTTTTAATTGACTGAAAGCCATTGTGCAAAGCAGTCCAATTTTACCTGAGGCCACCTCAGCTGCACCAGACCATTACTATTTCCTAATCCCACATGATTGTTGTATCATGTCCCTGCATAGTGACTGCATCAAGTGTAATTTTTTTAAAGTTTTGTACTTGTTGCAATTACTCATAAAAATTATGCTTGCTGTGTATATAAATTTGAATAATGAACCATGGAGAGTGCTCTCTGTCATACCTTGGGTGGTTCAATTTTTTGTAGTCTCTTTTGATGCCTTAACCCCAAGATTTAGGTTTATTATTGCCATGTTTGCCGAGGTACAGTACAAGCTGTGTTTTGCATGCTATCCAAACAGATCAGATATACCATACATGGATACAATCAAGTCAAACTCGAGTACAATGGATAAGAGCCAAGGGGAAGATACAGAGTGCAGAATATAGTTCTTGTCATTGTAGCACAACGGTTTGAGCTGTGGGTGGCAAAGTGGCACAGCCGGTAATGCTGTTGCCTCAGCGCCAGCGACCCAGGTTCGATCCTGACCTCGGGTGCTACCTATGTGGGTTTCCTCTGGGTGCCGCAGTTTCCTCCCACATCCCAAAGTCGCGCAGGTTTTTAGGTTAATTAGCCTCTGTCAGATCGCCTTTAATGTGCAGAGAAATTGAGATAACATGGAAGTTGTGTGAATAGGTGATCTATTCTCGGCATGGACTCTATGGGTCGAAGGGCCTGCTTCCATATTGTACAGTGCATTCAGAAAGTATTCACACCCCTTCACTTTTTCCACATTTTGTTAAGTTACAGCATTCTAAAATGGATTAAAAAAATTTTTTTATCATCAATAAAGCAAAAACAGATGTTTAGAAAATTTTGCAAAGTATTTAAAAAGAAATAACTGAAATATTGCATTTACATAAGTATTCAGACTCTTTACTCAGTACTTTGAGGCACCTTTGGCGGCGATTACAGCCTCAATTCTTCTTGGGTATGACGCTACGAGCTTGGCACACCTGTATTTGGGTAATTTCTCCCATTCTTCTCTGCAGATCCTCTCAAGCTCTGTCAGGTTGGATGGGGAGCGTCAATGCACAGCTATTTTCAGGTCCATCCGGAGATGTTCGATCGGGTTCAAGTCCGGGCTCTGGCTGGGCCACTCAAGGACATTCACAGACTTGTTACAAAGCCACTCCTGCCTTGTCTTGGCTGTGTGCTTAGGGTCGTTGTCCTGTTGGAAAGTGAACCTCTGCCCCAGTCTGAGGTCCAGAATGCTCTAGAGCAGGTTTTCATCAAGGATCTCTCTGTACTTTGCTCCATTCATCTTTCCCTCGATCCTGACTACTCTCCCAGTTCCTGCCACTGAAAAACATCCCCACAGCATGATGCTGCCACTACCATGCTTCACTGGAGGTATGGTATTGGCCAGGTGATGAGTGGTGCCTGGTCTCCTCCAGATGTGACGCTGGCATTGAGGCCAAAGAGTTCAATTTTGGTTTCATCAGACCAGAGAATCTTGTTTCTCGTGGTCTGAGAGTCCTTTAGTTGCCTTTTGGCAAACTCCAGGCAGGCTGTCATGTGTCTTTTGCTGAGGAGTGGCTTTCGTCTGGCCACTCTACCATAAAGGCCTGATTGATGCAGTGCTGCAGATATAGTTGCCGTTCTGGAAGGTTCTCCCATCTCCACAGAGGAACTCTGGAGCTCCGTCAGTGACCATCAGGTTCTTGGTCACCTCCCTGCCAAGGCCCTTCTCCCCCGATTGCTCAGTTTGACCGGGCGGCCAGCTCTATGAAGAGTCCTGGTGGTTCCAAAGTTCTTCGTTTTAAGAATGACGGAGGCCACTGTGCTCTTCGGGACCTCCAATGCTGCAGGAATTGTTTTATACCCTTCCCCAGATCTGTGTCTCGACACAATCCTGTCTCGGAGGTCTACAGACAATTCCTTCGTCTTCATGGCTTGGTGTTTGCTCTGACATGCACTGTCAACTGTGGAACCTTATATAGACAGGTGTGTGCCTTTTCAAATCATGTCCAATCAATTTAATATACCACTGGTGGACTCCAATCAAGTTGTAGAAACATCTCCAGGATAATCAGTGGAAACAGGATGAACCTAACCTCAATTTTGAGTGTCATAGCAAAGGGTCTGAATACTTATGTAAATGTGATATTTCAATTATTTATTTTTAATTATTTTGCAAACATTTCTAAATACCTGTTTTCGCTTCTTCATTCTGGGATATTGTGTGTAGATTGATGAAAACATTTTTTTTAATCCATTTTAAAATAAGGCTGTAATGTGGAAAATGTGAAGGGGTCTGAATACTTTCTGAATGCACTATCCCTAAATTAAACATTGTAGAGCATCAGTCCCAAATTTCAGATGCTTAAATAGTATGCATAAGTAGCACAGCAGGACATTCTGCCTGCTCTTAACATGAAAAACAAGATTAGAAAGCAGCATAACGATAAGTAGAAGGGTCCCATTCCAAAACATCACTCATTCCCTCCACGTTGCCTTACCTGTGTTGCTCCATCAGTTTTCTGTTGGTAACTATGTATTGTGTAAAATCCCTGTTGAAACAGAGAATTGACCCAGGTGTATCCTGCTTTGAAATTAAAACTGGTTGAACAATAGTTTGTCCAACTCTTATAATCCAGCAATGAATGGTTTAAACACAGTGGAAAATGAGTCTTAATGTATATATTATTTCATATGCAGGGTGCACTTTATGAAAAAGTATCCATCAGCAATCTGGGAGTGGCCAGAAATGGCCCCAAGCTAGAAAAAGGTGGACAGATTATCTTGGAATACGTAAATGGGACTGAGTGTACCAATTCCAATGGTTCTCAAACCTCCTACACTACACGTATTCATCTGAGTTGTTCAATAGAACCAGTAAGTACATTTCCCCTTTCCTAGATTCCCGGTCAACTGTAACTGGTTTCTGTAGCAAGATAGTGCTTTCTTTATTAAAAACAAGTTTGACCTGCTTTGCTTTGAAGTCATTGATTTGCTTCTTCCTCTTCCAAGTATGCTAATTTTCCAATTTTGCGAAAATTTTCCTGAACTTCCAAGCAGGAGGCTTTAGCCTTTGGAAACAAAGAACTGCAGATGCTGGCTAACAAAATAAAAAAGGTCCGATCTGAAACATCACCTATCCATGTTCTTCAGAGATACTGTGTGAAAGTGCTCAATTACTCCAGCACTTTGTATGTTGGCTTCAGCCATCATTTTGTTCAACCTAAAATATCTTCATCAGAACTTGCAAGTTTATGAAGGAACTGCAGGTGCTGGTTTAAACCAAAGATAGACACAAAATGCTGGAGTAACTCAGCAGGACAGGAAGCATCTCTGCAGAGAAGGAATGGGTGATGTTTTGGGTTGAGACCCTCCTTCAGACTGTCGTCAGGAGGGAGGGAGATAGATAAATAAGGAATAGTGAAGGTGTGAAAACAGGGCAAAGGGAATGGAGATCAAGGAAAATGTAGAATAGATCGTTGTTAGCTGAGAGAAGGTAAAGACAAAGCAAACAGAGATAATGTAGTTGGAGACAGTAAGACTGGTCAGAGAACTGGAAAGGGAGGGGGGATGGAGAGAGTGAAAACAAGAGTTACTTGAAGTTAGAGAAGTCAATGATCATACCGCTGCCCAAGTAAAATTTGTGGTGCTGTTCCTCCAATTTGCACTGGGCCTCACTCTGACAATGGAGGAGGCCCAGGACCGAAAGGTCAGTGTGGGAATGGGAGGGGGAGTTAGTGTCCAGAAACCGGGAAATCCGGTAGGTTCAGACGGACAGAGCGAGGGTGTTCAGCGAAACGATCACCGGGCCTGCGCTTGGTCTCGCTGTTATACAGCAGTCCACACCTGGAACAGCTGATACAGTAGATGAGGGTGGAGTAGGTGCAAGTGAACCTCTGCCTCACCTGAAAAGACTGTCGGGGTCCTTGGACAGAGTCAAGGGGGGAGGTATAGGGAAATATGTTGCATCTCCTGCGGTTGCAGAGGAAAGTACCTGGGAAGGGGGTGCTTTGGGTGGGAAGGGACGAGTTGACCAGGGAGTTGCGGAGGGAACTGTCTCTGTGGAAAGGGGTGGAGATGGGAAGATGTGGCTCGTGGTGGGATCCCGTTGGAGGTGGCGTAAATGTTGGATTGTGTGTAGTATGCGATGCCTGATGGGGTGGAAGGTGAGGACTAAGGGGACTCTGTCTCTGTTACGACTGGGGGGTAGGGGGAGCAAGAGCGGAGCTACAGGATATCGGGGAGTCCCTGGTGAGACCCTCGTCTATGATGGACAATTAACTCCCCCTCTCATTCCCACACTGGCCTTTCTGTCCTGGGCCTCCTCCATTGTCGGAGTGAGGCCCAGCACAAATTGGAGGAACAGCACCTCATATTTCGCTTGGGCAGCTTACACCCCAGCGGTATGAACATTAACTTCTCTAACTTCAAGCAACCCTCGCTTTCCCTCTCTCTCAGTGCCGGATTTACCTATAGGCTTGGCAGGCTGAAGCCGAGGGCCTCAAAATCGAGGGGGCCTCCGGCCAAGGTGTATGATATTTTTGACACTGTCATAGGCCTTTCTTACATATGCTGTCACAATGCACTGTAGTCTCTAAACAACCCTTTATTAATTTTCCTTGCCCTCCATTTCAGAATAATACTGTTTTAAGCCGATAACTCGTCACTAGCATTGGCAATAAATAACTTTTAAAAAGTGCAGCTTTCCAGCCCCTTATCTCATTGGCCACGCTCGGCTGCACATCCGTGTCAATCTGCTGGCACCGGGGTCCGGCAAACTTTCATACGTGCTCCAGTAAGCAGCGATGGCGGGTGCAGGGAACATCTTTGGATACTTGCAGGCTTCAAAAGTCAAAACTTGGGGATAAGTAGGAAAGTGCAAAGATATTTGAACTAGGAAGTTGGCTAGGAGCAATGCTAGGGGTAGAGCTGATAATCGTTTTTCACAGTGTTAATTTTAACATTTATGCATCTTTTTTCAATCACTACGGTATTTAACAAAGGTAGACAAAAATGCTGGAGAAACTCAGCGGGTGAGACTGAAGAAGGGTCTCGACCCAAAATGTTGCCCATTTCCTTCGCTCCATAGATGCTGCCTCATCCGTTGAGTTTCTCCAGCATTTTTGTCTACCTTCGATTTTCCAGCATCTGCAGTTCCGTCTTAAACAACGGTATTTAACAATAACATTTTATGTCCTTTAGAGAAGGAATTGCGAATTGCGGAATTTTAAACACCCGTCATCATCCTTGGCTTTACTCAAAACACTCTTCCATCTTCCTCTAGTCGTGGCAGTGGGGGATTGGGAGGGGTCTCATAAGTGGAATAGCCTAGGGCCTCTCTTCATCTAAATCCGGCACTGCTCTCTCTCCATCCCTCCCCTTCCCAGTTCTCCACCCAGTCTTACTGTCTCCAACTACATTATCTCTGCTTTGTCGTTACCTTCTTCCAGCTAACAATGATCTATTCTACATTTTCCTTGATCTCCATTCCCTTTGCCCTGTTTTCACACTTCTTTATTTATCTATCTCCCTCCTCCCTGATATCAGTCTGAAGAAGGGTCTCGACCCCAAACGGCACCCATTCCTTCTCTCCAGAGATGATGCCTTTCCTGCTGAGTTACTCTTGCATTTTGTGTCTATCTAGAGCTTTATGTAACTTGTGAGAGTTGGTTGAGTTGCTTTGTAGTCTGAGCTATCACTTGAAGTAATGGAAGTAGAACATAGTGTCTGCCATGGACTGAGAGTAACGGTCATGATTTGATGTTGCTTTTTGTGTAATTTGTGCACAGTATCAATAGCAATATCCATTGTCCATTTCAATGTCCAGTCAATGGATATTGAAAGTTTCTTGATTAGTACCGGTGTCAAGGGTTATGGAGAGAAGGCAGGAGAATGGGGTTGAGAGGGAAAGATAGATCAGCCATGATTGAATGGTGGCATAGACATGATGGGCCGAATGGCCTAATTCTGCTCCTGTTACTTATGAACTTATAAGAGCATAAAGCACTTGTGGATGCTGCACCTCTCAATGGGATCACCACTAATCTTCATTGCTATTACATCACTTTCCTGCTCTAAGCCCATATTTCTCAATTTCCCTAATATCCAAAAATCAAACACTTTGCTATGATTATATTTTTTTAGCATTCTATCGAGATAACTATTTTACGCAAGTGCATGCTGACATTTACCAAGTTTCCCACCCCCACTGTGTCCTATCATGGCCATTGTTTCTGAAGATCAGGCGTGCTTGTCGCATTGTACAAACTAGCTGTTGGATGTGTCTGAGATTCATGAGATGATGAGAGTTATGGGCAGCCTGGAACACCAGGTCAAGTTGCAGTGTTTGGCTACTTGTGGCAAGGAGAGGTTGGACAGACTTGAATGGCTTTCACTGGAATGCTGGAGGTTGAGGGCAGATCCAATAGAAGTATATTGATGTGGGCACTAGGAACGGCAGATGCTGGTTTACACAAAATGACAAAGTGCTGGAGTAACTCAACAGGTCAGGCAGCATCTCTGGAGAACATGGATAGGTGACATTTCAGGTCGGAACTAATTTTGCTACACTAAATTTCATTAATATTATTTGCCAGGGTGGTGATGGTGGAGGCAGATCTGATAGTGGAATCTAAGGGGCTTTTCGATAGGTGCATGGAACTGCAGGGTTTAGAGATATATGGATCATGTACACGCAGATGAGATCAGTTTAACGATATCATGTTCGGCACAAAACATTGAGCTGGAGCCTGTTCCTGTGCTGTAATGTTCTGTTCTGATATAATAATTTAATTTTCATTATTATAATATCACAGCATTAATTTTCAGTATTGACTGCATCTGTAGTAATGGTGGTAAAATATTCCACGAGTCATGTACCTGCTGATTTTTGTTTTACGTATAGTCCACAGGTCCAAGGTTCATTGACCAGAAGAACTGCGTGTTCACTTTTCTTTGGGAAACTGAAGCAGCCTGTCCTGTCACAGCCACTGAAGACAAGGTAATCAAATGGTTATCAAGGGTAGGCACAAAGTGCTGCAGTAACTCGGCAGGTCAGGGAGCATTACTGGAGAAAAAAGATGGGTGTCTGGTCGGGACCCTTCATTCAAAGGAAAGGTCCTGACCCGAAATGTCAATCTGTTTTTCCATAGAGCAACCTGACTCGTTGAGTTACTCCAGCATTTTGTGTCTATATTTGGTATAAACCAGCATTTTGTGTCTATCTTTGGTATAAACCAGCATTTATGGTTCTTTGTTTCTATACTATGGTTATCAAGAGAGTTCATCTTCCACAGTGGATTTCAATATCAATCTTTAGCTTCAACCTTGATAAAGAAAGAATCGAGGTCCTCCCCGGCATATGAACACCTGAATTATCTAAAACCTGTATATAATATTCTTATGGGAGACAGATGTAACAATTTGCTAGTTGCCGTAGGGCCACGGGCTTCTTCTACTGCTGGGAGCTCGCTTGTGAATGGTCTGGGTCATGAGGCAGTTATTTGCTTGTCCTGCATTTAAGGTTGTTCTTACAATCTGGCGGGGCGTGTCTTGCCACAGGAGAGGCCGAGCGGGCCAGTGGACAACTTTACTTTAGAGACACAGTGCAGAAACGGGCTCTTCGGCCCACCGAGTCCGCGCCAGCCAGCGATCACCCTGTACATTAGTTCTATCCTACATCAGGGACAATTTATAGAAGTCAATTAACCTACAAACCTGTACATCTTTGGTGTGTGGAAGAAAACTGGAGCACCCAGACTAAATCCACGCAGTCACGGGCCCCTTACAGACAGCACCCATAGTCAGGATCGAACCTGGGTCTCCGGCACTGTAAGACATCAGGTCTACAGCTGCGCCACCAATGCTGGTGTTTCAGGCTCGTTTGCCAAACTTCGCACCGGGTGCATCTTGCTGCTGTGGCAGAGACTGGACACTGCCAGGGTGAAAGGACGAGAGTTTATTGACGTGAAACAAAATTAGGTGCAGAGATCAAACTCTTGGCTCCAGACCTGGGCTTTGGTGACAGAAAACGGTGCATGGGCATGAGATGGTACTGATTGTCAGTCTGCTGTTGTGCCCTTTTTGTTTACCCCCCCTCCCCCCCTTCTAGGCTACCTCCTCTCCTTTCCGTGCGAGTCCAATATAATTTCAATTATATAAGCTGGAAAAAGCAGAGAGAAGACTTACAAGAACGTTGCCAAGACTCAAGAGCCTGAGCAATAGGAAGAGGTTGGGCAGGTTAGGATTTTATTCCTTGGAGTGTAGGAGGCTGAGGGGTGATCTGATAGAGCTGTATAAAATCATGAGGGGAATAGATAAGGTGAATGCAAGGTCTTTTACTCAGGATAGGGACAATCAAGAACTAGAGGACTTGGGTTTAAGGAGAGAAGGGAAAGATGTAATAGGGACCAAAGGAGCAACTCCACACAGATGGCACATGAGGTCAGGATCGAACCCGAGTCTCTGCCATTGTGAGGTAGCAGCTCTACTGGCTACACCATTTGTGTCGCACAGATTCTACAGACTCTCAGCATCCGAACTGTTTGGCTTTCGAACTTCAGCTCGCAATGCATTTTGTTGTTTCATCCAAATAATTTCATCAAGTTTGCTAAAACTTGACCTGGATTTATAGTGAAAATTTTGAGTTTGGATTTTTTGAATTATGTTAAATTAATTGCAATATTGGCCCTGGGATCTGACCGAATGCTCAAGGTTATGAAGAAATGCACGGAATTAATTCCAACTCTATTCCACTGGATTGAAATGGTGTTAAATTCTGAAACGTACTCCTTTTATAAAACCCATTGTATTGTTGTAGAACTTGTTGCTGGACTGAAATGTGTTTCTTTCTAGGGATGCTCAGTTAAAGATCCCAACACTGGTTTTATCTTCAACTTCCTGCCTCTGGCTTCGACCGCAGGTTACTCGGTGACAGGGAACCAAGTAACATTTAAGGTGAAATTAACTCACGTGGGACATTCTTGTAAATTAAACGTGTAAAATACCAAACTGAAAGATCCTAAGTGGTCCTCTATACTTTTATAAATTGTTTAGATGCAAACTAATTTTATTATTTTGTTGAATGCTATACAGTGCCCTCCATAATGTTTGGGACAAAGACTCATAATTTATTTATTTGCCTCTGTACTCCACAATTTGAGATTTGTAATAGAAAAAAATCACGTGGTTAAAGTGCACATTGTCAGATTTTATTAAAGGGTATTTTTATACATTTTGGTTAACCCTGTAGAAATTACAGCTGTGTTTATACATAGTCCCCCCATTTCAGGGCACGATAATGTTTGGGACACATGGCTTCACAGGTGTTTGTAATTGCTCAGGTGTGGTTAATTGCCTCCTTAATGTAGGTATAAGAGAGCTCTCAGCACCTAGTCTTTCCTCCAGCCTTTCCATCACCTTTGGAAACTTGTATTGCTGTTTATCAACATAAGGACCAAAGTTGTGCCAATGATAGTCAAAGAAGCCATTATGAGACTGAGAAACAAGAATAAAACTGTTAGAGACATCAGCCAACATTAGGCTTACCAAAATCAACTGTTTGGAACATCATTAAGAAGAAAGAGGGCACTGGTGAGCTTACTAATCGCAAAGGGACTGGCAGGCCAAGGAAGACCTCCACAGCTGATGATAGAAGAATTTTCTCTATAATAAAGAAAAACGTGTCCGACAGATCAAAAACACTCTTCAGGAGGCAGGTGTGGACTTGTCAATGACCCCTGTCTGCAGATGAGTTCTTGAACAGAAATACAGAGGCTACACTGCAAGATGTAAATCACTGGTTAGCTGCAAAAATAGGATGGCCAGGTTGCACTTAAAAGAGCAACCACAGGTCTTGTGGACAGAAAAAGGTCATGTGGACAGATGAGGCGAAGATTAACTTATATCAGAGTGATGGCAAGAGCAAAGTATGGAGGAGAGAAGGAACTGCCCAAGATCCAAAGCATACCACCATACTGTGGAAAACGGTGGTGGGGGTGTTATGGCCTGGGCATGTATGGCTGCTGAAGGTACTGGCTCACATCTTCATTGATGATACAACTGCTGATGGCAGTAGCATAATGAATTCTGAAGTGTATAGACACATTCTATCTGCTCAAGTTCAAACAAATCCCTCAAAACTCATTGGCCGGCGGTTCATTCTACAGCAAAACAATGATCCCAAACATACTGCTAAAGCAACAAAGGAGTTTTTCAAAGCTAAAAAATGGTAAATTCTTGAGTGGCCAAGTCAATCGCCCGATCTGAACCCAATTGAGCATGCCTTTTATATGCTGAAGAAAAAACTGAAGGGGACTAGCCCCCAAAACAAGCATAAGTTAAAGATGACTGCAATACAGGCCTGGCAGAGCATCACCAGAGAAGACACCCAGCAACTGGTGATATCCATGAATCGCAGGCTTCAAGCAGTCATTGCATGCAAAGGATATGCAACAAAACACTAAGCATTACTACTTTTATTTACATGACATTGATGTGTCCCAAACATTATGGTGCCCTGAAATGAGGGGACTATGTATAAATACTGCTGTGATTTCTACATGGTGAAACCAAAATGTATAAAAATTGGCCTTTATTAAAATCTGACAATGTGCGCTTTAACCACATGTGTTTTTTACAATTATAAATCTCAAATTGTGGAGTACAGAGGCAAATAAATAAATGATGGGTCTTTGTCCCAAACACTATGGAGGGCACTGTAGTTTTTAAACTGTTACGCAAAGATCCTCAGTGTCAAAATGAGCCATGTCATTATATGAAAATTCTTTGCTGCACTAACTTTTTTTTGATTTGCCAATGGGCTAAATTTCACAAGTGTTCAAAAGGCCATGGACTTTTGCAGGAATGATCCTCCTTATCCAAATGCTCTTGGCTAATTATCAGTAAAAATGCAGAGTATGCGAAGGAGCTCTGGGAAATGAGAGGAACGTGTTACTGTTGGTTAAACTGTGGGAATTGTTAATAAACAGTGCAATATTTGAGCCATAACTATTGGGTAGAATGTTGCATTTAATATTGAATGATTTATGCATAAAGAGACATTGGCTCAAAAGAGCATCAAAAAAGTAAACATTCTAAAAAACAATTTGAAAGAACAAATGTTCAAATAAAATCATTTTGGGGGGCAAATGGGGTTTAACAGTATGATTCCAGGTGCAGCATGGAAGCAGGCCCTTCAGCCCATTGAGTCCATGCTGACCATAGATCATCCATTTGCAATAGTTCTATGTTATCCTACAATCTCATTCACACCCTAGGGCTCTGTTCCAGAGGCCAATTAACCTACAACCCCCACATTTTTTGGAAACCGGAGGAAGCTCACGTAGTCATGGGGAGAACATTCAAACTGCACCTGAGGTCAGGATCGAACCGAGTCTCTGGCGCTGTGAGACGGCAGCTGCGCCACAGTGTCACATAATTAAAACATGTCCATAGTAGCACCATTGCAAATACAAGCAAAGAATTTCACTCTGACTTGTCACATGTGACAAAGTATTCAATTTAATTCAATGTTACCGGAATATTTAGTGCAGCATAAAAGATACAAAGTGCTGGAGTAACTCGGCAGGTCAGGCAGCAGCTCTGGAGACCATGAATAGATAGTGTTTTTGGTCTGGATCCTTCCTTGGATTATAGCAGATGTGGTGCTGTATATTGTATCTATTCCTTGGGCCTCAATGACAAATCCTGAGTATTCATGCATCTTTCCAAGGAAGGGGCGTCAAATGGAAACTGTTTCTACCTTTCCTAACAAATACTCTGTGACTTGACACTTGGCTTTAAGACTGATATATTCCTACCGATTCAGGAGCGTCCTTCTGAAGTCTGTGACTCCTCGTATATTGCGTTTAGAATTTGGAGCTGCTAACTGAAATTATGCTGCATTGACAAGCATAGTTGACTAATGTGTATATCAGAATGATCATTGGCCCTATTTTCTGATGCTGGACCCCAGTATGTTCACACGCATCCCCAAAGTAGTTTAATGGCTCAAACTGGTGGATTTGGACTTTTAATATATAATCCATTTTTTTAATCTTTTGTGGGATTAATGTATTTTCTCTTTTTAAATGGAAGTCTTTTCATGCACTTCTTTTAAAGCTCAACATCTGTGCTGGTTTGGCTGAATGTGGTAAAATAGAAAACAAGACAGCCACCGGGTGTGAAATGCATGGTCAGAGCCCAGCACGCCCTGTCGGATTGGAAACAGCACTTCAGGTTTCTGATGGTCTCGTAACTCTTACGTACAAAGGCAGCATGTTGGTGGAGTCAGGTAAGGCCACAATCGGCGCTAGGGCTAGTGTACAGTACTGAAGTGGACCATTCTGCCCCAGTGGACATGCCAGCCTTCAAACCTAAATGGCATCTTCCTCGAGGAAGATCTATCATCCGATACAATCGCTCCACTCCTTTAAATTCCTTTCCTAGCTGTAAATCTAGCAGTTTATTAGTAATCTAATGATATTTTCCAAGGAACCGATGCACTATAATGCGAAGAACTATCTGCACTCTATCTTCCCCTTTGCTCTACCTAATGTACTTGAGTTTGTCTTGATAGTATTACCTGATCTGATTGGATAGCATGCGGTTCACGTGACAATAATAAACTTGAATCGAAAACCTAGATCCCAAAGCATTTACCCGTCTCTCCCCGCACACAAACCTGTGGGAGGAACAGGAGTATTCGGCCCCTCAATCCTGCCCTGCTACTCCATAGGATCGTGGCTGATTTGACATTCAACCGATCCACCTTTACGCCTTTCCCCATAACACTTGATTCCCTCACTGGTTAGAAATCTGTCTCTGCCTCAAGGAAGCAAGGAAGTTTGTCTACAACAGAATATAGATCAAATGAAAAGTTGGCAGAGTGTTGGCAGATGGAGTTTAATCCCAGCCAGTGTCGGGTCTTAATTTAGGGAAGTCAAATGAGGGTAGGATAGATACAATAAATGGAAGGCACCAAGGAATGCTTATGAGCAGAGGTACATGCTGTATTTCAGAAAAAAATATTAATAATAATTAAAAAATATACGTAAAACAAAAAAGCAGCACAGAAGCTTAGGGTCTATTCATTCAATAGTGTCATACGTGGATATCTTGGGGACCAAGTCTGTATTTCTCTGAACATGGCCTCAAGGTGATAGATGGGTTGGTGAAGAAGGCATGTGACAAGTGTGCCCTCATGGGTCAGGACATAGAATATAAACATTGAGAAGATAAAGCTTTGTAATACCAAGCTTTACAAAATATTGGTGAGCCGGCGCTTGAAGTGTAGTGTATGGTTCTGTTTGCCACACTGTATAACAGATGCAGTTGTGCTGGAGATGCGGAGGAGGTACAGCAAGGGTTTGCTGACGTTTGGAGGAATTTAGTTGCAGAGAGAGATCAGATATGCTGGCCCTATTTTCCATGGAGCAAGGGACGGTGAGAAATGACCTGATGGAGGTGTATAAAACTATAAATGGCACGGATATTATAGGTAGTCAGAATCTTTTTCACATGACAGGGTATGCAGAGTCGTCAAGGGTGTATAATTCTCATATGTACCAACAACGCAACAATGAAGTTCTCACTAACAGTAGCATAATAGGCCTGCAACAGAAGACACAAAATTTATAATACACAAAAATTCAATATATTAATAACTCCAATACTAATGTAAAAAAGCCCAGTCCTTAGTTGAAAGACGAGGACATAGGTTTAAGGTGAGAGGAACGAGTTTTAAATTGAGCCTTTTTGGTGTGAAGAGCGAAATAATTTTTCTTAATAGTTGATATCTGGAACTTGCTACCAGAGGTGGTGGTGAAATTGCATACGATTACTGCGTTTGAGACGTTTAGTCATGCTCATAAATAGTCAAGATACAGAAGGATGCCGACACAAGGTGGACAAAGGGCATTAGTGCATGCAGGCAAGGTGGTCAGTATGGACTTGGGGAGTGAATGACCTCTTTCTGTGATGTATCTTAATATAGAACAGTATAGCCAAAGAACAGGCCCTTCAATAGACAATAAGTGCAGGAGTAGGCCATTCGGCCCTTCAAGCCAGCACCGCCATTCAATATGATCATGGCTGATCATCCACAATCAGTACCCCGTTCCTGCCTTCTCCCCATATCCCCTGACTCCGCTATCTTTAAGAGCACTATCGAGCTCTGTCTTGAAGTATCCAGAGAAACGGCCTCCACCGTCCTCTGAGGCAGAGAATTCCACAGACTCACAACTCTCGGTGTGAAAAAGTGTTTCCTCATCTCCGTTCTAAATGGCTTACCCCTTATTCTTAAACAGTGGCCCCTGGTTCTGGACTCCCCCAAAATTGGGAACACGTTCCCAGCCTCTAGTGTGTCCAAACCCTTAATGATCTTATGTTTCAATAAGATCCCTCCTCATCCTTCTAAATTCCAGAGTATACAAGCCCAGCCGCTTCATTCTCTCAGCATATGACAGTCCCGCCATCCCGGGAGTTAACCTTATGAACCAACGCTGTACTCCCTCAATAGCAAGAATGTCCTTCCTCAAATTTGGAGACCAAAACTGCACACTATACTCCAGATGTGGTCTCACTAGGGCCCTGTACAACTACAGGAGGACCTCTTTGCATTCGGTGCATAATGCCTGTGCTAAACATGATGTCATGGCCATCTCTCATCTACCTACACATAATCCATATCCTTCCACTCCCTGCATATCCATATGGCCATCCAAAAGCCTCTTAAATGCCACTATCGTATCTGCCTCAACCACCAATCCTGGCAGCGTGTTCCAGGCACTCACCACCTATTTATTTATTTTTTAATTATTAACCCACACATCCCCTTTGAACTTTGCCCATCACCTTAAAGTTGTGCCCTCTAACATTGAATTTTCTATCCTGGGGATAAAGGTTCTGTCTGCCTACCCTATCTATGTCTCTCATCATTTTATATACTTCTATCAGGTCTCCCCACAACCTCTGGCGTTCCAAAGAAAACAATCCAAACACTCTTGTGACTCTTTGAACTTTCTGTTTAATCTGCAGTGCAAATGTTTCCATGATTTTTTTTTTAATTGCTTAATCTGCAGGATTATGGGACACATTTATTATTCGTTTTGTCTGTGACACTAATTCGTATCCTGGGAAGCTCTCATTTCTGCGAGAAGAAATTGGGACCGCTACACACATCCACGACACCTTCTTTGAATTTTACACCTCGTTGGCTTGTATACCAGCTCCAGTAGATTGTCTGGTCAGTGGTAAGCAAGTGCCTTTAACCCTTTCTAATTAAGTTAGTCACTCGGCTGTTTATGAACGCTCCAATTGTTTGTCAGGTGTGGGTGTGGAGTTATAAATTCCTGCTCTGTTGAATTCCCAGTGCTTTTTGAGAAATATATCAATAAGATGAACCCATTTGAAAGTTTAGAAAGCGATGCAAGGAACTGCAGAAACTGGTTTACAAACAAGATACAAAATCAATAAATTAAGAACCCCAAATCTAGTGCAAAATGTTCAATGTCCAGACACAAAATGCTGGAGCAACTCAGCCAGTTAGGCAGCATCTCTGGAGAATGTGGCTAGATAACGTTTCAGATTGGGACCTTTCAGTCTGAGCATGGGTCCCTACCCAAAATGTCACCTTTCTATGTTCTTTAGAGCTGCCTCCTGACCCGCTGAGTTACTCCAGCACTTTGTCTTCCATTCAAAAGGTTGTCAGCTGCCCGTTAAATTCACAACTGATAGAAAGGTGAGGTTGCTTTCCCCGAGTAGCTCGGCACAGGTTGTAAGAGAGATGCGTTTTCCCACTCACTACATAAAATTCATCATGTAATTTAAGAATTATTTGTAGGGAACATTTCTTCCCACTAACTGGTAAAGCGTTTTGAAAATCGCACTTGAAAGGGTCTTTTGAATTATTGCTGCTATAGACACCATATCACAATCACAATAATACTTTATTAGCCAAGTATGTTTTGCCAAGTCAGTCATACAAATAAAAAGCAACGGAGCACACAAAATACATTTTAACATAAACATACACCTCAGTGACTCCTCCACATTTCTTCACTGTGATGGAAGGCAAAAGAAAAGTTCAGATCTCTTCCCTTCTTTGCTCTCCTGCGGTCGGGGGCCTCAAGCCCTCCGTTGACAGGACGATTTTGACCCGTAGCCGGCGGCGTTTGGGACCTCCGCATCGGGGCGATCAGCTCCTGCAACGGGGGGGGGGGGGGATGTCAGCTCCTCGCGGGCTAATCGAACCCCGCTTTGGGATTGGTCAAACCTCTGCATCGTTGGAGTTCCCGACTAGCCTCTCCCGAGACTGCGAGCTCGTGATGGTAAAGTCCGCAAGCCACGGTTGGAGCGATCCCAGACAAGGGATCGACTCCGATGTTAAGTCCCTACCCCATGGTGGGGCTCGAAGTCAGTCCGAGGAGGCCTCCAGCTCCATCGATGGTAGGCCGCAGAGCGACCAGAGATGCGTTCCGGAAAATAATCGCATCTCCGGCAAGGTAAGAAACTGAAAAAAGTTTCCCCCGACTCCCACCCCTTCCCCCCACATGAAACAAACCGGAAAATATTTACACAAACTTTTAAAAAGACGAAAAAACAGACAGACTGTTGGCGGGGCTGCCAATCGTGCGGCATCCCTGGTAGCATATGCTAGGTATTGTCCCTTTAAGGTGCTCGGTGCTTTCATTGTTGGGCCGCATCTATGGAACTGATGTGCTACAATGCTGAGAGCTATATTCTGCACTTTGTATCTTCCCCTTCACTCTTTGTATTGTACTTGAGTTGAACTTGATTGTATGTACAGTATGTATGATATATGGCTTTTCACTGTACCTCGGTACACAGGACAATAATAAACCTAAATTTAAAACCTAGTCCAAAAGCGTTTTTCTCCAAACACAGCATCATGTGGGAGAAAAAGAAGTATTCAGCTCATCGAGTCTGCTCTGCCATTCTGATCTGACATTCAATGGGTGCACCTACCTGCCTTTCCCTGTAGCATTTGATTCCATTACTGATTAGAAATCTCTCTATGGAAGAGATGCAACACAATGCTATATTCTGCACTCTATCTTCCCCATTTGCTTTTCACTTAAGTGTGATTTGATTGTATTTATGCATCTTATCTGATTGGATAGCATGCAAAACATTGCTTTTCAAGGTATCAGTACATATGACAAAACTAAAATCCTTATTCGGCATTGTGAGGTAGCAATGAATATGCTCAGTGTTTGTATTCATGAAAGTGATCTAACGTTGTATAAGTGGATTATGTAATTGAATTTTGCAAACATCCCATCTGTATGCACTGGTTCAAATTTTAAAAGGTAGGGCAATTGAATGTTATTAATATTTTATTGCACAACAGCACACATACAGCACGGAAATGGGTCCTTCGGCCCACCGAGCCCACGCCAACCGCTATCACACCAGACACTAACACTATTCTACTCACTAGGGATAATTTTCACAATTTTACAGAGGCCAATTAATCTTCAAACCTGCACGTCTTTGGAGTGTGGAAGGAAACCGGAGCACCCGGAGAAAACCCACGCAGTCACAGGGAGAAAATACAAACTCCACGCAGACAGCAGCCGTAGTCAGGATCAAACCAGGGTCTCTGTCGCTGTAATGCACCAACTCTACCACTGAGTTCCTGGGGAAAAACCGGGAATCTTTTTACATGGCAGTTTGTGATTATAGAGCATTAATTTCAGAACAATGCATTCTACAATGTGTAGGGGATACAAGTTTATTTCTTCAGCACGAAGATGTGCAGAAAGAAACAGAAGTAAATGATGAGACATTGAAAATATAGTTTTAAATAAACCTCCGTTACTGAGAGTGTAAAGGAGTGAGGTTTGTAACTTTCCAGTGGCAGAAGAACCCTTGGTTATCTGAATGAACAGCCTTCTGTATTTTAGCAAGACGATCAGAGATTTTCTGGTCATTCTTTTCACCTCATGTACGATCTCGGCAAAAGCTGCTCCATGACGGACTCCATAATAATGTAGTGCATGTTTTTCCACTGTTAGCGGCAAAGTGGCGTAGCGTAGAGCTGCTGCCTGACAGCGCCAGAGACCTTGGGTTTGATCTTGACTACAGGTTCTGTCAGTGCGTAATTTGTACATTCTCCATGTGACAGCATTGTTTTTCTCTGGGTGCTCCAGTTTCTTCCCATACTACAAAGAAATACAGGTTTATAGGTTAATTAATTGGCTTCTGTAATATTGTAAATTGTCTTAAGTGTGTAGGGTAGTGCTAATGTATGGGATAATCGCTGGTTGTCACAGACTTGGTGGGCCGGAGGGCCTGTTTCTGCACTATATCTCTAAAGTTTAAAGTCTCAGCAGATCATTATATTACATTTGAATTGAATTGAAGCTTTGCTTTACTTACAAAAATCTGGTTTGTGCTTGTAATGGGAAACATTAATACATTTGACAGTTGGGTTCCTCTGCGCTAAAAATCTGCTGGCAAGGGAATGTTATTTCATTGGCATGTGCAGTGAGTTTTCTCTGTTGGATGGTTTCAGATATAGCTGGTAACGAATACGATCTGAGTGAGCTTGCAAAGGACAACGATCCTTGGATTGCCATCGACACAGCTGAAGACGGGAAGAATCGTACATTTTATCTAAATGTCTGCAAACCTTTGCCTCCAGTTAATGGTTGTCCAGGTGAGCATAAACAGCAGGTAGGCCAGTGAAGCTGACAAGCAATCACTTCTAATGGCACTTAGACATAGTCATACAGCATGGAAGCAGGCCCTTCAGCCTAACTCGTCCATGCTGAGACTTGTTCAATGGTACTTGATTAAACATAATCGTCAAGAGTGTTTAATTGTCATATATACTGAAAAATAACAATGAGATTCTTACTTGCAGCAGCATTACAGGTCTGGAAACACAGGTACTCAATAGATAACATAATGTAACACACAAAAAAAAGTTCAGTAAGTTAAGAAAAAACAATGTTAGTGGAAAACAACCTAGTGTAACCAACGCAGTTCGTGGTTCGAAGTTCAGTTGATGTCTTTAGTACCTTCAACCTACAATAACATAAATAAACGTAGCTGGTAAACCTTATTTTTCTTGGAAATTTAGTGGATGGGAAGGAGGGGGGGGGGATGGAAGAAAATAACTTTGTTACTGTGTCTGAAATGCTCAAGCCCCTAATCCCACTGGCACAATTGTCTTTTATAATCTGATTTTTTTTTAATGGCATGAGGTTTCTTAGTACCGCAACTATTACGTGAAAGCAGCATTGCCTGTACCTTCCTCAAAATCCTGCCGCACTATTTCTAAAATTAACAAACAATTATTTTTGTTTCTGGTTGGCTGATGTGCAGACAGACAGTGCTACATTGAAAGCAAGGATGAATACCAGAGTGTGCAGTATTTGTCTTTGTCTCTTGTAGCTACCTAATCCAAGTGCCTCTGCAACAATGCTTGGCGGTTGTCATTCTTTAACAACAACATGCCAACCAGCGATCACCCTGTACACTAACACTATCCTACACACTAGGGACAATTTTACAACTTAACTGAAGCCAATTAACCTACAAACATGTACGTCTTTGGAATGTGGGAGGAAACCGGAACGCTCGGAGAAAACCCACGCGGTCACAGGGAGAACAAGCTCCATACAGACAGCACGCGTTGTCAGGATCAAACATAAATCTCTGGCGCTGTAAGGTAGCAACTCTACCGCTGCACCATTGTGCCACCTATTCATGGCTTATCCAACTGCAGTCCACAGATATCTCCATTTCATACAAACATTTATCAGAAGGATATTATAGTTGTGTGAAAACCAATGAACATAGAACAGTACAGCATAGCTCCGGCCCACAATGTCTGTGCCGAACATGATGCCAAGACCAAGTTTTAACTGCCTGCACATAAGACATCTCCCTCCATTCCCTGAAAATCATGCGTCGTAAAGTCTGTTAAAGACCACTATTGTATCTCCATTCTCTACCATCAACCCTGGCTATACATTCCAGTGGCTCACCACACTTTCTGTAAATTTGCCCAGCACATCTCCTTCAAACTGCTCCTTTCACCTTAAAGCTATGCCCTCTAGTATTTGAAATTGCCCCCCTGGGAAAAACATTCTGACTGTCTACCCTATATTTGCCGCTCATATAGTGCCTCTATATAGTGGCCTCCATAATGTTTGGGACAAAGACCCAACATTTATTTATTTGCCTCTGGACTTCACAATTTGAGATATGTAATAGAAAAAAATCACATGTGGTTAAAGTGCATATTTATTAAAGGCCATTTTTATTCATTTTGGTTTCACCATGTAGAAATTTTCAGCTGTGTTTATACATAGTGCCCCCCATTTCAGGGCACCATAATGTTTGGGGCACATGGCTTCACAGGCATTTGTAATTGCTTAGGTGTGTTTAATTGCCTCTTTCCTCCAGTCTTTCAATCATCTTTGGAAACTTGTATTGTTGTTTATCAACATGAGGACCAAAGTTGTGCCAATGAAAGTCAAAGGAGCCATTATGAGACAGAAACAAGAATAAAACTATTGGAGACATCAGCCAAACATTAGGCTTACCAAAATCAACTGTTTGGAACATTATTAAGAAGAAAGAGAGCATAGGTGAGCTTACTAATCGCAGAGGGACTGGCAGGCCAAGGAAGATCTCCACAGCTGATGACAGAAGAATTCTCTCTATAATAAAGAAAAATCCCCAAACACCTGTCAGACAGATTAGAAACACTCTTCAGGAGTCAGGTGTGGATTTCTCAATGACCACTGTCCGCCGAAGACCATGAACAGAAATACAGAGGCTACACTGCAAGATGCAAACCACTGGTTAGCTGCAAAAATAGGTTGGCCGGGTTACAGTTTGCCAAGAAGTACTGAAAAGAGCAACCACAGTTCTGGAAAAAGGTCTTGTGGACAGATGAGACGAAGATTAACTTATATCAGAGTGATGGCAAGAGCAAAGTATGGAGGAGAGAAGGAAATGCCCTAGATCCAAAGCATTACACCCCATCTGTGAAACACGGTGGTAGGGGTGTTATGGCCTGGGCATGTATGGCTGCTGAAGGTACTGGCTCACTTATCTACATTGATGATACAACTGCTGATGGTAGTAGCATAATGAATTCTGAAGTGTATAGACACATCCTATCTGCTCAAGTTCAAACAAATGCCTCAAAACTCATTGGCTGGCGGTTCATTCTACTGCACGACAATGATCCCAAACATACGGCTAAAGCAACAAATGAGTATTTCAAAGCTAAAAAATGGTAAGTTCTTGAGCGGACAAGTCAATCACAGGATCTGAACCCAATTGAGCATGCCTTTTGTATGCTGAAGAGAAAACCGAAGGGGACTAGCCCCCAAAACAAGCATAAGCTAAAGATGGCTGCAATACAGGCCTGGCAGAGCATCACCAGAGAAGACGCCCAGCAACTGGTGACATCCATGAATCGCAGACTTCAAGCAGCCATTGCATGCAAAAGATCGTAGGCCCCCCTCGGTCATGACTGACCATGGGTGATGCATCCTAGTTGTTGGGTCAGATTCAAGCCTGGGCGATGTCATATGGAGGACAGGCTGTTGCCCATGCAGCACGTCCCCTCTCTCCACGTCGCTGATCGATCCAAAGGAACAGCAGGGCCATTACAGTTTGGCACCAGCGCCGTCGCATGGAGCTGCCAGAGCGAGGTTGTGGGCAACGACGAACTGCCTTAGGGGTTCCGACTCTGGATTTTCTTGAGGTTTACTCCTGGAGTCTTTTCCATGACTGGGTATGGCCACAAGGCAGTGGAGGTTTTAAATCAGTTTTCCCTCTCCTAGATGGACTGCCTACCCAGGCTGACGAGCCCCATCTGCCCGAGACTCATGGGGGCAGGAGTGTCTACCTTCCCGTGCAGGTCTATAGCACCTGCCCACTGTCCAATGCAAAGGATATGCAACAAAATACTAAACATGACTACTTTCATTTACATGACATTGCTGTGTCTCAAACATTAGGGTGCCCTGAAATGGGGGGGACTATGTATAAACACTGCTGTAATTTCTACATAGTGAAACTAAAATGTATAAAAATACCCTTTATTAGAATCTGACAATGTGCACTTTAACCAGATGTGATTTTTACTATTACTAATCTCAAATTGTGGAGTACAGAGGCAAATAAATAAATGATGGGTCTTTGTCCCAAACATTATGGAGGGCACTACTTCTATCAGATCTCCCATGAACCTCCGGCATTCTAGAGAAAGCAATCCATGTGTGATTCTGTGGGCCTTCAGAGATATCCAAATAGCCAAGTGCTCTATCACACCTTCAGAGACCTTCTTTCATTCCTGACCCCCTCAATGTGCTCCCCTCAATGTCTAGTTTAATTTAGAGATACAGCGCGGAAACAGGGCCTTTGTCCCACTGAGTACGTGCCGACCAGCGAATGCCGCACATTAACACTATCCTGCACACACTAGACAGAGCTGCCAAGTAGTACGGATTTTCCGTATTTTATACAGAAATGTGATAAGAATACAGATGTATGATTTTGCTTTGTTAAATATGGATTTTTTTTTTAAATCGGCCCGACTAACTGTTTCATCTTGCTGCTTAAAAAATGCAAGGATATAAAAAGTCATACTGTATCTCTAAAAATTAAAGCAGATTAAATCTATTAATATTTTAAATTTCAAGATCTGGATGATTATTTTTGTAAGCTTTGATCTGCTTGTCCCGCTCCAGGTTTAAACAACGCTGTCAGTTTAGCGCGTGGGAATTTAAACGAAGAGCTGTCGGCTACAGCTCTATGGGTTCTAAATATAGCACTACTGGCTGGAGCGCTATGGGCTTTACACATAGCGCTATGGGCTTTACACATAGCGCTATGGGTCACAATGTTCGTGGAAGGAGTGACGGAGAGAGGGATTAAGGGAGGGAGAAAAAAAGGAAGGAGAGAGGGCGGGGGAGGAAGGGAAGGAGGGAGAGGGAAGCTTCCAAAATGGCTTCTACATCATCATCTGGTGCTAAAAGCAGGAAGCAGCCGTTCAACAGCACAATACAAAGAGATGGCAATGAATGCTCTGTCAAGTAAGGTGCGTAGAAGACATGTCAATTGGTAGCAAAGTTATGCATTCTTGTACTCTTACATTGGTATGACCGCACATTTAAAGAAAACATTTTCTTCAGCAAAATGGCACCGCGTAAAACATACTGATTTCCTCAGCAAAATGCTGATTTTCAGGTACTAGAATATTGAAATGTTCTGACAAAACTTGGCAGCTCTGTCTAGGGACAATTTACAATTATATCAAGCCAATTAACCTACAAACCTTGTATGTCTTTGGGGTGTGGGAGGAAACCGGAGATCCCGGAGGAAACCCATGCAGGTCATGGGGAGAATGTACAAACTCAACATGCAGCACCAGTAGTCAGGATCAAACCCGGGTCTCTGGTGCTGTAAGGCAGCAACTACCGCTGCGCTTAATTTGATTTTTTTCCATGCTGGAAAAAGGGTTCCGACTGTCTACCTTGTATATGCCTTATAATTTTACTTACTTCATCAGGTTTCCCCAGGGAAAACCATCCAAAGTTTGTCCAACCTCTCCCTGTAGCTAATACCCCAAAACCCAGGCATCATTCTGGTAATCATCTGTACCCCTTCCAAAGTGTTCCCATAGAAAACAATTTGAGTCTGTCTAACCTCTCCCTGGATCTAATACCCCCAATCTAGGCATCATTCTGATATAGCTCCTCTGCACCCTCTCCCTAGCCAATATATTGTTCAGGTAATGGTGGCCAGAACTGCTTACAATACTCCAAATGCGGCCAAACCAAATTCCTATAAAGCTGCATCATGACTAACTGGCTCTTATACTCAATGCTCAACCAATGGACGAGTGCACCATACGTCTTCTTTCCCACTCTGTGTGTGTTGCCACTTTCCAGGAGTCCTATAAAGCTGCATCATGACTTCACGGTGTGGCAGCTACAGTTTAAATAGTGTGGTGTTTCACTCTGCAGGTGGTGCTATTGGCTCTTGTGTAAAGTACGCTGATAAAAGTCAGAACCTGGGCTATGTTCAGATGCGCCCACAGGCGGGAACTGACGGCTCCATCAGTATTGTTTATCTGAACGGTGACAAGTGCAAAGACGGTCAGCGATATTCCACACGTATACTCTTCCAATGTGATGGTGTCTCGGTAAGTTTATAATTTTCTGAAGGTAGACACAAAATGCTGGGGTAACTCAGGCAGCATCTCTGGAGAGAAGGAATGGGCATTTTCTGAGACATGCTTCAGAACATATCACAGATGCGTAGGAAGGAACTGCAGATGCTGGTTTATACCGAAGATAGACACAAAGTGCTGCAGTAACTCAGCGGGTCAGGAAGCATCTCTGGAGAAAAGGAGCAGGTGGAATGTCACCTGAAGAAGGACCCTGAGCCGAAATGTTATCTGTTCCTTTTCTCCAGAGATGCTGCCTGATCTGCTGAGTTGCTCCAGCACTTTGTGTATATCACAAATGCATTGTGAGAAATGCACTAAGCTGTGTCGATGGGCGTTAAATGGTGCAACTTGGGGTTTAATGTTCAGAACTTATTTTCTAGAAGTGGAACAAAGTGGTGGATCAACTCAGCGGGTCAGGCAGCATCCCTGGAGAACATGGATGGGTGACATTTTGGTTCGGGACTTTTCTTCAGACCTAACCCAAAACATCACCTATCCATGTTCTCCCGGAAATGCTGTCTGACCCGCAGAGTTACTCCATCTTTCTCTTTTTTTGTAAACCAGCATCTGCAGTTCCTTGTTTCCACATCTTGATTTCTAAAAATACTAGTGCACGAGTTTAGTTTAGAGATATGGCGCAGAAACAGGCCCTTCGACCCACTGAGTCCGCACCGACCAGCGATCCCCGCACATTAACATTACCCTACACACACTAGGGACAATTTACACATGTACCAAGCCAATTAACCTACAAACCTGTACATCCTTGGAGTGTTGGAGGAAACCGAAGATCTTGGAGAAAACCCACAATGTCACAGGGAGAACGTACAAATTCCGTACCGATACATAGTGGGACTAGTGTAGCTGGGACTTGTAGGCAAGTTGGGCCAATGGGCCTATTTCCACGCAATATCACTCTATGACAGCACCTGTAGTCGGGATCGAACCCGGGTCCAGAACCAGGGGCCACAGTTTAAGACTAAGGAGTAAGCCATTTAGAACGGAGACGAGGAAACACTTTTTCTCACAGAGAGTGGTGAGTCTGTGGAATTCTCTGCCTCAGAGGGCGGTGGAGGCAGGTTCTCTGGATGCTTTCAAGAGAGAGCTAGATAGGGCTCTTAAAATGAGCGGAGTCAGGGGCATTGGGGAGAAGGCAGGAACGGGGTACTGATTGGGGATGATCAGCCATGATCACATTGAATGGCGGTGCTGGCTCAAAGGGCCAAATGGCCTACTCCTGCGTCTATTGTCTATTGTCTCTGGCGCTGTAAGGCGGCAAATCTACTGCTGTGCCACCTTGCCGCCTCTAGTGTGAAGTGTTGTGCGAGTGTCTGTGATCGTGCTTCATTCTTTGAATTCCTTAGTTTTTTTCAGGTGCAGTTTGTATCTTGTCATTTGCTCTATCTATTGTACTTGAGTGTGACTTGATTGTACTGATGTACAGTATTGTTTGATCTGTGTAGGAAGGAACTGCAGATGCTGGTTTAAACGGAAGATAAACACAAAACGCTGGAGTAACTCAGCGGGACAGGCAGCATCTCTGGAGAGAAGGAATGGGTGTCTTTTCAGGTCTAGATCCTTCTTCTGAAGATGCTGTCTTCAGGACCCTTCGATCCAAAATGTCACCCATTCCTTCTCTCCAGAGATGCTCTGTGTCTTTTGTGTCTCTCTTCGTATTATCTGATCTGCTGGATAGCATGCAAAACAAAGCTTTTCACCGCACTTCTGTACATGTGACAAGAATAAACATAAACATAAATTCATCTGCACCTAATCATAGAGTAGAAACATGGTACTGCAAATGCTGGATAACAATGTAAGATGGTGCTGGAGTAACTCAGCAGGTCGGGCAGCATCTCTGGAGAAAATGGATAGGTGTAGTTTTGGATCACGACCCTTCAGTCTGATTGTGGTGAGAGGAGGGAGGGAGATGGGGGCATGAAAATGCCTGGCAAGTGATGGGTGGATACAGACAAGGGGTGTTTTGACAGGCAGGTGGTTGGACAAAGGCCTAATGAAGAGAAGCTGTTTAGGAAGTCTGCCTGTATTATGATACAATAAAACTTTATTCATCCCCAGAGGGATATTGGTGCTTCGAAATAATGTCTTCCTTCCTTGCTCCTCTCCATAGCCCAACTAATGTATCCTTTTGAAGTATATATTGATTTCCCTTTTGAAAATTGTTTCTGTGGTACTTTAAAATAGAACAGTACAACACAGGAACAGGCACTTCGTCCCACAAATTGTGTCGACCAATCCTTATCTGCTTGCACATAATCCATATCCCTCCATTCCTTTTCCAGAATGGCATGGGTGTTTTCTTTAAAGGCGAGTGCAGACACTACTGAGTGACACTTGAATGTATAGAGAATGTATGAAGAGTTTTTTTTTTGTTCATTTTGGTTCTGAATAAAGTGTTATTTTTGAAATTTAAAAGAAACTTTGTAAGGAAAAAGACTAGATTCTGAGAATCCTCTAGATGTTCCTTGAACCTAATTATCTGGACGATCCTGTGTGGAAAACTTTTCCACATTGGCGTCTTCAAAACTCTGTGTGATTTTGTGTACTTCTTAAATTGCCTTGAACACTCTTGGCTTCCACATTCTCGGCTCAATTAAGTTCCCTGACTGCTGATGCCACATTGAATCAATTTTCTAAACAGACAAACTTTGTGGTTGATTTGATGGAAAACATTTTCGGGGTCCGTTTTCAGAGATGCACCTTTCCAAATTGGCTTGCTGAATTTTAAGGTAACTTTGCTTTCTTCCATTGCAGGGTTCCCCAGTGTTTGAAGATGAAGAAGAGTGCGAGTTTCTTTTTGTGTGGCGTACACCTGCTGCATGTCCGGTTCGTAGGGCCCAAGGTAACAGTTTGTGCATTTGACAGTATAACAAATTTTTAAGTTATACTTGTGTTCCATCAGGGACAAGAACCCTGTGTCATTGGGTATTTTTAAAGCGGAGATTGACAGTTTCTTGATTAATAAGGGTGTCAAGGGTTCTGGGGAGAAGACAGGAGAATGGGGTTGAGAAGGAAAGATAGATCAGTCAAGATTGCATGGCGGAATAGATTTGATGGGCCGAATGGCCTAATTCTGCTTCTATGACATATGAACTAAAAGTGGATGATTAATTATTTTACATACCTGTAAATACCCACTTTATTCAGTTAGATTGCAATCATCATAGTTTACAATGAATGCACGCAGTCTTTTATCCTCGGTAGGGGAATCGAGAGCCAAAGGACATGGTTTAAAGTGAGAGAGGAAAGATGCAATAGGAACCTGAGCGGCTGCTTTTTCACACAGAGTATGGTGAGTATATGGAATGAGCAGTCAGATGAGATAGTTGAGGCAGGTACTATAACGACATTTCAAACACATTTGGACAGGTACATGAATAGGAAAGGTTTAGAACGATATGGGTCAAACGTGAGCAGGTGGAAGTGATGCGGGTGGGGCAACTTGGTCGGCATGGACAAGTTGGACTAAGGGACCCGTTTCCTTGCTGTATGACTCTGACTCTATGACTCTCAGTTGAATTTAGTTTATTGTCATGTGCACCGAGGTACAGTGAAAAGCTTTTGCTGCATGCTAACCAGTCAGTGGAAAGACAATACACAATTACAATTGAGTAATTTATGTATAGATAAATGATAAAGGGAATAACGTGCGTAATGTAGATGTATCTCTTCCTTTGCAAGGCTGAAGCTTCTCCTGCCTTGCTCGAGAGTTGAGATTTGCAATCCAAGTACCTACCTATCCAAGTAAATGCTGTTATAGTACCTGTCTCAACTACCTCCTCTTGACAGCTCATTCCATATACCCACCACCCTCTCAGTGAAAAAGTTGCACCTCAAGTTCGTACTAAATCTTGCTCCTCTCAACTTAAATCCATGTCTTCTGATTTATTTGATTCCCCTACCCTGGGTAAAAGACTTTGTGCATTCCCCCTAATAGTTAATAGGCCTTCATGGAACTGCAACATAATGGGAAGTGTTTAGTAAAACTGAAATTAAATGAGTAATGCAAACTGTGGAGGTATGAAGCGAGAATTGGAGACTGCATAATGTAAGACTAACAAGGATGTGCTTGCCCCACAGGTGAAAACTGTCAGGTTAAGGACCCCAAGTATGGTTACGTACTCGACCTGAACCCACTTGCTAATGAAGATTATCGTGTCAAGTTGATGAGTACACATACCACTTCCTTGTTTGTGGCCAATTGAGAGACTTCCAGTGTGGGAACGATACAGGACCCCAGGCAGAAGCTGTTTCGGCATGTCAGGAGAAAGGAGAGACTCACAAGATTGCTGGTGTGTTTTCCCTTTCATGTACCGTACAAGATGCTTTTCAAGGGAAGCTGTCTATTTTTCTCTTGAAAGGGAAGAATGATTTTGTTGAATGGAAGCTAATCACTGCCTAAAGGTTTATCATTTCCCCTGGAAGGGAACTCTTGGCACTTGGCATCCATGCAGCGATGTATCTTGATACTTTATTATACAATGGCATGCTTGAAACCAGAACACACAGAATGCTGTGGGTTAGACATCAAGAATGGTAGCAAGAGTTAAGAGTGTTTGATTGTCATATGTAACGCAACAGAATAATGAAATTCATGCACGCTGCAGCTTAACAGGCCCATTAATGCAATAGCACGCAAATAAATATACAATACTTGTAGTACACTAATCAATAATACTAGTAACCTTGTGTAGGAAAACTGCAGGTGCTGGTTTAAATCGGAGGTAGACACAAAATGCTGGAGTAACTTAGCGGGACAGGCAGCATCTCTGGAGAGAAGGAATGGGTGATGTTTCGGGTCAAGACTCTTCTTCAGTTTGAAGAAGTTTGAAGAAAGGTCTCGACCCGAAACGTCGCCCATTCCTTCTCTCCAGAGATGCTGCCTGTCCCTCTGAGTTACTCCAGCATTTTGTGTTTCCTATTAACCTTAACACTTCAAAAACCAAAGACTACAGTGCAACTAAAACAATATCTGTAGAAATTCACAGTTACTGAGATAATGGTTGGTGCTCAGAAGCTTGGCGCTGTTGAGTCTCTCTACCACCATCCCATCGTGCAGACGGATTCATGGAACCCCAGCTTTCCATTCCTGAAACATCTTTCCCAGCACAATACTTAGAAATGTGCAGCCCAGCATGTCCACTTCCACGTTCCTCCACCCATCTTGCGGATTCTTTGCTGGAGTGGAGCTGTCCATCCCACGGGATCGTCACGCCCCCTTCACCAGACATAGGTTGGAACGTGCTCTGTATCTGCAGGTCTTGCTCTCGGCTCTTTCTCGGCCCTTCACAGCGAGGAGTACTTTATTCTCAATGATGCTGATGGAGTGGATAGAGAACAGTACAGCACAGGAACAGCCCCTTCAGCCCACAATGTCCATGCTGAACGTGACACCAGGTTAAACTAATCCCTGCCTGTATGTGATTCATGTCCCTCTGTTTCCTGCATATCCATGTGCCTATCTAAAAGCCGTCTAAACACCACTATCTTATCTGTCTCCACCACCACCCCTGGCAGCACGTTCCAGGCATCTAGCAGAAACTTGCCCCATGCTTTTCCTTTCAACTTCACCCTCTCACCTTAAAGCTACGCCCTCTAGTCTTTGTCATTCCCACCCTGGGATAAAGGTTCTACCCTATGTACACCCCTCATAATTAGATGAGTATTTCTAACACGTCTCCCCTCAGCCACTGGTGTTCCAACCTCTCCTTATCAATACCCTCTAAACTTGGCAGCATTTTGGTAAAATGTTGTTAAGGAACTGCAGACACTGGTTTACAAAACAAGACACAAAGTGCTGGAGTAACTCAGTGAGTCAGGCAGCATTTCTGGAGAACATGGATAGGCAAAGGTTTGGATTGTTACCTCTTCTGCACCTTCTCCAAAACCTCCACATCCTGTGCAGGAAAGAACTGCAGGTACTGGTTTACATCAAATATAAATGCAAAGTGCTGGAGTAACTCAGCAGGTCAGGCAGCATCTCTGGTGAAAAGGAATAGATGTCTTTTTAAATCGAGACCCTTCTTCAGACACATCCTTCCTGTCATGGGCTGACCAGAACTGCGCACAATTATTATCCAGTGATTTTGCCAGCTTCACAAAGACCCCATTCAGTGCAAGGCATAGGTTCACCAGTACGAGGGATGTTTAGTGTAACTTGCTCCATCACACTTGGCTGTCTACCGTGAGTTATTGAGGAAGTCGAGCATTGGCATTCTTGTTGGTCTTTAATTTTATTTTCTTATTCCTTATGCACAAGAATCGTGGGATATCCATGGAACATACCATTTGGGATAGAAATTATAGGTGGGAGGCCAACATGTCAACTTATGAACACCTTAATGTTTGTGTTCAGTGGGCAGAGTACTTCCTTGTGCCTGGTACTATTTTAGTTGATGCAGCAAATTTAATTTGCTCTGCATGTAGAGCTCCATCAAATCTATCTGGGGGATCCTAATCACTCATTATGATTTATAAAACACAATGCTGGAGTAACTTAGCATGTCAGGAAGCATCTGTGGATGGAATGGACAGGTGACGTTGCGGGTCTTGGCCCTTCCTTAGATTGTCGTTCAGATGAGAAGAGGGTCCCAACCCAAGACATTGCATATTCATTCCTTCCACAGATGCTTCCTGATCTGCTGAGTTACTCCAGCACTTTGTGTTTTATGCAAGGTTCCACCATCTGCAGTTCCTTGCATTCATTATAATATTCTGTATCAGAATCTTTGGGATCTGACCTTAAAGTTATGGAAGTTGATATTGAGAATCTTTTGTGACAAATTTAGCATTCAGGCCATTGTTTAAGATTGCCCTAAATATGAACACTGAAAAATTATGAAAAAATATTGCTTATGCTCTTGGACATCATCTACAGCAAGAGAGATTTAACATTTCAATTTGTTATTGGAATGGCCCTTGGTAAATTTTCTATTTTTGATTGCTTGGTTAAAATTACTTAACAATCCATATGACCTAGTTTTGAGCTGCTCATTTTGGCCATTTTAACCAGTTGTTCTGTGCTGAGCATGATTTATATTAAAATAACTTTTTATTAAAGGGCGGTTTACTCAGCACCTAACCTACGAAGATGGATTGATAATGATAAACTACACCAGAGGAGATATTTGCCATAAAGTGTATAACCGATCAACGGTCGTCATGTTTTATTGTGATCACAGACAAACTCCAGTAAGTATCTTAACATTGCACAGTGATTTAATGCTGCTAATTAATCACCACTGCCCCATTGCGGACATCAGACTTTGTCTATGGAACTGGTGCACTACAATGTTTAGCATACAGCACGGAAACAGGCCCTTCGGCCCACCGAGTCCGTGCCGACCAGTGATCCCCATACATTAGTACTATCCTACGCACTAGGGACAGTTTACAATTTTGATCAAAGCCAATGGAATGGGATATTGCAACCTTCACATGGTCCACCTGTTTCGACGAATGCAATCAACCTGGTGTGCACAAGCAAATAAGATCAAATAGAACAAGTTGTCCTAGAACTTTAGGCTGTGCACGCCATACACAAGAAGAAGAAGAAGATCAAAGCCAATAAATTTACAAATCTGTACATCTTTTGAGTGTGGGAGGAAACTGGAGCACCTGGGGAAAACCCACATAGTCATAAGGAGAACAAACCAACTCTGTACAGACTGCACCCGTAGTCAGGATCAAACCTGCTCTCTGGAGCTGTAAGGCAGCAACTCTACCACTGCGCTGCCCAATGCTGAGATCTATATTCTGCACTCTATCTTCCTCTTTGCTCTACCTGTTGTACTTGATTGTATTTACACATGGTATATCTGATCTGTTTGGATAGCATTCAGAACAAAGCTTTTCACCATACCTCGGTGCACAGGACGATAATTATAAATCATACTTAAACCTGAATTCTTACCTAGTGTCGCCTGCCTTTGATCCCCTCAAAACCTGGAACCCTACACTTCACTTTGTGCTTCACTTTAGATTCTTCCGCACCCAAGATTTTCTTGAACACCACTGTGCCTTTCATTGCCGTGATCCTAAGCTCAGCTGTCTGGGTCTAACCCCTCCTTGATCCTTTGCCGTCCTGTCCTTCAGAATGCTCTTTAAATGTACCATTGCTTGCAATTGAAATAGGACCTGATGCAAATTTAAAATGAATTACAACTTGCTGTAAAGTTTTATGCCAGCCTCCAGCGGGATCAGTTTGAGATTAGTTTAATTTATTGTCTTGTAGGTACAGTGAAAAGCTTCTGTTGTGTGCTAACCAGTCAGCGGAAAGACAATACGTGATCAGTTTCTGATGCATTAAGAACAATATAAAATTGAAACCTTTAGTTAGGCTTTCTCTTTAAAATGCGAGAGTATATGCAAGTTCACATTCTGTCCTTTTCCCGCAGGGCATGCCGGTGTTTTTGAGGGAAACCCCAGATTGCACTTACCTCTTTGAATTGCATACATCATATGCTTGCCCACGTTTCAGGTCCATTGACTGTACTGTCAGGTATGTTTTATTTTAATTAATGTCTAGCTAATATTTTTAAAAAATGCCTTTAAGTGTTGTACTGCAGTGTTTGGGTGGCTAATACATCGGCAGGCTTTTGCTATAAAGAATGGGCCCCATTGTCCACACTGACCAAGTTGGCATATTGGGCTAGTCCCATTTGACCCATAGCTCTCTAATTCCTTCCTGTCCATACCTCAGTCATGCAGCAGGGAAACAGGCCCTTTGGCCCAACTGCCGATGCTGACCAAGATACCCCATCTACGCTAGTCCCACCTGGCTGTGTTTTGCCCATATCCCTCTAAATCTTTCCTATCCATGACCTGTCGCCCTAATTGGTTTCTATGACCTCTCGCCCTAATTGGTTTCTTTACTCTGCACGGTGGCGCAGCTGATGGATCTTTTGCCTTGCTGCTCCAGAGACCCAGGTTTGATCCTGAGACCCGGGTTTGATCCTGAAAGGATCTAACCAATCCAAATTTAAAAATATATATATTTGTATCTGCTTCTGCAGATACTTCCAGCAACTAACTCCAGATACAAACTACCCTCTGAGTGGAAATGTGCCCGAGGTCACCCTAAAAATGTTTCCTTCATTTTAAGCCTATGCCCTCCATTTTTAGAATTCTCAACCCTGGGAGAAAAAGACTGAGCATTCGCTTTATCCGTACACCTCAATACCCATCAGCCCCCAATGCCCCAAAGAAAAAAGTCCCAGCCAATCCAACCTCTCCCTATAACTCAAGCCCTCAAGCTCAGGTAATATCTTCTGCATTATTTCCAACTTAATGATATCCGTGTAGCAGGGCAATCAGGGCTGCACATAGTACTTCAAGTGTGGTCTCGCCAATGACTTGTACAGATGCATCGTGATGTCACAACTTTTTTGAAGTGATTGTAGCTCTGATGCGACTGGTGAACGCTGGAGCCACTGCCATTTACTTGTTCAAGCTGCAGTGGGCTTCAGTGATACACTCCTGCCTGGTATTCAGAGCACCGCATCTACCAGTGTGCATTGTTGTGGAGGAGGAGCTCTCCTTTGCTGGAGAACTCCGCTGGCAATATTTCAAGGTAATTTCCAGTCCATTTCCTGAGCCCAAAACTGCAGATGCTGGAAATCTAAAATAACAACAGTAAATGCTATAAATACTCAGCCGGTCAGCATGTATCGATGAGGAGAAACAGTTAATGTTTCAGGTCAAAGGTCTTTTGTCAGAAATCTGCGTAGAGCGTAGAACAGTACAGCACAGGAACAGGCCCTTTAACCCACAATGATGCCGAAGATGATGCTAAGATAAACTAATCTCACCTGCCTGCATGTGATCCATATCCCACCATTTCCTATATATCTATGTGCCTATCTAAAAGCCTCTTAAACACCACTGTTGTATCTGCCTCAACCAGCAACCCAGGAGCACGATCCAGGCCCCGCCATCCTCTGTGGATGAAAAAAAACTTGCTCTGCCTATCTCCTTTAAACTTTGTCCCTCTCACCTTAAACCTATGGCTTCTAGTCCAAGTTTGTCCAACCAAGACCCTCTAATCCAGGCAACATTCTGATAAACCTCATCTGCCCCCTCTCCAAAGTCTCTGCATCCTTCTCGCAAAAGAACTGGAGGTGAATTGAGAATTTACAAGGTTTTGTGGAATGCGGTGTTTATAAGAAGTTAGGAGCAGATGCAATAATAGCCAAAGCTCATGCAGTAACAGTCTACTTGCTTTGCCACTTTCAGGGAGCTCTGGGCTGGGACCAGTGGATTCCTCTGCAGTTGGAGGCAACACTGCCCCAACATGCTGTCAACCCATGCAAGGCGACTTAATATGTACATCTCTTCCAGGGGCAGCGATGGGAGTTCCTATGACCTCTCTTCTTTATCACAGTCCCAAGAGAACTGGGAGATGGAGCAGCAGGCAGGCATTGCGCAGACGTACTACATCAATGTCTGCAAGTCACTGGTTCCACAGAACGGTGAGTACACAGATGAGGCTTGATGGGCTAAAGTAAAACCATTCTTTGAAGGTGCTAAAAGAGCTGCTTTCTGTTGTATAAAGACATTATCTTAATGCTACAATTGTATTACAAATTATTTTGAAGGCGTGCCCACTTTGAGGACGTTTTCTTCCCCTCTCTGACCTGATTTTGATCTAGGTCGGCATGGAACAGTGCAGTGCAGGAACAGGATCCTTTGGCTCACAATGTCTATGCTGACCATGATGCCAAGACCAAATCTTATCTGCCTGCATCCCGGGAATGATTGGGTTAACATATGTTTGATTGCTCTGGGCCTGCACTTGCCCAGGATGAGACAAGGACCTCATTGAAATCTACTGAGAAATGAAAGGCCTCTAGAGTGGATGTGGAGAGGATGTTTCCACTAGTGGGAGAGTCTAGGACCAGAGGACAGGAGAGGGTGGTGAATCTGTGGAATTCATTGCAACAGACAATGGGGAAGGCCAAGTAATTGGGTAATTTTAAAGAGGAGAATGATAGGTTCTTGATTAGGAAAGGTGTTAAACATTACGGGAAGAATCCAGGACAATGCTTGAGAGGGAAAAATAGATCAACCATGATGGAATTGTGGAGCATACTCGATGGGCTGAATGGTCTAATCCTGCTCTTATGCCTTATGATCCATGATCTCACATCCCTCCTTCCCTGCATATCCATAAGCCTATCCAAAAGTCATTTTTTTGCTTCCACAATGCTACTTAATCTGTTGCGTTCTTCCACCGTTCTGCTCCCCCAGCCTTGTGTTGGTTGTTCATTGATGGATATTGGGAGGGGGGAACGGATGCAGGTTGCTTCTCAGACGTTAATGAAACATGTTTTATGTTTGTAGGCAGTTTGGCCTGTCCCCTGCAAGCAGCTGCCTGCCTGAAGGTTAGCAGCAAGTTCACCAGTCTGGGGGAGGTGGCTGGTGGGCCGAGGTGGGAGCAGTCCGGTCTGCTCGTCCTACAGTACGACAATGGGGACCAATGTCCTGATGGGATTCGCAATAAAACCACAACCATACGCTTCAAATGTGATAAGAACGCAATTGTAAGTCTCATTTTGGGAGCAGGGATTTTGTTGTCATTAAATAGAAATTAAGAGGTGTTAAATCCTTGATTAATATGAGTGTCAGGTGTTATGGAGAGAAGGCAGGAGAATGGCGTTGAGAGGGAAAGATAGATCAGCCATGTTAGAATGGCGTAGTAGACTTGATGAGCTGAATGACCTAATTCTGCTTATGTAACGTAACTTGAACTTGTGTAGTTCAAGTTAGAAAAAGTTGGCGGCGCGACTCGTGTTGCAGCGGCCCCTACAGCCTGTCTGTCTTTTTTTTATTTTTTGGTCTAGTTAAATGTAGTTGTCGTGTTTTTTTATGCTGTTTTTAACTGTGTATATGTGGGGGGGGGGGGACTTTTAAAATCTCTTCGCTGCACGGGAGACCCGACCTTTTCCCTGTCGGGTCTCCGTTGTCGTTGGGGCCTAGCACCGTGGAGCGGCCTCCAACCGGAACGACCTGGGGGCTCCAGTCGCGGAGCTGCGGACTTACCAGCGTGGGGCTGGCCGGCCTCGGAGCATGGGGAGCGGTGGTGGCTTGCTGCTGCGGCCCGACTACAGAGCTCGGAGGCTCCAGCTGCAAGCCTGTGGACTGTGATATCGGGAGCTCGCGGGTCCGGGTGGGAGACCGCCTTTCGGAGCTCCCGCAACGCAACCTCTCCAGCCCGTGTCGCGGGGTTGGAACGACCCGGAGCGGGGCCATACATCGCCCGGCGCGGCTTTAATGGCCGCGGGACATTCCAACGCCCGCCGGGGGCTCCAACTTTGTAATATTTAGACCTGGAGCGGGGCCGTACATCGCCCGGCGCGACCTTAAATGGCCGTGGGACTTACCATCGCCCGCCTAGGGCTTCAACATCGGGAGAAAAATGGTGCACAGGGGAGAGAAAAGACTTTGCCTTCCATCACAGTGAGGAGGGGATTCACTGTGATGGATGTTTGTGTGAATTGAATTGTTTGTGTGTCTTGTAGGAATCGTTTTGTTTGTATGGTTGTAGAAACAGAGTTTCGTTTGAGCCTCACTGAGGTTCAAATGACATGGAATAAATATTGAATTGAATAGGAAACATTATACTGTTTCAGAACATAGTATAGACCATTTAGTCCACAATGTCTGTGCCGACAATGCCAAGATATAGAAACAAGGAACTGCGGATGCTGGTTAATACAAAAAATGCTACTTCCACTCTGAAGAAGGGTCTCGACCTGAAATGTCACCTATCCATTGTTACCTCCCTGTACATGATCCATACCCCTCCATTCCATGCAAATCTGTGAGCCTATCTAAAAACCTCTTAAATGCCACTTATGTACGCCGCCTCCACCACCATCCCTGACGGCGTGCTCCACACATCCGCCACTTTCTGTTTTTATTTTTTTTCATTCTTGCACAAACTTTGGCACTCGTGCCTTATAGCTATGCTCATTAGACTTTTGACATTTCTTCCCTGGGGAAAAAGGTTCTGACTGTCTACCCAATCTATGCCTCTCAACTTTATATACTTCTATCAGGTCTCCCCTCAGTCTCCAAGGCACGTGAGAAAGCAATTGAATTTGCTTAGTTGAAATCTCACCAGTACAGAAGGCCATGCACAGATGACCGTGTAACTCAAGATAGACACAAAAAGCTGGAGTAACTCAGCGGGACAGGCAGCATCTCTGGAGAGAATGAATGGGTGACTTTGGGTCGAGACCCTTCTTCAGACCCATTCCTTTCCTCCAGAGATGCTGCCTGTCCCGCTGAGCTACTCCAGCTTTTTGTGTCTATCTTCGGTTTAAACCCACATCTGTAGTTCCTTCTTACACAGGCCGTGTAACTGAACCTGGGGATGGGCTTTGGAGACGCAAGGAACTGCAGCTGCTGACACACAGAGGGGGGGGACCCTGAAGAAGGTTTCCAACCCGAAACGTCCCCTGTCCATTTCGTCTACCGATTTCAAAAGTGTTTTATTGTCATATGTACCAAAGCTGAACAATGTAATTCTTACTTGCATTGTTCTGTTCCTGTACATATGGCAATAAATCTGCCTGACCTGCTGAGTTCCTCCAGCATTTTGCTGGGGATAAGACCATAGGACACAGGAGCAGAATTAGGCCATTCAGCCCATTGAGGATGAGTTTCCCCCTTAATATAATTGGCTTTTGGAAGTTTGTTCTGGAGACAGATGTCAATTGTCAGCTGTTTGACAACTCTCAGATCAACTTTAATTGCAAAATGTTCAGAAACAAAATGTGAAAATGGCACTTTTTTTGCAGAACACAAAGCCATATTTGATCACTGCCATTGAAGATTGCAAGTATACGTTCCTGTGGTTTACTGCTGCTGCCTGTCCTGTGACCAAGAACGTCCACAATCAATGCATGGTAACTAATCCCGTTACAGGTAAGCAAACGTTTCACCGTTCCTTTCCAAATACCCAACCAGAGATTGGTGTGTAAATACGTTTCCTCAAAGGTTTGGACAAAAAGGGTTGAGCAGTGAAGTACTTGTCCAGCTACAGACTAAAATAGACCTCTAGAGTTAGTCATATCAATGGAAACAGGCCCTTCAGCCCAACTCATCCACGCTTCCAAGGTGCCCACCTAAGCTAGTCCCCCTTCCCCGCAGTCATAAAGTCATACAACATTGAACAAGCTCTTCACCCCAACTTGCCCATGCCAACCAAGATGCCCCATCTACGCTAGTCCAGCCTGCCCGTATTTGCCCCATATCCCTCTAAACCTTTCCTATCCACGTAACTCTCCAAATGTCTTTAAAATGTTACAGTGCCAGCCTCAACTGACAATAAAGGAAACTTGACTTGATTCTTGACTTGAACTACCCCCTCTGGCAGCTTGTTCCGCATACCCACCGCCTTCTGAATGCGTTATGCCAATTATTTGCAGGGCATGTTATCTCTGTTATTTAAAACTTGCATTGCACTGGAACTTCAGTTTGTTTTTTATATAAAATGGTTTATTTGAGGATTGCAGTTCTACATTTCTCTACACAAATGTTTTGTGTAGATATCTTTAAATTATTGACTTTTTTTAATGTCATCAAATGTTTGCTTGTATTTAACTAAACAATGGCACATGAATACATTCTGCTGACTTACCTGTTGGAGGTGTTTTCCCCATGCTGTCTTTTTATATACCCCAGGACACCTATATGACCTGAACTCGTTGCGAACCAGAGAGGGCCACATTGTATATGACAGTAAAATCCGAGACAAATTAATTCGCCTGAATGTTTGCGATCATGTGGAGAACACTGGGTGTACAGGTGATAATGTTGGTACGTATTATACAACCTTTACTAACTTGCGTTGACAGTCTGCTGCATTGCAGTAGTTTTGCAGTGAATCTACACCGTTCTCTCCTTGTGGCAGGATTGTTCCTCGAGCTTACGATACAATATAACTTTATTTATCCCCGGAGGGAAATTGATCTGCCAACAGTCAGAAAACACAAAGTACATGAAACATGAAATTAAAGTGACGAGTGGAAAGGATTGGGGGGGTGTCAAGATGGGGGGGGGGGGGGGGGTAGTCAGTCTACCCCACGACAGAAGGGGGAGGAGTTGCACAGTTTGATAGTCACAGTGGTGTTCTGTACTGCATCTTGGTGGAACTATTCTGTTGCTGTAGGTACTCCTCAGGTTGACCAGTGTGCTATGGAGGTGGTGAGCTGTATTGTTTGAGGAGCATCCTCCCCTCCAAGACCACCTCCCATGAATCCAACTCCACCCCCAGGACGGAGCCAGCTGCCTGATGAGGTTGTTAATCCTATTGGCGTTCACGGCCTTCGCCCTGCTGCCCCAGCACACGACAGCGAAGAAGATGGCACTGGCTACCACCAATTGGTAGAACATCTGCAGCATCTTACTACAGACATTGAAGGAGTGGAGCCTTCTCAAAAAGTACAGTTGGCTCAGTCCCTTATTGTACAGGGCCTCAACGTTCCTGAACCAGTCCAGTTTACTGTCCAGATACACTCCAAGGCAGGGTTTCTCAACCGGGATTCCCAGGAACGCGAGAGGTCACCAGGGGTTCCGCAAGAAATAGTGATAAACTAGACCAGGGATATCAAACTGCCGGCCCGCGGGCCGCATTCGGGGTCCAATCCGGCCCGCGGGATGACTTCCCCAATGCCAGGTGCCGGATCGGGCTGCAGATGTCCCCGGTGCAGAGTCGTCTGGGCTCCCCCTGAGCCGCTGCTCGTGCGCGCGACCCGCCTCCCTAATCAGCCTTGCGCTGCTTATATGGTGTGAGAGGCCGCGGCTGCGTGCTGCCAGCATTGTGACGACTCCTTGACTGACACCCGACCCGACCAATCGAACCGCAGATGCTGTTCGAGGGGGGAGGGTCCGAACGTGACGAGAGCCAGACAAACGGGCTGGCCATCATCCTGCGTGACTGACACCAGGCTGGCCCAATAAGAGAAGGAACCGCCCTCTGGGCAGTTGGCTGTGACCAATAGGGAGGGTGCGGGCGCTGAACGGGGTTAGGTTGGCGGAGCGGCTGGGTGCTGGGTTTGAATGCTATGAGGAAAAACAACAACATTGTAACGGTGCGGGCTGCGCGGTGGATATATTTCTCTTTACACTGTGTGGAGCAGCATGGCGGAAGAGAACTCAGCCGACCGCAAAGCGTCTCTGTTCTAGGCCCTTCCCGATCGTCCAGAAACCCGCACTGAGGCCACAACCCGGAGTCTCTTTTGGATGCCAAGGCTAAAATGGTGGCGGAGTAGACCTAACGAAACAACAATTTGTTTCATTAGGTCTACTTTCGTGTCTGCTAATGTTCGATTTCAAATGGTTTATTAATGGAAAGGGTGTGGCTCCCAAAACAATCTTAGCCAAAATAGCATCGTTTTTCTCTCTCATCACAACTTTCTTGCAGCCTACAACTGTATGTTAATACCAATCATAAAAGTAATGCTTGCTAGGCAATCTTCTTCGTACGAAACAATATTCGTAAAGTGAAACACTTTGTAGTTTTCGCAGAGACTGCTGAGACACATTTGGTTGAAAAAACGAAGGCAACGGAAGTTGTGGGAGCGTGTGTTCGGGCATGCACATCTGATCCAGCCCGCATGAAGTCGCATTTTGCCCAATCCGGCCCGCATGAAGCCGCATTTTGCCCTGACCTAAAATGAGTTTGACACCCCTGAACTAGACCAAGCGTGGACCTGGTGGGTCCCCCTCCCCCAACGCAATATTCCTCCAGTAGCACTCGTCTATCACAACGCTGGATGTTAAAATGGCGATCCCGGCCCGGCAATCCTCCCTCAACTGCACAAGCACGGCTGACGGTCCCCATTGTGACGCGAGAGATCGCCATTGTGACGCGAGTCAAAATGGCAATCTCAAAATGGCGGCGAGCCCAGCAACCCACAACTCAAGGGTTCCCTGAGACATGAAAATTATTTCAAACGTTCCGCACAGGTAAAAAGGTTGAGAAATGCTGCTCTAAGGTAGTTGTACTCCCTGGTAAACTGCACGTCCACGTCATTGATGGAGAAGCGGACAGGGGTGTTCCTCCTAAAGTCCACCATTTACTCCTTAGTCTTGTTCAGCTGCAGGTGATTCAACCCACACCACTCAACAAAGTCGTTAACTGCACCTCTGTATTCAGCGTCCCTCCCCTCACTGATGCACCCACAATTGCAGAGTCATCTGAAACTTCTGCAGGTGGCAGGAGTCCAAGTTATACCTGAAGTCTGAGGTGTCGATGGTGAACAGGAAGGGAGAGAGGACCGTACATTGCGGAGCCCCCTGTGTTGCTCACTACTATTTCTGAGTAGCCTGACATATTGTAGTCCTCCAGTCAGGACACCAATGGAGCATCCACCCACATCTTCGTCAGTTTGCTCCCTAGCAGTGCAGGCCGGATGGTGTTAAAAGCACTGGAGAAGTAAAAAAACATGACTCTCACAATGCTTCCCGGTTTATCCAGCTGAGCATAGGATCGATGGAGCAGGTGGATGATGGCGTCCTCAACCCCAATCTTTGTTTGGTTAGTGAATTGCAAGGGATCCAGGGTTTAACCAGGGGTCGCAGGTGAGTGAGCACCAGCCTCTCCAGGGACTTCATGATGTGTGAAGTCAGCACCACCAGTCTATAGTCATTGGAGGAGCTGGGGAGCGTCCTCTTTGGCACACTTGCCCCTTGCTAGGGGATGCGAGACAGAGTTAGGATGGCGCTCCACAAAGTGCTCACCCTGTTAGTTGGAGTTGATGGACTTGTGAGAGAGTCTACGTGATGTTCAAATGAAGGGAATGGGTCTGATGGGAGTATTAAGAGCTGGTGTAGACCTGATGGGCAGAAGGAAATCAGACAGAAGAGGTACAGAAGTGTGAAAACAATTGTCCAGATTCAGGGACCGTTTCTTCCCAGCTGTTATTAGGCAAATGAACACCAACCGTCACCAACTAGAGAGCAGTCCTGAGCTACCATCTACCTCAATGGAGACCCTGGGACTATCCTTAATCGGACCTTACTGAACTTTATCTTGCACTAAACATTATTCCGTTTATCCTGTATCTGTACACTGTGGTTGGCTCTATTTTAATCATGTATGGTCTTCCCGCTGACTGGACAGCACGCAACAAAGCTTTTCACTGTACCTTAGCACATGCGACAATAAACGAAACTAAAAACGCAACCTGGAAAGTTGAGCACTTCCTTACTCTTCACGGTAATTCCATGGGGATCTTTTCTGTGTAGCTGAAATCACAAATGGAACTGTGAATTAAAGACTTGACACCGCTCACAGCACTCCGACAGAAATGTATCGTTGACATAAATTAAGTTCAAGTATCTGAGTCGAATCTCACGTGAGAAAGATGCTGAACTGTTCAATGGGGATGTGGGGGTAGAGGAGAAAGAATCAAGGGAAGTTGATCAGCCAGTCTACAGGTGCAATATCCGAGCTCCTTGCATTGGGTTGGAGATGAGAGTGGAAGGGGCTTTAAGGCAAAAAATATTCAGTAGAGTGAAGGAGTCAGTTATCTTTGATTTTCCTTTTCCCATAATTAAATCACACAATACACTCAACCAACTATTACGACCGTGACCAATTTGCCAGTGTCTGAGCCAATTCTGTAGAGTAGCAATTTTTATATAAAACCTATTTTATACTCCAGGGTAATTATACGAGTTTGTTGTTATAAATTCATGAAAGAAATACAGGTCCACTGCTGTTGTTTTTTTTAGCACCCCCTGGTTCCAGAGCTTTGCTGGATTATCCACTTTGCTGGGTGTAAATGACCCAGTCATTCTCACAACGGTACAACATAGTTTTATTAAAAATCACTTACAGTACACTTCAGCATGTTACAGCGGTGTGACGAAGATTAGACTGCCAGCATGAGCTGAGTTCTGATAATATAAACCGTATAGTAGGCGGAGCTTCTACTAATAAAGCACTGCAATTGGTTAGTGTGGAGTAACCAATCTACATCTTTCCTTGTGGAAATGAAATGAAGCCCAACTAAATGCAAGCCTATAAGCATAAACACACTAATACGTGATGGCTAAATAATACAGTACCCAAAACGCTAATAACGCATACAGGGACGTATAGATGGTTACACAAAATCTCCATATCTAAGGGGTGGCCTACAGACACCGTCCCGCGTGCGTGCGGTATAGATCCGCATCTCCTCCCTTCACCGGGGAAGTGACTGGGGAAGTAACCGGTGACGGCGCCGGAGACCTGCAGGGTAGAGGCGGCAAAGCCGGCGAGTGGGACGCCGAACATTGTGGTGAGGTCGTAGGGGGCATGGTCAGTGGTTGCTCTGCAGCAGCAGAGCGCGAGGGAGGAGACAGTCCGACAGTAGGAGGGTACATCAGACGCGTGAGCTCTGGATACAAGACTGCAGGAAGTGATTCCTTCACAGGAAGGAGATGTTGATGGTTGCGTTTGTAAAGGCCTCTGTCGGCGCTTACCAGATAGGAGCGCGACTCCTTGGCAGGGTTGTGAATGTGACCCAAACGGCCATAGCCCTTGTCGGTCTGAAGGCGAACAACTTGCCCACTGGAGAGAGGTTTAAGTGGTTTGCTGGACTTGTTGAAAGATTGTTTCTGTACATCGCGTTTCAGCTGGAGTTGTTTTTGGACAACGGGAGGTGAACGTACCTGTGGCTGCAGCAGCTGCTGGGGCAGGGCAGCACGGGTCTGCTGAGACATCAGGCGTTGGGCTGGAGACCCCAGTATTGGGTCACGGGCGATGTTCCTTACGTTGAGCAGGTCCAAGTATACGTCAGATTTAGCAAGGTGTGAGAGTTCCATCAATTGTTTAGCGCTACGGACCGCCCGTTCTGCGAGTCTGTTGGACTGTGGAAATTCAGGGCTGCTGGTGACATGGTGAAAATCCCATTGTTGAGCAAAGTTTTTGAAAAACTGGCTGGTGAACTGACTGCCATTATCAGATAGGAGACGTGCAGGGGCACCGTGCACATAGAAGTGGCGTGACAACTTTTGGATGACTGCGTCGGATGTGATGGTTTGGAGTAGGTCAATTTCGAACCAGCCCGAATGCGAGTCAACGAGAACCAGATAGTGTTTTCCATGCCACTCGAATATATCGGTAGTGACCGTGGACCATGGCAGAGGAGGAACAGGGTGTGAGAGCAAGGGTTGTTTCTGCTGGTGTGGCGTTAGGCTGTTGCAGACAGCGCAGACTTCGACTCTTTCGCATATATATTTGGTCATACCAGGCCAGTAAAACATGTTCTGCACTCGTTGTAGGATTGCTTCCACACCGGGGTGGCCCCTGTGGACGGCATCAAAGTACTTGTCCCGAAGAACAGCTGGGATGACTGCATTGTGACCCTTGATTATGACCCAGTTCGTCGCGAACTAGGTAGTATGGGCGAATCGCAAGTGGGCTACTGCGTTGTTTATACGGCCAGCCACGCTGGATGACTAATTAGAGTTTCATCAGCAGCCGAGTGCTCTGCCAGGCTGCTTAGGCATTCAGTAGGTACGTGCGACACCATCATTGCATTGAACTGGTCTTGTTCTGAGGGCTGTTGTTCGCAGGTTTTGCGTGGGGCTCTTGATAGCGTATCAGCTATTTGCATGTTCTTGCCCTTTTTGTAAAGTCGAAACGCTGTAGCTGCATCATCATCCGTTGCAGGCGAGCCGGAGTGGCGTGAATAGGTTTGTTCAGAATGGTGACCAGGTGGTCTGTTTCCACAATCACAGATTTGCCAAAAATAAAGTCTTTGAATTGCATGCAGGCAAAAACCACGGCAAGCAATTCCTTTTCGATCTGGGCATAACGTTGTTCAATTTCAGTCAGGGTGCGGGAGGCGTAAGCAACAGGTCTGCATTTTCCATCAGTGGAAGTCTGTAGGCAAGCAGCGCCAAGTCCATACAAACTCCATACAACTCCAAAGCAAAGTAGGCGAGGGTTGGAGCACTGGCCAGTTGCAACTTGAGGATTTCAAAAGCTCTTTGGTGCTGTGGGTACCAGGACCAGGCAGTGTCCTTGTGAGTCAGTTCCCGCAGGGGGCAGATATATCGCTGAGGTTGGGATGAATTTCCCCCAGGTAGTTGACCATTCCCAGGAATCTCTGTAAACTCGTAACATCAGTGGGAACTGGCATCTCGTTGATGGCAGTGGTCTGAGACCCACAGGTGAAAACGTGGCCGACATAGTTGACTTCTGTGACATGGAATCTGCATTTTAGTGGGTTGAGCTTGAGATGGATGTCTTTAGCACGGTCTACTACGTTTTTTAGATTGGCATCATGTTCTGCCGTGTTGTGTCCGGCAACGAGAATGTCATCGACAATGATGGCGCACGGGTACCCCGCAAATAATTGTTCCATTGTGCGTTGGAAAACCTCGCTAGCAGAGATGATGAAAGAGATGAGAAGGGCATCCGCAGGAATTTGTAGCGGCCAAAGGGGGTGCCGAACGTGGTGAGATTGGATGAGTCAGGGTCCAGCGGGATCTGCTAAAACGAACTTTTGGCATCCAGAACAGAGAACACAGATGCACTGCCTATCTGAGAAGCAACTTCCTCTACTGTGCGCATCGGGTAGTGTGGGCATTTGATCGCTGTGATTAGGTCTCTGGGGTTGATGCAGATTCAGATTTCTTCCTTGTTTTTCTTTGTTGCAACCACCATGGTGGAAACCCAGTCAGACGGGTCAGTAACCGTAGCAATGACACCCAGGGACACCATCCGCTGGAGCTCATTGTGTACTCTGTCGCGCATAGCATGCAGAATACGGTGTGGTGCTTGGACCACAGGAGGGACGTTTGAATCAGTGGCGATGTTGTACTTGATGGGCAGCTTTCCAAGCTTGTCGTCAAATAGTTCTTTGTATTGTGAAAGTATCTGCTGAGTGGAGCCCTCAGTGGGAGAGATTTGGTGGACAGCAGGCCCAAAGGTAACCAGACCCAGGTCCTGGCATGCGCTAATGCCAAGCAAAGATGCAGACACCCCACGGACAATGAAGAACTTCAGTTTGTAAGCTTGTGACTCCAGGCGGCAATTGAGTTCAGTTTCTCCAAGTGGGAGCAGTACCTCTCCCCCATAGGCTTGTAAAGTGGCCGTAGTGTCTGTAATATGTTCAACATTACGGATTCATTAAAATGTTTAAAGACATGGCATTACATTTAGCACCATTGTCAATCTTTGCAAGCGTGATGTTGTTAACGAGCAAAGAGACTTCAGGGTCAAGTTGCTTGTTAGTGGAAGCAAATAGAGAGTGAATGTCTGGACTATTATCTTGGTACTCAGGGAGGCGAGCAGGGGATGGCGCTTCCAGCTCCTGGAATTCGTTATCAGTAGGTTCGTGTTTTAACAGGTGTACAGTTTGTTTTGGGAACGAACAAGCCATGCGAGAACGACATAATTTCATGAAGTGGTTAATCTTCTTACAGTAGTGGCAAATTTTACCATAAGCAGCACAGAATTTGCGATCTGGAGCGCGGGAGCCGTCACAGTTAGAGCACTGTTCGATAGATCTCTGGGGCTGCCGGGTTGCTGTGGGTTGTGAACGCCAGTTACGATAGGAGGTGTCGGTAGCATTGACATTGTACGTGGATCGTGGCCCAGAGCCCACAGACTTTGTTTGGGAAGAAGTCAGTTCAGCAATTCTGCAAGCATGTTCATGCCAAGGTCAATTCAGTATCGCGAAGCAATTAGTCTCGTACCTTGTCACTGAGTAGGCCTCCTATCAGTTTGTCACGGATGAGATCTTCACACAAATCTCCGAAACGGCAGCGTGCAGCCATGTGTTTTAAATCACTGATGAAGTTTTCAACAGATTTTCCTTGCAGTTGGAAGCGAGCAAAAACGTAGTACATCCAATTATGGAGTTGGCACGAAGGTCGCATAGCAGTCTGAACTCAGCGAGCAGGACTGCAGGGTCATCAATAGTTTCAGCAGGCACCACAACCTGGTTGTTGTGGACCAGAACTGCAGGCACGTAGTTAAAATGCTCTACGCATTTCATTGCTTTAGGGCCAGCGACATTAAGTAGTATAGAGGCACGCACGTCAGATGCAGCGTTGCGATGAGCAGCACGAATGTAATGGTTGTAGTCGCGCTAAAAAATGCGCCAACGTTCAGCGATGTCCGAGTCATTGATCAGAGGATCTGGACCAGAGCGAGCTAGCCATGGTAGCGATAGTGAGAAAAAAAACAAATTAGGTGGACAAAATAAAAAAACGATATACTTAAACGCGGAGTGGGTTGGCAACCACTTCTTGACACGATGTAAATGACTCAGTTATTCTCACAACATGGTACAACATAGTTTTATTAAAGATCACTTACAGTACACTTCAGCATGTTGTTACAGCGGTGTGACGAAGATTAGACTGCCAGCATGAGCTGAGTTCTGATAATATAAAGCGTATAGTAGGCGGAGCTTCTACTAATAAAACACTACAATTGGTTAGAGTGGAGTAACCAATCTACACTGGGCCAATAGAGTTAATCTAATAATGATACAACAATATTCATCTGACCCACTAATTATGCTCCACCCAGTGTCTCTCAACCACCATGGACTGCTAGAAATGTAAATAAATCAAATGTGTAAATTAAATTTACAACAAAACTTGCATTTCTTGCATGGCCAGCCTGGGCACCGGTTAACAAGTTGACCTCGGAAGCCCCAATGAGGGTCGGATCGGCGGCCGCACTCGGGGCCGAGGCACCGCTTTCCCAGCAGGACAACCCCCACCAAGCCGAGATTTTTTCAAAATCTGCCAAAAATGTGGCAGAGCAGGTGCATCCGCCGTCAGACGCGGGCCTCCGAGAGGAATCAAACAGAATACAACGGTCCCCCTAGGCTGCCGGGGGGCCGAGGTACTGGCCCGCCAAGTCCGCTTCGGAAGTCGGCTGTGGGAACGGATCTGCCGGCTCCGGCGGGCCAGAGTTCCAGCCTTGGGGACAAATTCGACCCACCGATTAGCTGCGGAAGTCCTGATGAGGTTGAGATCTGCTGCCTCACCCAGCCTGTGCACCACATTTTCGGGGGGATCCTCTGGGGAGAATTTCAAGTGCGCTTTCATAATTTTGTCCGGGTTAAAGGTGATCACAAACCATAAATTGCTGGAAAATCGGTGGAGGACCTGAATACAGAATTATTGGAGGCATAGATAGGGTAGACAGAGAAACTTTTTCCACCAGGTGGAAACATCAAAAACTTGAGGGCACGGCTTTAAGCTGATGACAACATTTAAAGTGGAAGGGCAGGACATGTTTAATTTTTAGAGTGGTGGGTGCTGGAATGCTTTGCCAGGAGTGGTGGTGGAGGCAGATGCGATAGTTGCATTCAAGATGAGTTTTGTTATACACGTAATGCGCAGGGAATGGAGTGATATAGATCACATGCAGGCAGAGGAGATTAGGTAACATGGCATGGACATTATAGGCCAATGGGCCTGTTCTAGTTTCGTACTATGTTCCATGATCAACTTCCTTAATTTCCTCAATTGTGGGACTGATGGGGAAATGATCATTACTATCTCTGTGTGAACTGAGCCTGCTTCATTTCGCTAAAGCACCCTTTGTAGCATCGCCGCATGTTTTAAACAAATGCACAGAACGAAAGCTGTTGAAATGTACATAATAGGAGCAGCAGGTGTTGGTTTATTTCAGGTGCTGGAGTAACTGAATGGGTCAGGTAGCATCTCTGCAGAACATGGATGGGTGACTTCTCAGGGCCCTTCATTTGGACCCACGCTGTTGGTGTGTGTGTTTGAAGACCTGACGTTGCATTTGTGAGCACTGCTGTTGACACGATTCTTGTTGCGCAGGTGTGTGCATCACGGAAGGCGAGAGCGCGATCAACGCGGGCATCTTCAGCAACAAGCTGACGTACATCGACCACGTTCTGAGGCTGACGTACAATGGGGGTGACCCCTGCTCCAGCAACCATGTACTGCGTCACCGCAGCATCTTTAGCTTCGTCTGTGGCACGGGGTCGGATACCAGTCCCGTCCTGGTGGCTTCGGATGATGAGACATGCACTCACTATTTCTCTTGGCACACACGGCTGGCCTGTGAACACGAGGTAGTTTTTTCAGAGGCTTCGCAATGTGTAACCTTAAAAATCTATAATTATCACTTAAAGAAACATTCTCATGGATTTCCATTTAATTCCTGTAATTGTTAACTTAAATAAATTTTACTCTTCTTTTAGTGTTTATATAAGTAGTGCTGGTATCTCTGCTCGGCATGCCTGTTTTCTTTCCTATTACAAAATAACTTGTCTTTTTCTTGCACTTCCTGATTTTTCTCGCCAGGTGAGATGTTCGGTGGGGAATGGCAGTTCAATCATTGACTTGAGCCCTCTGTTCCAGAAGAGTGCATATTATAAGGCAGAGGATGAGGACTTGGCTGATCAAGGTGACTCGCCCGACTTTTATATCAGCCTTTGCCAGCCACTGATTCCTCTGCCAGGGATTACTTGCCCCCCTGGCTCTGCCGTGTGTATGGATCCTGTGGATGGACCGCCTGTGGTAAGCTGAACGTGCGTTTGAACAAAAGATAGATACAGAATTCAGCAGTAACTCAGCGGGTTAGGTGGTATTTCTGGAGAAAACGAATGGATAGCATTGGGTTTGGGCCCCTTATTCAGTCTGGATGGTCCCTACCCGAAGCATTACCCATCCTTTTCCTCCAGAGATGCCGCCTGACCTGCTGAGTTACTTTAGCACGTTGCGTCTATCTTTGGTATAAATCAGCATCTGCAGTTCCATGTTTCTACATTTTGTGCATTTTAATGCTCTTGCTTGGATCTGTACTGATACAGCCCACAATTTTTTAATTGAAAAGGTGCAGCATGGAAACAGACCCATCGAATATCAATCACCTGTTTTCGCTAGTTTGACATTATCCCACTTTCGCATCCACTCCCTGCATGTTAGGGGGGAAACTAGACCAAGTGGGACCTGTTGGGCCCCGTCCCCCAACGTGGTGGGGGGGGGGGTGCAGCGTCGCCGTTCACCCCGAGGGGGGGAAGGGCGCTGAGGGTGGGGGGGGTGTGGGGGCAGCGTGGGTGGGGGGGTGTGGCGGGGTCCGATGAGAATTCCCCCCCCAATTGGCCCTCCCCATTCGCTGCCTTGTGGCCAAACAACAGGATCATGGGGAAGCAACCTCGTTACCGTTGGCAACGTCCCATTGTGATGTCATTGCAGTTGGCAGCTTGGGAGCCCATTGTGATTGGTGCAGTGTGAGTGGCATTGTGACATCATCACTGTGAGAAGGCTGGAAGCTGTCTGTGAGAAGGCAGTTTTGGCTGTTTTTTAAAATTCAACGATTAATAACTTCGGAAATATGACAGGAAGATGTTTATCGCCACCATGGGAAAAATATGAGTAGGATGTGTGAAAATGGGAAGGCTGTGGCCTAGCGTTTGGAAGAAGATAGGAAAACCAAATTGACACAGAGACACATTGTGGGAAGATGGTGGGCACATTCACAAACTAGTCAATTCGTCAAGTCAAGTCAATTTTATTTCTATAGCATATTTAAAAACAACTCTCGTTGACCATAGTGCTTTACATTAGTGCATGTGCTAACATGCTACAAACAGTGGTACATAGCTCAACAATACATACATAAACACATACATACAGCGCTCCCTCAGAGGACCTCAAGAAAGGCTTGAGAGTAGAAATAAGTTTTAAGTCTAGACTTAAAAGAGTTGATGGAGGAGGCAGTTCTGAAGGGAAGAGGGATGCTGTTCCATAGTCTAGGTGCTGCAACCGCAAAAGCACGGTCGCCCCTGAGCTTATGCCTAGACCGCGGGATGGTCAGTAACCCCAAGTCGGCCGATCTGAGGAACCTGGAGGTGGTATGGTGGGTGAGCAGATTTTTAATGTAGGTGGGGGCCCGTTAAGGGCTTTGTATACATAAAGAAGGAGCTTGAAATTGATTCGGAACCGCACTGGGAGCCAGTGGAGAGAGGCCAGAATCGGGGTGATGTGGTCCCTTTTTCGGGTGCCTGTCAGAAGTTTCGCAAGTGGAAGACTTAGTATTATAGAGATTTCTCCACACATAACACCCAAGGGCAGGATGGAACCCGGGTCTCTGGCGCCCTATGGCAGCTGCTCTACCAGCTACACCAATGGGCTGCCCTTTTTAGCATATATACATTCAATGCTTATTGCCAATTTAATCCATGATTTGTACATAATTATCAGAAATTCCTTTAATTAGATGAGAAGACCATTATTGGGTGGGAAAGAAGGAAGTTGGGAACACTGATCTTTTATCCAAATTCCAGATAGTTTTTTGAGCAGATAACCATTCCCTTGGATGCAAGTTCATAGTTGGTAGCAGCAGCATTTGGGGAAAGTGGATCTTGAGACCAGTTTTGTATACCTCATTATATTGAGATCCTCAGTTGGGGGAGGGGGGGGGGAAGAGAGGGGAGAGGATAGAATGGAGAAGCCGGAACGGTTTTCCTTCGAATCCTCCCATTGACATCACCGTCAAGGAGTTGGGAGATACGGAGTGAAGGGGTTTGATGGAAGAAACATTTTCTTTAGGGAATGGTTAGGGTCTAGATTGCAGTGAGGGAAGTAGTGGAGGCCGATCCAATCGTAAGAGTCAGACAGCACAGACGCGCACCATGTCCATGCCCATGCCATCCTCCTTTCCCACTTACTCTAATCTAATTTTCCCATGCAAGGGTAATTTCTTTCTATACCTTACCTATTTGCGTTTGTCCAAATCATCACTTAAATGAGCAATCCAGATATCCAGTTTCTATAAAAATGTAACTGGTCAAGTATCAACAAGTTTGCAGGTGTTTCGGGAAGGTGAGTGTATGGAGCTAATCAATGTGCGAATGGCTGCCTCTCACACCTTAACTAATTCATATACAAGTAGATAAAACTATGAGTGGCCTGGATAGGATAGGGAGACAGAACCTTTCTCCCATGGTGGAAATGTGGAGATGGCATAGCTTTAAGGTGAGGGGGAAAAGTTTAAAGGAGCTGCGTGGCACAAGGTTTTTTCTTCCTCCTCGTTGCTCCCGACAGGCAAAAGGTACAGAAGCTTAAAAGCTCAAACCACCAGACGCAGGAATAGTTTCTTGCTCTCCGTTATCAGGCTTCTGAACAGCCCTTCCATAAGTTAGTATCCTGCCCGATTCACCTCTAGCCCATTGTGGACATTGGAGTTTGCCTATGGTACTGATGCGCCACAATGCTGAGAACTGTATTCTGCTTTCTATCTTCCCCTTTGCTCTATTGTACTTGAATTTGACTTCAGTGTATTTATGTAGAGTATTATCTGATTGGATAGCATACAAAAAAAATATTTTCACCATACCTCTGTACACATGACAACAATAGAACCTAACCTAAATATGATAACACCTTCATTGGTTTCACTGATTTATTTTTTCTTTCAATTTTAGGCGATCGGTTATATCTCTGAGCCTCCACAGATTAATTTGGCGACGCAGGAGGTTTTTGTTTCTTTCACCAGCAACACGACTTGCCGAGCAAACAAGAAAATGACTTACGACTCCCTCATTATATTTCACTGCGTCAGGGACGTAGACCTGGTGAGTAACTTGCTCACCTACATCTAGGGTATATTACCTAAATTAAGCATTTAACAAACGTTTTGATCCTTTTGTGAGTACTAACCCAAGGGATGCACTGCTTTAATGTCCATGGTTCTTTATTATCAAGTGTACCAGGGTACAGTGAAATTCATTTTTGCATACAAATCAGTAAGATTATTGCAATACATAAGTATAGTATGCATAGAATGCATAGAAACAGCCCACTGAGTCCATATGCAAGAGTCGCCAGGTTTTGGTGCCATTTTCAAAGTGCCAGCTGCTGCTGGCCATGAAGGCCCATTGCAGCCATCACCTCAATCCAGATTGTCCTGCAAACAGTCACCCCTCTCATTGCCCGGCCATCTTCAGCCTTCGTGACCCGGGGGCGCCTCCTGCAGCTGACCGTGAGGACGCAGAAGATAAGATCCCAGGTTATTCCAACTGGCCCTTTATCCAGCGTTCGTCGCCGACTCCCTCTTCTCCGGTTTCCAGTCTTCGGGTGAGCAGGAGACCAATCTCTGAATCGAGGCTCCCATTCTGGGCGGGGTAATCAGTAATTGTTTGAAATCACCAGTGCATTTAGTGACCTATGTATTCTTCCATCCAGGGAAGCCCCAAAATGATGCGAAAATCAGTCTGCAGTTACGTGTTTGAATGGGCAACTCCACTGGTTTGTCCGGATTCAGTGGTTACATCGGGCTGTTCACTAACCGAGCAACAGCTGCATTACACATTCAATCTCTCTTCTTTGACAGGCGGAAGTTATCAGGTAATTGTTTAGAAGCATATAAAATTCTAAGAGGCATTGATAAGGGAGATAGTCCAAACCTTTTTCCCAGATTGAAAATACCAAATACTAGAGACCATAGCTTGAGGGTGAGAGGAACAAAGTTTAACGAGATGTGTGGGATACGTTTTCTTACACAGAGCGTGGTGGTGCTGGAAGGTGCTGGTGGAGGCAGATACATTAGTAGCATTTAAGAGACTTTTAGAAATGCGTGCGATAGGTAAATGTGGAGATATGATCATATGCAGGCAGATTAGAATTGACTTTGGCATCATGTTTGGCTCACACAATGTGGGCCGAAGAGCCTGTTCCTATGCTGTATGTACAGGTCTATATGATTTGGGAAGCAATGCAGCTTCGAGTTTCTTTGGGTGCAGGAGGGCACAATGTTAAAATTGGTAAGCATGTCGGGGAATACCTAGCAGCAGTAGAGGGCAGTTGTATTTTTATTGGGTGGCACATTGGCAATAGAGCTGTTGAATATTTTGAATATTTCCACTTCTACCAAATTGTAACTCACCAGTTATCTCAACTAAATCTTTGCTAAGAACCTGGTGTAATTTATTTCCTTTGGAGGTTGTATAGGTTTGGCCAGGTAGAACTGAAATAATTTGAGTTTGTGGAAACCTGTTCCGTTTCTCCAGAGATGCTTCCTGACTCGCTGAGTTACTCCAGCATTTTGTGTTTATCTTCGGTATAAACCAGCGTCTTCCTGAAATAATTTAACGGTAGAAATGAGCGTTCCAATTGCGCTGGCACTGAAAATAAAAGTAATTAGGAAGTCAAACGGATATGCACAAGAGTACACAAGAGGGCGGCACGGTGGCGCAGCTGTAGTTGCTGCCTTACAGCGCTTGCAGAACCGGAGACTCTGGTTCGATCCTGACTAAGGGTGCTTTCTGTACGGATTTGTACGTTCTCCCCATGACCGCCTGGAATTTCTCCCACACTCCAAAGACGTAAAGGTTTGTAGGTTCATTGGCTTGGTGTATGTGTAAATTGTCCCTAGTGTGTGTGGGGATAGTGTTAATGTGGGGGTGATCGCTGGTCGGTGAGGACACGGTAGGCCGAAGGGCCTGTTTCCGCGTTGTGTCTCTAAACCTAAACCTATAGTACAAATTCAGAGAAAGCTTAGCGTAGAAAGCAAAGAGCTGGAGTAACTCAGCAGGTCAGGCAGCATCTATGGAGGACATGGATATGCGATGTTTCGGATTGGGATCCATTCATCCAAAGTATTCCCTCGTGCTTCAGTATTACATCCCAAAGTAATTGAATTATTTATTTAAAGAAAGACACAGAGTGCTGGAGTAACACTGGAGTGCTGGATTTCAGGCAGCATCTCTGGAAAAAACTGGATAGGTGATGTGTCAGATGGGGACCTTTCTTCAGAATGATTGCGGGGAGGGGGGGGGTGGAGAGGGCAAGAAAGAAAGCTGGAAAATAGGAGCAATGGGACAGCGCATGGCATGTAGGTGAATGCAGGCCAGGAGGGGGCGAGGTTTATGGGCGGATTGTTAAACAAAGGCCAGGATGAAAATACGGACGTGAGTGCAAAAAGGATAAAGAGTTGCGAATTGTTAAGCTTGCAGACAGAGCAGTTGCAAATTGGAAGCAATACATTGTGTTCTCCAGAGATGCTGCCGGACTCACTGAGTTACTCCAGCACTTTGTCTTTTTTCTGCAGTTCCTGGTGATAACATTTTTATGTTGAATTGTTGATTCCTCAGGTTCAATCTGGACATGGGATGTATCACCTGGGCGTGTGTGCAGCAGTGAAAGATGTGCCTGGCAACAAGTGTAAAGACAGCGCAGTCTGCTTATTGTCAGGAAATGAAATCGCTTCTTTTGGCAATCCAAAGGCAATGACACTAGAGTACAACCACCAGGACCAGTCTCTGATTCTGCGGTACGGGAGTACAGAGCTGTGCCCTAAAGGTAATGACGGGAGCTGTTAATTCACTTTAACTTAGCCTGTTTAGACTTTGGTGATACAGCATGGAAATGGGCCCTTCAGCCCACCGAGTCTGCCACCGACCAGCGATCACCCCGTACATTAACCGACATACACTGGGGACAATTTACCGAAGCCAATTATTAGACAAACCTGTATGTCTTTCGAGTGTGGGAAGAAACCGGAGCACCTAGAGAAAATGCACGCGGTCACGGAGAGCATGTACAAACTCCATACAGACAGCACCTGTTGTCAGGATTGTAGCTGGATCTTTGACACTGTAAGGCAGAAACTCTAGTGTTGCAGCACTGTGCCGCCCTGTTGTATGCTGTAAAGAGAGTGCAAAGGATGACGGATGCATTTCTTCACAGACCAAGTGGAGCTTCAGTGGAGCAGTTAATAGAGCTGCTGCCTCAGTGCCAAGGACCCAGGTTTGATCTTGATCTCTGGTGCCCTCTGTGTGGAGTTTACACACTCTCCCTATGACTGCATGGGTTTCCTCTGGGTGCTTCGGTTTCCTCCTCCATCCCAAAAATGGATGGGTTTGTTGGTTAATCGGTCTCTGTATATTGCCCCAAGTGTGTAGGGAGTGGATGAGAAAGTGGGATAACAGAACTCATGTGAATAAGTGTGGACCCGGTGAAGAGCCTGTTTCCATGCTGTGTCTTTCAATAAATTCATTGGCCAAATGTTTGGGAGGAATGTACTATTTTTATTTCAATCCCTTTTGCATGAGAATGGCATTCTTTCTTTATGAAACAGTCCCCAACTATTTTGGGTGGTTCTGAATTAACTTGGGCAGGATGATGGCTGCAATGTACCTTAGTGTCCTGTGCTAAGCAAGGAAAATAAACCAAGGATGATTCCCACGTGGCTGTCGGGTGGTGTAGTTGTGCGGCTTAACCAAGGCTCAGTGTGTAAGTTTGGATTTAAAGAAGCCCCCGGAGAAAAGGGAGATGCAGAATTGAAGATCTATTGTATCTGCATGGTAACTGGTTGTTGTACGTTGCCTTTCTACCCCTCATTCTCTTTATGGGAACCTGAGCAACAACTTTTCTGCACAGAGGGTAATGGGTATATGGAGGCTACAATAACACCAGGTGGCGGTGGCGCTATGGAGGCTTGAGTCCAGCGCCAACTAGCTCCGTGCCGAAGAAAACGGGAGAAAATCGGGTCTTACCTGCAGCGATCGCGATCTGAACGGCTGCCTGCCGCATGACGTCATCAGGAGCGCGACTTGGACGGTATGTCGACACAACGTTCCCCCCCCTCCCGTGGGACACAAAAAAAACCGCCTAAAGGGAAACCCCAACCGATGGAAGAGGAAGACCCAACTGAGGCCTCGGCCTCAGGTACAATGACTGCCCAGGAAGACCCTCCGAAGAAAACAAAGCAGAAAAAGACTGAAATGGATGATCTTAAAGCTTTTCTCGCTGCAGAATTGAAAACCTTTGGAGTGAATTTTAAAGAGGATTTTAAAGAGGAACTTAACTCTTTTAAGGTAGATTTTAAAGCAGAAATGCTTTCTACCGTTCAAGAAATACTGGAAGTCTGGAAGAGGTTGAGGGAGGAGGAGGTCGAGGAACAGATGGAAGTGCTGGAAGCAAGGCTCGTTTCGGTGGAAGCGAGCGTTAAAATGGAGGTGGCCCCCATTCATCAAGAACTCGAACAACATAGAACAGCGATAACCGAACTTGAGAAATGGGCGGCGACAAGTGGGGAAACTGTAGGTCGACTCATTATTGAAAACCAACGCCTCACCGATATGGTGATCAAATTAAGTGATAAATGTACCGATTTGGAGGGGCGTCAAAGACGTAAGAATCTAAGAATTGTAGGGGTGAAAGAAGGAAGTGAGAGGGAAATGGGCCCTCGGGATTTTGTGGCAGACCTACTACAAAAAGTCTTACAATTGGATCAAAAACCTTTACTCGGGCGAGCTCATAGAGCGCAGCGGCGTCGTACACAAGATGATGCCCATCCAAGACAAATTATCGTTAAGGTGCAACTGGATCATGAATTTGACGAAATAATGAAGAAAATTGTCCGAGGCGGACAGCTCCATTTTGAAGGTGTGAGGTTCAGTATCTACCGAGATTATCCGGCAGAGGTCTTCAAGAAAAGGGCGCTGTTCACTGAGACAAAAAGAATACTGAAGAATGTACCTGATTTGAGATACGGCCTGCTCTACCCCGCAAGACTAAGAGTCACCTACAAGAACAAGGAGCAATTTTTTACAGACCATGAAAAAGCACTGGAATTCGCCAAAGAAATTGGGAACGTGACCGCAGACTGAAGAATTTACATTACCCTTCAGGAGTCAAGGATTAACGGGACCGCCAGATCTAAAAGGATCTTTAGAGTTCTTTTAAGAGCTTTAAGGACATTTGAAAACCGAATGGACGGTGGACATTGGAGAAAACCGTGGGGGTTTTTTTAAATTAATTTTTTTAAATATTTTTATTAATCACTATTATTATCTGTATATTCATATCTAACTATATATGTAATAACTAATACTTATTAAATATCTATATTACTACTAAAATTATTAACATCTATATTACTCATAAAAATTTAATACTGGGTATGATTGATAACAATGATTAATAACTAATTATTTCTCAATTTAAAATTAAATTTATAGATTTAGCGAGGATATTAATATGATATGTAGAGTATAACAGTATTATGAATTTATGCTGTTCTTGGACTTTTCTGCAGGGATGCGTGCTTGTGTATGTATACATGTGGGTATATATATATATATGTATATATATATGTATGTGTATATATGTATGTATATGTGTGCGTATATGTGGGTATGTATATATGTTTGTTACTCCCAAAGAAATTATTTGATTATTAGAAATAATCTTTTTTTTTTTTTTTTTCGGCACGGAGCTGGGAATTTTTTTTTTTACAAAGGCTACGGAAGTCTTTAGAATTCTAGCCACGTTAGTGTGGCTATCACTAACTACACTAATTGTAGATGTAGTTTTTTTTCTTTCACCCTATACTAACCAATTCTATCACTTTTTTCACTTTAAATATTTTTATAACTTAATTTTTGAATGGAAAAACAAGAATAATACAAGGAGATGTATTCGGAAGAACGATGTATATGATGTTAAATTCATCTATTTGAGGTTCATAGCGGATATTGATGGTAGATATATTATATTAGTTGGAGAGCTAAATGGAGAAAAAGTGATTCTTCTGAATGTATATGGGCCTAATTTTGATAACCCTATGTTCTTTAATAAAACATTTAATAAAATTCCTGAATTTACACAATATAAATTAATAATTGGAGGAGACTTCAACTGTACATTAGATTCATACTTAGATAGATCATCAAGGCAAAAAAAAGTAAAATCTCAATCAAGTGTATTTCTAAATTCATTTATTAATACCACTAATATTAAGGATGTCTGGAGAATAGAAAATCCAACTGGACGGGAATATTCATTTTACTCTCCAGTACACAAAACATACTCAAGAATAGATTATTTTTTAGTTGACTCCACGTTTATCCCTTTTACTTATAACTCAAAATACCATAATATTATAATCTCAGACCACGCACCTGTAACATTTATGATTAAATTAAATGGAATGTCCGAGAAACAAACATATTGGAGATTTAACCCACAAATCTTGAACGAAAGATCATGCCAGGAATACATTATTAAACAGATTCAAATATTTTTTGAGGTAAATGATAACCCTGACACACCTACTTCTCTTATGTGGGAAACGTTTAAAGCGTTTGTTCGAGGTGCATTAATCTCTGCTCAAGTATTTTATAATAAAGAGAACAGGATTAAACAACAAACATTGGAAAGGGAAATCAAACAACTAGATTTAGACAATGCGAGAACGCCATCTATTTCAAAACATAATAAAATTGCTGTATTGAAATATAAATTAAATAAAATGTATTCAGAACAAGTAATAAAACTTTATCAAAAAACCAAACAATTACATTTTGAATTTGGAGACAAACCACAAAAACTATTAGCACGTCAGTTACGAAAAATGGAAGGGGAAAAAATAATTCATAAAATTAGAACAGAGACAGGAGAATTATTAAAAATGCCCAAGGACATAATTGAAAGATTTCTCCAATACTATCATAACCTTTATTCAACTAAAACTGTAACACAAACGGAAGGAATAGCAGATTTTTTACTAAAATGTAATCTAAAAGGTTTAGATTCAAATGATAGAGAATTATTAGAAAGGGAGATTACGATAAAGGATATTGAGGAGTCTATTGGCTCTTTAAAAAATGGTAAAGCAGTAGGACCAGATGGTTTAGGCTCTGAATTTTATTTAAAAAATTATGACTTGCTATGCCCACGTTTACAAAGGCTGTATGAGCATATCTATACTCAACAGAAACTCCCAGATACTTTAAATGAATCTATAATAACACTTAATCCTAAAGCTGATAAAGATCCGGAAGATCCGGGATCATATAGAGCAATTGCACTTTTAAATACAGATCAGAAAATATTAACTAAAATACTAGCGCATAGATTAAGTACAGTGATGAATAAAATAATACACCCTGACCAAACAGGCTTTATTCAGAAACGGTACTCATATTATAATCTAAGAAGATTATTTAATATTATTTATTCTAAGAGAATTATTAATGAAGATCTAGCAATAATCTCACTCGATGCTGAAAAAGCATTTGATCAGGTTGAATGGTCTTATTTATTTTCAGTGATGGAAAATATGCAACTAGGGGAGAAATTCTGTACATGGATAAAACTGTTATATACAAATCCTACGGCTAGAATATTAACAAATCAAAGGTTGTCATCAAAATTCAGCCTATCTAGAGGTTGTAGACAAGGATGCCCGTTATCTCCATTATTATTTGCTTTAGCTATTGAGCCACTTGCAGAAAGAGTTAGGGGTCATCCGGAAATATATGGGTATATCACAAAGGACACAGTGAATAAAATTTCTCTATACGCAGATGATGTACTAATTTACATTACAAAACCAGAAATTAGTATTCCAAACTTATTAGAGCTAATAACCCAATTTGGTTCACTCTCAGGATACAGAATAAATTGGAATAAAAGTGAAATTATGCCAATAAGGGAACATAACAAACACATAATACAACAATTTCCATTTAAAATAGTAAACGAAAAATTTAAATACCTAGGTCTCTATGTAACTAAGATATATACATCATTATTTAAAGCAAATTTCCCCCCACTACTGAATAAACTACATAAGAATATTCAATACTGGAAAACACTTCCTATCTCAATGATTGGCAAAATTAATGCCATAAAAATGATTTTTTTTACCGCAAATATTATACCTTTTTCAGACAATTCCGATATATTTGTCAAAATTTTTTTTTTTTAAATTGGACTCTATTGTTAATGATTTTATCTGGGATTATAAGAATCATAGGATAAACAAAAGACATTTGTGTAAATCAAAAATAAATGGAGGTTTGGTTTTACCCAACTTTCTGTTTTATTTTTGGGCAGTTAATATTAAAAATATGAATTTCTGGTTGGAAGAAATAGAACAACAACCAGATTGGTTAAAAATGGAAAAGGAAGATTGTTTGCCTTTTGATATCGGTTCGATATTATTTGCTACATCTAAATTAAACAAAAAAATTTATAGGGAAAACCCTATAATATTTAGTGCCATACGAATTTGGAAACAATTAAAAAAGACATTTAAAATTAGATAATTTATCACTTTTTCTCCCAATTGTGGATAACCCTTTGTTTAAACCCTCATGGTTGGACAGGGGTTTTACACAATGGAAGAATTATGGAATTAAAAATATGGGACAACTTTATAAGGAAGGCACCTTTCTGACATTTCAGGAGTTGCAACAGACTTATGGACTTCGAGGAAATGATTATTTCAGATATCTTCAACTCAGAGATTATGTAAAATCGAATACTCAAAACTTTCGAATTAGAAATTCAGAAATTCTTGACGAATGTTGGAATAAACATCCTAATACAGAAAAATTAATATCTTGTATATATAATATCTTATTAGACAGTGACATTCCATCGACGGACTTACACAGACAAACATGGGAAAAAGAATTAAATCAAATAATAACGAAAGGTACTTGGGAAGAAAGTTTACAACATATACATCAATGTTCATTAAATGCCAGACATTCTCTAATACAATTTAAAGTAATACATAGATTACATTATTCAAAAACAAAATTACATAAAATCTTTCAACATATCTCACCTATATGTGATAAATGTCAACATTTAGAAGCCACCTTATCTCATGTTTGCAAACTGTACAAAAATTAAAAAATTCTGGGTAAATATTTTTAGTATAATATCTAAAGTGACCAGCACACACGTGGACCCGGATCCAAAATTTATAATACTTGGAACATCAGAATTAAATCAAACATTTACGACAACACAAAGAAACTTTATTGATTATAGTATAATAACAGGAAAAAAATTAATTCTAAAATTTTGGAAAGGCCCTACGGCCCCCACAATCAAAATGTGGATTATAGAAATGACGGAGACCCTAAACGTGGAAAGAATCAGATTTTCCCTGTTGGACAAACAGGAATTATTCGTTGGAACATGGTCTCCCTTTATTGATTATTTAAAGGGTCAGAATGGTTCAGCACGGGAACCTGACTAATGCTCGGGCTAAAAAATGGATGAAATGCTATATTCTGAAATGTACGAATATATCTCGAATGAAGTTTTTTATTTTAATAAATTTTTCCACTCTTCTTTAACTATCTTTCTCTTTTGTTTTTTTGTGTTTTTTTTTTTTTTTTTTTTTTCTTTTTCTCTCTTTTTCTTCTCTTTCTTTTCTTTCTTTACTTCATCTATCTTTTTAGTTCTATCTAGTTTTAAATTTAAAAAAAAGGCAAAAGGTATTGGAGACAATGTAATAATAATTGATAATCTTATCAATTTAAAAATGTAAGACTGTAATGATGTTAATAGGTTGTGTACTTATCTCCAATAAAAAATATTTTCCAAAAAAAATAAAAAATAACACCATTTAAAAGACAATAGGACATGTACATGGATAAGAATGGTTTAGAGAGACATGGGCCATACATGAAGGGTCCCGACCTGAAACATTGCTTATCCAATTTCTCCAGAGATGCTGCCTGACCCGCTGAGTTACTCCAGCATTTTGTCTACTATGGGCGTACGAGACCAGTTTAGATGGGGCATCTTTGTCAGCATGGATGTTGGGTGAAACGGCCTGTTTCCGTGCTGTTTGATTCTGACTTTCTTTTGCAGTCACCAAAAGCGGAAAGCTGTGCACGTTTCCTTTCCTGTTTCTCGGATCGCCCTACAGAGAGTGCACGAATCACGGAAGAACGGATGGGTTTCTGTGGTGTGCCACAACCAGCGACTATGACAGGGATAAACAATGGGACTTCTGCAGCAATGGTATGTAACAGTCACCGGCCGCTGTTTCCTGTACAAATGGGACGTGACAAATGTTTTTTATCTGAATATTTATGCCTCGGCACATTGAAGTTACGTTGACTTAATTCACATGGTTTCAGCGACTGCTACTCGGAGATCCACCATCATCTTCCGATGTGATGAAGCAGTGGAGGTGGGGAGGCCTGAGGTACTGAGCGAGACCCTCGGTTGCTCAACCACGTTTGAATGGAGGACGAATGTCGTTTGTCCACCCAAGCGGATGGAGTGCAAGGTGGTCCGCAGTCACAAGACCTACGATTTACGAATGCTCTCCTCCCTCACCGGATCTTGGAAGTTTGCCTCTGGCGATTATACGTAAGTGCCAGCTCCCTTCGGCCTCTCCTGCGGTGCCCGCGGTGTGTTTGGGAGCAGTCGGCTTCTCCTCTGCTTCTTTAGAGCTTAGAAGGAGTTTTTAAATCATAGGAGTAGAAGAAGTAGGCCATTAAGCCTACCTGGTCTACGCCATTCAATCATGGCTGAACTATCTTTCCCCCCTTAACCCCACTCTTCCGTAACACTTGGTGCCCTGGGAAATCAACCCTTAAGTTGATTTCCAGTCCTGGTTGTTTCATACAAGGAACAGCCAATGCTGGAAACTTGAGCAGGAAACGCATACTCGAGGTACTCAGTGGGTCAGATAGTATCTGTGGAGGGAATTGAGAATGACGTTTCGGGTCATTATTCTTTTTCAGACTTCAGCTTCTGAAGAAGGATCCTGACTCAAAACGGCGCTTGTCCATGTTCACCAGAGATATTGCCTGACCCATTGAGTTACTCCAGCACTTTATCTTTTTGTTTAAACTACCATCAGCATTTTCCTGTGTATAGAGACGAATTGTATTTAAAGTGTAATCCCATTGCTGGAGGCTATTGTCTTTTGTGCAATTTAACTAAGGTAGCATTGTTCTCTGGGGTGTCGCCTCTCTGGGTGGTTACCATGGTAGCTGGAGTTGAATCTGCTCTAGGTCAGGCCCGGGTTGACATTAGTTTTATTCTTCAGGTATTACATGAATCTCTGTCAAGGCATTCACGAAGGACCCACAGACTGCCCTCCATCTGCCAGTGTGTGCAGAAAGAATAAAAGTGGTGGAACACAGATATTGGGACTTGTTCACAGCCAGAATATAACAGTTAAAGGTATGAAGCTTTATAACAAAGGGCGCAGGGAGCATGTTATTTAGATCTGCACAAATCAGACGGTTGTTTCTGAAGTGGACTATTTTAGCAGATCAAGGATTTCCAATCCCATTAAAATACTAAAAACATGGAAAGGTGAAGAGCCGATGCATCACCTACTCTTTTCCTCCAGAGATGCTGCCTGACACGCGGAGTTACTCCAGCATTTTGTGTCTATGGTGTAAACCAACAACTGCAGTTCCTTCCTACCCATTAAAATACTTTTTTATTGCTTTGGTCCATTGGCTTGTGAACCTAAAAACTGCAGCCAATTATAATTGTGCTGTATTGACGAAGTAAAATTAATGCTCAATGTGCATTTACTTAAGGACTGCCTCACATCGATTATGGGGATGTATTTGCATCCCTCTTGCCTTTATCAAGTGCTGTCTATACTGGGGCCACACAAGATCTATCTCTGACACAGATTCCATAAATTGGTGTCAAGGAGTGATACAGCATGGCAACAGGCCCTTCGGCCTAACTTGCCCACACCAGCCAACAAGTCCCAGCTAGGCTAGTCCCATCTGCTTGCCATATCACTCCAAACCTTTCCTATCCATGTACCTGTCTAACTGTTTCTTAAACGCTGGGATAGTCCCAGCATCAATGACCTCGTCTGGCAGCTTTTTCCACACACCCACCACCCATTGTGCGAAAACGTTACCCTCAGATTCCTATTAAATCTTTTCCCCTTCACCTTAAACCTATTTCCTCTGGTCCTCAATTCTGCGCAAGAGATTCTGCATCTACCCGATCCATTCCTCTCATCTTATACACCTCTATAAGATCATCCCTCATCCTCCTGCGCTCCAAGGAATAGAGTCCCAGCCTACTCAACCTCTGCCTATAGCTCAGACCCTCTAGATTTGGCAACATCCTTGTAAATCTTCTTTGTACCTTTTCCAGCTTGACAACATCTTTCCCATAACATAGTGCCCAGAACTGAACACAATACTCTAAATGCAGTCTCACCAACATCTTATACAACTGCAACATGACCTCCCAACTTCTACACTCTACATTCTAACTGATAAAGGCCAATGTGGCAAAACCCTTTTTGAAAACCTTATCTACCTGCGACTCGATCGTCAAGGAGCAATGCACCAGGTGCACCTGCACTCCTGGATCCCTCTGCTCCACAACACTCCCATGAGCCCTACCATTCACTGTGTAGGTCCTGCCCATATTAGACTTCCCAAAATGCAACACCTCAAATGTCCCTGTATTAAATTCCATCAACTATTCCTCAGCCCACCAGACAAATTGATCAAGATCCTGCTGTAATTTTTCACAACCATCTTCACTATCTGCAAAACCACCCACTTTTGTATCATGAGCAAACTTGCTAATCTTGCCATGTATGTTCTATCCAGTGCAAAATAGTAAGATTAAACGAGAACTTACCTAAGTTTGAAGTTTAATCTTTATTTTATGAGGAGTTACGTAGGTGATTACGTGAAGAACCCCGCCAGTGCGCCTGCGCGTCAATCTTCAAAGCAGCGGTGTGAAATCACAAAAAACAACAACCGAAGTAATATAGTCTCATAATAAAACGAGTAATACAAGAACTTCCATCTGACCTTTATGATAGAGGGTAGGGTCGTGGTGGGCACGTAATCACCTACGTAACTCCTCATAAAATAAAGATCAAACTTCAAACTTAGGTAACTTCTCGTTTAATCTTACTATTTTACTTCGGAGTCACGTGAGTGACTACGTGAAGATTTTAAAGCTTTGTGATTTCATGCCGTGGATCAATCCTGGCTTCTCACTGCATAGATTGACTCGGAACGAGAATAATCAATCATGCATTCATAATAACATTTGTACCACAAATGCAGTAATTCATTTCAATAATGAAATGAATCAGATCCCCTTTAAACCAGAGGAATTTACACAGAACTTAAAATAGTTTCTGCAAACAACCCCGCATTAACAATAGGCCGATGGTAAAAATGTTGAAACATCAACTCATTGGACCACCCGGCGGCTGCGAGGATATGGCCGACGGGGCCGTCTTTTGCCCTGGCCGCCGACGTTTCTGCTGCCCTAGTCGAGTGAGACGTAAAAACATAAGTGTTAATACCAGCAGCTGTTAAGACTTCTTTTATCCATCTGGAAATAGTCTGTATTGAAACTCTCTTGTGTGGTTTCTTGTGTGTGATCAACAACCCAGTTTCCATATTCTCAAATTCTTTGTGACCTCAATGTATTGTAATAAATATGTCTTAATACAGAGACATGGATCATTTGGATATGCTGCTAGCATAATTTTAAATCCTGTCACACCTGGCCTAATTTACTTTAGTAGGTCATAGATATAGAATGTAACCTTGTCTTCAGTTACTTCCATACTGTCTATTTGTAATTTTCCAAGTGTTTGCACTCGTTGTGCTGTCACTCATGCCATAAGCATGAATACTTTCATACTGAGCTTGACCAAAGGTAAAGACACACTTAATGACCATTCACGAAGTAGTTTCAGTACCACACTTACATCCCAGATTGTCACGTACCTAGGTTTCGGTGGTTTGGAATTAAAGATTCCTTTCATTAGTCTGGAAACAATTGGGTGTGACCCAATTGAGTTTCTTTCTGAATCCAGAACCAAATATGAGGACAATGCACTTCTGGCTGAATTAATTGCACTACAACTCAGACCTTCATCATAATAAAGTTTTGACAGAAATTCTAAACATTTGAAATATCTTCAGTACTTTATTGCACATTCTTTTGTACACAGAACTCTTCCCATTTCTTAATATAAGAAAGGTACTGTTTTTGAGTGCTCTTCCTCCAGGCTGCCGTAAGCATGTCCACAGTATGCTCAGACAATCCTCGTCCCAGAAAAGGCATTCTTAAAACCTGCAAATCAACAAATCCAAACGATCATATAATGGATGTTGTTCCCCTGTACAGGATGCAGCAATAAATTACTATTTTTTGGGACTTTCATCAACATTTGTGTTGTTAATTCTAATATCAACAGATACCATGGCTGTGTAGGCCAATCTGGTACTACCAATACCCTTGAAGCAGCATGTTGCCTGATTTTAAGCAAACATTGGCTTATAAGGCAGAAAGGTGGAAATATATATGAAAACATACCACCCCAATGTAGCGAGAAAGCATCAATCGCCACTGCTCCTGGATCTGGTTTCCATGAGACATATCTCGATAGCTGATGATTCAAGTCGATGTCGGTCATTCCAAATCGGATTACTATATCATTGAATACCTCTTGATTCAACATCCATTCTTTATTATCATGGAACTTTTCGTGACCTGGTGTCTGCTATCGTGTTCATTCTACCTGGTAGATAGATAGCTGAAATTCAAATGTTCTTTTCAATACACCAAGACCAAAGTTGATTTAACCATTTTGTCACATGACACCGACTTAATTCCACCCATATCATTAATATAGGCAACTACTGTTGTGTTTATTAATTTGAACTTGAACCTTCCTTTCAGTTGTGTTAGAACCATAAGCTTGGAGTCCATAGAAACCTCCTAAAAGCTCCAAATAGGTAATTCCCCATGTCTTTTCCTGATTCCATCTGCCTCCGCAGCTCGATGTTAAGTCAGTTGCACCCCATCCTAGTGCACTGGCATCAGTTTGTAATATCATGGAAGGTTGTTCAATCAGCACTTTGCCTGAACTGCTTGAGACATGTAGAATCCACCACTGCAGATTAGAAACAGCATTTGTTGTTACTTGCATGGTTCTATCAAAATGACCAGCATTTCATATGAAGAAAGACTGGATAGACTTGGCTTATACTCGCTAGAATTTAGGAGATTGAGAGGGGATCTTATAGAAACGTACAAAATTCTTATTGGGTTGGACAGGCTAGATGCAGGAAGATTGTTCCCGATGTTGGGGAAGTCCAGGACAAGGGGTCACAGCTTAAGGATAAGGGGGAAATCCTTTAACACCGAGATGAGGAAAAACGTTTTCACACAGAGAGTGGTGAATCTCTGGAACTCTCTGCCACAGAGGGTAGTTGAGGCCAGTTCATTGGCTATATTTAAGAGGGAGTTAGATGTGGCCCTTGTGGCTAAAGGGATCAGGGGGTATGGAGAGAAGGCAGGTACGGGATACTGAGTTGGATGATCAGCCATGATCATATTCAATGGCGGTGCAGGCTCGAAGGGCTGAATGGCCTACTCCTGCACCTATTTTCTATGTATCTATGTATCTATGTATTTACTCTCAGTGCCTGTTCTTTGATTCTCTGCAGCTGTTGATAATGTAATGGTCCATACTGGACTGCTGGGAATCTACTAATTTTTCCCAGTACTCGAGCCACCTGTCTGATTGGAGGTTTTTGCTCGTTTAACAGATTACTGCAATCTTTAATCAACTCCACCCTTTTTTCACTGGGCAAAGTAATTTGCATTGGGGCTAATCAATTGTGAACCCCAAATAATCAATCGAGGTACATGTTTTTAACCTTGATTTCTTTGGATGAATTTAGAAACCCCCAAACTTTCAAAAGTTTGATTTTATTACTGCAACCGATGCTTCTGTTGACTGTTTTGTCCTTCCTATAATCAGGACATCATCCAGGTATGCCATTAGTACATGCCCCTGGCTCTCAGCAACCCCAGAATTGATTTTAACAATTTTATGAATATTCTGGGAGGGAACGTTAACCCATTAGGCAGAGCTTTGAACTGCCCTAATTGGTTCATCCATGTAAATTTAAGATACTTCATATCTTGCAAGTGAACAGACACTGAACAAAAGGATTCAGACTTGTCAAGTCTATAATAATCCTACATCCTCCATCCTTTTTTGATCGAGGGAATATATTTGACCCAAATTGGTGAATTTGGTAGACTGATTCTTCAATAACACCTTTTATATATAGGGTTTTGAAGCGCAACTTGAACCTCCATTACTTCGCAAAGTGGAGAGTTCTGCTAGGAACATGCTGTACAGGCAAATCATAATTTGGATTGAATTCAATTCAAAATCCTTGTATATTATTCAGAATTACCACATCTGAAGTAATCTTCTTCCAATGTTTATAGAAGAGACGTAATCTGCCTCCAACTTTTGGACTTAATCCAGTTAGTATGTTCCTCTGAGAACCAGGTCCACCTACCTCTTGAGTCATTTGAGTATTCTGAGATCCCTGGATTCTCCCGGAACCACCACCACTGGTCCTTACTCCCGCTGCAGGCCGCCAGCTACGTCCCTACGTTAATGAGCGACTTGGTCATGGTCTAGGATCCGTATGACGTCTGAAAGGATACTTCCTCTTTACAGACTTTGCAACCATTGATGTTTTTATCAATCCTGTTTTCGCTTCATCTTCCAACTCTTTAATACGTCTCCCGAGATCGTCTCCAAAGAGTAAGTTGGGTAATTGTATATTACTTGGTTTGCAGAGTGCTGCGAATTTCGGATTCATAGTAGGCCGTATAGCACTTTCCTCAAATAATTGATCTCGAAGTGGGTGCTGCATAGCAACCCCAGTGCTTCCTGATGCAACTTCGTCATCTCTTGGCTGTTACCTGCTATTCTGGTAAAAGCAGTAATTCCAGAACCCAGCAGCTTTAATATTCTCTGCAACTGATTCCAGATAATTTGGTTCACTGCTGCTGCTTTCAGCAACCCACAGTTAATTGGGGTCTCCTGCTTTCTTGCAGTCTCATCCATCTCCTGCTGTTCCAGCTGATGGTAAACCAAGTAATTTATTAAGGAGGCCAGTTCTTCTCCTAATGGCTCTCCTGACCCTGACGGGGCAGCGAATCCTACTGCCAGGGGTGGAACATCTGGCAGCTGCCGTTCATTGCCTTGTTCAGCCTCACCGTCAGAGTCGGGGTCTGAAATCTCATGACCCGTAGCACGCTCCTCATTCCTGAGGGTGCATTCCATCAGCCCTGAGCCAGGTGCTGTTAAGCTGCTTCCTGCAGCTTGGATTACAGTACACTCCTTCCTGAGTGAACTTTGCTCCAACAGCCTATGGAAAAGGCTTTCTATTTGGGCAATACGCTCGAAAGCAGTATCTAGCCCTGTACCAGGAGCTGTTTGAGCTGCTTCCAGCAGCTTGGCTTTCAGTACACTCCTCCCTGAGTGAACTTTGCTCCAACAGCCTATGTAAAAGGCTTTCTATTTGGGCAATACGCTCGAAAGCAGTATCTAGCCCTGGAGCTACTTCCATTGCCTGGGACTCCCTCCGTGGGCCATTGGGATTTAAACTTTGTCTTTTGCCTGACAGGCGCTGACTGTGTTTTCACCAGCCCCAGGTCCACAGTCGCTATGCTCACCACTGGCGACTGTACCGGGGTTTAGAGGCGGTTGGTCTCTAACTGCAGACTCCCGACTTTCCCGACTTCTGTTGGCTGTGTCGCTCGCCTCTTCCCCCTGTCCGTTTTTTTCCATGGCGTCTGTGAAAAAAATCCCCATAGACCCACAGTAAATGGACCTGGAAAACCTGAAAAAAGTTTCTACTTACCTTGTTGTTGAAAAACTACAAATCCATTGTAGGAGCTCTGCTCCTCACGTCCGTTTGCGTCAAGGCGTCTGACGTAATGACGCGCAGGCGCACTGGCGGGGTTCTTCACGTAGTCACTCACGTGACTCCGAAGTAAAATCAAACCCGAGAGCAACAACCCAAATGGCGTTACACTGGAGAAGTGGTTTCTGCCATAGCATAGAATCGTAGAGTAATCCTCACTAATTGCTCTATTTGCATCTGAAACTTAAACACAGGTCGAAGATAGACACAAAATGCTGGAGTAATTCAGCGGGTTAGGCAGCATCTCTGGAGAAAAGGGTATCTAATCAAAACGCCACCTATTCATACCAGAGTCTCAGACCAGAATGGTCTTCTTCAGACCTGAAGGGTCTTGACCCGAAACGTCACCTATTCCTTTTCTCCAGAGTTGCTGCTTGACCAGCTGAGTTACACCAGCATTTTTTGTCCATCTTCAGTGTAAATCAGCATCTGCAATTCCTTCCTATACATTTACCACAGGTTAATTTCTCTGTGATAAAGTGACAATTTTTGCTTTGTGGGGGCTCATTTAAACTACAGCTTATATTTTAACCCTGTTATTTCCAGGCAAGCAACTTTTTGTGAGTTATTCGAACGGCTACTATGCATGCAGTACCGGCAAACACGCAAAGACTGTTGTACAACTACAGTGTTCATCAACAGGAGGGACACCAGAACTGCTCAGGTGAGAAGACACTCATTCTCTGTATTTGTGGAAGTATAGTGCAGAGTCTGTGAATGTCAGTCAATTTTATTTCAAGATTAATGGATCTTTGTTCCATTAGAAGTGGGGCAAGGCAATGGAGGTAACTGAAGGTCCAGTTTATAAAAGTGGTTGCTTCATAAATTGGTCAACAAGGTCTTGGGTTTTGATTGAATTGAATCTGGTGCTGTAAGTCAGCATCTCTACTGCTACTCCATCTCTTCATTGGAACCGATGTACAGAACTGGATAGTAAAAGGGATACGCATAGGGGTTTATTATTTTATAGTTAGTGTTTTTAATTTAAATGTACTTATTGTTTCTCCCTTTCCTCTCCCAGCCCCATCCCCGTCCCTTTCCATCCATATACCTTCCTCTGGCTTCACATTTTATTCCTTTTCTATCCTTATCTCACACTTTTTGTCCTTTCGCCCCTGACCTTTATCCAACCACCTGCCAATAAAAAATCCTCTTTGCCTGTATCCACATCACTTGCCAGGATTTATCCCATCCCCCCCACCTCTCTTCCTGCTTTCTCCCCCCCATTGAAATCAGTCTGAACATGACCTGAAACATCCCCTCATGTTCTCCAGAGATGTTGCCTGACCTGCTGCGTTACTCCAGCACTTTGTCCTTTTTGTAAACCAGCATCTGCAGTCTTTACGTCTACTCTATTTTGATGCTATAATCTTAAATAGAGCTGGGTTCAAACATCTGAAACATTTATACATGGTTCTAAAGCTTTTGATAAAATCCAGATACAGATAGTCTGAGTGTCGGGCACTTGGCTTGTCCCTCAGGACCTGTTCCAGTTTAGTTTCGTTTAGAGATACAGCACCTAAACAGGCCCTTCAGCCCACCTAATTAGTGCCAACCAATGATCACACTAACACTATCCTGCACACTAGGGACAATTTACAATTTTTACCGAAGCCAAATTAACCTACAAACCTGTGCGTCTCTGGAGTGTGGGAGGAAACCAGAGCTCCCAGAGAAAGCCAGTGCGGTCACAGGAAGAACGTACAAAGTTCATACAGACAGCACCTGTAGTTAGGATCGAACCCGGGTCCCAATAAGGCAGCACCTATTATCTCCAAAGAAATCTCTTAAAAGCTTTATATTAAATAGCCATTTCAAACTTTGAAGAGGATTTGAAGTTTAAAGACTGGCACAAGGAATGCAGATGCTGGAATCTTGAATAAAACAAAGTGCTGGAGTAACTCAGTGAGTCAGGCAGCATCTCTGAAGTCCAAGGATAGGTGACTTTTTGGGTCGGGACTCTTCTTCAGAAAAATTTAAAGGCCTCCTTATTTTAGGTACTAAATATTTTGCCTTATAAAGTGCCTGGGCTGGTGAGATTGTAGGGTTTGGGAGTTTATTCCATGTTTATATAACCTGATCAAGCCATTTTGCACTCTTTTGTTGGAACTTGTATGCCTAACCTGAAAAAGGGTCTCGACCAGAATTGTCACCCATTCCTTCCATCGGGAAATGCTACCTGTCCCACTGAGTTACTCAAGCATTTGTGTCTATCTTGCCAAACCATTGCTCTTTTTCTTTCTAGATTTGACGACCAGGAGTGTGAGTTTATCATTTCCTGGGAGACTCGTGCAGCCTGTGCAGTTAAACCACAAGAGGTTTACATGGTGGGCGCCACCATTAAAAACCCCGCCACTGGGAAGGAAGTTAATTTATCAGCTATTTACTTTAAGTACGTGCACTGCATTTGGTTATTTATAATTCAACTTCAATGAGTATAGAAGTTGGGAGGTCATGTTGCAGTTTTATAAGGCATTGGTGAAGCTGCATTTAGACTATTGTGTTCAGTTCTGGGCACCATGTTATTGGAAAGATGTTATCAAGCAGGAAATGGTGCAGAGAAGATGTACAAGGATGTTGCTAGGACTCGAGGACCTGAGCTATAGGGAGAGGTTGAACAGCCTAGGATTCTATTCCTTGGAGCACAGAAACATGAGAGGTGATCTTGTAGCGATGTACAAAATTATGAGAGGAATAAATCGGGGCGACGCACAATCTCTTGCCCAAAGTAGGGGAGTCGAGAACCAGAGGATATAGGTTTAAAGTGTGGGGAGAAATATTTCATAGGACCCTGAGGGGTAACTTTGATACAAAAGGTGGTGGGTGTATGGAATGAGCTTCCAGAGGAGGTAGTTGAGGCAGGTACTATTGCAACTTTAAAGAAACATTTGGACAGGTAAATGGATAGGACAAGTATAAAGGATTACGGGCCAAATGCGAGCAGGTGGGACCAGTGTAGATGCTTAATGCTTAAGCCTTATGTTGGTCGTTGTGGGCAAGTTGGGCCGAAGGGCCTGTTTTCATGATATGACTCTGACTCCTTGTGTGTGTGAGAGTGTGCATGTCGTGCGTTTGTCAGCTGTTGCTGTAGAGTCGGCTTGCGTTTAACTTGCCTAGCCAGTGTGCCTACTCCCAAACCAGGTGGCAGCAGCAGGTGAGATTTATTTTGAAAATTATTCTTCATACTTTGTCAGAAGCCTGTATGATAGTGACAAGTATAATCTTTGTACTCTACCGGTCTTTGATGGAGCGCTATGTCCCCTCTAGTGACTCGCTGCAATTGTCTTAGTGGAAGGGAGTTACTGTTAACTGTTAACGTCCAGGTTCAGGAACAGCTTCTTCCCTGCAACCATCAGGCTATTAATCACTGTTAGGCTCTGAATGATATTAATTTGGAGGCATTAGTTTTGCACTATTATTGTCTTATTTATCTTTTTATAATTTCTGAACTTTTTTTTGTTTATCATGGGTTTTACAAAGTACTATGTTTACATATCTTTTGTGCTGCTGCAAGTAAGAATTTCATTGTTTTGTTCCGGGACATATGACAATAAAACACTCTTGACTCGATTGCCTGATTATCATTCCAATCGATTGGAATGTTAATCAGCCGGAGTTTTGTTAGGCACAACTCTGCCGTGTCTGCATTCTCCCCAACTTCCCAAAGGATATTAGCCCCCTCCGTCCTTGCTGGCTAATGTGCACTAATTCTAGATAACAAACTCGTGTGTTGCAGGTTGTACAAAGCATCCGGTGACTTCAGGTCAAATGGTGATTCATACGTCTATGATATTCAGCTCTCGGGTATTGCCAACCCAGAGAATGCCCATTGTCAAGGCTCCAACATTTGTCAGATCAAGAAGAGCCAGTCTGCCTTTAGGAGTATTGGCATTCCATCCAAAGCAAAATACTACCTTGAAGGTAAGCATTCCAGAATTTGTTGCCTGCAGATCTAATTTCCTCCAGTCTAGACACGAGGAATCTTGCATAGAACACAAACTGCTGGAGTAACTCAGTGGGTCAGGCAGCACTTCTGGAGAACATGGATCGGTGACATTTTGAGTCAGAGCCTTATCCAGACTGAGTCTAAATTGTTGCAAGCGTGTAGGATAGAACTAATGTACGGGGTGATCACTGGTCAGCGCGGACTCGGTGGGCCGAAGGACCTGTTTCTGCGCTGTATCACTAAAGAAACTAAACTAAAACCAAAGATAGTCCATAAAGGTTCATGGATGTGCTGTTAGTATTATTAGCAGCATTCCCAACACAGTTGATGAGTTGATTAAGGCTGTCGTCAGTAAAGCAGAATGATACATTTCCAACCTGCTTTTTATTCCAGATGATGACTTGGACGTGGTCTTTACTTCCAATTCCTTGTGCGGTCGGGATCAGTCCAAGAACGTCTCATCCACTGTGCTATTACACTGCAGTCAGACAGCAGGAGAGGGGAAGCCAGACTTCCTACATGAGACATCAGACTGCCAGTATCTCTTTTCTTGGTACACCTCCACCATCTGTGCCCTTGTGTGAGTTTCTCTGGCTATTTGTAGATTTAAGCCGCCGAAGACCAATTTTCAATGTTTTTTCATTCTGCATATCTATCTACTGAAATATCGAGATGTCACCGAACAAGCAGTCTGATTCATGTTGAGAATTCTCCACAGAACCTGGAAGTTTGTACTGTCCTTTCTCCACATGCTTCAACTAATACATGTTACTGAATGATGAAAGGCCTGGATAGAGTGGATGTACGGAGGCTGTTTCTACTAGTGGGAGAATCTCAGAATTAAAAGCTCCTTTTAGAAAGGAGATGAGGAATTTCTTCAGCCAGAGAGTAGTGAATCTGTGGAATTTGTTGCCACAGACCCAAGTCATTGGCCATTTCTAATGCAGAGATTGATATGCAAGGACATCAAAGGTTATGGGGAGAAGGCAGGAGAATAGGGTTGAGATGGAAAAATAGATCAGCCGTGATTGAATGGCGGAGCAGACTCGATGGGCCGAATGACCAAATTCTGCACCTATATCTTGTGGCCTTGAGTTTCCGCAAGTTATTTGCTGAAGGTTTCTACTCGGTTCAAATTTGAACTGAGTTTCAGTGAATAATTCAGGCTGAAAGGGTACTTAAGGCTTTTGCCCTGAAACATTAACTCTGTTTCCTTTTCCAGAGGACATAGGTTTTAAGTTAAGCAGCGAAAGATTTAATAGGAACCCGAGGGGCAACGTTTTCACTCCAAGGATGGTGAATATATGGAATAAGCTGCCAGAGGAGGTGGTTGAGGCAGGTGCTATAACATGTAAAGGATATTTTTGACAAGTACATGGATGATAAGAGGTTTTGAGGGATATGGGCCAAATGTGGGCAAAGGAAACTAGCTTAGATGGGGCTTACTGTTGTGATCTGCTCCACACTGCTATAATTTCCCTTCCAGCGCCTTTTCTGTGCTCCTGCATTAATTCCAGGGAAGTTGCCAATCCATTTCACGTTACTGGCCAAAGGTTGATTTATGTAAATACCCAGTTAAAGATCTGCTGAAAGCTGGCAATGGTACCTGGTTGCTAGACCTGCCCAAGTGTCTTTCAAATGCTATAGTACCTGCCTCAACTACCTCCTCTGGCATCTCCTTCAATATACCCACTACCTTCTGAGTGAAAACGTTACCCCTCAGGTTCCCCTTGAGTTGCTCCAGCACTTATTAACATTTTATTAAGCTGGAAAGGGTGAAGAAAAGATTAACAAGGATGTTGCCAGGATTCGAGGGCCTGAGCTTTTCGGAGAGGTTAAGCAGACCAAGACTTTATTCCTTGGAACGCCGGAGATGAGGGATGATCTTATGGAGGTGTACAAGATCATGAGAGGAATAGAGAAGGTGAATGCATCCTCTTTTGCCCAGATTTGGGGAATTGACAACCAGAGAATATGGTTAAGATAGGGGAGGGGGGGAGGGGGGTTATAATAGGAATATAAGGGGCAGCTTTTTTACAAAGGGTGGTGGGTGTATGGAATGAGTAGTCAGAGATAGTTGAAGCAGGTACTATCACAATGTTTAAGAAACATTTAGACAGGTACATGGATAGGATAGGTTTAGAGGGATATGGGCCAAATACAGGCAGGTGGGACGTGTAGATGGAGCATGTTGATCGACGTGGGCAAGTTCTGTCCAAAGAGCCTTGCCATTGCATGGCTGTGTTCAAAAGTTGAAAGTACAGGACAGAATGGGAACATTTTGCACTGACGTGGAAGAGAATGGGTATGCAGGGTTGCAAGAGGTGCCTGTTTATGAAGAGGTCTGTGTGCCGACAAAGTGAATGTGGCCACAGGAACTGCAGCACATAGTGCTGGAGTAACTCGGCAGGTCAGGTAGCTTCTCCGAAGAGTTCCGCTTGGGTAGCTTGCAGCCCAGCAGCAAGAACATTGAAGTATAAAATTTTGGGTAACTAACCAACAACAAATTTCCCCTTTCCCCTGTCCTCTTCCATCTCTGTCCCTTCCTCTAACGTGCCTCTTCTCTCCTCATTTTTGTAGCCTTTTGTCGTCGTCCCGTCTTTGGCAATGTCAACCCATCTATCAATCAACACCCCACTCACCTGTATCCACCTAACACTCACCAGGTTTTGTCCTGTCCCCACCTCTCTTCCACCTTTTTCCTCCCTTACTACAATCAGACTGAAGAGGGATCCCAACCTGAAGTGCCATCTATCCATGTCCTTCAGAGATGCTGCCTGACCTGCTGAGTTACCCTTACACTTGTATCTTTTTTTGAAAGAATGTGGAATTAGTTCTAACAATGAGCAGAAATGCCTTCTTGGTGTGAGCGGTCTGATTTTGTTTTGAACAGGCCAGTTATTGATGTGATTCCAAGTGAATCGAGTGGAGATGCGAAGGGCTTATCTGGAAGGAGCAGAGCGGTGGGGGCAATGCTGAGTGTGCTACTGATAGTGCTGACCGCCTGCCTCGTCATCCTGCTCTTCTACAAACAGGAGCGAAGGTACGAACAAATGTCATTGCCGACGTGAATTTTGCCCATGTTTATTTTCAGCTGAATACTGCTCTCTCCTTCCCCGCTGACACATTTAAAAACTGACAACAATAAACCTAAACCTATATCCCTTCCTCTGGCTTGATATTTTACTCTTTTCTTATCTGACACGCTTTTGTCTTCTTTTCATCTCTTGTCTTTGTCCACCTAACTGCCAATCAAATCCTACTCACCTGTATCCACCTATCACTTGCCAGGCTTTGTCCCGTACTCAACTCTTTCCTTCTTTCCCCACCCACACTACAATCAGTGTAAAGGTGAGAGTTGACGGGCAAGCGAGGGGATACGATACAATAGAACTTTATTTATCCCAGGAGGAATATTGATCTGCCAACAGTCATAAAAAAACACAAAATACGTGAAACATGAAATGAAAGTGATGAATGGAAAGGCTTGGGAGATGTGCAAAGATTGAGGGGGGGGGGGGGGGGGACTCGTTGCACTCAGTTTGCAGGAGATAATAGTGCAGAGGTGATTTAAGGGCCTGTCCCACTTAGGTGATTTTTCAGATGACTGACGGCGACTAGGACAATGGAATTCACCGAAGTCAGCACTGGCGACAACCTATGTTAACCCGGCGACAACCTACGACAGCCCAAATTGTCGGCAACATGTTGAAAACTTTTCGGTAGTCGCCTAAAAACCGCCTAAGTGGGACAGGCCCTTAAGGGGACTGTTCTGAACCATATTGGTTTAGGCTGAAAAGCCTCGTCATAAGACTCAGGGCGGCACAGTTGCGCAGGAATAGAGTTGCTGCCAGATACCCAGGTTCCATCCTGCCTAAGGGTGCTGTCTGCCCGGATTTTACATTCTCCCCATGACCACGTGAGTTTTCTCCTGGTGCTGTGGTTCCCTCCCACACTCCAGAGATGTTTGGGTTTGCAGGTTAATTGGCTTTGGTAAAAATTGTAGATTGTCCTTGGTGTGTAGGATAGTGCTAGTGTACAGGGATCACTGGTCGGAGTGGACTCAGTGGGCCGAAGAGTTTATTTCTGCGCTGTATCTCGAGATTAAACTAAATTTAATAAGGAAACATTGTGTTTTACACTGAAGATCCACAAGTGGTTTGAGACATTCTGTTTTTGAATAAATGCCAGGTGTCGCTGTAATCATAAATCTATCCCCTTAAATGTGGCATTAAAAGTCCAATGAGCATAACTTCCTTCTTTCTCCCTCCTTTTTAGCCCACATTGATAATTCTCTCAATTTTTCCAGGGAAGCTATTTTGCAAAAGGTGACAGGGTGTTGCCGGAGGAGAACAGGAGTTGCCTATAAATACACAAAGGTGAGGTTTGCTCATTCTTTTTTTTAACACATTAAGTGGAGACGTTAGGACACCAACGTGTGCGTGTGAGCAGTTGTTATCTGAAACAGGCTAAATGGGGGGAAAAAACGTTTTCATTCATCAATAAGATGTCAATCCACAGATGATGGCTCTGGGCTTGTACTCGCTGGAGTTTAGAAGAATAATGAGGAGATTTAATTGAAATCCACCGAATAATGAAAGGCCTCAATGGAGTGGATGTTAATTGAAGATATACACAAAAAGCTGGAATAACTCAGCGGGTCAGGCAGCATCTCTGGAGAAAAGGAATAGGTGACGTTTCAGATCGAGACTCTTCTTCAGACTGGATGTTGCAAGGATTTCAGTAGTGGGAGAGTCTAGGATCAGAGGGCACAGCCTCAGAATAAAAGGATGTACCTTTAGAATGGAGATGAGGAGTAATTTCTTTAGCCACAGGGTGGTGAATCAGTGGATGCCATGTCATTGGGTATATTAAAAGTGGAGATTGATAGGTTCTTGATTGGGAAGATTCTTGAAGGGTTTTGAGGAGAATGTGGTTGGGGGGGTAAAATAGATCAACCATGATTGAATGGTGGAGCAGACTCAATAGGCTGACTGGCCTAATTCTACTCCTATGTCTTCTAATCTATTAACTTATAGTATGAGAAGAATTGAGCAACTAGTTTAGTCCCAGGTTTCTCCATCAGTGTTGCAGCAGCTGGGACAGTTGAGAGCTGGACTCTGCTTGCTGCATGATAGCTCAGTGTATAGATGCAGGAAAATTAGGTCCACTGAGGTGCTCACAGACCAGAGTGTGAGACTAAAAGATCCACAAGGCGGGGGTTCCAAAGGAGTTTCAGTAAAAGCTGTTCATTGCAGATGAGAGAGAAGAATGAGAACTGAGATAATGCACTTTAAGTCATGGAGTAAAAGGCAGGGACCTTCATGACCATTGATGTGTAAAAGGACTTCGGGTGCAAATCCATAGCTCCCTGAAAATGGTGAGACAGATGGATAAGGTATGAAGAAGCCAGGGGTGGCAGAGTGGTGCAGCGGTAGAGTTGCTGCCTCACAGCACCAGAGACCTGGATTTGATCCTGACTACGGGTGCTGTCTGTACGGAGTTTGCATATTCTCCCTGTAACCACATGGGTTTTCTCCGGGTGCTCTGGTTTCCTCCCACATCTCAAAGATGTGTGGGTTTGTAGGTTTATTGGCTTCAGTAAATTGTTCCTCATGTGTAGGATGGAGCTAGTGTATGGGTGATCTATGGTCAGTAGGGACTCGGTGGGTCGAAGGGCCTGTTACCACGCTGTATCTCTAAACTAAACTAAAATATTTGCTATGCCTCCCTTTATAGGCTGGGGCACTGACTACAAGAGTTGAGATGTGTATCAGCTGTCCAAAACACAGTTAGACCACACCAGGAGTATTGTGTACAATTCTGTTTGCCACATTACAGGAAGGATGTTGTAGCAACAGTGTAGAAGGAATTCACCAGGATGAATAGAGAGCTTTTGTGAGAAGGAGAGATTGGATTGGTTGGGTTTGTTCTGATTGGAACAGAGGAGGCTGGGGACTAACCTGATAGAAGTTCACAAAATTGAGAAGCATGGCATTTTTCCCAGGGCAGGGAGTCTAGAACCAAGAGGGCACAGGTTTAAGATGAAAGTGAAGAAATTTAAAGGAGATTTGAAGAATAAGATTTTGCGCACAAAAAAAGACACACTGTTGGAGTAACTCAGCGGGTCAGGCAGCATCTCTGGAGAACATGGATAGGTGGCATTACGGGTTGGTACCAGAAACACCTGTATATATTCTCCGGAGATGCTGCCTGACTCAATAGGCTGACTGGCCTAATTCTACTCCTATGTCTTCATGACGCTGAGTTACTCCATCACTTTGCGTCTATTCATGTATAAAATTGAATCTGCAGTTCCTTGTTTCCCAAGATTTTCACAGAGTTTGTTCATTTTTCCCCCTACTGCCTTCTGACTTGTCTCACGATTGACCCGTAAAATGAGCTCTATCTGAAACCATTGCATTTGAATTCCAGCGTGCAAACTGACTAAAAGCACAACACATCAACCACTGGTTCAATCCAACAAGCCAGCATCGCATTTAAATGGAAGTGAGGGGTAATTGTATTCTTCTCTTGCTCAGATTAACGGGGAGGAGGAATGTGATGAAAATGAAACGGAGTGGTTGATGGAAGAAGTCGCCTCATCTGACGAGAGTTGTCTGAAGCCGGGGAAGGATTGCCAGGCCAACGGTCTGAACCACGTAGTCACCCGGCCCGTCAACGCTGATGTCTTCAGCTCCTTCCCCCTGGACGACCAGGACAGCGAGGACGAGGTGCTGACTGTGCCCCAGGTGCGAGTCAACAGGAGCAGGACACAGGGGCGCGGGGAGAGGCAGTGGCACCAGCACGGGCCCACCCGCCACGGCAGTGACGAGGATCTGCTGGGCCTGCCGAAGGGGAGCAAAGGGAACTCAAACTCAAAGCCTCGGGTGAAGCGGGACAGGGCGGCAAGAGACTCGACAAATGTGGCGTTTCACGACGACAGCGACGAGGATATGCTAGTTTAGCCATGATGCCTGTCTGCTGATGTACCTGATAGGTCACACACCCCCGGCAGACACGGATGTTTTGGGCAAGCTGTCCTTCCCTGGTGTTTGAGTGACCCTGTTGAAATGCAAATTCCATGGACAGGAACTGCATAAACAACCCCGACCGTTTACAGACCTGTAAAGAGAAAAATCTTCATTTCCCACCAATTGCCTAAAGGGTATTTATATATTAAACGAAACAAAAGCTTGTGCACATGGCCATTTCAGGGGGTGTCAGTCACTATAAAGTGCTCTGCAATGCTTTAACTTTGATCAACTTTTTAAGATAAATAAAAAGCAGGGGGAACAGAGTAAAAAGAATGTAGCTTGGTATTTTTTGATTAGCTTCCATGAAGCACTCCTGATTTTTTTGCATTAGTATTTATTGGAAGTTATGGAAGACTAGCAAGAGTTGCTGGACGCAGTATCTTTAATGTTCCTCTCAAGCAGGAAGCATGAGGAATTGGAGGGCTCGGCCATAATCTTACCTTCTGGGGTTCTGGTTTGTATCAGAAAACTATTGTTGGGAGGGGAAGGGGGATCTGGTGTCCTATTACAAGATGACTGTGCTACATCCAGATACGTAAGACGACGGGCCCGTTGCATGTCCCTCCTCTGCATAGTCCACATTATTATCGTCCACGTTCAATGGTAGGTACCAAAGTGCAGCAATCTGTTTTGGGCAAGTGTTCTCTTTTTGTTGTGTCTAAATCTGGGTTTGGGTTCAAAGATTTTTATTAATTTAGCAATCAAAGTTGTGTGATTTTTGTTTTCCTATGACAGGTTTGATAATTTTGTTGTAATATGAAGCGCGCACTCATTACAATAAAATATGAAAATATTCCCAGTCTGGTCCTGCTTCATCGAAGACCATCTTTTTAAGTTAGAGTCGTAGTCATACAACATGAGAACAGGCCCTTTGAACCAACTTGCACGTGCCAACCAAGATGCCCCCTCTACACTAGTCCCACCTGAAGGAATAGAGTTAAAGTAAGAGGGGAGATATTTAATAGGAACCTGAGGGGCATGTTATGAATAGGAATCTGAAGGTTGGTGGATATATGCAATGAGTTACCAGAGCTGGTGCAATAATATTTAAAAGACACTCGGACAAGTGCATGGATAGGAGGTTTAGAGGAATATGGATTAGATGCCGGCAAATGGGACTAGCTGGATAAGTTGATCTGTTTCCAATTGAGGTGTTTGTCTTGCTAGATTTCATCTTCAAACTGTATCCATGTTTTCCCCGATAACTGAGTGGAAAAGAATGTGTAATGTTGGATTCCGTAAGTTGTGGGTTCGGAAATGTCACCTTGAGGTGACTATAGCAGCGAGATTTGTACAGCGCAGTCTCACATTAGTGACCTGGTTATCTGCAGTATTACTCTGGTACTAAACACAAAGTGCTAAAGGAACTCAGCGAATGTGGCATTATCTGGGGAAGGAACGGACAGGCATCATTTTGGGTCAGGACCCTCGTTGAGTTTAGGCTTAGATTTTTTTATGGTCATGTGTTTTGCATGCTGTTCCAACAGATATACCATAAATACAATCAGGTCAAATTCAAGTTCAATAGATAGAACAAAGTGGAAGATACAGAGAGCAGAATATATTTCTCAGCATTGTTGTGCATCAGTTCCTTAGACCGTCCAATGTACGCAAGGGGTAGAGGTGAATCAGAGAACCCTAGCTTATTGAAGGACCACATTCAGAAGCTTGATGAGGGAGGAAGAGTCTGTTTTTGAGTCTGGAGGTGCACGCTTTCAAACTGCTCTGCTGGTGTGTTATGGTTCTGGTATTGACACTCAAAGCCAATGTGCTCAAAGTCAGTGGGAGTTCAGAACCTCAGCAATCCAAACCAAAGTTTCCCTTCAGAGCACGTTCCCAGTGTTTTCATGGCCTTTTGTGACCCATGATGGTTCCTCATTATGCTGCATTTAAGTTAAACATTATAAAGATCTTTCTGGGGTCACAAACCATTTGATGAAATGACAAAGCTGGAATGAAGGTATGCATTCCTTCCAACAAAACTGGAACTGGTGGCTCCTGTGATAGTCTTAGAGCTACTCAGCATGAAAACCGGTCCTTGAACTTGTCCATATTGACCAGGTTTTCTAACTGGCCTTGTCATAATTGGCCTATATTCCTCCAAACCTTTTCGATCCATGTACCTGTCCATATGTATACATTATACGCTATTCCCTTTGTCCTGTATCTGTACACTGTGGATGGCTTGATTGCATCATGTATAATCTTGCCACTAACTGGATAGCACGCAACAAAAGGCTTTTCACTGTAACAATATGTGACAATAAACTAAACTAATGTTCTTTAAACAATGGCATTATACCCACCTCTGCCGGTTCCTCTCGCAGCTTGCTTCGTATATGCACCACCCTGGGTGTGAAAAAATTGGCCCTAGGTCTTTCCCCTCACCTTCAATCTATGCCTTTTTAGTTTTAGACTCCCCAATCCTGCAGAAAAGACATTCGCGTTATCTATGTCCCTTATGATTTTACACACCACTATAAGTTCATCCCTCGGCTTTAGTCCCAGCCTCTCCTTAATTCAAGCCCTCGCCCTGGTTATATCTTGGTGAACCTTATCTGCAAAATCAAGGAACTGCAGATGCTGATTTTCAAAAGAAGGCATGATGTGCTGGAGTAGCTCAACAGGTCAGGCAGCATCTCTGGAGAACATGGATAGGTGATGATTTGGCTTGGGACTCCAGACTGATTCTGGGGGGGGGGCTGGGGGTGGGGGAGAGATAGAAGGCTGAAAGAAAGAGAGGAAGGGCATGACAAAGCCTGGCAGGTACTAGGTAAATGCAGGTGAGGATGGTTATTTGATAGGAAGATGTTCTGGACAAAGACCTGAGATGAAAAGACTGAAGGTGTAAGACAAATGGATTGGAGGGTTTTGAATTGTTAAAGGAAGGAATGTAGGGAGAAGGGGAGGCGAGTCCAGGTGAGACATGGAGGGGGGGGGGTAAAGAAGGGGGAGGGAGATCCTTTTCCAGCTGAATTACATCCAGATGTTCCGTGAAAATTATATTGCATGCTATCCAATCTGCAGAAAGACTATATTTGATTACATTTGAGCCCTCCATAGTGTAAAGGGAATAACATTTAGGGCAAGATGAAGTCCAATTAAAGATGGACTTAGGGCCACCAATTAGGTAGATGGCAGCTCAGGACTGCTCTCCAGTTGTTGATAGGATGGTTCAGTTGCCTAATAACAGCTGGGAAGAAACTCCCTGAAACTGGAGGTGTGCATTTTCACACTTTTGTATCTCTTGCTTGATGGGAAATGGGAGACGAGAGGGTGACCATGGTGAGGTTTGTCCTTTATAGGAATTTATCCTCATTTTCCAGTCTCTTGCTGTGAACCTACTTTTGGGGCAGGTGTGGAGAGTTAATTTATGTGGATCTTAAGTGCAAGGACCATGCACTCATGCTTCAGTGAATGAGCCATCAGTGTCTTGGAACTCCACTGCTGACTGTGCATGTGCAAGTATTTGCTTGTTGCTGAGGTTTGGGTTATCTTGGTTCTGGAGCATCATTGCAGCAGTTAAACAACGTATCCGTTCATATAAAATAGTACAGCATGGAACGGCTCCTTCGGCCCACAATGTTTGTGCTGAATATGATACCAAGTTAAACAGACTTCATCTGCCTGTAAAAGATTCCCTGCACTTCCATGTGCCTATCTAAAAACCTCTCAAACGCCACTATCATATCTGCCTTCACCACCACCCCTGGCAATGTGTTCCAGGCCCCCCTCTATGTATTTAGAAACTAAATTTGCCTTGCACAGCTCCATCAAACTTTCCCCTCTTACCTTGTAGATATTCCCTCTAGCGTTGGACATTTTCACCCGAGGAAAAAGGTTCTGACTATCCACTGTCTGAAGATTAGCTCCATTCCTGCAGGAAGTTTGTTTGAGGTGGGATGCAACACTAGAGCAAGAGAGATTGAGAAGTATTGAGACAATGCCGGGGCCTTGTAGCCAATCTTCACTGGAGTTGGTTCTGCCATTGGTGAACATCACGAGCCATCATGGAGCAAGTATAAGGTGGAGACAAATTTCTGTGTGAAGCAGAGTTTGAGGCTCCACACTCCCTCCTGGTTGATTGAGGCAAGGATTTAGTGAGGTTGAAAGGACAGTGACTGATGCTTCCTCCTGCATCCTTTTGAAGTTCTCACACACAGGAGATCAAGTCCACTGTGTCTTCAGATGAGGGAGAGACAAGGACCTGCAGATGCTGTCAGTGGGTGCCAAGGGTTACGGGCAGAAGAAAGGGGTTGAGAGGGAAAGATAGATCAGCCATGATTGAATGGTGGAGTCTACTTCATGGCTGAATGGCCTAATTCAGCTCCTAGTACTTATGAATCTTGAGCAAAACATAATGGACAGGCAACGTTTCAGGTTAAGACTTCTTCAGACAGAAGAGGGGAAATGACCTGAAATGTCACCATGTGCATTTCCTCCACAAATGCTGCCTGACCTGCTGAGTTCATCCAGCACTTTGTGTTTTGCTCAAGATTCCAGCATCTGCAGTTCCTGGTCTCCCAATGATGTCTCTCCCTCTTAAATGTTGTGGTTGTTTTTAAAGCCCTGTCTCACGGTGCGAGTTGACCCACGAGGTACCCCGAGCGAAAGACTCGTGGTTGTGCACGAGATTCCAAGTGTATGATCAAGAGTTTAACCGAGTTCCCACGGGTATGACTCAAGTTTGCCGTTAACTGTCATTTCTGCGATGTTCCAAGTTCATCTCCCGAGTTAACAAGTTCCTTTCCCGAGTTACTCTTGAGCCAACCTTCAATGAAGGTCTGTTTTAATAAGCAACATCTCCATCCTGCGGCTTTGAAGGCCGCATCTATTGATGTGAGCTACAAAGGGAAAATGTGCACCGTCCAGTGCCAGAGCAGTTATACTGATGATTTGTTTGAAACACACACACACACACCATCAGGCGGAGGTTTGCTATATTTTAATTGAATTTACTGCCAGGTCTACACACTGCGGGGAGACTGGAGATGAAATCTTTGAATGTGCACGGATGCGCACATCAGATTGTTTGGAGACGGAGCTCGGGATTCGCCTCCTGAGCTGCTTTGGTGCTCAGGCATGAGTTGAGGTGGAGGGAGGTTTGGGGGGGGGGTCAGGTTAAACTCACCCATTTGACACAGGCAGAGGATTACGAGGATCCAGCGAGACTCGGACTGCATGGAGAGCCGAGACTGCCCCGCTGGTGGCCAACTTCCCCCTGTCCTCCGTCGCCGCTCCCAGCCGGCCGGCAGGAGCTGTGCATGGAGCCCGCCACCGGAGTTGTGTCTGACTGCCTGGGCAGCCTGAGGGAGGCAGATACACCCTGCCCGGGGAGAGGCCGCGGAGAGACGGCGGAGGAGAGTACCTCACTCTGACTGTGATAGGGAGAGACGGAGACACACACACACACACACACACACACACACACACACACACACACACACAGTGTGGAGTTCCTCTGACTGACTGACTGTGTGTGGGTGGGGCGTGGGACAGAGAGAGAGACATACACACACACACAAACAGGCAGCGTGGAGTACCTTTAACTGTGTGTGTGGGAGAGAGAGACAGAGGCAGACACACATACACAACGGGCAGTGTGTACCTCAGTCTGTGTGTGTGTGTGTAGGGGGGAGAGAGAGAGAGACAGTGTGGACATCTGACTATGAAGGAGAGAGAGAGGCACAGAGGCAATGTGGTGTACTTCGGCGTGACTGTGGGGGAGAGAGAAAGAGCGCACAGGACCTCGGTCTATCTGTGTGTGTGGGAGGGAAGAGAGACTAAGCAGAATACATTGGTCTTATTATGTGTGGGGGGAGAAAGAGAGAGGTGGGGGGGAGAAAGAAATGGGGGGAGACGTATATACACACACACAAAGCCGAGTTTACTGTGTATGTGGGAGACACAGATGGACTTACCTCGGTCTTACTGTGTGTGGGAGGGGAGAAGGAGACGTACACTCACAGAGGCAGAGTCTCTCAGCCTGTGAGAGGGAGGGAGAGAGAGAGACACACACACACACACAAGGTGGATGTTAAATCTCACCTGCCTGTTTCAGTGACAGGCACCCGCCGCCAGTGAATGAAGACACCCCCATCTGTCTCCCCCTCCTCTCCCTCCACTCTCCACCCTCTCTCCTCCACCCTCCACCTCCCCCCCCCCCCCCAATTTGGAAATGTCATCCCATCACCCATTCCTTATCTCCAGAGATGCTGCCTGCCCGCTGAGTTAAAGAGTTCCCACGGTAGACTCACGAGTCACTAAGGTAAACGCACGGGCCACTACGTTCTTACAACGTGTTTAAATGTTTCAAATTTTAACCTCAAGAGTACATTTTACTCGTGGAAAAGTTTAAACATGTTTGAATTTTTCCAAGAGTTAACAAGTGTCACGGGTACCTGCCGTTAGCGCCAAGAGTCGCTAAATTGCGTCCACGAGTTCCGACGTTCCCGCTACGTTAATCGTACGTGATTAACACGAGTTAAATTTGTTTTAAGCTCGGGGTACCTCGTGGGTCAGCTCGCACAGTGAGACAGGGGTTTTACTTTCCAATGCATGTGAACTATTTTAGAATGGAGTTTTGGAAAATTGCATCCAGTCATGTCTCCCCCCGCCCCAATTTATAACCCCCAGCAAGCAGGTCATCAGCTCCTGCGAACTTTGCCTTTCACTCTGAAGAATTAACATTGAATAAATTAATGTTTTTAAATAGATCTCTACATTGCAATCTGTGGTTGCTACTTTGGGCAGTTATGACTTCTAAGAAGACAAACATTAAAAAAATATATATCTCTTCATCAGAGACTGTGAAGAAGGGTCCCGAGCCGAATTGTCAACTATCCGTTGAGCTGGTTAGGCTCACCATCACAGCTGGGTTACTCCTACGCACTAGGACAAATTACAATTTTACCGAAGTAAATTAACCTACAAACATGCTCGTCTTTGGGAGGAAGAAGTACCCGGAGAAAACTCACGCAGTCATAGGGAGAGCGTACAAACTCCGTATAGACAGCACCCGCAGTCAGGATCGAACCCTTTCTCTGGCGCTGTAATGATCACATTTTGCCCCTTAACCAGCAGATCATCAATTAACTTTTTTGTCACTCGAAATCTAAAGTAACCTGTTTACACTGATCCAAGAAACCCACTCCCGTGTCCAATACGATCTATTGACGGAGGGACGGTTTATCACTTACAAACTCCAGGGTATGGTTCTTCTTTTGCCCCCTGACCCTCTGGATGTTCTCTCGTTGTTGCTGGTCTTTAAAGTTGTTTAACACCTGTCGTGTAAAGAACCAACCGAGAGAAATGTGCGCTTCTGTGATGCATTTAAACTCCCTCAGTTGGCTTGATTTTACTCTATGTGTTTTGGAGGTACTTTAACCTCTGAACACAGCGGAGGAAGCTGCGACCATGAAATCTGGAACAGCAAGGACCTGCTCCCCAGTGTAAAGGGGGCTTTCATGCACACAAAAAAACACATCTCCTGCACTTTCCCCATTCCTCCTTGTGTTGGACTCAGTTGCAATTTTTGATAAGGTTTGATTTAATATAACGAATTTACTTAAAAACCGGGGAATCGATCACCGCCTCTCAAAGCTTCAACTTTAATGAACGAATTGGGGGGGTGGTTGGAAACTACACTTAACTAATAAGTAAATAGTAAAACACAAAGTGCTGGAGGAACTCAGCGGGTCAGGCAACTTCTGTAGCGTCGTCGGGACCCTTTTTCAAACTGATTGTAGTTGGGGGGTGGGGGGTGGGAGAGGAAGCTGGAAAAGAGAGTTGGGGCGGGTCTTGGCCTGGCAAGTGATTGGTGGATAGACACAAAATGCTGGAATTACTCAACGGGTCAGGCAACATATCTGGAGAAAAGTAATTCCGACCTGAAACGTTACCTTATAATTTTCTCCAAGATGCTACCTGACCGGCTGTTACTCCAGCGTTTTATTTCAGTATAAACCAGCATCTGCAGCTCCCTTCTTGCACAAGTGATAGGTGGATGCAGGTTCGGGTGGGGGGGGGGGGTGATTGGCAGATGGGTGGACAAATGCTGGGAATGAAAAGTAGGCAAAAGGGTATGTTAAGATGAGAAGGGAAATATGAAGCCAGAGAGAGTGATATGTGGTGGGTGGGTGGGGGAGAGAGAGATAATTAACTAGCACTGTTGAGTGTAGATGTTTTCTTGTTGTGCGTTCCAGTTGTTGCTTTGAGAGGTGGGGACCAAAGGCTTGTTACCTCCCTGGGTAAAGCAGTGTCACACTTCATTTTGTGCACTCATTTACTAAGTTATCCACCGCCCATTGTTGAGATGATTGTAGGTGGCCGCACCTTGTCCAGCTGAAGCAGTCCACCAGCCCCGCTCCTACCTTCTGGTTCACCATCCCAGGGACACAGCTTTCACCATGCCCACCTTTGATGATGTTCTGGAAGAGGTGGGGGGATTTGGACTGTACCAGAAGATCGTCTTCTTCTTGGTGTGCCTGATCTCGGCCATGTTCTCCTATCTGTACGTCGGCTTTGTGTTCCTGGCCGTCACTCCCGACCATTGGTGCAGGAGTCCCGGGGTGTCCGCACTGAGGGCCAAATGCAACTGGTCCCTGGAGCAGGAGAAGAACTTCACGCTGCCCGCGGGCCGCGCTGGGAGCTCCCCGTACAGTCAGTGCGAGAGGTTCGACATAGACTGGAATTCCTCCTCCGTCAGCTGTGAAAATCAACTTCCCTTCTCCTGGAATCATTCCCGAGATCTTCCTCTGACAAGGTGTAGGGATGGATGGGTTTTTGAAAACGGTTCGATCTCCAGCATTGTAACCGAGGTAGGTTTCCGCTCTATCAGGGAGTTTGTGCTAACTGGACTAGAACATTAGCAGGAGGAGCATCTAAATGTGGGTGAAGTGATATTAGTTGAGCACATCAACATAACTTGGAGACGAATCTTTGCCCTCGATATCTAGACTGCCCTCCCAAACCAGCGTCACCTCATTTCTCCTCTGTCACGCTCTTCGAAATCTACAAACGAGGAACCGCAGATGCTGGTTCGCACCAGGGGAAACTCAGCGGATCAGGCAGCATCTCCGTGAGATCATGGATATGTACCATTTCGGGACGGGACCCTTCTTCAGACTGACTGATGAGTCTAAAGAAGGGTCCCGACCCGAAATGCCACCTATCCATGATCTCCAGAGATGCTGCCTGAGTCGCTGAGCACCCTTTATCCTCTCTCCAATATCTCCTCGTCTAGTCTCCGCCCTTTGACTGTAGCAAAGTTTTATGTACCTCAGTGACATATTTTTGCCTAAATATGCTCCTTAACACACCAGGATTTACTGGGTGGATTAGGTTTATTGTTGTTTGTCACTTGCACCGAGGTACAGTGAGAAGCTTTCGCATGCTATCCAAACGCTGGAGTTACTCCAGCATTTCGTGTCTATCTGCAGAATATAGTTCTCAGCATTGTAGCGCACCGGTTCCACAGACAAAGCCCAATGTCCGCAATAGCGTAGAGGTGAATCGGACAGTACCCTCGCTTATAGAAGGATTCTTCAGAAGCCTGATAACAGAGGGGGTGAAGCTGTTCGCGAGTCTTGTGCCGCGCGATTTCAAGCTTCTGCCGGACGGAGTTAATACCAATGTAAGTTAATTCCAAGAGCTGGTTATACCCTGTTGATGTCTGAGAGTTCGTGTTTAATGTAGATGGTTATAGAGGAAGGTTGATGGTGATATATCTGGGCAGTAACAACTGAATGAAGGAGAATAGTTTGTTCCGAAAAACGTGAATGTAGCGGATGTTATAAAATGGAAGGAGTTCTCCCCGCGAGTTGATTGATGGCATATTCTGTCGTACACTAAACTGAGGTGTGGCCGAATTCTTGAGTCAAGGCCACAGTAATGGAGCAAAACACAACGTGCTAGCGGCACAATTGTGCAGCGGCAGAGTCACAGAGCCAGAGACCCAGGTTCGATCCTTACCTCGGGTGCTGTCTGTGTGGGGTTTGCATGTTCTCCTTGTGACCGCGTGGGCCCGAAGAAGGGTCTCGACCCGAAACGTCACCCATTCCTTCTCTCCAGATATGCTACCTGTCCCGCTGAGTCCCTCCAGCATTTTGTGTTTATCTTCGGTGTAAACCAACATCTTCTGCAGTTCTTTCCTACGCACTGCGTGGGTTTTCTCCGGGCGCTCGGGTCAGACAACGTCCATTCAATGATTCAATAACACTTTATCGTCACATGTACTTAGGTACAGTGAAGTTCTTTGTTTTGCATACATCCGGTAAAATGATACTAGTATGATTTTGGCTGATTTTTGCCGGATTCAATGCAGAATAAATAATTTCACTGTAACTGTGGGGGTATGGAGATTAGCGGTAGAGTTGCTGCCTCACAGTGCCAGAGACCTGGGTTCGATCCCTCCATGGTCCCATTATAATGAGGGTTTACTGCAATCAACATTGAAGTGCACCAGTTCCTTAGACAAAGTTCAATGTCCACAGTGGGGCAGAGGAATTGAACCCGATCCCTCCTCCTCGATCCGAAACGTCGTCAGTCCATTTCCTCCGCAGATGCTGCCTGACCCGCTGAGTTGCTACAACACTTTATGTACAAATTAACATTTAACGTTTGTTTAAGTACAACTTATTTCTTTCCCATGCATTGTAATTCTGTCGTTGGTTTGAAAGACTACGAATGGGATTCGGCGGAATCAAGTGGGGATTGATACTGTGTGGTTTACAGGTAGCTGTCGCCAACCTCCAAATGGTATAGAGTTGGCAGATCACGGTGGTGAGATATCCCCCTTCTTCACCCCCTCCTCCCCACCCCTCGCTCTGTCCCTCTCGCTCATCCCCACAGTGGCGTTCCCGGATCTATGAGCAATAATTGCCCTCGACTGTCTGTGCTTGTAGATGTACTGAGTCCAGGCTCACAGACAAATCTCTTTCGACCTCTGGTGATCTCCCAGTACATCTAAACCAGAACACAAACTCGCCCCGTCCGCTAAGGAACTCACCACAAATGGAATGAACCTTCCGTTTAGCTTAGAGATACAGCGCGGAAATAGGATCTTCAGCTCACCGAATCCGCATTGATCACCGATCCCCACACACTAATACTATCCTACACACACTAGGAACAATTTATATATATTTTTTACCTAGCCAATTAACCTGTAGGTCTTTGGAGTGTGGGAGGAAACTGGAGCATCCGCCGAAAAACCACACGGCGAGAACGTACAAACTCCGTACAGACAGAGCCCGTAGTCAGGATCTAACCGGGTCTCTGGCGCTGTAAAGGGCCTGTCCCACTGGGGGACCTAATTTGCGAGTTTAGAAGAGTTTGCACTGGACTCAAACTCGCAGCATAGTCGACACGTGGTCCTAGGAGGTCTTTGTAACTCTCCTTCATGCTCGAGAGAAGTTCCCGCATACTCGAGGCATCAGTTTAGGGCCTGTCCCACTTGGGCGACCTAATCTGCGAGTTTAGAAGAGTTTGCCCTTGACTCAAACTCGCAGCATGGTCGACACGTGGTCCTAGGATGTCCTATGAGGTCGCTGGAACTCTTCTTCATGCTCAAGGGAAGTTCCCGAATAGTCGCGGCCTCAGCTAGGTCGCGGAAGAATTTTCAGCATCTTGAAAAAATTTCCGCAAGTAAAATTTGGTCGGCATGGGTCTTTTTGACTCGCAGTGCAGTGGAGTGGGGTCGCTATTTACTTACAGGCAGTCGTGGGCAACCGTAGGCAATCTCCTTCGCTGACCGGGCATTTTGATTGGCTCATTGGAGTTTCAGGACTAAGGAAGACTTAACGGTAGGTTAAATGCCTGCTAAACTTTATTATACTTCTTAAAAGTGTCTCCACTCCTTCTTCCCCCTTTCTCCCACCCTTCTCCCCCCCTTCTCTCTCCTTCTCTCTCCTTCTTTCCCCCCCTCTCCCCCCCCCTCCGCGCTCTCTAAAGGACTTACCGTTACTGTGCTGCCGTTTTACCTTCATCTTCATCACGCAGACAGCGCTCCTCTCTGCTTTCCTGGCCCCCGCCTTTGCGGTTTGTGTGAGTGTGTGCGCGCGGTTCATCGATGCAGCTCGCGGTTTCAATGCGGACGGGTCAATCCAGCTCGTGGTTTCAACGCGGACGGTCGATCCAGCTCGAGGCTTTCCAGGCGAGTGCCCTCGAGCTGGAAGGTCGAAGACACTCTTTTTAACTTGCCGATTAGGTCGTCCAAGTGGGACAGGCCCTTTTGGCCGAGGAGTATTTTTTAGCATGCTGAACATTGTCCGAGAGTAAAAATTGGTCGGCATGGAAAAAATCTATATATTTTTTTCCCGTAGGTTTAGTCGAAGTAGGTCATAGTACGTCGGCATGTTATTCGTAGGTAATTGAAAGCAATCAAAGATAGTCTAAGGTAATCGAAGGTAGTCGAAGGTAGTGTTAGTATAGTCGAAGGTAGTGGAAGGTGGTCGTCTTCACTCTCCACTATTTTCCCGAAGCTAGTCTTCAACATAGTCGAAGGAGGTCGAAGGAGATCGAAGGAGGTCTTCTACATAGTCGAAGGAGGTCTTCTACATATTCGTAGGAGGTTCTCTACATAGTCAAAGGAGGTCGTAGGAGGTGTTCTACTTCGGCAATACAACAAGACCATGACAACAAGACCATGACACTTTTTTAAACTCTCCTAAACTCTTCTAAACTCGCAAATTAGGTCCCCGCAGTGGGACAGGCCCTTTAGGCAGCAATTCTACCATTGTGCCACCATGCTGCTTCTTCCCCTCTGTTATCAGGCTTCTAAATGGTCCATCGATTGGGATAGAGGTGAATCGGACAGTAAAGCTAGAGTACTGGTCAATTCCTCTCTACTCTATTGTGGACATTAGACTTTGTCTAAGGAACTGGTGCATTACAATGTTGAGTGCAGTAGACCGTGGTTATAATGGACCATGGTGGGGGGTTGGGCGAGAGCGGAATGGTGTCGGGGGGGTCAAGAACTCGTTCTGGAACTGGGCTTGGAGAGGCCGGGGGCGAGGTGAGGATCGGTGGAGTATTGGCCACGGCCCATAGGCAGCCGGAATGCAGGTAAGGGTCGGCGCTGGTGGTGGCAGGCATGGCCTAGTAGTAGCTGGTGAAGCTGTGTGGAGCGGCGATGGCGGCAGTAGTTCCGGCTGGTGGTGAAGGTCGGTAGGTCCATCTGCTATAACCGAAATCCATTATAAAGAGGTCCGTAATAACGAGGGTTTACTGTATTATATTCTGCACTCTGTATCTTGAGTTTGAACTAATTGTATATGGGCAGAGTATGGTATAACTGAACTGTTTGGACAGCATGCAAAATAAAGCTTTTTGCCACACCTCAGTACATGGGACAATAATTAAAATCCTGAATCAAAACCTAAACCAGGTCAGAAGACTGTTCAAACAACTAGATTATCCACCAGACAAGCTAATATGGGAGCTAAGGGCCACTCAAAACAACCTCATTTCCTCCTCTCTGTCTCCAGGGAGTAGCAAGTTTGTGTAATCTGTGTTTCATAGAACATACAACAGTACAGGAACAGGCCTTTCGGCTCACAAAATGTTTCTCTCTCCCTCAAGTGCTAATGCACAATACACCACGGGTTTTAGAGAGTAGAATCATATGGCACAGAAACAGGCCCTTTGGCCCAACTTGCCGGTGCTGACCAAGATGCCCCATCTACACTAGTCCCACCTACCCACGTTTGGCTCACATTCCTCTAAACCTTTTCTATCCATGTGTGTCTAAATGCCTTTAAAATGTTGTTATAGTACCTGCCTTAACTACCTCCTCTGGCAGCACGTATGAAAAAATTGCCCCTCAGGTTCCTATTAAATCTTTCCCCTCTTATCTTAAACGTATGTCCTCTAGTTCATGATTCCACTACTTTGGGTAAAAGACTCCATGCATTCACCCATCTATTCCCCTCATGATCTTATACACCTCTATAACATAACCCCTCAGACTCCTGCGCTCCAAGGAGTAAAGTTCCTAGCCTGTCCAACTTCTCCCCATAGCTCAGGCCCTTGAGCCCTGGCAACGTCCACGTAAATCTTCTCTGTACTCTTTTCATTTTATCAGCCTCATTCCTATAGCAGGGTGACCACAATGAGCGCAATACTCCCAATGCAGCCTTACCGATGTGTTTTCACCTGCTTCCTTCACACAGTTTGAGCTGGTGTGCTCGGACGCCTGGAAGGTGGATCTGACTCAAGCCTGCCTCAACCTGGGCTTCATGGTGGGGACGATTATCATGGGCTACGCGGCGGACATGTAGGTAGCTCCGCAACCCCTATATCACCACAGCGACTGTGGTTGACTGTCAGCTTTGTTTAGTTTTGTTTATTTAGTTTAGAGATACAGCGTGGAAACGGCCCACCGGGTCCGCGACACCAACGATCTCACATACACTAGTTTTATCCTACACACTAGGAATAATTTACAATTTTACCGAAGCCAATTAACCTACAAACCTGTACGTCTTTGGGATGTGGGAGGAAATCGGAGCACCCAGAGAAAACCCATGCAGTCACAGGGAGAACGTACAATATCTGTAGAGATAGCACCAGTAGTCAGGATTGAACTCGGATCTATGGACCTGTAATGGCCCTGTCTCACGGTGCGAGTCCACCCACGAGTGATCCCAAGTGAAAGAAAAAATCACACTCGTGGTTGTCTACGAGATTCCAAGTTTATGTTCACGAGTTTAAATGAGTTCCCACGTGTACGTCTAAGTTTGCGGTTTACTTCTCATTTCTGCGATGTACCAAGTTCCTCCCCCGAGTTACTCTTGAGCCAACCGTGAACGAAGGCCTGTTTTAAGTATCAAATAGAGGAGCTGGACAGCATCTCATACAGTAAGTATATTCTGATTCAGTATTGAAAGTTATTCAATTTCAGAACTTAAAAAAACTAGGCAGGATCTCGGCCCCGCACTCGCTGCCATTGTGCAGCAAGGAGGCGGTGGCGGCGAAGCAACAGTGTTAAAGAAGACAGCTCCATCCTGCGGCTTTGAGTTAAAGATAGAATTCAGCATGGCCGCATTTATTGATATGACCTACAAAGGGAAAATGCGCACTATCCAGTGCCAGAGCGTTTCTCTCTGCTTCATATACGTGGGAATTCCCTCAGTATGGTCACTCAGTGGGACAGGCAGCATCTCTGGAAAGAAGGAATGGGTGAAGGGATGACGTTTCCAAAATTCTGCTGCGTCTTTGTGTTACTCCAGCACTGCGTGTTCACTTTTTGTCAACCAGCATCTGCCCTTTCTTGTGTATGACATTATTTGTATCCGTGGCAGTTGTTTGTCGCTCCCTTCAGTTTCCCAGGGGGTCAGGACGGGACTGGAGTTGGGAGGGAAAGGTGGGGGGGGGGTGAGGGGAGGGGGGGAGGGGAGAGGGGGGGGGAGTGGGGGGGGAGGGGAGGGGAGTGGGGGGAGGGGGGGGAGAGAGTGGGGAGGAGGGGGGGTTGGGGTGACTTAGTGCGGGAGACAAGTGTAGGAGAGGTGTACTGACTGTGTGGGCAGACACTTTGGTAGTGATTGCCCACCAGTCTCAAAAGCCGCTGTGTCTCCCTGTCCCTGGGATAGCAGGGGGCGATCAAACAGCACAATACCCCCCCCCACCCCCCTCCACGCCAACACGAAGGGCAACGATCCCAAGGCTTTAGCGTCAGAAACAGCGGGCAGGCGACAATCACCCGCCATAACGCGAGAGAGATCATGCACTATTGTAGGTCTCCTTTGCACATCGGTGTTTCTGTCTTTCTCCATCTCATTGTTGGCCCTGTCTGTCGCCACCCCCACCCCCACCCCTCTGCTTCCCGGCCATGTGTGTGACCCCTCCCCTCTCCAGCTCCCTGCCCATTGCACCGGGCGCGGGAGCTTCACACCGTCTTCATGTCGGCGACGCCAGCAGGTCAGTGCCCGTCGCCCCGGGGCAGGTGCTCGGGGGCTCTCTCCCAGCGTGGGGTGGGGGGGGGGGGGGGAGGGGGATGGGAGTCAGCTCTGCCACACCATGGGCCGCCGCCAACCAAGCCACCCGTCCACGTCCACACGCTCGGTAGAACAGGAGCTGAAACTGGGAACTGTACCGCCTTGCCCCCTCCCTCTGCAACTGCAAACAACCCCACTCTCCTGCTCACCTAACCCGCCCAACCCTTCTCTTTGGGTATTGAAGGCGCTTCTGGTCTGCAGTGTGCAATAGTCACCAAAATACACTGCATCTTTAGAAAGGAAAAATACAAAATATGTCAATCCCACTGGATAGGCCTTAGTCATGGTGCTGTACAACACGGAAACAGGTCCTTCGGCCCAGCTTGGCTGTGCCGTCCAACTTGGCGTCTTGGGGTAGTCCTATTTGCCTGCATGTGGCCCATAGCCCTCTAAACCCTTCCCATCCATTTATCTGTCGTTAATAACCTCAAGAAGATTCCTGCTTCAGTTTCCTGGGTCCAACTCAGAGAGAAGTCTAAAGAAGGAACTGCAGATGCTGGAAAATCGAAGGTACACAAAAATGCTGGAGAAACTCAGCGGGTGCAGCAGCATCTATGGAGCGAAGGAAATAGGTAACGTTTCGGGCCGAAACCCTTCGTCTCCCCTCTTTCCAGGGTTAATCGCTCCACTGCTTATAATGCTCTCTGCATTATGAAGTCCTCGACAGTGAACCCCATGGGCAATCACTACCCAAGTGTCTGCCCACACAGTCAGTACACTTGTCTCCCGTACTAAGTCACCCCAACCTCCCCTCCCCTCCCCCCCTCCCCACCCTCCCTCCTCCCCCCCTCCCTCCTCCCCCCCCCCCCCACCTTTCCCTCCCAACTCCAGTCCCGTCCCGACCCCCCTGGGAAACTGAAGGGAGCGACAATCAACTGCCATGGATACAAATAATGTCATACACAAGAAAGGGCAGATGCTGGTTGACAAAAAGTGAACACACGGTGCTGGAGTAACACAAAGACGCAGCAGAAATTTGGAAACGTCATTCCCGTCACCCATTCCTTCTCTCCAGAGATGCTGCCTGCCCGCTGAGTTAAAGAGTGCCCACGGTAGACTCACGAATCACTAAGGTAAACTCACGGGCTACTACGTTCTTACAACGAGTTTAAATGTTTCAATTTTTAACTTCAAGAGTAAATTTGACTCGTGGAAATCTTTAAACATGTTTAAAGTTTTTCAAGAGTTAACAAGTTTCCCGGGTACCTGCCGTTAGCGCCACGAGTCGCTAAGTTGCGTCCACGAGTTCCGACGTTCCAGCTACGTTAATTGTACGTGATTACCATGAGTTTAATTTGTTTTAAACTCGGGGTCACTCGTGGGTCGACTCGCACCGTGAGACAGGGGTTTAAGGCAGCAACTCTACCTTTGCGCCACCCATAGTGCGTATTCTCACAATCTAATCTTTACATTATTTACTTTTTAGGTTTGGTCGGAAATTCAGCTTCTTGTCTGCAACATTAGTGACTGCGGTGTTGGGGCTTATTGTGGCCTTCGTGCCAAACTACACCTGGTTTGTGATCTTCCGAACTTTCCAGGGCGTGTTCAGTAAAGGCTGCTGGCTGTGTGCATACGTCTTCAGTAAGAGTCTTACTCCCACCTGCTTATTTGTAATGGAAGAGCTGGTTGCTCTGAGGTAGCGCAGTAACAGGTATCACTGGGGACAATGTTGTGGTGCAATGTTATGTGGAATCAAGCACAAAACACAAAGTCTTGGAGGAACTCGGTGGGTCAGGCAGCATCTGTAGAGGGAATATTTTCAAGATAAAACAGAAATTCTAAAGTTGATATACTGCTCGTCAGGAGGGGAATTGACAGGCGCCATTTTGGGTCGGGACCCTTTTTGCCTCACTCCTTCCCCCCCCCCCACCTCTATTTTCCAGCTTTCCCCCTCAACTAAAGTAGCGTCTCGACCCGAAGCATTGCTTGTCCATTCCCTCTGCAGATGCTTCCTGACCCATTGAGTTCCTCCAGCACTTTGTGTTCATGTAAATATTCATTATATTAGCTGCATTTCAACTTAAGAATCTGTGATTTATCTTGTCAATATTTGTTTGTATAAAACATGTTATTTCTAACCAGCAGACTTTTCTCCTTGAATATTTATGTTCATACAAAATGTTCCCCTTGGTTTAAGTGTCAGAATGTGGTGCTTTTTTTAATGAACTGTACCACCTCTGGCCTTTGTTTAATTGTAAATGAAAATCAAAATGCTGGAAATCTGAATTAAAAGAGGAAAATACTGAAAATGCTCAGTGTCCTCGCGGGTCGGAGCCCGCGGCCGCTGGAGTCAAGGGAGCCTGGGTCAAAGGAGCCAGTGGCTGGGGCCTGTGTCGGCACCATGGAGGCATTCAGAGAGGAGATAGTGGAGGGGTTGGTGTGACGGTCGATGGTGGAGAGGTCGGTGTGACGGTCGATGGTGGCGCGGATCAATGGACGAGGACAGACCACCTGGGAGTGAGGATGCCGATGCTGGGGGAACGAACAATGGGGACCCGGCGTGGGTAGACCGCTGTGAGGGAGAGGGAGGGGGAAGAACAAATGGGGACCCGGCGTGGGATACTTCGTAACTTCGTAAGCGCCCTCTATGTGGCAACTATTTGCACACCTTGGATATGCAAAGAATTTCACAGTGACTTGTCACATGTGACAATGAAGCATTCAAGCATTCATTCATGCATCAGGCAACATCTGTGGAGGGAGATAATATCTACACGACCTCCATAACTATGATATACTGTCGAGTTTGCTTTGTTTGCACTACTGAGCAGTTTTTTGCACTATTATGGTCTGATTACCTAGTATTACTGATTAGTAATTTATTGTATTATTGATTTTATATATTTATTTGTTTTGCATTTATGAGCCTGTAAAGCTGCAGTAAGTAAGAATCTCCTTTCCTTGACAGTACATGTGACAATTAAACACTCATGACCTCTCAGGTGTAGACTATTGTCTCTTCCCTTTTCTGGTGAAGGGCCCCTCCACAGATGCTTCCTGGCCTGCTAAGTTCCTCCAGCACTTTGTGTCTTGCTCAAGGTTCCATCGTCAGCAGTTCCTTGAGTCTCCACGTTAAGACCGTGGTTTATCATCGAGGGGTGTTTTTGTTTCAGTCACAGAGCTGGTGGGGCTGGAGTACCGAAGGACTGTGGGCATCCTGTACCAGGTCTGCTACAGCACCGGCATGATGTTGCTTCCGGCCGTGGCCTATCTCCTTCCCGACTGGAGGAACCTGCAGCTGGCCACCACCATTCCCAACTTCCTCTTCCTCGCCTACTACTGGTAATGTCCGCAGAGGGTCGGGGGCACCCGAGGGGGCAATGCACATCTGGCTGAGCAACACGGATGTTCCCTGACCTGCTGAGTTAGAACATAGGACATAGGGCTAGAACATGGGACTAGAACATGAATGCAGCAGTGGAACCTAGAACATAGAACAGTACAGCACACGGACAGGCTCCTCTGCCTTCAATGTCCATGTCGAACATGATGCCAAGTTAAACTAATCTTCTCTGCATGCACATGATCCATACCCCTCAGCCTCTGCATATCCGTGTGCCTATCTAAAAACCTCTTAAATACCACTATTGTACCTCACTCCACCACCACCCCCCGGCAGCATGTTTTGGGCACCAACACCCCGTAAAATACTTGCCCTGCATATTTTGTTTAAACTTTGCCCCTCTCACATTAAAGCTATTCACTCTAGTTTTGGACATACTACTCCTATCAAAAGGTTCCGACTCTCATAATTTTATACACTTCTATCAGGTGACCCCTCAATGGCGTTGCAGGGAAAACAATCTCTCCCTGTTGCTAATATCCCCTAATCCCAGCAGCATTCTGGTAAACCTCTTATGCACTCTGACCAAAGCCTCTTTTAATGGGGCGATCAGGATTGGCAACAGCGTTCCCCCGGCATTTGTGTTCTGTTCAAGATTCCAGCGTCTGCAGGTCCTTGTGTGTCCAGTAATGTGTGATCCATTCGCAGGTTAATCCCAGAGTCTCCCAGGTGGCTACTGTCTCAGAACAAGAATGCACAGGCCATGGATGTGGTGCAGAAGATGGCCAAAAGGAACGGGAGCAGTCTCTCCCAAAAATACGAGGTGAACATCAACCCTCAGTTAACTCTTCAAAGCTTTCATTTATTTAGGCTTAGGTTTATTATTGTCTCCTGTACAGAGGTACAGTGAAAAGCTTTGTTTGGCATGCTGTCCAAACAGATCAGATAACACCATATTTAAATACAATCAAGCCAAACTCAAGTCCAATAAGTCGAGCAAAGGGGAAGATACAGAGTGCAGAATATAGTTCTCAGCATTGTAGCGCATCAGTTCTGGAGACAAAGTCTGATGTCCACAGTGGGGTAGAGGTGAATCGGACAGTGCCCTAGGTTGTGAATTTGTGGAATTCTCTGCCTCAGAAAGCAGTGGAGGCCGATTCTCTGGATGCTTTCAAGAGAGAGTTAGATAGAGCTCTTAAAGATAGCGGAGTCAAGGGATATGGGGAGAAGGCAGGAACGGGGTACTGATTGGGGATGATCAGCCATGATCACAGTGAATGGCGATGCTGGCTCGAAGGGCCAAATGGCCTACTCCTGCACCTATTGTCTCTTGTCTATTGTTCAGAAGCCTGATAACATAGGGAAAGAAGCTGTTCCTAAATCGAGGTGTGCACTTTCAAGCTTCTGTACCTTCTGCCTGATGGGAGCAGGGAGAAGGGGGGATGGTTGGTGTGGGACATGTCGTTGATTATGTTGGCTGTTTTTCCGAGCAGTGTGAAGTGTAGATGGAGTCAATGGTGGGGAGTCTGATGTGTGTGATAGACTGGGCTACATCTACAACTCTATGCAATTTCTTGGGGTCTTGGGCAGAGCTGTTCATAAACTATATCTCGCTGGTTGTGTGAGATGGGGCTGAGGTTAAAGAGAAGTGCATCGTTGGACACAAAATGCTGGAGTAACTCTGTGGTCCAGGCAGCATCTCTGGAGGGAAGGAATGGGTGACTTTTCGGGTCGAGACCCTTCTTCAGACTTCAGACCTTCTTCAGACCGATCAGTCCATCAGTGGAGTTGCCTAAATGCGCCCCTCTCATTTGAGGATAAAACACATCTAACCTGGCGTGGAGAGCTTCACTTGGCCGGACCTGAGGTTGAGGATGTGGCAGATTCTGATCATGTTTAGGCAGATGAGATTAGTTTATCTAAGCATCATGTTTGGCACAGACATTGTGGGCCTGTCCTGTGTGGTACTGTTCTATGTTCTAGTAGAGGAGGTGGCTCCAAGCGGCAGAAATGGATTGGATGTGGTTGAGAATTTTATGCTTGACCTACTGAATACTCCCATCACTTTCCTCCAGAGAGCAGTGACCGATGTCCTGAGCCTGTCTGACCCGGTGACTTTAACTTCCTTTCTGTCTAGAAAGTTGAGGAGAATACAGAAGACTTGGGCCGCCCATCATTCGTAGACCTGGTCCGAACTCCTCAGATAAGGAAACACACTCTGATCTTGATGTACAACTGGTGAGATGGTGCTTCTGTAATTGTTTCATCCCCAGGAGGGTTATTGGGACAAGTCAGCTGCTCTGTCAATGAGTCTTCAGCCTCTCAAGCCCCCAAAACCTCTGAGCGTTGGAGCTGGTGTTTGGGACATGAGAAGTGAACATGGGGACAAAGGGGCCTTCAAGTCAGCGAGCATGTTCTCCCTTGCCACAGGAGGGAAGGGGGTTGCTAATGTGGACCTGGGCACTAGTGGGACGGGTTAGGAGGGAAACATAGAACAGAACATAGAACATAGAGCATAGAAGCACAAGAACAGGCCCTTCTGCCCACAATGGCTGTGCTGAACATAATGCCTAGACTAACTCTTGTCTTTTAGATAAGCACATGGATATGCAGGAAATGGAGGTATATGGATCACTTGCAGGCAGATAGTTTGGTTTACTTTATTGTCACGTGTACCAAGCTACAGTGAAAAGCTTTTTTGTTGCGTGCTATCCAATCAGCGGAAAGACTATACATGATTACAATCAAGCGGTCGACAGTTTACAGATATAAGATAAATGAAATGACATTTCTGTTGGAGTAGAGGCTTAAAAGAGTAGAGTGATTGTAAATATGGTAATGAGTGATTGCAGATCGGCTTCTAGGACCAGCTGCAGAGAGTCGTCTAGCTCGGGCGCCATTTTTACTAGGAGCTGAGAAGTGTTGGTCTTGGCATCATGTTCGGCACAGACATTGTGGGCTGAAGTGGCTTTTCCCGTGTTGGACTGTCCTATGTATATATGAGAGGAGGTTGTGCAAGGTGCCAGAAGTGGAATGGATGAGTAGTTGGGATGTGGGAATTGAAACTGAAGGGGAGAGAGGTCTCTGCTGAACTTGGGGGCATCAACTTAAAACATAAGACGGGGTGCGATTTAATTGCCAGGACACTGCCTTGTCACGCAGATGTCACATAAAAGTGAAACCAAGTTGGATTCATGGAATCATAAAACAGACATAGGATCGATGTGTTGAAAGGAAGGGTTGAGAGGCATGGGTGAAATGCTGGCTAATTTAAGTATCTAAAATGATGAAGGGCATGGATATTTTTAAGGTGGAGGTTGACAGATTCTCGATTAGTAAGGGTGTCAGGGGCTATGGGGAGAATGCAGGAGAATGGGGTTGAGAGGGAAAGATAGATCAGCCATGATTGTATGGCGGAGTGGACTCAATGGGTCGAATAGCCTAATTCTGCTCCTATAATTAATGAACTTCGATAGGGTAGCCAGTTAGCACCTTTTATCCAGGGTGGAAATGTCAAAGACCAGAGGACATAACTTTATGGTGAGAGGGGCAAAGTTTAGAGATGTGCAAGGCATATTTCTTTTACCCTAATGATCACCCTACTAACCTGACGTACCCCCTCTCCAGGTTTGCCTGCGCCCTGGTCTACCAAGGTCTGGTCATGCGCTTGGGGACGCTGGGTGGAAACATCTACCTTGACTTCTTCATCTCCGGAGCCGTGGAAATCCCAGCAGCGATCCTCATCCTTCTGGTCATCGAGAGGATTGGGCGCCGCCTCCCCTTCGCTACTGGCGGGCTCGTGTCGGGGGCATCCTGCCTGATCGCAGCCTTCATACCCGAGAGCAAGTACCCCAGGGACCATGGTACCGTTCAGGCTGATGAGGATCAGGAGGCACCAGTCATTGAGGGGGATATGTGTGGTAGAGCAGAGCATAGAGCATAGAGCATGGAACAGTACAGCACAGAGTCCCTTCGGCCCACAATGTATGTGCCAAACATGATGCCAAGACCAACACTTATGTGCCTGCACATAATTCATATCCCTCCATTCCCTGCATATCCCGGTGCTTATCCAAAAGTCTCTTAAATGCCACTATCATATCTGCCTCATCCAGCACCTCCTCTGGCAGCAAGTTCCATGCACTCACCACTCTGTGTTTAAACACTTGTCTCGTACATCACCTTTCAACTTTGCCCCTCTCACCTTAAAGCTATGCTCTCTCGTATTTGATAATTCCACCCTGGGAAAAGGTTCTGACTGTCTACCCTATCTATGCCTTTCATAATTGTATATGCCTCTATAAGGTCTCAACCTCTGGTGCTCCAGAAAAAAACAATCCAAGTTTGTCCAACCTCTCCTTGTAGAACTCCTGTCTGAAGAAGGGTCCTAATCTGAAACATCACCTGTCCATGTTCTCCAGAGATGATGCTGATTACTCCAGCATTTTGTGTCTTTTTTGTAAACCAACGTCTGTACTTCCTTGTCTCTCCTTGTTACTAATACTCTAATCATAAATCTCCTCTGCACCCTTTCCAAAGCCTCCACATTCTTCCTGTAATGGGGCGACTAGAACTGCAAGCAATACTCCAAATGTGACCTAACCAAAGTCCTAGAAAGCTGCATCCTGACTTCCTGACTGATATACTCAATAGCCTGATCAATGAAAGCACAGCTACCATATGCTTTCTTTACACCTCGATCTACTAGTGTTGCCACAGTCAGGGAGTTGTGGGCTTGACCCTTTCATCAGACGTTCACCATATCAGCAAGAACAGATCAGGAAGCCGTTCAGCCCATTGCCCTTGTGCTTGCCTTTTGAAAGTAGCTGCCAACCAGTCCACCACCCTGACCGCTTTTGCAGTTCTTTCTCTTTAGGAGTTTGATACATGTCCTGCCCCATTGCTGGAGTTGTTCTTGAATATATTTCCTATTAATGGGCAGTGCGTTGGAGATCGTAACTTGAGTAAAGATTGTTCCTTTATCATTCATCCAACCAACCCCTCCTCAGACCGATTCTTCTTGGAAGTTATTGTATATCTTACTTGGTTACTGGCCTTCCTAACATCGAGCATCTCAAATATCTTACTTCAATCTCTTTGTTGTGGACACGACATAGGCAGATATCCCACTGTCCCTGAACAACACATGCCCCTCCACCCTGATATCCCCTCTCCCGATAGAACCATTGAGACATCCTGTGGTGTGTTTGGTGGTGGGACGTCAGTGAGAGAGAGTGATGTGCCATAGTACCATCTCGCCACAGGCAGTACCTGCATCATATTACAAGCAAAGCAGCTCGTAAAATTGTCCTGATAATTTACCCAGTAAGAAGAGAAGACCAAAGGAATTAGGAGCAAGAGCCAGCCATTCGGTCAGTCACAGAGATGTACAGCAAAAAAACAATCCCTTCAACCCACCTTGTCCATACCAACCAAGTTGGCCTACTGTGCTGGTCCCTGTTGGATAGGCATGCGGATATGCAAGGAATGGAGGAATATGGATTATGTGCAGGCAGATGAGAGTTGGTCTTGGCATCATCTTCGGCACAGACATTGTGGACCAAAGGGCCTGTTTCATTTGCTCACATTTGGCTCACAGCCCTTTAAACCCTACTATTCATAAATCTGTCCAAATGACTTAAAAGTCGTAATTGTATCCGTTTCTCTCGCTTCTTCTGGCAGCTCATCACAGAAATTGCTGAACCAAAGCCCTATAAAATTGCAACTTGACTTGCTTATGCTTATACACAATGCCCTGACCAATGAAGGCACATAGGCAGATATATATGAAGGCAGAATATCATCTCCTTGCCCAGGTGGAGAGAATCCGTGTTCTATCCACGGGGCATCAGAAGTGCCAACCACTCGCACAATAACCCCATTAGTCTGAAGAAAGGTCCCGACCCAAAACGGTACTCCATGGATGCTGCCTGCCCAGTGAGTTACTCGAGCACTTTGTGTCTATCCCATTAATCTCCCTGGAGATTTAGTTTTAAGTTTAATGATACAGCATAGAAATAAGCCATTTGACCCACCAAGTCCATGCCGACCTTTGATTACCCATACACAAGTTCTACCTAATCCCACTTTGTCATCCACTCCCTACACATCAGGGGCAATTTATAGAGGGAAATTAACCTACAAACCGACACACACACACACACACACACCCCGCAAGATTTGCATGTCTGACCAGTCAAATCTAAATCCTGGGCCAAATGACACAAGCTGGGACCAGTAGTTGCTGATGAAGGATACGGGTTTTGGAAAGCACTGTTTTCTCTAATCCTACCTTCCTGCATCTTCCCTCTGCAGGTGTCAGCTGGTTAGCGACGGCAATCGCATTTGTCGGTAAACTGGGCATCACCATAAGCTTCGAAATGGTGGTGTTTGTAAACGCTGAGTTATACCCGACTTTTATCAGGTATGTATGAGTGGGAAGTTATTCCATACGGAGCAAAGCGTTAATGAACCGTTAGTTATTCAGACGTCATAGGTTCACAGAAGACCATCAGCTCGGTGAAAGACGATCTTTGGTCTGCCCAAAACCTGTTTTGTTTTCCTTAACAAGGCGCTTTTATTACAGATTCATAATTTACAACTCGTAAGTTATAGAAGCAGAATTATGCCATTCGGCCCATCAAGTCTACTTCACCATTCAATCATGCCTGATCTCTTTCCCTCTCAACCCCATTATCCTGCCTTCTCCTTTAGTACTCTGGAGTATTACACTAATCAAAACTGCTATTCATGCAGAAGCAAAGATCTGTAGATGCTGCTTATCCATGTTCTCCACAGACGCTGCCTGACCTGCTGAGTTACTGTAGTTCATTTAGAGATACAGCGAGGGAACTGGCCCTTCGGCCCATTGAGTCCACGCTGATCAGGGATTCCCGTACACTAGCACTATCCTACGCACGAGGGACCATTTACAATTTTACCAAAGCCAATTAAACCACAAAATTGTACATCTTTGGAGTGTATGAGGAAGCAAGAGTGCAGGGAGAACGTACTGTACAAACTTTGTACACACAGCACCCGTAGTCAGGATTGAACCTGGCAGGAGCTCTACCACTGCGTCACTGTGTAGCCCCTTAAGGTACTGAAAGTTACTCCAGTACTTTATCTCTTTTTCGGCTATTCATGTAGTTTGCAAACATCGTCCATCAGATTACAATGTTGTCAGCCGTATCCACCGCACACTCGAGTCCCTGCAGCGACCAACGTTCACGGAAGGCCTCCAAAGACCAATGAACACCGCGTTTTCCCTCTCCAGAGACACGTGCAGGCACCGATATAAGCCTGGAAGTGGGGCAGGCAGTCGACTAAGGTAGAACCCTTGACTGCACGGTGCCTCGAACTGGTTGGTCTCCCAACAGAGCAAGATGTCCATCAGGGAATGAAGCTCGGTGCAACCAACGCACAGGCTCTTTGGGGGAGGACTACAATTTAGGGTCCTTCCGCTGCTGGACATTGCGGGACCGTCTGCTGGGGACACCCCTCAAACACGGGAAGGGAGATCACCCCAGGGGGGCACTTAAGTGGTAAGGGGGGTTTCTTCAAACTTATTTGCTCGCAATTAAAAAAAAAATCCTTGGCATTCATGAGGCACAGTGGCATTCATGAGCCACTGCCTCACATCACCAGAAACCAAGGTTCGATTCTGACCTTGGATGCTGTTTATGTGGAGTTTGCACATTCTTCCTGAAATCAGGTGCTTCAGATTCCTCCCACATCCCAAAGACGTGTGGGTTTACAGGTGAATAGACCTCAGTAAATTATCCGTGGTGTGCAGGGAATGGATGCAAAAGTGGGATAACATAGAACTAGTGTGAACAGGTCAATGATCGATGTAGTCAGAAGGGCCTGTTTCCATGCTGTACCTCAAAACTAAACTGCAGAAGAGGTTTTCCAGAATGCTGCCTGGATTACAGGGTGTTACCTGCAAGGAGAATAAAGGCAGAAAGTTCTGGAGTAACTGAGTGGGTCAGGCATCATCTCTGGAGAATATAGATGGGTTGGAAGCAACTTAGAACAATGCTGTATCTCAAAACTAAACTAAAGTTCATAAGTCATGGGAGCAGAATTTGGCCATTCAGCCCATCGAGTCTACTCCATCATTCAATCCTGGCCGATCTATCTGTCCCTCACTTTGCCTTGTCCCCATAATCCTTGACACCCTTACTAATCAAGAATCTGTCAATTTCCGCCCAATGACTTGGCCTCTACGGCCGTCTGTGGCAATGAATTCCACAGATGCACCATCCTAAACTAAACAATACTGAGTACGACACAATTAAGTGTATTGACACTGAGAATGTATGAAGAGTTTTTGCACAGTTTTTATTTCAAATATATTTTTTATTGTGAATAATGTTTATTTTTGAGGTTAAATAAATGTACGCCTTTATTTTGTTGTCTGGTGGTAGGGATGACCTTTTGCTCAATGCTCATGGACTTGTTGCCCTTGCAGAAACCTGGGTGTGTCTGTCTGCTCTACCCTGTGTGACGTTGGAGGGATTGTGTCTCCGTTCATCGTCTACCGTCTGGCTGATGTCTGGGCAGGATTGCCACTCGTGGTTTTTGGTGAGACTCCCGCTCACTGGCAGCTTCAAACAACTTCAATGCTTTAGAACATAGAAACAAGGAACTGCAAATGCTGAATTACAAGATGTGGCTCTCTCTCTCTTGTAGCCCTCCTGGATGTGCCTATTTCACCCCCCCCCCCCCCCCGCCCCTTCCTTCCACCTACATTCCTCCAGCTTAACAATTTGCATCTTCAATCCTCTTCGCACACATTTCTTTTCATCTCTGGCCCTTGTCCAACCATAGTGTGTAGGAAGTGGGAGAGAAAGTGGGATAACATAGAACTAATGTGAATGGGTCAGGGTGGACTCGGTGGGCCAAAGGGCCTGTTTCCATGTTGTATCTCCAAATTAAGCAAAATCCTTCCAGTGTACTTTAATTCCTTGGTTTGCCAGGTTCTCACTGAACGTTCCCTGTCTGCGTCTGTTTCAGGGGTGATCGGGCTGATTTCCGGGGGCCTGGTGCTGCTTTTGCCCGAGACAAAGGGGTTGACTTTGCCCGACACTATTGAGGATATCGAGAACATCGGCCGGTGAGTGCCCGGCCACTGTGGCAATGTGCGCGGCATCTGGTGTCGCAAACGTTCATCGGGGTTCGATCCTGACTACGGGTGCGTCTGTACAGAGTTTGCACATTCTCCCTGTGACCGTGTGGGTTTTCTCCAGGTCCTCTGGCTTCCTTCCACACTCTAAAGATGTACAGGTTTGTAGGTTAATTGGCTTCTGTAAATTGTAAATTGGCCCGAGTGTGTAGAGTAATGCCAGTATACGGGGTGATTACAAGGACTCGTTGGGCTGCATCTCTAAAGTCTAAACAAAGTAGTTCAGTCACCCCTTCAGTCCCAGATCGTGCTCTATAATCTGCTCAAGGACTCCTTCCTTGTTCTGCTTCAACTTACCCTCCACTGTTAAGGAAAATGTGGATGTATTCCATCCATAAGTTCCCTTAGTGTCTTTTCCCAAATCCCGATCTCCAGTGGGATACTGGATCACTGTAAGATTTAGGATTAAGTTTAGGTTTATTATTGTAGTACGTACCGAGGTACAGTGAAAAACTTTGCTGTGCATGCCATCCAATCAGATCAGATAATGCCATATATAAATACAATCAAGCCAAACTCAAGTACAATAGGTAGAGCAAAGGGGATGATACAGAGTGCAGAATATAGTTCTCAACATGGTAGCGTTCCAGAGACAATGTCCAATGTCAACAATGCATCAAGATGAATTGGAAAGTGCCCTAGCTTATGGAAGGACTGTTCAGAAGCCTGATAACAAAGGGGAAGAAGCTGTTCCTGAGTCTGCTGGTGCACACTCGTGCTTCTCTATCTTCTGCCCGATGGGAGCGGGAAGAAGAAGGAATGACGGGTTGCTTTAGTTTTAGGTTTATTATATTATATTGTCACGTACAGATGTACAATGAAAAGCTTTGTTTTACATGCTATCCAATCAAATAAGGTAATACTCTACATAAATACAATCAAGCTAAACTCAAGGTAGGTAGAACAAAGGGGAAGATACAGAGTGCAGAATATAGATCTCAGCATTGTTGCGCATCAGTTCTAGAGAGAATATCCAATGTCCACAATGGGGTGGAGGTGAATCGGTCAGTACCCTGGCTTATGGAATGACCATTCAGAAGCAGAATAACAGAGGGGAAGAAGAAGTTCCTGAGTCTGGTAGTGGTGCTTTCAAGCTTCTGTACCTTTTACCGGACGGAACTGGGAAGAAGAAGGAATGACCTGGGTGGGACAAGTGTTTGATTATGTTGGCTGCTTTTCAAAAGCAGCGTGGTGTAGATGTAGTCAATGGTGGGGAGTCTGGTCTGTGTGATGGACTGGGCTACATCCACAACTCTCTGCAATTTCTTGCGGTCTTGTCCTCGTATGCGATTACACCAGGATATTATTCCACTAGTTGTCAAGCTGAGTCTAGACTTTACTTTAGAGATGCAGCACGGAAACAGGCCCTTCGGCCCACTGGATTTGCACCGACCAGCGATCATCCTGTACACTAACCTACACACGCTGTGGACAATTAACATACAAACCTGTACATCTTTGGGATGTGGAAGGAAACCAGAGCACCTGGAGTAAACCCATGTGGTCACAGGGAGAGCATACAAACTCTGTACAGACAGCACCCGTAGTTAGGATTGAACCCGGTTCTCTGGCGCTGTAAGGCAGCAGCTCTAACGTTGTGCCACTGGGACTCCAGATGCCTCCTGCTGGGATTGTCCTGAGCAGCTGGGTCACTGCTGCTCCCGCCTCGGAACTGAGATTGCTACCACTGAACTCAGCGGTCACCTCAACAAAGTAGGTGCTCAGACCAGGGAGAGTGACAGCCACAATATTGGGGAACACCAGCAGGGGTCAGCACTGGCTCAGCCAGCACTACATCCCAAGAAGTCCAAACCTAGTCTCCTGTTTGGTCTCCACTCATTGCCTTTTTGAGGCAGCACCTCCTGCAGATCCATTCAATGGTGGGGAGATCAGTACCTGCGATGGAAGGGGCAGAGTGCTATCTATTAGGAGTCTGTACATTCTCCCTGTGACCACGTGGGTTTTCTCCAGGTGCTCCGATTTCTTCCCCATTCCCAAAGTCATGCAGGTTTGTAGGTTAATTGGCTTCTATAAATTGTCCCTAGTGTGTAGGGTAGGCTGTGTACGGGGTGATCGCAGGTCATTGCGGACCCGGTGGGCCGAAGGGTCTGTTTCTGCACTGTCTCAGTGCACAATTGATAGTATTTCTCTGTATCTCCTCTGTTCCTGGGTGTTTGAGTCACCTGCAGCAATGGTGGAGAAATGGAGATGAGGAGGGTGGGAGAGATAGAGGGCGGGACTTAAAGAGGTGCATAAAATAATGAGCGTAAAAGATAGGGTGAATGCACAGAGTCTTTTACCCAGGGTAAGGGAATCAAGAACCAGAGGACATAGGTTTAAGGTGAGGAGGGGGTGGGGGGTGAGGTAGGAACCTGAGGGGCAGAGGGTGGTGGTTATATGGAACAAGCTGCCAGAGGAGGTGTCAGAGGTTGTGGGGAGAAGGCAGGAGAATGAGGTTGAGAGGGAAAGATAGATCAGCCATGATTGAATGGCGGAGGAGACTTGATGGACTGAATGGCCTAATTCAGCTCCTATGACTTATGAACTAATGATAGAACAGCCGCCAGGAGCTGAAAGGTGCCCTGCACTCAATGTTTTGAATTGCACCAGGTTGCGGGTACTGCACTAACGCTGCATTCTTTCTGCAGGCAAAAGCGAAAGGTTGCAAAGACCAGCTACCAACAAGTCATTCTGCGGACAGCTGATGCCAAGGACCATGCTTCCACGAAGATGGCCGTTGAAGTCTAAATTGAATCTTGTCTGTGCACCGGTTTCCAGCTCACCCAATGTAGTCACCTTCACCCGAACAAAACCGCCTGATGATTTCTGCTCATCCCCCTGATCGCGTAACATGAACATTGAAGTCTTTTGTCAATCATGTCCACTTAACCTTCCATATTATACGAGGAATATAAAATTAAAAAGCATCGTTAATGCCTTCTGCCAAATTCAATGTATAATATAAAGAATGTTGTTGGAAAGTTGCTTTGAGAAGAAATTGATGTGCATTTTAGAGTCATAGTCATATCACACAGAAACAGGCCCTTCGGCCCAACTTGTCCATGTGACCATGATGCCCATCTACACTAGTTCCACCCGCTCTCATTTGGCCCATATCCCTTTAAACCTTTCCTATCCATGTATCTGTCCAAATGTCATCGGAATGTTGTTATTGGACCTGCCTCAACTACCTTCCTCGACCCGAAACATCACCTATTCCTTTTCTCCAGAGATGCTGCCCGACCCGCTGAGTTACTCCAGCATTTTGTGTCTATTTTCCCTCTAAACCTTTACTACCCATGTACCTGTCCAAGTGTCTTTTAATTGATGTTATTGTAGCTGCCTCAACTACCTCCTCTGGCAGCTCATTCCATATAACCATCACCCTATGAGTGGAAAATGTTGACCCTCAGGTTTCTATCTTTCCCCTCTCACCTTAAAGCTATGTCCTCTGGCTCTTGATTCCCCTACCCTGGATAAAAGACTGTCCATTCACCCTCTCTGTTACGCTTGTGATTTTATGCCCTGCTATTAGATTACCCCTCAGTCTCCTGTGCTCCAAGGTACAGAGTCCTGGCCTGCCCAATCTCTCCCTATAGTTCAGGTCCATGAGTCCTGGCAACATCCTAGTAAACCAAGTATTTGAGGAGGTTTAGGTTTCGCTTTATTATTATCACGTGTACCCAGGTACAGCGAAAAGCTTTGTTTTGCATGCCATCCAAACACATCAGATATACCATTCATAAATACAATCATGTCAAACTCAAGTACAATAGGTAGAGCAAAGGGGAAGATACAAAGTGTAGAATATAGTTCTCAGCATTTTAGCGTATCAGTTCCAGAGATAAAGTCCAATGTTCGCAGTGGGGTAGAGGTGAATCCGACAGTACCCTAGCTTATTGAAGGACATTCAAAAGCCTGATAAAGGAGGGGACGAAGCCATTCCTGAGCCTGGTGGTGCGCGCTTCCAAGTATATGTACCTTCTGTGGGATGGGAGTGTGGAGGAGGAGAAATGATCGGGGTGGGACAAGTCTTTGGTTATGTTTACTGCATTTCTGAGGCAGAGTGAAGTGTAGATGGAGTTAATGGTGCGGTGTCTGGGCTTTGTAATGGACTGGGCTACATCCACAACTCTCTGCATGTGACAATGTGCCATGAGTTTAATTCCATGGAGCCCATGAAAGATGAAGCAGACCGTGTGGGGAGTGATGGAGAGATCACTGTTTTACAGGGAGCGGTACTCAGAAATAGCAGCACCACTTCACACCTCTTTGCCCAACATGGTGACAGACTGATCTGAGCTGGTTTTCAAAAGTTCATGTTATAGGAGCAGAATTAGGCCATTCGACCCATCAAGTTTACTCTGCTGTTCAATCATGGCTGATCTATCTTTCCCTCTCAATCATATTCTCCTGCTTTCTCCGCATAATCCCTGACACCGGTACTAATCAAGAATCTATCCATATCCTCCTTAAAAATACCCGTTGACCTGGCCTCCATAGCCTTCTGTGGCAATGAATTCCACAGATTCACCATCCAGTGATTAAATAAATTCCTCCTCATCTCCTTTCTAAAGGTACGTTCTTTTATTCTGAGTATGGTCCTAGACTCTCCACCTAGTGGAAACATCCTCTTCACATCTACTCTATCCAGGCCTTTCACTATTTGTTTCAACTTTCAGACCATCATCAAGGAGCGATGCTTCCTTGACCTCAGCTGGAGTTTTGGCTTCAGTTTACCACCACATGTCTAAGCTGGAAGAGCTGCTGCCCCACAGTGCCAGGGACCCAGGTTCGTTCCTGACCTCGGGTGCCGTCTATGTACGTTCCCCCCCAAACCTAAACCCCCAAGGTCTCCCCGATATCAACCGATCAGCGACAACTGCCTCGCCCCACAAAGTATACTGTATTCATAATAATGTTTACGGGAAATACAATTTAGTTTAGTTTATTATTGTCATGTGTAGCGAGGTACAGTGAAAAGCTTTTTTGTTCCTTGCTATCCCGTCAGTGGAAAGCCTATGCATGATTGCAATCAGGCTGTCCACAGTGTACAGATACAGGATAAAGGGAATAACGTTTGTGCAAGATAAATTCCAGTAAAGTCCGATTAAAGAAGATCTCTGATGAGGTAGATGGAAGGTCAGGACTACTCTCTAGTTTACACTTTACTTTTAGACTTTAGAATTTGTGGTTTGGACTTTAAAGATGGTTCAGTTGCCTGATACAGCTGGGAAGAAACTCCCTGAATCTGGTGGTATCGTTGACATCTTTCTCCGTGTTCTTGGAAACAGTACTGCCTGTGGACATGTCACTTAATTAAACTCTGCAGCTAAAATGTTCAATAACAAGCAGGGAGTCTCCACAAATTAAACATTAATCTCAAGGAGAATGGTACGAGCAACCCAAGCGATGTATAATAAACATGCATGTTTCGATGCATTGGAAATATTTTTGTTAATTAGTTATTTAATAAAATGTAGAATGTGGAGTGGGGTGGGAGAGGGGTGAGGTGGAGGCCGTTTGATAGACTGTCAAGCATCATCCAATCGGGTAAAGGAAGGCAGGGGACAGTGAACTGTAGACACGAGGAACTGCAGATGCTAGTTTACAAAGGTAAGGCAGGTAAGGCAGCATCTCCTGAGAACATGGACGTGACATTTTGGGTCGGCACCCTTCTTCAGACTGATCATAGTAGGGGATGAAAACTGGAAAAGACAGGTGCCTGGTGAGTGATAGGTGGATACAGGTGAGGGGGTGGAGGGGGGGTGATTGTCAGATGGGTGGACAAAGGCAAATATGAAGAGGTGTGATATGTGAAGCCAGAGGAAGGAACATACGTTGCAGGGGAGTCAATAGTTTAGTTTAGTTTAGAAATAGCGCAGAAACAGGCCCTTCGGCCCACTGAGTCCACGCCGACCAGCGATCATCATACACTAACGCTATCCTACAAACTGGGGACAATTTACAATTCTTACCAAAGCCAATTAACCTTCAAACTAGTACATCTTTGGAATGTGGGAGGAAACCGGAGTCCCAGAGAAAACCTCAGTCATGGGGAGAAAGTACAAACTCCGTACAGACAGCACCCGTAGTCCTCTGCAAACTCTTCAAACCCAACGTCGGAGGTCAAGATTGAACCTGGGACCCCTGGAACCCTGGAGTTGTGAGGCAACAGCTCTACCAGCTGCGCCATTGTATCAGCTGGCCAGCACTTCCAGATTTTATTTCCTAGTTTTCAGCACTTATTTCCTGCCTTTTAATTCAGAATGATTCACAAGTGGTATTTTTTATTTTAAATGCGCATAAATATTGATTTTCGTGTCAATTCATTGCAAAGTTTGGAACCTTTGGGGTGGTAAGTTGGAGCCGACAAGAAAAATAACCTTTGGTTTTATTAAGTCATCTTATAATCAAATCTTGCTTTTGCCTCTACAGTGCAGCTCTCTCAGAACTAATTACCTGAATCTGTTCAATGCATTTTTCCAAGGGGTGCATTTATAGGTCAGCGCTGTTATTGAAAGATACTTTTGGCCACCCTCTCATTGTCTATATTTTCATTGCTGATATCCACCCAACACATTGCTCACGGATACAGAAGCATTGACAGAGGCTTTTTTAGTGTTAGTTTAGTTAATTGTCACATATACTGAGGTAAAGAGAAAAGCTTTTGTTGTGGACTAAACAGTCAGCGGAAAGGACAATACATGATTACATCAAGCCATCCATCGTGTACAGATACATGATAAAGGGAATAACGTTTAGTGCCAGATAAAGTCCCGTGATTATTTATCATGGCGTAGTGTCAATCTCTCCTCTCCCATCTTAGGCGTTACTGAGGTCTCGCCTCCTTGCTGAATTGCACACAGATGCACAGAACTACAGCACTGTAACAGGCCTTCGGCCCACTATGTCTGTGATGCCAATTTAGACCAAACCCAGTTGAAACAAGGAACTGCAGATGCTGGTTTACAAAAGAAAATGGCTCACGGTGCTGGAGTAACTCAACTGGTCCGGCGACATCTCTCTCTCTCGAGAATGTGGATGGGTGACGTTTTGAGGTGAGACAGTTCTTCAGTCTGAAGAAGGTTCTGACCCAAAACATCACCTATCCGCTTTCTCCAGAGATGCTGCCTGAACCGCTGAGTTACTGCTGCGCTTTTCTGTCCCTTCTAAACTAATCTAATTTGCCTTCAAATGATCCATATCGCTCCATCACCTACTTGTTCGTGTTTCTATCATATACCTCTTAAATGTTCCCACCGTATCTGCCCACCACCCTCTGTGTAAAAAATCTTGCCTCGCAAATCTCTCTTAAAATGCTCCCCCTCTCACCTTAAATCTGTGCCCTCTAGCTTCTGATATTTTCAACCCTGGGAGAAAGATTCTCATTGTCACCTTATCTATGCTTCTTATAATTTTATGTACTACTGTCGGGTCTCCCTCAGCCTCCACCTCTCAAGAGAAAACAATCCAGGTTTGACCATCCTCTACATGTACCTAATACTGTCTAATCCAAGCAGCATTCTGGCAACCTCTTCTGCACCTTCTCCAAAGTCTCCACATCCCTCTGTAGTGGGGCGAGCAGAATTGCACCCATACTCCAAATGTGGCCCGACAAAGTCCTATAAAGCTGTAGCATGACTTCCTGACTCTTGAAGATTGATAGATTCTTGATTAGATTCTTGATTAGTAAGGGTGTCAAGGGTTATGGGAGAAGGCAAGAGAATAGGGTTGAGAGGGAAAGATAGATCAACCATGGAGTAGACTTGATGGGCCGAATGGTCTAATTCTGCTCCGATAACTTATGAACATACAATGCCCTGACTGATGAAGGCAAGCATACCCATCCATCTTCTTTACCCGCCGATGTACTTGTGTTGCCACTTTCAGGGAGCTGTGGACTTGAGGTCAGGATTGAACAGGGGGTGTCCAAGGCATTGAGCAGCTCTAACCATTGTGCCACTGTGATGCACACACTAATGTACCAAAGATTGAAAACCATTTAGCCATTTATCTAAAATCAAGCAATACGCTGTATACTGTTGGATTTTTTGTTGTTGTTTTTAACAACAAAATGTTAGTGTTCATAAGTTACAGTATAGGAGCAGCATTAGGCCATTTGGCTCATCAAGTCTACTCTGCCATTCAATCATGGCTGATCTTTCTTTCCCTCTCAACCCCATTCTCCTGCCTTCTCCCCATAACCCCTGACACCCGTACTAATCAAGAATCTATCAATCTCCGTCTTGAAAATATCCATTCACTTGACCTCCACAGCCGTCTGTGGCAATGAATTCCTCAGATTCTCCACCCGCTGACAAAATAAATTCCTCCTTTCTAAAGGTACGTCCTTTTATTCTGAGGCTATTGAAAAGTGATTGTAACTTGTTTGTTTGGATGTTTGACCTAACACAGCAAGTAGCTGCCCCATTCACTTATTAACTAGAATAACCGAGCGATTTACACCGTTAATTTGTAGACCTTTGCTCTCATGATATTTGTGTGAAAACAGGCCTCTTGTGGCTTGTCGGTGAGGAGGTCTGAGGGTGGACAACGCTACCCCTGGGCATTCGACTCCCCTTCGCCATGGCCACGTTCGACGATATCCTGGTAGAAGTGGGAGGCTTTGGCCCATACCAGAGAAGAGTGTTCCTCCTGATATACTTAACCTCAGCCATCTTCTCCTGGCTGTACCTCGGTTTTGTGTTCCTGGCCGTCACTCCCAACCATTGGTGCAGGAGTCCCGGGGTGTCCGCACTGAGGGCCAAATGCAACTGGTCCCTGGAGCAGGAGAAGAACTTCACGC
>CM075978.1:120191986-120559770 GCA_038087875.1 Malacoraja senta | reverse complement strand
GGGATGTTTTTATGTTTTATGTTAAATTCTTCTTTAATGTTGTGTCTTATTTTTATTGGTGTGCTGCAAATGTCAACTCAAATTTCACTACACCAATTGGTGCATGTGACAATAAATGTCCTTATGTCCTTATGTCCTTAAGTGGCGCAGCAGTAGAGTTGCTGCCTTACAGCGCCAGAGACCCGAGTTCGATCCTGACCTCGGGTTCTGTCTTTATGGAGTTTGTACGTCTCCTTGTGGCAGCTTGGATTTTCTCCGGGTGCTTTGGTTTCCTCTCACATCACAAAGACATGCAGGTTTGTAGGATAATTGCTTCTGTAAATTGTCCCTAATGTGTAGGGTAGGACTTGTGTACGTGGTGATTGCTGGTCGGCGCGGATTTGGTGAGCCGAAGAGCCAGTTTCCATACTGTATCTCTAAACGAAACCAAATTAAATGTCAGGAAAACTAAACTGAAAGACAACTAAACTAAACTAAAGGTTGGGACCCTTCTTCAGACTGACGTCAGGGCCAGCATCTGCAGTTCATTCCAAAACTAAAGGTATCTGTGGAAAGAGAACAAGTCACAAGTCAAGTCAAGTCACATTTATTTATATAGCACATTTAAAAAACAACTCTCGTTGGCCAAAGTGCTTTACATTTGTTATAAGAATATCATAAACAAAACAAATTATATACATATATACATGTAGCCCTCACTCAGAGGACGTCAGGAAAGGCTTGGGAGTATAAATACGTTTTTAGTCTTGACTTAAAAGAGTCGATGGAGGGGGCAGTTCTGATGGGAAAGGGGATGCTGTTCCACAGTCTAGGGGCTGCAACCGCAAAGGCGCGGTCGCCCCTGAGCTTATGCCTAGACCGTGGGATATTCAGCAACCCCAAGTCGGCCGATCTGAGGGGCCTGGAAGTGGAGTGGTGGGTGAGAAGACTTTTTATGTAGGTGGGGACAAGCCCATTGAGGGCTTTGTAGACATGGAGGAGGATCTTGAAGTTTATACGGAACCGCACAGGGAGCCAGTGGAGAGAGGCCAGGATCGGGGTGATGTGGTCCCTTTTTCGGGTGCCCGTCAGGAGTCTCGCTGCGGCATTTTGGACCAGTTGCAGGCGGGACAGGGAAGATTGGCTGATGCCAGTGTAAAGGGGGTTGCAGTAATCTAGGCGGGAGGAGATGAATGTGTGGATGATCTTTTCGAGGTCATCAAACTGGAGGAATTGTTTTATTTTAGCTATCGTCCGAAGCTGAAAGAAGCTAGCTTTTACCACGGCATTGACTTGTTTGTCAAATTTCAGTGCTGAGTCAAATATCACGCCAAGGTTTTTGACGTGAGATTTGAGTAGTGTGGTAAGGCTTCCAAGGCTGCCTGCTATCATTTTGATTGAGTCCGAGGGGCCGAGAAGGATGACCTCAGACTTACTCTCGTTTAGTTGGAGGAAGTTCAGGGCCATCCAACACTTTATTTCCTCGAGGCAGCGGGTAAGGTTAAGCAGATTTGATTGTTTTTTGGGCTTCAGGGGGAGATAGAGTTGTGTATCGTCTGCGTAGCAATGGAATGAAATGCCGTGCCTTTCAATGACTTGGCCTAAGGGGAGCATATACAGGGAGAAGAGAATGGGGCCAAGGATGAACCTTGTGGAACCCCACAGCAGAGATTAGCTGGGGAGGAGAAAGAGTTGCCTATGTTAGTCGAGAAACTCCTACCTTTGAGGTAGGAGATGAACCAGCTCAGGGCAGTGCCATCAATACCAACCCCATCGACAGTATCAAATGCTGTGCTGAGGTCAAGAAGGAGCAGAATTGCACAGTCGCCGGAATTAACAACAACAGAATTAACAACAACAGAATTAATGTTGTGGGTAAATAAGACACAATAAGCTGAAATCTGGCATTGAACAGAAAGTTTTGAAGACTTTCCCTGAGAATGCAACAGATATAAATCCCTGGCATAATATAAATTATATATGCCTAATATATATATATATATATATATATATATATATATATATATATATATATATATATATATATATATATATATATATATAATATACATCTCAGTGCAGATGTAATTAAATGTTGAACGCTCTACTTTTAGACGACTCCATTAAAATTATTTTTCTCTTCTTTTTTCCTCCATCTTTCCTGACCCTGTAGCTCACATTCTCCCACTATCCCACCCTTCTTCCCCACTTCCCCCCTCCGTCTCCTTCCACCTATATCCTTCCCTCAGGTTTCACATGTCACTCCTCTTTCACTCCTATTCATCAAAACCATTTTGTGTCCTTTTTGTCTACTTTACATCTCTGGCCTTTGTTGATCTATCTGCCATTCACGCCCCCCCCCCCCCCCCTTCCCCTCATCAATTTCCACCTATCACTTGCCAGGCTTTGTCCCACCTCCTCTTCTCTTCTACCTTTCTTCCTCCCCACAATCAACCGGAAGAAGGGTCCATTCTCAAAACGTCATTTATCCACAGTTTGGGTTAGTTCATTGTCATGTGTACCGAGGTACAGTGAAAAGCTTTTTGTTACTGCTAACAAAAAGTGAAAAGACTATATATGATTACAATCGAGCTGTCCACAGTGCAAGGTAAAGTCCGATTAAAGATAGTCCGATGATTTTTCTGTGAAGTAGATAGTAGCTCAGGACTGTTCTCTACAGTGCTCCAGGCATGGCCTTACCAAGATCTCTTCCTCACCCATTCCTGGGTTATGTTGCAGTGACGGAACTGGTGGTTACGGAGCAGAGGAGGCGAGCGGGAATCCTCAACCAGATGTGCTTCAGTTTGGGGATGATGCTCCTGCCAGCTGTTGCCTACTGGCTACCGGCCTGGAGAGACCTGCAGCTGGTTATCACCGCCCCAAACCTGCTCTTCCTCACCTATTACTGGTAACCGGGGAAAGGGGAGGGGGGGAGGGGGAGGCGTTACTACTGGTAACCAGGGTTGGGGGGGGGGGGGTCAGCATTGCTACTGATAACCGGGAGGAGAGGTGTTACTACTGGTAACCGGGGAGAGCGGCATTACTACTGGTAACCGAGCAAGGGGCGTTACTGGTGGTAACCAGGAGGAGCGTTACTACTAGTAACATAGGGGGAGGGCGGTATTGTTGCTAATTATAGTGCAGGGTGAATGTGGTTTGGGTAGTTAGTTACCGCTGATAATATCTGTTCAACGATTGGTGAGGATGACTGGTTATGGTTAGCAATGACTGGTTACCACTGCTAATCTTGGTGCATGACAGGTTACAGCTGGTCTTCTTCTTGCGTTTGAGGCCGCAGAAGTCTGCAGCAGGGCGATGCCATCCGGTTCGACATCTGTAGGCGCCCGCCCTAAAAAGGGCACCAAGCTGTGGCGCTACTGCTGTCTCTGTTTGTTGTTGTTCGCCTGACTCTGTTGTAGTGACTGGTCAACGCTGGTGCCGTGTTCTGGCCCCAGATAACTGCCCACGTTCCCGTTGCCAGGCTGATCCCCGAATCTCCCCGGTGGATGATCTCCCGACGGAAGGAAGCGGAGGCGGTTCGGATTCTACGGCAGGTGGCGGCAAGGAACGGCGCTCGCTGGTCGCCCACGGCCCAGGTGACCGGGATGTGTGGGCACTGCCGGTCCTACCCCAGGGACCTCCCCCGCGATGGCCGGCTCGCAGCCCTGCACCCATCACCATCAATGCAAGCCCATCTAGTCTAGTGCAGATGGGGCATCTTGGGCAAGTTGGGCAGAAGGGCCTATTCCCATGCTGTATCTCTCTATGACCAGGGGTGACGAGACATCCAGCTCCACCTTCCAGGGATGGCCAGGGCTCCACCACGCATGGGGAGGCAGTTGTTGGGGTTGGTGGTCAGCGGGCCAGAGGGCACCAGCTTCATGTGGGAGTCAAACCGTCCTGCAAGGTCAAGCCTGCCGCTGGTCCCCAGGTGTGGGACGGTTCAGTGCTATGGGGAGGTCCACCCTTGCCCGGCTACTCCAGTATTACGTGAGCTTCTGTGTCTCTGCAGACTGTTACCATGGAGGAGAGGGGTGGAGAGGTGACTCGTCCGTCCCTGCTGGACCTGGTCAGGACTCCAAGGATGAGGAAACACACTTTGATTCTGATGATAAACTGGTGAGACTAACTATGGTTCACACCGACTCTCCCCGCACGGCGGGGTGGGTTTGGAGCAGGAGGAGGCCACTCGGCCCATGTGGACTGTTCTATAAGATTAATGTTCTATAAGATCACAGGGCAGCACAGTGGCACAGCTGGTAGAGCTGCTGCCTCACAGCGCCAAAGATTGCTGGTTTGCGCAGACTCAGTGGGTCAAAGGGCCTGTTTCTACGCTGTAACTCTAAAACGAAAAAATGAAAAATTAAAACACGTGTTCAATCCTGATCTGGAGTGCTATCTATGTGTGGAGTTTGCACGTTCTCCCTGTGACCTCGCGGTTTCCCTCGGATGCTCAGTTTTCCACCCACATCCCAGAGACGTTCGGGTTTGTAGGTCAATTGGCCTCTGTAAAATTCTCAGTGTGTAGAGAGTGGATGCGAAAGTGGGGATAACATAGAACTAGTGTGTACGGATGATCGATGGTCGGCGTGGACTCTGTGGACCGAAGGGCCTGTTTCCCCACTGTATTTCAATTTCAATTTCAATCAAGAGTCAAGTCAAGAGTGGGTAATTGTCTGACAATGTACTGACAATGTACTGACAATGGAAGAATGAAATTCTTACTTGCTGCAATTTAACAGGTCGGTAAATATAACATACAGATAAATATAACAATTAATAATACAATAAATTAATAACTGTAGTACTAAGTAACTACACTAGTGCAAAATATAAGTCTGTAGTGCAACCAAAGACACAGTGTATGGAAGATCATAGTTACTGAGGTTAGTATTGTGCACTGTTCAAGAGATGGTTGGTGGGAAGAAGCTGTTCTTGAACCTGGTGGATCCTTCTTCAGACTGGTGGAAACCAGCTCCTTCCTGATACCAACTACCCTTTGTGTGAGGGGCACAAAGTGCCAGAGTAACTCAGCAAGTCGAACAGGATCCCTGGAGAACATCCATCTGAAGAAGGGTTCCAACACAAAATGTCATCTATTCACATTCGCCAGGGATGCTGCCTGACCCGTTGAGTTCCTCCAGCTGTGTGTCTTTCCTTGATAAACCAGCATCAGCATTATTTCTACCTAATAAACCATGTTTAATAGGAACATGAAAGGTAACAAAGGGTGTATGGAAGTAGCTGCCAGAGGAGGTAGTTGTGGCCGGTACTATCACAATGTATAACAAACCTTTAGACAGGTACATGGATAGAACAGGTTTAGAAGGGTATGGGCCAAACACAGGCAGGTGGTAGTGGTGTTGATGGGATATGTTGGTCGGCGTGGGCAAGTTGGACTGAAGGACCTGTTTCCATGATGTATGACTCAAGAAACCAATACCATGGTAACATACTTGAAAAGCAAAAAAACAGCCTAGAAAACTCTGTTGTAAAATGCATCCCTCTGTGTTCTATCTTGGTCAGTCTAACATGACATAATTTTCAAAACAACAACCAGAGTAAAGTGGCAGGGTGTCATCAGCTGATGTGACTTAACAAAGATCTGCTCTGCCCTGCAGGTTTGCCTGCGCCCTGGTCTACCAAGGTCTGGTCATGCGCTTGGGAACGCTGGGTGGAAACATCTACCTTAACTTCTTCATCTCCGGAGCTGCAGAAATCCCGGCCTCGATCATTGTCCTTCAGGTCATCGAGAGGATTGGGCGCCGCCTCCCCTTCGCTGCCGGCGGGCTCGTGTCGGGGGCATCCTGCCTGATCGCAGCCTTCATACCCGAGAGCAAGTACCCCAGGGACCATGGTCCTGTCCAGGTTAATGAGGATCAGGAGCACCAGTGAAAGAGGGGGATATGTGTGGTAGAGGAGAGCGTAGAGTGTAGAGCGTAAAACCTACAGCATAGAGCATAGAACAGAAATCATTGAGCATAGAACATGGAGTTTAGAGAATTGAGTGTAGAGCATGGAACAGCGCAGCACAGCAACAGGAACAGTCCCTTTGGCTCTGTGCAGAAAGTGATGCTGGTTCAACTAATCTCTTCTGCCTGCACATGATCCATGCCCTCCAATCCCTGCATATCCAGATGTTTGAAAACATGTGGTCTGTAGTTCCAGTGTAGATCTTTGTAAACCTCAAATCCTGAACTGGAGAGAACTGGACCTTGTTACGTCTCCCTGCAATTCCTTGGTTTGCTCATCCCTTCCCACCCAATTCATCGCCCACCGGCCACTTTCCCCTGCAACACCTGGCCCTATACCTCTTCCCCACCTCCGTTCCTCTACATCTGTGACTAGTGGAGTGCTGCAAGGCTCGGTGTTGGGACCCCAGTTATTTACAATATAAACGATTTAGACAAGGAATTAAATGTGACACCTCCAAGTTTCCGGATGACACAAAGCTGGGTGGCAGTGTGAGCTGCGAGGAGCATGCTATGAGGCTGCAGGGTGACGGATAGGTTGGGTGAGTGGGCAGATGCATGGCAGATGCAATATAATGTGGATAAATGTGAGGTTATCCACTTTGGTGGCAAGAAGAGGAAGGCAGATTATTATCTGAATGGTGTCAGTTTAGGACAAGGGGAGGTGCAACGAGACCTGAGTGTGTTTGTACATCAGTCACAGAAAGTAAACATGCAGGAACAGCAGACAGTGAAGAAAGCTAATGGCTTGTTGGCCTTCATTATGGGAGGATTTGAGTTTAGGAGCAAGGAGGTCCTACTGCATTTGTACAGGACCCTGGTGAGACTGCATCTGGCGCAATATTTGTCTCCTAATTTGAGAAAGGACATTATTTCTATTGAGGGAGTGCAGCATAGGTTCACCAGGTTAATTCCCGAGATGGCGGGACTGACATATGACGAAAGAATGGGTCGATTAGGCTTGTATTCACTGGAGGTACACAAAAATGCTGGAGAAACTCAGCGGGTGCAGCAGCATCTATGGAGCGAAGGAGATAGGCAACGTTTCGGGGCGAAACCCTTCTTCAGACTGATAGGGGGTGGGGGGAGGCGGGGAGAAGAAAGGAAAAAGGAGGAGGAGGAGCCCGAGGGATGAGGGAGAGGTAGGAAGGGGAGGAGACAGCAAGGGTTAACGGAATTGTGAGAATTCAATGTTCATGCCACCAGGATGCAGACTACCCAAGCGGAATATGAGGTGCTGTTCCTCCAATTTCCGGTGTTGCTCACTCTGGCCGTGGAGGAGGCCCAGGACAGAGAGGTCGGATACGGAATGGGAGGGGGAGTTGAAGTGCTGAGTCACCGGGAGGTCAAGTTGATTAGTGTGGACCGAGCAGAGGTGTTCGGCGAAACGATCGCCAAGCCAACGCTTAACTGGCGAAACTGACGGAGGACTATCTGTTGTATGTGCCGGCTAGTGGGGTGAAAGGTGAGGACCAGGGGGACTCTGCCCTTGTTGCGAGTGGGGGGATGGGGAGAGAGAGAGAGCAGTGTTGCGGGGTATGGAGGAGACCCTGGTGCGAGCCTCATCTATAGTGGGGGAGGGGAACCCCTGTTCCCTGAAGAATGAGGACATTTGCGATGCCATGGTGTGGAACACCTCATCCTGGGAGCAGATGCAGCGTAGACGGAGGAATTGGGAATAGGGGTTGGAGTCCTTACAGGAAGCAGGGTGGGAGGACTAGTAGTCAAGATAGCCGTGGGAGTCAGTAGGTTTATAGTGGATGTCGGTCAGAAGTCTATCACCTGCGATGGAGAAAGTGAGGTCAAGGAATGGTAGGGAAGTGTCGGAAATGGTCCAGGTGTATTTGAGTGCCGGATGGAAGTTGGTGGTGAAGCGGATGAAGTCAGTCAGTTGTGTGTGGGTGCAGGAGGTGGGTCCTTGAATGGAGTCGAGTATTTACTGGAATTTAGGATGAGAGGAGATCTTATAGAAACATATAAAATTCTTTAAGGGTTGGACTGGCTGGATGCAGGAAAAATCTCCCGATGTTGTGGGAGTCCAGAACCTGGGGTCACAGTTTAAGAATATGGGGTATGCCATTTAGCACTGAGATGAGGAAAAACCTTTTCACCCAGAGAGTTGTGAATCTGTGGAATTGTCTGCCACAGAAGGCAGTGGAGGCCAATTCACGGGATGTTTTCAAGAGTTAAATTTAGCTCTTAGGGCAAAAGGAATCAAGGAAAAGCAGGAACGGGGTACTGATTTTAGATGATCAGCCATGATCATATTGAATGGAGGTGCTGCCTCAAAAGGCCGAATGGCCTACTCCTGCACCTATTTTTCTATGTTTCTATCTAACTTGTCGCATTCCTTTGATCAGAATTCCTTAATCTTGGTAACAGTTCTCTGATATGGTACCTTATACAGGGCTCTCGCTTAACTTTTTTTCCTTGTTGCCAGCCGGGCAACCTTGGCAGCTTTTTAGGTTGCCAACTGACAGTTTAGATGGTCATTTAAGATGACTTGCATGAAGCGTGCGATAATGTGCTCGAACGAAGTGCGTAGTTACCAGTCAGAATTATACTCAATGAAGCATTCACATATTATTTCTGCTTCAAATAAAGTCACAAACTAAACATATTCACCAATCAAGACATGATATATCCCATAATGACATGCAGCAAAATTATAAGACAGTATCTCAACTCTTTTTACACATTGCAATTAATGCAATTTCTATTAGTTCTTTCCACTTTCAAACAACAATGTGGTTGGATTATTCAGCATATGATCAACCTGTGTCAATAAATCCTGGACCATGGTAACATATATGCTTAACCATGCACACTACAGATTGATTGATGCAAGCATGTTTTCTGTGAAGGACCGAAAATTACCATAACATGGCCATAGCATGGATCGATATTGCTATTGGTACAGAAACACTCTCGCTTCCCACATAATTTATCCACAACAAAATATACATGTTGCAACGACATTTCTACAGGCATTTTATGATAATAGCTGTTAAAACCAACTATACCCATCTGACAGGTTAAACATTACACTGACAAGAGATGGCCAAAGGACATAACTGCAGCAAATGTTCTTTTGGCAATATGTTTAAAGGTGTCAAAATGCCACATTACCGGACATTCAGATTAGATGTACGTGTTGTGAACAGCAATGAAGATACCCAGTTTGTACATACCAGATTAAAAAAAATTATTGATAAACTCTGTTTCCATCATTCCCACTTCAGAATTAACGTTAAAATTTCAACTGAAATATCTCCTGACCAAATTTGTGATGTATATGATTGACTGCAGAAGTAAAACCTGGATAAATCCAACGTATAGTTGTCGATGTTGCTCATTAAATAACTACAGTACTGATACTACATATTAAGAGCATTGATTTGCCGTTAAAATGAATTCTGTATTAACGTGTCAATGGCAACAGTGACAATCGAACACTGCGGTTTTAATGTTTCACGTGTTCACAATTTAATTAATCGATCTTTATGGATTAAAACAAATAATAACATTGGGAATTAAAACACATTTGATTGCATTCCGTTATCAAACATAGTCAATGTTCGCTCTGAAGACATTTCCAGCACAATAGGGTCAGGGAGTGGGGTGTGTGTGAATCAGTGTGGGGTGAATAGATGGTGTGTGTGTGGGGTGGGGGGGGGGGGTGGTTAGAAGGCAGTCAGTGCAGAATGGATGGATTGAGGCAGGTGAATTAGTACGTGTTGGTTGGAGTATGTAAAATTGTGAGGGGAGAGCACGGGGGATGTCAGTGGTGTTGAATGGGGGGGTTCAGTACACGATGGATGGGGTAGACAAAAGTGCTGGAGAAACTCAGCGGGTGAGGCAGCATATATGGAGCGAATTAAATAGGCAACATTTTGGGTCGAGACCCTTCTTCTGACTGTTCCCCCCATTCTTCTTGAATGGGAGGATCAGTACAGGATGGATGGGGGGGGGAGATCAGCGCAGGATGAATGGGGGGGGGTCAGTACAGTGTGGATCGGAGGGTCTGTGCAGGATGAATGGGGGATCACTACAGGATGAATGAGGGGAAGGGGGGAAGGTGCAGGGTAAATGGAAGGTGGGTCAGTACGGGATGAATGCATGGATTAGTACAGGATGGATGGGGGATCAGTACAGGATGGATGGAGGAGAAGTGCAGGATGGATGGGAAAGGGGTAAGTACAGGGTGAATTGGGGAACCAGTGGAGGATGGATGGGGGGGGGGGGGTGGCAGGAGAATCAATGCGAGGTGGATAGGGTGATCAGTGCAGGATGAATAGATGGGGGGGGTGGTTGATGGGGAGGGGGTGGTTGATGGGGAGGGGAGCACAGGGGATGTCAGTGAGGACTGAATAGAGGGCAGAATGGGGATCAGTGCGGGATGGAGAGGAGGGGTCCCAGGATAAGGGGGGGGGGTGTAGAGGGCGTACAAGAGAGAGGGAGAGAGAAAGAGAGAGAGAGAGGGAGCGACGTGGGGAGGAAGGAAGGTCAGCGCTCCTCGGACAACATCGCCCCGCTGCCTTGGCCGTTTGGAACTCCTCGCCACCGCCTCCCTCCTCCGCCAGCCAACAGCAAGGTGCGGGGCCGAGCGGTGCAGCTCAGAGATCTTTGGTGCAGCTGCTTCAGAAGGGTCGGAGCGAATGACGGGCCCCGAACAGCGGCAGCAGCGGCTCGATTTCCTCCTCCTCCCTGATAGCGGCCGCTGATTGTTTCAAAACAAACCCTCCCGCACGCCGAGGCCTCCCCCTCCCTCCCTCCCTCCCTCCCTCCCTCCCGGCCTCGGCTGTCGCGGCCGCTGCTGCCGCTGTTCAGGGCCGTCATTCTCTCCGACCCTTCCTCACCCCGCACCTAGTATCTTTGCCCCGCAATACAGCTGTCACCGACACAACACGTCGCGTTCCTTTTCTCCAGAGATGCTGCCTGACCCGCGGAGTTACTCCAGTTTTTTGTGTCTATCTTCGGTACAAACCAGTATCTGGTTGCCAAGCCGGGCAAAATGACTCGGCGTTTAGGTTGCCCGGCGGCGCTAATTTCGGGCCCTGCTTATACCCATGGTAAATCTTTTTATTCATCTATTTTTTGCAAATTGTACAGATATACAGGGCATAGGAGAATTCACATTACTGTGGAGGGAATCAGTCATCTTATTTCAGGAAGGATGTTAATTAATTAGAAATAATTCAGAGAAGGTTCACCAGGGTAACACTTAGACTTGTATGGGGAAAGGTTGGTAGACACAAAATGCTGGAGAAACTCAGCGGGTGAGGCAGCATCTATGGAGAGAAGGAACTGGCGAAGTATCGGGTCGAGACCCTGCTTCAGATAACCCCTCTTCAGGTGTTGGACAGGATAGCTTTGTATTCCTGGAAGTTTAATAGGAAACTTGATTTTAAACATTAAAATTCCTGAAGGGTCTTGACAGGGTGGATGTGGAGAGGACTTTCCTTTTGTGGGAGTATCTAGTTTTCGACATCACAGGAGATGGACACAAAGTGTTCGAGTAACTCAATGGGACAGGCAGCATCTTTGGAGAAAAAGGATGGGTGACATCTCGGGTCAGGACCTTTCTGCTTCACAGGAGTTGCGCACTTAAGACAGAGATAAATCACAACCTTTTCTCACAAAGTTGAGGGGAGACCTGATAGAAGTTTATAAAATTATGTGAGGCGTAGACAAGTGTAGAAAATCTGAACCTTTTTCCCAGGATGGAAACATCAAAGACTAGAGGACATAGCTTTAAGGTGGGAAGGAGCCAAATTTAAAGGATATGTGCGGCGCAAGTTTGTTATGCTTAAAGAGGGTGGTGTGTGTGAAAAAGTTCACTTAAAAGATAGACAAAGTACAAATTCTTAAGACCATACAAAGCTTTAATTTAACGTCTGACGGGTGTGAACTGAGAGACCCAGAGGCAACAGGTTCTCACGTCTGAATCTCCAGCAGCACACACAAAGAAATACTAGAACACCGAAGCTTATATACGTACCGATATAAAACAATTTGCATGATATAATGACAGAAAAACCATCATCCACCTCCAAATATGGAGTTGTTTTTCACTCTTTGCCAAAAGCCAGTTACCCCAATGGAATCCTCTGGGCCCCTTCTTATCTGATTAACCTCTTCAACTTACATAAAAAACTTGCAAGAGAGCTGTGAACTTTTCAACTTAAAGGGAAAAAAACCTGGCATGATAGGAGTTGTGCAAATCCCATCATGCATTACAATTGGCCTTTTACAACAGGAAAGTTTAAATATGACAACAATCAATTAATAACTAACTCTTTCATTCCTCCCTTTTATCATGTAATGATAACACTACAGTCCTTGGTTAGTACATAGTAAAGGCTTCAGACATTTCAGTACATAGATTAAGATAATGATCAGCAGTACAATAGATCCATAATGTATTACCATTCCCCATATTCCTCCAAACATACTAAATGGCCATCATTCTACACCTTTATTAAAGTTATGCATTTCCTCCCCTACCTCTGTAATCTTCTTTATTTCTGCAGTAATATGTGCTGCTAAATCTGTAATGTTAGAAGATTCATCAGGGATGTAAGTACAGCATTCACGCCCCATAATAGCACATGTACCCCCTTTCTCTGCCAGAATCTCAGTAAGGTTAAGTGGTATTGTTATGAGGGGTATTCCTTCTCCACCATTATATGGGATGAGCGTACACAACCAGCATACATTTATTATTACGAAGGGCAAATTCAAAACTCATAAACAAAAACAGATTATTTCACCAAGTCCAGTCCATATGGGCCAACCCCAGAATATAAAAGAGGGTCAATAGCCCCATTGTCCTTTTTTGGTTCTCCGAACTGTTTAAAGTCAATCAGATGAATCCAACGCGGTGATCTTCAATCTTCTTGGCGGTTGATGTTGTTGATACCACTTGGTACAGTTCTGTTCAACACAGTTTTAATTCCTTCCGTCCCAATGCCTTATCAGTATGTAGTCTGACAGTATGAACTCGTCCCTGTGTTCAACTGGTAGTGGTATCTGCACTTCTTGTACCTTAGAATGCAGACCTGGCATGGCATCGGTTAATTGCTGTGCATAATAATTAGTTAATCACTGAGGGCCTGTAGGTGAAACTTCCACACGTGAGTCGCACCACCAGTGGGTACGTAGCCTGTGGTCACCCTCAGTCCATAGCATCCTTCCCACAACTCGCAGTCACCCAGCCCTGCGTCACCTGTAAATCTGCCAATGCCACCATCGCCATCACATTGCATTACATCGGCATACTCAGTTTCTCGCAGATCTGATGGCTATCAATGTCCCAAGATAGGCGAAAAATAGCGACATGTCCATCGCAATCTATCCTAGAAAGGGATTTCTTAAATGAAAGAAGTTAACATTTATCTTTTTGGCACCATACTGACAATCTTACAGTGGTGAAAGTGAACCCACGCATGTCTCCCCTCCACCTTTTCTGCGGTAGGGGTTGTTAGAAGGACCTGGTAATGCCCTTCCCACCGAATGTCCCGAATCTTCCTCATCCAATTCCTGATTATTACACAAGTACCAGGTTCAATTTTAGGCATAGTGGTTCTATTGTACATCCTTCAATGCCCTGGTTAACGATAAAATATAATTAGTCATTTCCATTGTCGTGATGAAAGTGAACAGCCTTTGGAGCATTCTGGTTCCATGTTGCCCCCAGTGGATGGTCATATAAAATCTCTGCTGAATTCCTTTTATTGTCATTCAAACAATTCAAACAAACAAAAGTTTGAACAGATTTTCGTTCCCTGTAGTCATAACAGCAAAAACAAAACACACAGTTCCACACAACATCCAGCACAGTGAATCTCCAAACACCTCCTTACTGTGATGGAACGCAAAAGTCCTATTTCCCTCTCTCCCTTCTTATCTGTTCCACTGGAGAAAGCCTGTCCCAAGAGAAATACAAGCAACATGATCTTGTGAAGTATCTCAGCAAGCAATGTAATATCAATTAGCTCTTTCATGCCTTGTGTTTCATTTTGGCCAAAAATGTCACACAAAACAATTCAATTCTCACAACACAAAATTTGCACATCAAAATAAAGTCCACAATAGACCTACACAACTCAGTATTTAGAACCACAGAAGTTAACAATGCAAAAAAGGTATTTGATCTAAATACTCCAAATCTGAAGAATCTGAGTGTGCCCCTTTAATTGAAAGCACTGAACCGCATCGGAATTCTCAGTGGAATCCTTATCAGTAGAGAAAAAAACACTGTAAAAACAGTCAAACTGCTGCTTCGAGGTGATCAATGTTAAAGCCCCCAGACATTGCCATGTGTTAAAGGGACACACACAACTATTGTTTCAAACACAAAGCTCTTTAAACATTTATAACAAATAACACATTTGCACATTTTTCTCTTAAGTCATGATCCAAAAACACACTCCACATAGCTTCAAAGTGTAACACAGGTATCAAAGACTTCAAACCTGATTAGTTTTTTTTTTATCATAGCAACAAGAATTTAAAAAACCTATTTACACCAAGGGACCCCATGCATTTCAGTCTCTTAAAGGAACCCATACACATACACAAAAGAATGTACAAAAGCAGTTCATACTATATTTACTTCAAAGACGTCTCTTTGTAATCTACTTTCCCTTTTTCTGACAAAACCCAATTTTTTTTTTTTCCCACCAAAAACTTGGTTTCAAAAAAATTTACAAGAAAGATTTTACAAGCTGCTGTTTTTTTATTAGCTCTGGGAGGACTGAGGTCACAATTGTGGTTATAAAGTCTTTTAATTGTGAAAGCCTTCTTGTTGAAACAAGAAAATTAAGTTGGAAATAAAACCCGTTACAGCATTTTCCTTCCACCATAAATCTTCACAATGATAGGCAGCAGGGTAGGATGGTCCAATTCCCTGTCAGTCAGGATCCTGGACTCTGTGATTGGACATGATCCAGATCGTGATTAGTCAGATTTCCCATCACTCAAAGTCTGGCCACACCCACTGAAGTGGCGACCAATCAGACTCCTATTTTTTCAAAGTCTGACCACACCCAATAAGATATCAAATTCCACAGACAAAGACCCACATTCTCATCCGAGGCTTAGCAATGCAAGGTTGCCTGCCATTCTGTTGCGCTGTGCCAAAGGCTATTCAAATCTTGAAGGCAGGTTTGTTTTAACTCTCAATGTTGAATTTAATACTGTTTCTCTTCTCCTGCCTCAGTCCTTACTCCCTTCCTTTTCTTCGTCTGCTTTAGTCAGGAAATGTTTAATTCTGTCCGAATTTCCCCGCCAATTTCCCCTATTTTGCTTTGTCAGAAAAAAGGGATCCCATCACCTTTTCTCATTTCCTAACCATGTGGTCAGCTTGTAACTTAATATTCTAAATTTCTTATTATACTTAAAATTCAAATAACACATTTGTTGAACGGGGGTTCCCCCCTCACTGTTATCCAGAGCATTCCCCATAGATAGATAGAGAGAAAGAGAAAGAGAAAGCAGACTTCTTAATTCCGAATCGTGCAAAATATATCAACCAGGCCGACTCGCGACTCGAGACCCCAGTTTCTCAATTTGGCTGACTTTTTTTTTTTACCTCTTTGATATACGACCCAAGTGTCTCAACGAAGCCGACTCACTAACCGAGACCCCCATTTCTCAACCTGGCAGACTTCTTACTCTTTAATATACAACGCCACTTATTTCTCAATCCGACAACTGTTCGGATGTCTCAAAAAGCCAGACGCACACCTCAACTCCCGTATCTCAACCCGACAAAACACGGATGTCTCAACGAGGCCGATAAGCCCTTAGTAGAGAGAAAAGAAAAAAAACAAAGAGAGATAGACAGAGAGAGAGAAAGAGAAACCACTCACGTCCTTCTTAACAAGATACACAAGCCCTTCTTAAAAATACAAGCACAAGTCTGTCTTAAAAATACATACACAAAATTCATACGTAAAAATACATACACAATTCACAATTGGTCTTACCTTTGTCTATCTCTAAGAACCTCGGCAGGGAACCAACACAACGTCTGATGAAGAATCACCTATGTTCCCAGGAATGTCAAGGGGTCGGTTGCAACGGACCGATTAGAGCTCAGTTTTCTCCCTTGCCAAACCCGGTAACATGTGCAACCTCAAGCTCATTCAGCTGTTGATGGTGTCCCAGCGAGACCTGCCGACTACGCCAATGAAAAAGTTCACTTAAAAGATAGACAAAGTACAAATTCTTAAGACCATACAAAGCTTTAATTTAACGTCTGACGGGTGTGAACTGAGAGACCCAGAGGCAACAGGTTCTCACGTCTGAATCTCCAGCAGCACACACAAAGAAATACTAGAACACCGAAGCTTATATACGTACCGATATAAAACAATTTGCATGATATAATGACAGAAAAACCATCATCCACCTCCAAATATGGAGTTGTTTTTCACTCTTTGCCAAAAGCCAGTTACCCCAATGGAATCCTCTGGGCCCCTTCTTATCTGATTAACCTCTTCAACTTACATAAAAAACTTGCAAGAGAGCTGTGAACTTTTCAACTTAAAGGGAAAAAAACCTGGCATGATAGGAGTTGTCCAAATCCCATCATGCATTACAATTGGCCTTTTACAACAGGAAAGTTTAAATATGACAACAATCAATTAATAACTAACTCTTTCATGTGCCTGGAACTCGCTGCCAGAGGTGGTGGTGGAGCAGATACAATAGTCACTGTGAGTCAGAGGATCGCAAGTCTTTGAAACTCCATTCCTGAAAAGCCGGTGGAAGCAGACCCCTTGAATATTTTTAAGTCAGACGGATTCTTGATAAGCAAGATAATATAGAACAGTACAGTACAGCACAGCACAGGAACAGGCCCTTCGGCCCACAATGACCGTGCCGAACATGACGCCATACCCATCCCAACTCTTATCTGCCTGCATATAATCCATATCCCTCCATTCCCTGCATATACATGTGCTTTTCCAAAAGTCTCTCAAATGCATCTATCATATATGTCTCCACCACCACCCCAGCAGCGTGTTCCAGCCACTCACCACTCTGTGTGTAAAACAAAAAAAAATCCTTAAAGTTATGCCCTTCAATATTTGACATTTCCATCCTGAGAAAGGTTTTGACTGCTTACCCAATCTACGCTTCCCATAACTTTATATACTTCTATCACGTCTCCCCTCAATTTCTGACAAAGAAGAGAGGTTATGATTTATCTCATGAAATGAGCCTTAATCTTAAGAGGGGATGGAATGGAGATGAAGGAGAATTTCTTTAGCCAGATGATGGTCAATCTGTGGAATTTACTGCCACAGATGGTCTTGGAGGCCAAGCCATCAGGTATTTTAAAGCAGGGATTGATAAGTTTGTGATAATCAACAAAGGTTATGGGGAGAGGTAAGAGAAAGGGGTTGAGAGGGAAAAATAGATCAGCTATGATCAAATGACATAGCAGACACGATAGGCCGAATGGCCCAATTCTGCTCCTATGTCTTATGGTCAAAAGGTAGCTTGCTATATTCTGAAGTTTATTGGGAGGCAGGACATTTTGTGATTTGGTCACTTTTCTTCCACTGTAGATCTCCGCTGGCTGAAGACCGTGGTCACGTCCTTGGGCAGGCTGGGCATAACTATCACCATGGAGATGGTGTGCTTCGTAAACACAGAGCTGTACCCCACTTATTTACGGTAAGAACTAAGAACTACAAATACCGCAGATGTTGGAAATCTGCAACAAAATAAGAAAGCACCGGAAATGCTCAGCAGGTTGGGCGGCATTTGTGGTGAGAGAAACAGGGTCAACGTTTCAGGATGAACACCCTTTATCCTAACTTGGATTTGAGGCAGGGCCGGAGTTAGATGAAGAGAGGCCCTAAGCTATTTCACTTGTGAGGCCTCCCCCCTTTCAATCCCCCACCCCCACGACTAGAGGACCATGACTACCCGACAGTGACAGTGTGACACTTTTAGATCCTACTGTATGTTGTCATTAAACAGTTGGTTTTAAAATACATATTGGATTCACCGCGGAGCGGGCGATGCTTTACCTGGATCGCCGTTTGAAGCTCTGGAGTGTTGGGCCCGCTGCTTCAACATCATGGAGCTGTGGTTTGCGGAGCTCCCAGCCTCGGACCGCGCTGATTTTAATATCGCAGAGCCCTGGGAACCCTTTGCCGAGGGCCGCCAGCGTGAATCTCCGCCCAGCTCAGCCTGTGGACTTCGGGAGCCGCGGTCTCCGGTAGGAAGTGGCCGATTCGGAAGTCCAAGCCGCTGAGAATGTTCTCCCGTTCCGGGATCATCAATGGGGGCGAGGAGTCCTTCCCATGGAAGAAAGGTGTGAGGCGGAGGCGACTGAAGAACATCTCCAAATCGCGGCGGGCGCGGAACTCATTGAGGTGGGGACGGAGGGGCACAAAGGTGAGGCCTCTGCTGAGGACCGACCGTATCTGAGAGGGGGAGGTCAGGGGGGATGGTGAACACAAGGCAGGGATGGGGGTTTGGGCCGGAGGAAGGCAGGTGAGTGGACTGAGGCCAAGATTGGTGGAGGGGTGGTGGGTGGTTAGGGGGTAGGGGGGTATGAAGACTGTAGTGTGGGTGGGGAAGAGCTGGGGTCACATGGTTTGAGGGGAATGGGGAAGACCCAGTGGAACAGCCACTGAGATTACCAGTGTTGGGGGGGGGCTAGCACTAGGACCCAGCGCAGTCAAACCCAGGGGAGTAGGAATCTGCAGCGTGGAAACTTCAGGCCCGGTGCTGAGTCCAGGCTGCAGGTAAGGCGACGGCTGCGGGCTGCTGGAGGGCGGGGAAGTGGAGTCCGGGTCAGCGGGCAAAGAGTAGGAGGTCCCGGTGGGCGGATGGTCGGTAAGGTTCGATGGGTCCGGTGAGGCAGCGAGGTGAGTAGGCCCCCCTAGATCCCCAGGCCCTAAGCTGAAGCTTGTCTAGCTTATACGTAAATTCGGCCCTGATTTGAGGTTAATTAAAGAGAGGATATTCCGCCCATCCCAAAGATGTGCAGCTTTGTAGATTAATTGGCCTCTGTAAATTGCCCCTAGTGTGTAGGGAGTTGATGAGAGAGTGGGATAACAGAGAACGAGTGTGAATGGGTGATCGGTGGTCAGCGTAGACTTGGTGGGCTGAAGGGCCTGTTTCTATGATGCATCTTTAAACTAACCAGAGGTGGTTGTCGCAGCAGGAGCTTCGGTGTGTCGGTGTGTGCCTCGCTGTCGGACCTCGGTGGCATCCTCTGCCCGTTCCTTGTGTTCAGGCTGGCTGCCCTCTCGGTGCAGATGCCGCTCGTGGTTTTCGGTGAGTCGCCTACGGTGGGAAGCAAAGCGCAATCGGCTCTCCTTGTATAGGGTGCGGGGTGCGGGGCATCGGACCAATCCCGTTCATTGCCGAGTTCCCCAAAACTGACTCCCCGTCAAAGGAGCTGGAAACTGAAGGGACTTTTTTGTTGCTCTGCTGGTGTTTCACACGTTGTGTGTTTGTGTGTGTCTGTGAGTGAGTCTGTGTGTAACTGTGTGTATATGTATGTCTGTAGGTGTGCGTGGGAGAGTTTGTATGTGTGTGTCTGTTTGTGAGAGAGTATATGTATGTGAAACTGTATGTATGTCTCTGTGCATGTGTGTATGTGTCCATCTGTCTCTGTACATGTATATGTCTGAGCAATTGAATGGCTGTGCATCTGTGTGCGTCTGTGTGTGTCTGTATGCATGTTTTAGAAGATGTGTGTCTGAGCTTGTGTGTGTGTGTCTGCACTTGTATCTATATACATGTTTGCGTGCACGTATAAGTCTGTGTTTAGATATGTGTCTGTCCGCATGCGCGCGTGTGTGACTGTGTGTGAATGTGTCTTTGTGTGAATCTGTGCCTGTGTGTACCACAGTGTGTGTTTGTGCAAGTGTGCATGACTATGTGTGAGTTCCTGTACTACTATGTGTGTTTGCATGTGTGTACCAGTGTGTGTGTGTACTTATTGTACCCATGTACACAGTCCGCGTTATTGTACGGACACCTCTCTCTCTTTCCCTCTCAGCTCCACCTTTTGTAATCATCCTCACTACCTGCTCCTTTACCTGCCTGGTTCACCGCCTCACCCCTCACCCCTCCCCAGTGCCGAGGGAGTTTTCCCGGATTGGCAGCTTTAAATGGCAGCTATATTCACCAAATTCCCCGTTGTACTGAGTTGAATCAGCCGTCTTCTCTCTTCCCTTGTCTGTGTCCGTTCGCAGGGGTGATCGGGCTGGTTTCCGGGATCCTAGTGCTGTTTCTGCCCGAGACAAAGGGGTTGACTTTGCCCGACACCATCGAGGAGATCGAGGACATCAGCCGGTGAGTTCCCGAGCAATGTCCCCTCGCCCGCCCTAGAAAATAGGACAGTACAGCACAGGAACGGCCCTTCAGTCATCAATGTCTGTGCTGATTGTGATGCCAGGTCCAACTCTCATCTGCCTGCATGTGATCCATATCCCTCCATTCCCTGCATATCCATGTGCCAATCTACAAGCCTCTTAAATATCACTATTGTACTGTATCTGCCTCCACCACCACCCCTGGCAGTACATTCTATATGTCCACCACCCTGTGTAAAAACATTTTTGTGGTGACTCCACATCTTGTGACCTGCACCTCTCACCCCACCAACCATGACCCCTCACCTTGTGACCCCCTCACCTTGTACCTGCCTTACCACCTGGTGGGCACAGTGACGCAGTGGTAGAGTTGCTGATTACAGCGCCAGAGACCCAGGATCAATACTGATTACGGGTGCTATCTGCATGGAGTTTATCCGTTCAGGTACATGACTGCGTGAGTTTTCTCCGGGTGCTCTTGTTTCCTCCCACACTCAAAAGACTTGTATGTTTGTAAGTTAATTTGCTTTTGTAAATTGTTGCTAGTGTGTAGGATAGAACTAGTGTATGGATGATCGATGGTCGGCGCAGACTCGGTGGGACGAAGGGCCTTAATTCACGTGATATCTCTAAACTAAACTAAACCTGTGACCCCCCACACCATTTACTTGTCCCACACCTGTGACCACTCACTTTGTACCTGCCCCACCACCTGTGACCCCACTCTGTGACCCCTCACCTTATACCTGCCCCCGCCACCTGTCCACACCATGGTGGGGGCGGGGGGGGGGTGTATTCAATGTGCTGAGTGGAAGTGAACAGGGAGGACTCTCTGCTTCATCGTTTCACCTCCCCCACTGACAGAATACTGAAGGGACTAAAGGAGTTGCCGCTGTGTGGCGTTTTATACCGAGCGAGTGAACGAATGAACGTTGTGCGCAGTGAAAACATTTAACACAGTGGATGGGGGACTAGGAACGTTTCTAAGCCAGTGTCCAATGGAGGAGGGAGGGGTGGGGGGGGGGGGTGGAACTCACTGTGTGGCAGAAACCCACACACGTTGCCCACAACACTTGAACTCTGAGCTGAGGATGTGATTGGAAAGCGAAGTTCATTCCCAATTGACCTTCCCTTGCACTGCAAGGTTTGATGTTTTTGTGATGAATATCCGCTTCTTCCACCAGGTGGAAGAGAAACTCTTCGAGGACAACCTATCAGAAGGTGGTTCTTCGCTCAATGACACCAACACACAGTGCCAGGGACAACGCGTGAATGGATTGCACTATTGTCCTTCAGCACTAATGTCAGCTTTACAATTTCACTCTGTATTATAATCATAGACTTGTACAGCACAGAAACAGGCCCACCTTATCCGAGCCAACCAAGTTGGAATTCTGAGATAGTCCTGCACTTTGCCCATCTCACCCTAAACCCTTAAAAGATGCACAGTGCTGCAGTAACTCAGCAGGTCTGGCAGCATCTCTGAAGAACTTGCATGGGTGATGTTGAATTGAATTGAATTCAATTGAATACATTTTATTAGCCAAGTATGTATACATACAAGGAATTTGCCTTGGTGCTTTGCTCACAAGTAACAACACGATATACAGTAGACAATTAAAAATAAAACATTATAATTTAAACATGTGAAGAATGAAATAAAATACCAGAGCAAAAGGAGGCTACAGACTTTTGGCTGTTGAATAGAGCTACTGCTTGTGGAAAAAACTTTTTATGTCTGACTGTGGTGGCTTTGACAGTCTGGAGTCACCTTTGGAAGTGCTTCAAAGAGTTTGTGGCCAGGGTGAAAGGGGTAAGAGATGATCTTACCCGCTCGCTTCTTGGCCCTTGCAGCGTACAGTTTGTTGATGGGGGGGAAGGTTGCAGCCAACATCCTTCTCGGCTGATCGAACGATGCGCTGCAGCCTCTGGATGTCGTGCTTGGTGGCTGAGCCAAACCAGACCATGATTGAGAAGGTGAGGACAAACTCTATGATGGCAGTATAAAACTGGACCATCATTGCCTGTGGCAGATTGTGTTTCCTCAACTTCCGCAGGAAGTACATCCTCTGTTGGGCCTTTTTGACTATGTAGTCGATGGTGGCCTCCCATTTAAGGTCCCTGTAGATGATGGTTCCAAGGAACTTAAAAGACTCCACAGATGTGACTGTGGTGTTGTTGATGGTGAGTGGGGGGAGGGGAGGGGGAGCACTCCTAAAGTCTACAATCAATTCCACCGTCTTAAGAGCATTGAGTTCCAGGTTGTTGCGAAGGCACCAGGACGCCAGCTGTGTCACTTCCTGTCTGTAGGCAGATTCCTCCCCATCCTGGATCTGTCCAATCAGGGTTGTGTCGTCGTAAACTTGAGAAGCTTGACAGAGGAGTCTGTGGAGGTGCAGTCATTGGTGTAGTGAGAGTAAAGGAGAGGGGAGAGTACGCAGCCTTGTGGTGCTCCAATGCTGAGAGTCAGTGGTTCTGAGATGTGCTTTCCCAGCCTCACATCTGTTTTTGTCTATCAGGAAGTTGGTGATCCACTGACAGAGGGATTCAGGCACAGTCAACTAGGAGAGTTTGGAGTGTAGTAGCTCTCAGGGGCGGAAATCGTGATCAAAACATGGGGGGACACAATTTCTTGGCGCGCATGCACACACACACACACACACACACACACACACACACACACACACACACACACACACACACACACACACACACACACACACACACACACACACACACACACACACACACACATGCACATGCACACAGGCACACACGCACACACGCACACACGCACACACTCACACACTCACACATGCAACCACGCAACCACAAGCCTTTTGTGAGGACAGTTGCATTCCCACTAGGAACCGGATCAGGTTCAACAACGACAAGCCTTGGTTTACAGCAGAACTCGGACAGCTCTGCCAGTCTAAAGATGAGGCCTACAGAAGCGGGGATGCAGACCTCTACAAGCAAGCCAAGTACAAGCTGAGAAGAGGAATCAGAGCTGCCAAGGAAAGGTACTCTGAGAAGTTGAGGAGCAAGTTCTCAGCTAATGACACTTCATCAGTGTGGAAGGGCTTGCAAGAAATCACCAGCTAAGAGGAAACCCCCCCCCGCTCCTTGGACAATCATCACCTGACCAGTGACCTGAACGAGTTCTCCTGCAGGTTCGATAGACAGAAACATAACCCCGGTACCCCCTCCCTCCCTCCCCCACTCACTCCTCCCCAATCATCACTTCACACCTACTTACAGCCTGACTCCAGTCTGCAAAGACTGGGCCCTTGTCCACTACCCACCCCCTCCTTGCTGCCCAACATCAGTCTGGCCACTCCTCCATCGCTAACAATGGCAATTGAGGAGGTGGAAAAGCTATTTAGGAGACAGAAAAGCTGGAAATCTCCAGGACCGGACAATTTTCCCCCCTCTACCCTCAAGCTCTGTGCTGAACAACTGGCACCAGTCTACATAGACATTTTCAACCAGTCCCTGAAAAGCTGTACTGTCCCTGCCTGCTTCAAAGTCTCCACCATTGTTCCCGTACCCAAAAAGCCAAGGATTACTGGTCTCAATAACTACAGGCCTGTCTCACTGACCTCTGTAATCATGAAGACCCTTGAAAGACTTGTGCTGGCCCACCTGTAAAATATCACAAACCCCCTGCTGGACTCTCTGCAGTTTGCATACCGGGCCAATAGATCAGTGGATGATGCAGTCAATCTGGGCTGCACTTCATCCTCCAGCACCTAGACCACCAGAGGACCTATGCAAGGATTTTGTTTGTGGATTTTAGCTCTGCTGGGGGGGGGGGGGGGGGCACGTCCCCTCCATGTTTTGAGGGGTGGGGGACAATCCCCCCCATGTTTTGTAATCAGGATTTTGAAATTTGGTGGAAACAAAATCTATTAAAATCTCTGCTTTCCGCGAGACAGTGAATGCGTCACTGTTAAGCGCTTGTTAAATGTCTCTATTAACATCACCATTTGTGTTGTGACAAAGTATTATTGAAGGTATTCACGGAGAATTTCTTAAAGCTGTCAGATGCGGGTACAATTACCATTTGAACTAATTGGATGTATTGGTGGATGAGAAAGATTTAAACGGGTATCGGATTTAAACGGGTCAGGTCATTAAGGGATCCGGTCGAACGGGGTTCCTGGCTGGCTTGTAGGTAAGTCCCTCATTCAGGTCACTCACGTTATTTAGTTTTTTTCCCCCCATCTCTGTCTCTCTCTCTCTCTCCCCTCCAAGGTTGGTTCTTCTGTTTGCTTTTATTTGCTTCAGTTTTATTTGTTTAAGTGTTATTTATCACATTGTAGCTTTTGTAAGTTTCAAACGGGTATCAGACGCTTTCTAAGGGCTGAATCGGCTCGTTCGCGGGGCCTTTCATCGCCCGGCGCGGCTTAAAATCAAACTGCTGCATCGAGGCGATCGAGGCTCCCAATGTTGAAGCCCCCGCCGACAGATTTTAAGCCGCACCGGGCGATGAAAGGCCCCGCGAACGGGCCGATTCAAGCCCCACGATTCGGGGCAAACGAAGCTGCTGTTGCTGGAGTTCGGAGTCGGTCACCAACCAGGTCAGCTCCCGATGTTACCGTAGTATAGAACTAGCCGTAGTTACCTGGTTAGTATAGAAGCATATTCCACCGCCTCTTGATTTCCCTGCTGCCTCCGCTTCACGGTCCACTCTTTGTAGCTGAAAGCCAGCCAGTTGCATCACATTGTCCGTGGTCGACTCACACAGCCAGGTCTTGGTGAAGCACAGGGCAGCGGTTCGAGAGAAGTCCTTGTTTGTTTGGCACAGGAGTTGCAGTTTGTCCACTTTGTTGTTGAGAGAACGTTGATTTGCAAGGAATATATTCGGGAGTGGTGTGCGTAATACTCGTCACCGGAGTCGGGCGAGTGCTTCAGAGTGCTTCCCACGGGTCCTCCTCCGTCTCAAGACCTTGAACACAGTCACAGCCCCGCCGACGAGCATGTCCAAATAATCCAGCGAGTGAGAAATCCGGAACGCTGTTTGGAGCTACCGAATATCTGATGTTAATGAGTACCTCTCTCATGAAAGTGATCTTAGTGGGATTTTCACAGACGACATAAACGAACAAACACAGACAAAACAGCAAGGAGCAGTACACCATGGCAGTCGTTATCGGCGCCACAGGAAGACTGTTTTGGGTCGGGGCACTTCTTCAAACCCTCTAAACTCTTCCTGCACATACTTTGTACACATTTTAATCTTATAGAGCTGTACAAAATCATGAGAAGAATAGACCGAGTAGTCGCACCAAGCCTCTTGCCCAGAGTAGGGGTATCAAGGTAGGTTCAAGGTATTTTTATTAGTCACATTCACATACACCCAGGTGTAGTGAAGTGAAATGCTTCTTGCCATTATGCAGCACACAAAAAAGAGAATACAGACATAACACCAAGATAGTCTTAACACTGAACATCCCCCCACAATGGCTCCCACCATGAGGGAAGGCACAAAGTCCAGTCCCCAACCCCAGTTCACCCATAGTCGGGCCCATTGAGGCCTCCACAGTTGCCTCTACGGAGGCCCGATGTTCCAGGCCGTTCTCGCCGGGTGATGTTGCTCCGGCGTCGGGAGAGTCCTCCCAGCGGCCTGGGAACCCCGGAACGGCCGCTTCCGCACTAGGGGCCGCGGCTTCCGAAGCCAACAAGGCCGCGCCGGTTGGAGCTCCACAACTGGCGATCTCATCTAGAGATCCCAGGCTCCCGGTGTAAAGTTCAGCGCCGCCGCCCGCAGCTGGTCGCTCCACAGTCCCGCAGCTCCGCGATGTTTTCCCCAGCGATCCAGTGCGGCGACCCGGGGAAGGCATCACCCGCTCCGCGATAGCGCTCCAGCGCTGTGCCGCCGCCGAAGCCGAGGTTCTGGGCGGTCCCCGACAGGAAACGCCGCTCCAGGCCCGCTGGTAGGCCGCGAGGACGGGTCGAAGCTGCAGCCCGGAGAAAAGCTGCCTCTCCGGCCAGGTAGGGACCCTGAAAGGTAGTTTCCCCCTTCCCCCCTCCACACAAAAAAGTCTAGACCTCCAAACAAAACACTTAACTAACTAAAATAAAAAAATAAAAGATGAAAGGACAGACAGCTGCTGGCTGGGCAGCCGCACACAGGACAGCGCCCCCTCGAGAACCAGAGGACATACTGTAGGTTTAAGCTCCAAAGGGAGAAGGTCCCAACCTATCCAACCTCTTCCTACAATTCAAGTCCACATTATGTGTGATGTTTATTTGCACAGGTACATGAATGGGAGAGGTTTAGAAGGATATGGGCCCAATGCAGGCAGCTGGGACTAGTGTAGATGGGGCATCTTGGTTGCCCTGGGCAAGTTAGGCTAAAGGTCCTGTTTCCATGCTGTATGACTCTATGACTCTAGAGGATTCCAAACTAGAGAGCATAGGCTTAAGGAGAGAGATTTAGGAGGGACATCAGGAGTAACTTTTGCATTCAGAGGTTCGTCCATATCTGCAGTAAGTGCCAGGGGGAGCTATTTAAATGGATACAAATACGACTTTTAAAAGACATTTGGACAGATGCATAGATAGGAAGGGTTTAGAGGGATATGGGGCCAAATGGGACCAGCACAAATTGCCAAATTGGTTGGCATATTCAGGGGCGGAGGAGGGCCGGGGGGGGGGGGGGGGGAGGGGGGTGAGGGCCTGTTTCCATACTATACAGCTCCATGACTCTCCTGCATTGTCAATGTTATGCTTCTGTAATTAAAAGCATGAAGCAAGGGTTCTTGCCTTGAGAAGTATGGGAGAGAGCAATGCCTGTCAATGGGTAAACAACTCATGAGTCCGACCTTAAATTTTCATTCAACATTGCTGGAGTTTGCAATTCACTGCTGATATGTAAACGAGATAGAGGGAATGGATTATCTTTTTATTTACACATGCCAGACTTTATTAAAGTGTGAAGCAAATGTATCCATTTTTATGTTATTACTGCACCAGAGGACACAGGTTTAAGGTGAAGAGGGAAAGATTTAAAAGGAACCTGAGGCGCAACTTTTTCCACACAAAGAGTGGTGGGTATATGGAACAAGTTACCAGAGGCGGTAGTTGAGGCAGGTGATATTGCAACATTTAAGAAACATATGGACAGGTACATAGATAGGGAAGGTTTGGAGGGATATGGGCCAAACCTAGCAGGTGGAACTAGTGTAGATGGGGCATGTTGGTCAGCATAGGCAAGTTGGACCAAAGGTCCTGTTTCCAAGCTGCATGACTCTATCACACTACTCTACCGTATGATGCAAAAATAGTGTCGTGAAGATGTTAGTGCATCGTGTTAAAGAGGAGAGAGAGGTTTGTGGGTTACTCAGCAAACAACCAGAGCAGTACAGGGTCTGGAAATTCAGCTTGATTAGTGTCTGGTGTTAAAATCATACCAGCAATCCCCCTGAAGTTATTTTTAAAGGCTGACAGTAACGTGAAGTTTGTTGGCTTTTCCAGAACAGAGCAGGTGTGGTCCCAATTTTGATTCAATAGCAGCGGGCATTAGGGGCCAAGTGTTATAGTATCTGCCGCAATTATCTCCTCTGGCAGCTCATTCCATATACTCACCACATTCTGTGTGACAGCCATGACCTCAGGAAGCAGTCATCATAGGGTCACCCACAATCCAGCTAGCACTGTTCTAGTTACTGAGGACTGCTGCCAAATGATGAGTACATGCTATGGTGCTGGGAGGGTTTAGCAGCTGTATTACACATTGGTTCGGACACATACAGAGTATTGTGTGCAGTTCTGGTCGCCGTGTTATAGGAAGAATGCAAAGGCGTTGGATAGGGTGGAGGAGGTTCACCAGGATGTTGCCTGGTGACAGGGCCCCACGAAAACAGGCCCAAAAACACATGGCTGGAAGCTGGTTTCATTTGAGCACTTGCCTTTATTTGACATTCCAGGAGGGTGGAGAGGAAAGGAAGAAGAGCACAACTTACATGTGCCATTGTGCAGCTGCGGTAATTTTGCAAAGTGGTTGGTATTCACTTTTTCTCCAGAAACCATGATCCAGGTTTGATACCTGGATGGAGGTTTCCTGCTAATTAAATCGAGCATCCCATTGAGCATCCAGTCCATGCACTGAGGGAGGCTGTCACTATTACACTGGCCCCTCCGATACCAATGTCCCTTTATATGAGAGACAGACACAAAATGTTGGAGTAACTCAGCGGGTCAGGCTGCAACTCTGGAGAAAATGGGTAGGTGATGTTTTGGGTCAGGATGTTTCTTCATACTCAATATATATGATTCTGTATGAGGGTTGTCTGATACAAGAATATGAACAGTAAACACTTGCTGATAACATGATATCACATCACCTCCACAGATCAAAGCACAACCCCCTCCCTCTCTCTCTCTCTCTCTCCATCTGGTGCTATAACCTCCTGGTGAAGTAAAAGCCAAACGTATGAGACCAAAAGAATTTAATGTTTCAGGGGAAGAATTTTACACCTGATTGAGCATACACATTGGACGTGGATCATTCCTCTGCTGCATCCAACCTAACCATCCCGTATGACACCTGCGATCCAGTCAATAAAGAAAGATGTCCGCACGTAAACTCCTGGCTTCATCGCCCTCGCGCAACCGAGGCCCCACGAGGTCACTCCTTGGATAATGTACCTGCCTTTGGCATCTGGGCAAACCAAAGGCCCTCCACTGTCACCCTAGAAAACACCGAAAGCCAGCAATGAGATGACAGGGCTCATGGCTTAACCTCATAGATAGGGTGAATGCATAGATTCTTTTGCCCAGTGTAGGGCAATCAAATGCAAGATGACATAGGTTTATGGTTAAAGGGGCAAGATTTAATAGGAATCTTAAGGGCAACTTTTTCACACAGAGGGTGGTGAGCATATAGAATGAGCTGCCACAGGAGGTAATTGAGGGAGATACTATAACATCATTTAAAAGACACTTGGATAGGTTTTGGATGGAAAAGGTTTAGAGGGATGTGGGCCAAACGGCCATGGGCAAATGGGACCAACTTAGATGGGATCAGTATGTACAAGTTGGGCCGAAGGGACCGTTTCCATGCTGAATGAGTTTAAGACTCTAATACACCTTTCTGATGAAGGTTTACACATTTATGTGCCTTTCTAACAGTTTCACCACCCCAGGCAGCATGTTCCAGGCACTCACCACACTCTGTGTTAAAATATTTGCCCCACACATCTCCTTTAAACTTTGCCCCTCTCACCTTAAAATTACGCCCTCCAGGATTTGATATTTCCATCCAGGGAAAAAGATTCTGACTGTCTACCCAATCTATGTCTCTCATAATTTTATATACTTCTATAAGGTATCCCTCAATCTCCGGCATTCTAAACAAAACAAGCCAAGTCTGTCCAACCTCTCCCTGTAGCTAATACTCTCTGAAGCAGGCACACATTCTGGTATACCTCCTTTGCACCCTTTTCAATGCCTCACATCCTTCCTCATTAGGAAGGATATCACACACAAAATTTGGGACTTCTTAATGCAGCTGTACAAGTGTGTGGTGAGACCACATGGTGTACCCTGTGTAGTTCTGGTATTCTAGTTACAGGAAGGATGTAAGTAAGTTGGAAAGGCTGCAGAAGAGATTCACCAGGATGTTACTGGGGCTTGAGGGCTTGAGTTACAGAGAGGGATTGGATACGTTGGGACTTTTCCTTTGGAGTAAAGGAGATTACCTTATTGAGGGCATAGCTTTACGATGAGTGGGGCAAAGCTTAAAACAGATGTGCAGGGCACGTTTTGTTTACACATGGAGTGGTGGGTGCCCTGAATGCTTCACCAGGAGGCAGATACAATGTCTCCTCAATGTAAGAGGCTTTTGGATAGGCACGTGGATATACAGGAAATGGAGGGATATGGATCTTGTGCAGGCAGAGGAGATTAGTTTAACTTGTCATGGACATTGTAAGTTGAAGCGCCTGTACTATGAAAAAAGACACAAAGCACTGGAGTAACTCAGCTGGTCAGGCAGCATCTCTGGAGAATATGGAGAGGTGATGTTTCGGTTCTCAATAATGGGATAAACTCAATGGATTTGTGAGGTCATTTTCTCCCATTATTCCTGGGAGGTTATTGCAGGTTGAGAGTTACCATTCAAACAAAACCTCTGCTAGTGTGTAGGAAGGAACTGCAGATGCTAGTTTACATTGAAGATAGACACAAAATGTTAGACTAACTCAGTGGCTCAGGCAGCATCTCTGGAGAAAAGGAAACGTTTCAGTTCGAGACCATTCTTCAGACTGAGATTCAGGGGAGTGGGAAATTAGAGGTATGAAAAGGTACATGTCAAATCAGAGCCGGCACTGATGGTGAAGGAACCCACAATCTTCCATTGTTGGCTGTGGAGTAAGTCATAACAAAGAGATACTGTACATACAGTGAAACTAGCAAGACAACTAGGGTGGGAGAGGGATGGAGAGTTGGAAAGGCAGGGGTTACTTGAAATTAGAGAAATCAATATTCATACCGCTGGATTGTAAGCTGCCCAAGTAAAATATGAGGTGCTGTTTCTCCAATTTGCATGTGGCTGCACTCTGATAGTGGAGAAGGCCCAGGACAGAAAGGTCAGTATTGGAATGGAAAGGGGTGTTAAAATGTCTGGCAACCAGGAGATCACGTAGGCCAAAGCGGACTGAGCAAAGATGTTCAGCGAAACAATCGCCCAGTTTATGCTTGGTCTCGCCGACAAATAGGAGCCCACATAAGGAACACCGGATACAGTGGATGAGGTTGAGGTGCAAGTCAACCTCTGTCGGGGTTCCAGGATGGAGTCGAGGGAGGAGGTATAAGGACAGGTATGGCATCTCCTGCGGTTGTTGGGGAAATTATGTTGGGACGGAGTGGTTTGGAAAGGAAGGGATGAGGGAACCTCTTCCAGATTTGAACTCCTCCCTTGTTGATTCTAAATGTGTACTTCACATTTCAATCAATACATGGAACATTAATATTATTAAACATGGATCAGTCTGAAGACAGACCTTGACCCGAAACCTCACCCATTCCTTCTCTCCAGAGATGCTGTCTGTCCTGCTGAGTTTGTGTCCAGCAATTTGTGTCTACGCTCGATTTAAACCAGCATCTGCAGTTCTTTCCTACACATGGAACATTATTAGTTGAATCACTTACAAAGTTACTTACACGTCAAATGGGAATGTGAATGTGACATTGCTGGAAGCTGTCCTACACCACAGGATAATTCACCTACCTGGCAACTGTCTGAACCGCCGTCTATGTTCCCAGCACAAAGCTCGTTTTGCTTCACCTTTCCGTTCAAGTATTCGGCACGATTGCAGACTTTATTTTCGAACACAGGGAATCCTGCTTCTTTTAAAATCCCGTCACCAATGGTTCCTGTGCAGTCAGAATAAATGAACAATATGGTGTCTACAGCTGGCATCCATACATTCAATGGCCAGAACATCACTAGCAGGGTTGTGAAAGTAAATTGGACATAAAATGGCCAGACCTCACTGAGGTGGCCCTGACGTCTTGGTTACTTCTTCACGATGACCGAGGAGGCCATTCAGTCCGGCTCCTGCACATCAGTCCTATTCCACTGTAAACGTGAAACCTCACATGCCCATGAACTCTCCCCTGATTGTATTTGGTCTTGTGCAGGTGGGCACAACGCCAGTGGTAGCAGGTCTGGGCCAGTGGAGATGGGGGGGGGGGGGTCAGGTGTCCATGCCAATGGGATAGTGCAAAGACCAGTGGAGATGAGTGAGTCATTTGTCCATGTCAACAGGAGGGTGCTAGGGCCAGTGGGGACTGCTGTCCCAAATCTTCCTTTTTGTTCTCCCAGAATACTGGAACTCCAAATTGATTGCATAATTCCTCCTGGCACGTCCTTGTGCACATCTTTCCCAGAGTAGGGTAGCCTTTATTGATATGACCTATGGTATAGCATGGTAAGTTTGGTATGTGTGGGAATGTATGGTATGGTGCGGTATTGTATTGTATGGTATGTGTGGTGTGGTATGGTGTGGTATGTAGTGGTATGGTGTGGAATAATATGGTGTGGTATCATAAGTTCATGAGAGATAGGAGCAGAATTAGGCCACTCGGCCCATCAATGCCTTCTCCGCCATTCAATCATGGCTGATCTATCTCTCCCTCCTAACCACTTTCTCCTGCCTTCTCCGCATAACCCTTGACACCCAGACTAATCAAGAATCTATCTATCTCTGCCTTAAAAATATCCATTGACGGCCTCCACAGATTCACCATCCTCTGACTAAAGAAATTCCTCCTCATCTCCTTCCTAAAGGAACTTTCTTTAATTCAGAGGCTACGACCTCTGGTCCTAGACTCTCCCACTAGTGGAAACATCCTTTCCACATCCACTCTATAGAAGCCTTTCACTAATTGGTAAGTTTCAATGAGATCCCCCCTCACCCTTCTAAACTCCAGCGGGTACAGGCCCAGTGCCGTCAAACGCTCATCATATGTTAACCAACTAAGAAGGTTATCGACCCGAAACGTCGCCTATTCCTTCTCACCCACTGAGTTCCTCCAGCATTTTTGTCTACCAACTAATTCCTGGGATCATTCTTGTAAACCTCCTCTAGACCCTCTCTAGAGCCAGCACATCCTTCTTCAGATATGGTGTCCAAAATTACTCACAATACTCCATATGCGGCCTGACCAGCACCTTATAGAGCCTCAGCATTACATCCCTGTTTTGTATTCTAGCTCTATTGATATAAATGCTGGGGTGGGAGATTCCAACCTTCACGTGGTCCGCCCTGTTTCGACGAATGTAATCAACCTGGCGTGCACAATCAAATAAGATCAAATAGAACAAGTTGTCCTACAACTTTAGGCTGTGCACGCCATACGCAAGAAGAAGAAACTATAAATGCTAGCATTGCGTTTGCCTTCCTTTCTACCGATTTGACTTGCAAATTAACTTTTTGGGAATCCTGCACCAGCACTTCCAAGTCCCTTTGCACCTCCCGTTTCTGGATGCTCTACCCATTTAGAAAATAATCTATGGCTTTATTCCTACTACCAAAATGCATGACTCTACACTTCGCTACACTATATTCTATCTGCCTCTTCTCTACCTACTCTCCCAACATATCCAAGTTCTTTTGCAGAGTCCATGCTTTCTCTACACTACTTGCTCCTCCACCTATTTTCGTATCATTTGCAAACTTCGCCACAAAGCCTTCAATTCCCTCATCCAAATCATTAATGTACAATGCGAAGAGTAGTGGCCCCAGCACCGACCCCTGCGGAACTCTGCTAGTCACTGCAGCCAACCAGAAAAAAGCCCCCTTTATTGCCACTTTTTACCTTCTGCCATCCAGCCAACCTGCTATCCATGCGAGTATCTGCCCTTTGATACCATGGGCTCTCATCTTCCCTAGCAGCCTCACGTATGTTATGGCATGGTGTGGTATGGTGTGTCGTGGTGTGGTATGATGTGGTATGGTATGGTGTGTTATGGTACGGCTTGGCGTGACGTGGCATAGTCGGGTTTATTGTCAGATACACAAGTATGGTGGGGTACAGATACAATGAAAATCCTGCAGCAACATCACAGGAACATACTCAGAAAGACACACAAAATCCAAATTTTACTTCGGAGTCACGTGAGTGACTACGTGAAGAACCCGTCCAGCACGCATGTGCGACATTAGCGTTCACGCAGTGCAACAGCGACGACCGGGAGTACAGGCGCTCCCGCTACACGTCGGTGAAAAGTAAACAGCGGACCATCAGGTAAGTCTTACACTGAGGTCGTAATCAGCAAGCTGTGCTCTGCTCTCTATTCCAGAGGAACTGGGAACATGAGCAGCACGGCAAAGGAGAAAACCGCCCCCGTTCGACTCCAACAGAACGGGAGTGTTCCATCAGTGGGGGGCGAGAGGCGGCACCTGGACCGCATATGCTGCGGCACACCCTCATCGAGACCGAGCCGAGCCCAGTACCGCTAGCGCAGCCTGATGAGCGGCAGCGGGCTGGAGGAAAAGTTTAAAAAAAAAAAAAAAACCCGGCCGGTTATGTCTGACTCCGATGAGGAGGGTCCGCCTTAGAGCGGCAGAGCTAGCCGCCTGAGCCGAATGGAAAGGCTCATGGAGCAACTGCTGTAGATTTGGGAGCAACAGCAGCAGGAGATTAGCAAGAGATACGACTGATTGGCTCTAGCCCGAGTGGGAGGAGAGAGGTGAGTCAGTGCCGGGAAAACAGTTGAAAACTAAGGAATTTTGTTTGTAAATTGGTAAATCAGGCAATTTATCCGTCCATTTAAGCAAGACGGCTCTTAGCGAGCGGCAGTGAGTGAGTGGCCTTGTGAGGGAAGTGCCCTGTGAGTAAAGTGTGAGTCTTTGGCTCGAGAGTCTTCGGCGAGGAGAAGACACCACGCAATACGCTTGAGAGGTAGAGACAAAAGAAGGAGATGTCAGGCAAGCTGATTCAGTGCGATGCTTGCAGTATGTGGGAGGTCAAGGACACCGCTGGTGCCTCTGGCTGCTACAAATGCGAGAAGTGCATCCAGGTAGAGCTCCTGAAGGGCCGTGTTGGGGAACTGGAGAAGCAAGTGGATGACCTCCGGTTCGTCCGAGAAACGGAGTCGTTCCTCGACAAGTCCTACAGTACGATTGTTACACCTAAGGTACTGGAAGAGAGAAGGTGGGAGATGGTGAGAAAGGGAGGGAAGCATGGAATGCCAACGTCCCCGGGTGTTGTACCTCTTGTGAACAGGTTCACCCACTTAGAAGCTGTTGGGACAGAAGACGTGTTTACACTGAGCGGCGGACTGGCTTGCGATGCGAATAGGGCTGTTGAGCCAAAACCAAAAAGGCCTAAGGCAGGCAACGCCATTGTAGTGGGAGACTCGATTGTGAGAGGTACGGACAGGGGTTTCTGTGGCAACAGACGGGATGCGAGGATGGTGTGCTGCCTTCCTGGTGCCAGGATCCAGGATGTCACGGACAGAGTGCAGAAAATCCTCGAGGGCGAAGGTGAACATCCGGAAGTGGTAGTGCATGTCGGCACAAACGATGTCGGAAAGAAGGGGATGAATATTCTGCAGCGTGACTTTAGAGAGCTCGGAAAAATGCTGAAAAGCAGGACCTCCAGGGTTGTTATCTCCGGTTTGCTTCCAGTTCCTCGTGCTGGCGAGAGCAGGAACAGGGAGATACGGGACCTGAACGTGTGGCTCAGGAACTGGTGCACGGGGCAGGGATTTAGATTCTTAGATCACTGGGATCTGTTTTGGGGTAAGGGGGAACTGTACAAAAGGGACGGATTGCATCTTAACAGGTGTGGGACCAGCATTCTGGCAGGCAGGTTTGCCACTGCTACACGGGTGGTTTTAAACTGAATAAGGGGGGTGGGGTGTCGAATGGGATAGTGGAGGATGGAGTTAAAGGGAAAGGGTTTCTTAAATGTGTGAGCGTAGAGACAGAGGAGTGTAAAATGAGGGTAGAAGCAATAGGTAGCAAGGTGAAAAGTGGAAGACAGACAAAACCAGGGCAAAAATCAAAAAGGGCCACTTTTCAACATAATTGTATAAAGGGTAAGAGTGTTGTAAAAACAAGCCTGAAGGCTTTGTGTCTCAATGCAAGGAGCATTCGTAATAAGGTGGATGAGTTGAATGTGCAGATAGCTATTAATGACTATGATATAGTTGGGATCACGGAGACATGGCTCCAGGGTGACCAAGGCTGGGAGCTGAACATCCAGGGATATTCAATATTCAGGAGGGATAGAGAGAAAGGAAAAGGAGGTGGGGTAGCATTGATGATTAGAGAGGAGATTAACGCAATGGAAAGGAAGGACATTAGGTTCAAGGATGTGGAATCGGTATGGGTAGAGCTGCGAAACACTAAGGGGCAGAAAACGCTGGTGGGTGTTGTGTACAGGCCACCTAACAGTAGTAGTGAAGTTGGAGATGGTATCAAACAGGAAATTAGAAATGCGTGCGACAAAGGCAAAACAGTTATAATGGGTGACTTCAATCTACATATAGATTGGGTGAATCAAATTGGCTGGGGTGCTGAGGAAGAGGATTTCTTGGAATGTATGCGGGATAGTTATCTAAATCAACATGTAGAGGAACCAACGAGAGAGCAGGCTATTTTAGACTGGGTATTGAGTAATGAGGAAGGGTTAGTTAGCAGTCTTGTGTACGTGCCCCCTTGGGCAAGAGTGACCATAATATGGTTGAGTTCTTCATTAGGATGGAGAGTGACATTGTTAATTCAGAAACTATGGTTCTGAACTTAAAGAAAGGTAACTTTGAGGGTATGAGACATGAATTGGCCATGATTGACTGGCAATTAATTCTAAAAGGGTTGACGGTGGACATGCAATGGAAGACATTTAAAGACTGCATGGATGAACTACAAAAATTGTTCATCCCAGTTTGGCAAAAGAATAAATCAGGGAAGGTAGTGCATCCGTGGATAACAAGGGAAATCAGGGATGGTATCAAAGTGAAAGATGATGCGTACAAATTAGCCAGAAAAAGCAGCATACCAGAGGACTGGGAGAAATTCAGAGACCAGCAGAGGAGGACAAAGGGCTTAATTAGGAAAGGAAAAATAGATTATGAAAGAAAACTGGCAGGGAACATAAAAACTGACTGCAAAAGTTTTTATAAATATGTAAAAAGAAAGAGATTAGTTAAAACAAATGTAGGTCCCTTGCAGTCAGAAACAGGTGAGTTGATCATGGGGAACAAGGATATGGCGGACCAATTGAATAACTACTTTGGTTCCGTCTTCACTGTGGAAGACATAAATAATCTGCCGGAAATAGCAGGGGACCGCGGGTCAAAGGAGTTGGAGGAATTGAGTGAAATCCAGGTTAGTCGGGAAGTGGTTTTGGGTAAATTGAATGGATTAAAGGCCGATAAATCCCCAGGGCCAGATAGGCTGCATCCCAGAGTACTTAAGGAAGTAGCTCCAGAAATAGTGGATGCATTAGTAATAATCTTTCAAAATTCTTTAGATTCTGGAGTAGTTCCTGAGGATTGGCGGGTAGCAAACGTAACCCCACTTTTTAAGAAGGGAGGGAGAGAGAAAACGGGGAATTACAGACCAGTTAGTCTAACATCGGTAGTGGGGAAACTGCTGGAGTCAGTTATTAAAGATGGGATAGCAGCACATTTGGAAAGTGGTGAAATCATTGGACAAAGTCAGCATGGATTTACGAAAGGTAAATCATGTCTGACGAATCTTATAGAATTTTTCGAGGATGTAACTAGTAGCGTGGATAGGGGAGAACCAGTGGATGTGGTGTATCTGGACTTCCAGAAGGCTTTCGACAAGGTCCCACATAAGAGATTAGTATACAAACTTAAAGCACATGGCATTGGGGGTTCAGTATTGATGTGGATAGAGAACTGGCTGGCAAACAGGAAGCAAAGAGTAGGAGTAAACGGGTCCTTTTCACAATGGCAGGCAGTGACTAGTGGGGTACCGCAAGGCTCAGTGCTGGGACCCCAGCTATTTACAATATATATTAATGACCTGGATGAGGGAATTGAAGGCAATATCTCCAAGTTTGCGGATGACACTAAGCTGGGGGGCAGTGTTAGCTGTGAGGAGGATGCTAGGAGACTGCAAGGTGACTTGGATAGGCTGGGTGAGTGGGCAAATGTTTGGCAGATGCAGTATAATGTGGATAAATGTGAGGTTATCCATTTTGGTGGCAAAAACAGGAAAGCAGACTATTTTCTAAATGGTGGCCGACTAGGAAAAGGGGAGATGCAGCGAGACCTGGGTGTCATGGTACACCAGTCATTGAAAGTAGGCATGCAGGTGCAGCAGGCAGTGAAGAAAGCGAATGGTATGTTAGCTTTCATAGCAAAAGGATTTGAGTATAGGAGCAGGGAGGTTCTACTGCAGTTGTACAGGGTCTTGGCGAGACCACACCTGGAGTATTGCGTACAGTTTTGGTCTCCAAATCTGAGGAAGGACATTATTGCCATAGAGGGAGTGCAGAGAAGGTTCACCAGACTGATTCCTGGGATGTCAGGACTGTCTTATGAAGAAAGACTGGATAGACTTGGTTTATACTCTCTAGAATTTAGGAGATTGAGAGGGGATCTTATAGAAACTTACAAAATTCTTAAGGGGTTGGACAGGCTAGATGCAGGAAGATTGCTCCCGATGTTGGGGAAGTCCAGGACAAGGGGTCACAGCTTAAGGATAAGGGGGAAATCCTTTAAAACCGAGATGAGAAGAACTTTTTTCACACAGAGAGTGGTGAATCTCTGGAACTCTCTGCCACAGAGGGTAGTCGAGGCCAGTTCATTGGCTATATTTAAGAGGGAGCTAGATGTGGCCCTTGTGGCTAAAGGGATCAGAGGGTATGGAGAGAAGGCAGGTACGGGATACTGAGTTGGATGATCAGCCATGATCATATTGAATGGCGGTGCAGGCTCGAAGGGCCGAATGGCCTACTCCTGCACCTAATTTCTATGTTTCTATGTTTCTATGAGACTTGCTTCAGGAGCTAGAGCAGTCTCGCCAGGGGGATCAGGCACTCCCACAGCAGTGCTCTACAATGCACTGGCCATCGCTTTCCCCTCAAAGCAGGGCAGCGTTGGCGACCAGGGCTGGGCTGGTCAGGAACAGGGGTCATTGACTGAAGATGTCGGGAGTACGCTTGGGGTACAGGATCAGGAAGAGCTGTTGGGTGTGGAGATTCGCTACGTGGTTTCACCACGAGCAGGGCGGCCATTGGAGCCAAAACTGGCGGCCAGCATCAACCACCTGTCCCTCAAACCCCTACAAGACAGGTACTTAATGAGGCACTAGAGCTGGAAAACTGCAGTTCGCTCAATGTACCGGCTGTTAACAGCCAAATCTGGGGGGGGGGACAGAGTGTCCGGAACCAGGAGCTAAAATCCTCAAGCTCCTGACGACAGGGATAACAGCCTATGCTCGTTCCGTGGATGGGGTGGATATGACCACAAACCAGCAAGACACTCTGGCTCTGCTGTGCTACACCCAATATGAGATAAATAACCTCCGCAAGGAGAGAATAAGACCTGCCCTCAATCCCAGGTTTGCAGGACTGTGTAAAACACCGGCCTCAGGGCCGCAGATCCTGTTATTTGGAAGGACAAGTGAAAGACCTGGAGGAAGAGTCCAAAGCATTTCGCCTCATGAGGGCAGGCCCCGGAACGAGCAGACCCACACAAAAAAACAGACGGCAGTACCCCACCGCGTCCACCAGTCAAGGTCAAATTTATGTAACTGGTGAAAGCTCGGGAAAATGCGCCACCCCCAATCAGCAGTACATCAGCAGTACATCCAGCAGTATAACGACGGATGAACAAACGGAAGAAAGGAACACTACCATAACTATGGAGGTAGGTGGGTCTGGTTCCTACCAGCATGTAAATGGGGAACTGTACTAACAGGAGGTGTCTCACGAATGATAGTTATATACTTAACAGTATTCGGGGATACAAAATAGAGTTCATTCAAGAAAACATGCCACCAGTTCAGCACGTACCCCAAAGGGTCTTTACCCTCTCAGTCAAAGAGAACTAGAGGCTCAAGCAGAACTGGTGAGGTTACTTACAAAGGGTGTCATTGAGAAATCCAAACACGATCCTTTGGAATTTGTCTCAAATATATTTACCAAAAGCAAAAAAGATGGTGGATGTCGCATCATCATTGACTTAACCTCACTAAATACCTTTGTTAAGTATGTACATTTCAAAATGGAAACATTTGTAACTGCTAAACAACTGATTTCCAAAGGATACTTTATGGCAAGCATTGATTTAAAAGATGCCTACTATTCAGTACCCATTCACAAGGGTCATCGCAGATACCTGAAAATTTACCTGGATGGGGCAACTATGGCAGTATAAAGTGTTGCCTAATGGGTTGACATCAGCCTTAGACTATTTACCAAGATATTAAAACCAGCCTTGGCAACATTAACGAAACAAAGACATATTGTCATGGCGTATCTTGATGATATCCTAATAGTTGGCAAAACCATGGAGTTGGCTAAATCAGCTGTATTAGCTACCAAACAATTGTTTGAAACCCTGGGTTTGTCATACATCCAGATAAATCTAAGTTGACGCCATCCACAACTATGGACTATCTGGGATTCACAATTAACTCAATCCACATGTCTGTAACGTTGCCAAAAGGTAAAGCAGCAGAATTGGCACAGATGTGCAACAATTTAATGGTAAGCAATCGACCAACCATCCGACAAGTGGCAAGAGTAATTGGCAAAATGGTAGCAGCATTTTCAGCTACACAATTTGGACTCCTGCACTATCAGCACCTACAAAGGGCAAAAGTACAGGCGTTGAAACGACATGCAGGTCACTTTGACAGATCCATGAAACTACCCATTGAAGCAATATCAGAGTTACAATGGTGGATATAACACATTTGGCATAGTTCCAGCCCTATCATCATCAATAACCCAACGTTAACTATACAAACAGATGCCAGTGCTCAAGGCTGGGGAGCAACTAATACCATATCCAGCACAGATGGTAGATGGACTAACCTAGACTCGTCTTTACTACAAACACTGGGCATAAATTATTTGGAAATGTTGGGTGCGTTTTATGGTTTTAAAGCATATTCTAGGAATATGCACAACTTGCATGTTCATTTACAAATTGATAATATCACGGTGGTGGCCTATATTAACCATATGACCGGAATAAAATCGATATCATGTGACAATTGGGTCAACACAATCTGGTAATGGTGGGTCGATAGACATATTTGGCTATCAGCAACTTACCTACCAGGTAAGCTAAATACAGTGCCAGGTCACGCAAATTCAATGATAAACACCGAATGGATGTTAAATCCTAGAGCTTTTGCTAAAATTACAAACCAATATGGCACACCAGATATCGATCTCTTTGCATCCAGACTAAATCACCACGTACCAATGTATGTCCCTTGGGAACCACACCCTGAGGCAGCAGCGATAGATGCATTCGCGCTGAACTGGGGGACCGATTTCTTCTATGCTTTTTCCCCTTCTGCCTTAATCTGTAGGGTACTACGCAAAATACAGATGGACTCTGCTTCAGGTATTTTGATAGTACCAACTGGCCTACACAGCCATGGTTCCCAGTGGTCCTCGACATGGTCATCGAAACTCCTATGACCTTTCCCAGTAGCCCAGACCTATTGACGCACCCTGTATCAGGCATAAGTTATCCATGCCATGGCAAAATTAACCTACTGGGTTGCAGATTATCAAAAGACCACTGCTGGGGCTGGGATTGTCTGACAGGACCATCAACATGATGACACCGTATGTCCACCAGGAAACAATACCTATCGAGCATCAGGAAGTGGGAAAGATACTGCTCGACTACTGGGACAACAGGCCATAGGGTCTCACCCGCTGGTGATCAAACTCATGAGGAGTATCGTCAACTCCAACCCTCTTAGACCTAGGTATACACAAATCTGGGATGTCAGTGTGGTCCTGACATACCTAAGGGGATGGTCCCCAGCCAGGTCTCTCACCCTGGAAAAGCTAACCCTGAAAACGGTCATGCTGATGCCACTAGTCTCAGCACAAAGAGTCCAGTCCCTCCACTTACTGCGACTGGACAACATGGTTATAACACCAGACCGGGTCTCATTCACCATTCAGGAGCTGCTAAAGCAGAGCAAGCCAGGAACTTGAGTCCTAGTTATGGATTTCCGGGCATACCCACCTGACCTACGGTTGTGTGTCATGACTCACTTATTCACTTACATCAACACAACAAGAGATTCTCGAGGGAGAAAGGGAAAAAAATAAATAATTAAATAAATAAATAAAAAAGCCTTATGGGTCAGCCACAAGAAACCTCATGGTTGGGTGTCGAGCCAAACCATCTCGAGATGGCTCAAGCAGGTACTGGGAGCTGCTGGAGTAGATACTGATGTATATACATCTCACTCCACCAGGGCAGCATCCACATCGGCGGCTAAAAGAATGAACATGGAGAAAACGTTCCAAACGTTCTACCACAAGCCGCTAGCAGAACCTGTGTTATTTGCAGAAAGAGTTTTAAAATCTGCAAAAATATATAATTTAAGCCCGGGGGAGCATTTTGTCTTTTGTTATTGTTTAATAGATACCATTATTGTTTACAAACAGATTATGGTTGATTACGATAACATACTTCCTCCCTTGAATGACTTCGGCAGCGAGTGAAGTATGAACTGTTACACGGTTTGAAATCACAGAGCTTTAAAATCTTCACGTAGTAACTCACGTGACTCCGAAGTAAAATAGTAAGATTAAACGAGAACTTACCAGTTTGAAGTTTGATCTGTATTTTATGAGGAGTTACGATGAGGGATTACGTGCCCTCCGCTCCCACCCTCAAATATATAGATCAACAGGTATCTCAGTTCTCCTTTTCTTTACTATGTTTATTTCAATTATTGTGTTTCCTGTGATTCCACACCGCTGCTTTGAAGAATGTCGCGCATGCGTGCTGGACGGGTTCTTCACGTAATCCCTCATCGTAACTCCTCATAAAATACAGATCAAACTTCAAACTGGTAAGTTCTCGTTTAATCTTACTATTATACATAAACTACACCTACAATTTCAACAACAAATTTCTTTGGAGAGGGAGCAGAATAATATTACCAAGGTTAAGAGGTATTAGCTACAAGGAGAGGTTGGACAAACCTGGATTGTTCTCTCTGGAAGGTTAGAGGCTGAGGAGAGACCAGATAAAAGTATATAAAATGATGAGAGGCATAGATATGGTAGACAGTCAGAACCTTTCTCCCAGGTTGGAAATGTCAAAGATTAAAGAGCATAGCTTTAAAGTGAGAGGGGCAAAGTTTAAAGGAGAAGTGCGGGGAGAGTTTTTTTGCATGAGAGTGGTGGGTGCCTGGAATATGCTGCCTGAGGTGGAGGCAGATATAATAGTGACGTTTAAGAGACTTTTAGGCAAGTGGATATGCAGGGAATGGAGGTATATGGATTACATGCAGGCAAAGGAGAATAGTTTCATTTGACATCACGTTCAACATGGTCATTGTGGGCCAAGGGGCCTTGTCCCATGCTGTACTGTTCTATGTTCTATGAAACCAGGCCTTCAGGAGAGAAAAAAGACAAGTGTGTGTTATTGTCATATTACCCGGGAATGACATTCTTATTTCATGAGTCATAGAGACAAACAGCATGGAAACAGGCCCTTCGGCCCAACTTGCCCACATCGACCAACATATCCCATCTACACATTACCCACCTGCCTGCACATGGTCCATATCCCTCCAAACCTATCCTATCCATTTGCCTGTCTAATTGTTTCTTCAAAGTTGCAATAGTCCCTGCCTCAACTACCTCCTCTGGCAGCTCGTTCCATACACCTGCCAACCTTTGTGTAAAAAAGTTACCCCTCAGATTCCTATTAAATCCTTCCCCCTGCTTCTTTAACCTATGTCGTCTGGTTCCCGATTTCCCTACTCTGGGCAAAAGACGCTGTGCGTCTATCCAATCTATTCTTCTCATGTTTTGTACACCTCTATAAGATCATACCTCATCCTCCCGTGCACCAAGGAATAGAGTCCCAGCCTGCTCAACCTCTTCCTATTGCTCAAATCCTCAAGCCCTGGCAACATCCTTGTAAATCTTCTCTGCACCCTTTCCAACTTGAGAACATCTTTTCTGTGACATGATGCCCTGAACTGAACACAATGCTCTAAATGCGGCTTCACCAACGTCTAAAATAACTGCAACGTGACTTCCCAACTTCTATACTCAGTTCTCTGACTGAAGAAGGCCAATGTGCCAAAAACCTTTTTGACCACACAATCTACCTGTGACTCCACCTTCAAGGAACTATGTACCTTATTTACCGGCCTATGTACCGGAACTATAGGTCAGTGAGCCTAACATCTGCAGTTGGAAAGTTACTAGAGAGTATTCTGAGGGATAGGTTATACAGGCATTTGGATGAGCAACACCTGATTAGAGATAGTCAGCATGGTTTTGTACGTGGGAGGTCGTGAATCACAGATCACTTATTCACTTACATCAACACAACAAGAGATTCTCGAGGGAGAAAGGGAAAAAAATAAATAATTAAATAAATAAATAAAAAAGCCTTATGGGTCAGCCACAAGAAACCTCATGGTTGGGTGTCGAGCCAAACCATCTCGAGATGGCTCAAGCAGGTACTGGGAGCTGCTGGAGTAGATACTGATGTATATACATCTCACTCCACCAGGGCAGCATCCACATCGGCGGCTAAAAGAATGAACATGGAGAAAACGTTCCAAACGTTCTACCACAAGCCGCTAGCAGAACCTGTGTTATTTGCAGAAAGAGTTTTAAAATCTGCAAAAATATATAATTTAAGCCCGGGGGAGCATTTTGTCTTTTGTTATTGTTTAATAGATACCATTATTGTTTACAAACAGATTATGGTTGATTACGATAACATACTTCCTCCCTTGAATGACTTCGGCAGCGAGTGAAGTATGAACTGTTACACGGTTTGAAATCACAGAGCTTTAAAATCTTCACGTAGTAACTCACGTGACTCCGAAGTAAAATAGTAAGATTAAACGAGAACTTACCAGTTTGAAGTTTGATCTGTATTTTATGAGGAGTTACGATGAGGGATTACGTGCCCTCCGCTCCCACCCTCAAATATATAGATCAACAGGTATCTCAGTTCTCCTTTTCTTTACTATGTTTATTTCAATTATTGTGTTTCCTGTGATTCCACACCGCTGCTTTGAAGAATGTCGCGCATGCGTGCTGGACGGGTTCTTCACGTAATCCCTCATCGTAACTCCTCATAAAATACAGATCAAACTTCAAACTGGTAAGTTCTCGTTTAATCTTACTATTATACATAAACTACACCTACAATTTCAACAACAAATTTCTTTGGAGAGGGAGCAGAATAATATTACCAAGGTTAAGAGGTATTAGCTACAAGGAGAGGTTGGACAAACCTGGATTGTTCTCTCTGGAAGGTTAGAGGCTGAGGAGAGACCAGATAAAAGTATATAAAATGATGAGAGGCATAGATATGGTAGACAGTCAGAACCTTTCTCCCAGGTTGGAAATGTCAAAGATTAAAGAGCATAGCTTTAAAGTGAGAGGGGCAAAGTTTAAAGGAGAAGTGCGGGGAGAGTTTTTTTGCATGAGAGTGGTGGGTGCCTGGAATATGCTGCCTGAGGTGGAGGCAGATATAATAGTGACGTTTAAGAGACTTTTAGGCAAGTGGATATGCAGGGAATGGAGGTATATGGATTACATGCAGGCAAAGGAGAATAGTTTCATTTGACATCACGTTCAACATGGTCATTGTGGGCCAAGGGGCCTTGTCCCATGCTGTACTGTTCTATGTTCTATGAAACCAGGCCTTCAGGAGAGAAAAAAGACAAGTGTGTGTTATTGTCATATTACCCGGGAATGACATTCTTATTTCATGAGTCATAGAGACAAACAGCATGGAAACAGGCCCTTCGGCCCAACTTGCCCACATCGACCAACATATCCCATCTACACATTACCCACCTGCCTGCACATGGTCCATATCCCTCCAAACCTATCCTATCCATTTGCCTGTCTAATTGTTTCTTCAAAGTTGCAATAGTCCCTGCCTCAACTACCTCCTCTGGCAGCTCGTTCCATACACCTGCCAACCTTTGTGTAAAAAAGTTACCCCTCAGATTCCTATTAAATCCTTCCCCCTGCTTCTTTAACCTATGTCGTCTGGTTCCCGATTTCCCTACTCTGGGCAAAAGACGCTGTGCGTCTATCCAATCTATTCTTCTCATGTTTTGTACACCTCTATAAGATCATACCTCATCCTCCCGTGCACCAAGGAATAGAGTCCCAGCCTGCTCAACCTCTTCCTATTGCTCAAATCCTCAAGCCCTGGCAACATCCTTGTAAATCTTCTCTGCACCCTTTCCAACTTGAGAACATCTTTTCTGTGACATGATGCCCTGAACTGAACACAATGCTCTAAATGCGGCTTCACCAACGTCTAAAATAACTGCAACGTGACTTCCCAACTTCTATACTCAGTTCTCTGACTGAAGAAGGCCAATGTGCCAAAAACCTTTTTGACCACACAATCTACCTGTGACTCCACCTTCAAGGAACTATGTACCTTATTTACCGGCCTATGTACCGGAACTATAGGTCAGTGAGCCTAACATCTGCAGTTGGAAAGTTACTAGAGAGTATTCTGAGGGATAGGTTATACAGGCATTTGGATGAGCAACACCTGATTAGAGATAGTCAGCATGGTTTTGTACGTGGGAGGTCGTGAATCACAGATCCGAGTTTTTAAGAGATGTGACCAAAAAGGTCGATGAGGGCAGAGCTGTAGATGTTGTATACATGGATTTCAGTAAGGCATTCCACAAGTTTCCGCATGGTAGGCTGCTCTGGAAGGTTAGATCGCATGGGATCGAAGGATAGATAGCTGAATGGATAGCAAATTGGCTTCATGGAAGGAGGCAGAGGGTGATGGTGGAAGGTTGTTTCTCGGACTGGAGGCCTGTGACTAGTGATGTGCCTCAAGGGTGGTTGGTGTATGGAACAAAAGGTTTTGGGTATATTGGACAAGCTGCCAGAGGAGGTAGTTGAGGCTGGGACTATCCCAACATTTAAGAAACAGTTAGACATGTACATGGATAGGACAAGTTTGGAGGGATATCGACCACGTGCAGGCAGGTGGGACTAGTGTAGCTGGGACATGTTGGCCAATTGGGGCAAGTTGGACCGATGGGCCTGTTTCCACTCTGTATCACTCTATGACTCTATGACCTGCACTCCTAGATCCTTCTGCTCTACAACACTACCCAGAGCCAATAGACAATAGATAATAGACAATAGGTGCAGGAGTAGGTCATTTGGCCCTTCGAGCCAGCATCACCATTCAATGTGATCATGGCTGATCATCCCCAAACAGTACCCCGTTCCTGCCTTCTCCCCATATCCCCTGACTCCGCTATTTTTAAGAGCCCTATCTAGATCTCTCTTGAAAGCATCCAGAGAACCTGCCTCCACCGCCCTCTGAGGCAGAGAATTCCACAGACTCACCACTCTCTGTGAGAAAAAGTGTTTCCTCGTCTCCGTTCTAAATGGCTTACTCCTTATTCCCAACATCGGGAACGTTTCCTGCCTCTAGCGTATCCAAGCCCTTAACATTCTTATATGTTTCAATGAGATTCCCTCTCATCCTTCTAAACTCCAGAGTGTTCAAGCCCAGGTGCTCCATTCTCTCAGCATATGGCAGTCCCGCCATCCCGGGAATTAACCTTGTAAACCTACGCTGCACTCCCTCAATAGCAAGAATGTCCTTCCTCAAATTAGGGGACCTAAACTGCACACAATACTCCAGGTGTGGTCTCACTAGGGCTCTGTACAACTGCAGAAGGACCTCTTTGCTCCTATATTCGATTCCTCATGTTATAAAGGCCAACATGCCATTCGCTTTCTTCACTGCCTGCTGTACCTGCATGCTTACTTTCATAGACTGATGTAAACCTTTCACTGTGTAGGTCCTGCCCATGTTAGACTTTCCAAAATGCAATACTTCACATTTCTCTGTATTAAATTCAATAATCATTCCTCAGCCCACCTGGCCAACTGACCAGGATCCTGCTGCAATTTTGACATCCATTTTCACTATCTGCAATTCCACCCATTTTTTAATCATCTGCAAACTTGCTAATCTTGCCATGTATGTTCTCATCCAAATCATTGATATAGATGACAAACAGTAATAGGCCCAATACTGAATCCTGAGGCACACCACTAGTTACAGGCGAGTAGGGGAATCAAAAACTAGAGGACATAGGTTTAAAGTGAGATGCGAAAGATTGAATAGGAACCCGAGGGGTAACTTTTTCACTCAGAGGGTGGTTTAGGGAGGTACTATAACGACATTTAAAAGATACTTGGACAGATGCATGGAGAGGAAAGGTTTAAAGCGATACGGCCCAAACGCAGGTAAATAGAATTAGCTTAGAATGATCGGCAAGAATGAGTTGGACCAAAGAACCTGTATGACTCTATGAATCAACGACTGTGAACTAACCAGACTGTAATACAATAAATAATACAGAGGCAAAATAAAGAGGAAAAACACCAGCCTGCAAGGCCATAGGAAGGACTTTGAGGCACACTTGTATAGATTATACCTTGAGTCTCTCCCCAGCCAGTGACATAACATTCCACTCCACCCGGTAAAATAAAGCCCTTGTCAGGCAGGCAGACTAATCCCACTTTGTCGTTCAACCTTGCTGGCCTGAAACCAAAAGATGCATTTTGAATTATTAGTTTATAACAGTCATGTGTTACAGTAAACAGATTTTGTTCGCGGGCTATCCAACAGATCATACAATACTATACACGAGTATGATCAAGCCAAACGCAAGCACAAAAGAATGTAGAAACAAGGAACTGTGAATGGTGGTTTAAAAAAAAAGACACAAGGTGCTGGAGTAACTCAGTAGCATCTCTGGAGAACATGGACATGTGATGTTTTGGGTTGGGAGTAAGTCCAAAGAAGGGTCCCAACCTGAAATGTCACCTCTCCATGTTCTCCAGAGATGCTGCCTGACTTGCTGAGTTACTCCAGCACTTTGTGTCTTTTTTTGTAGAAGTACAACAGATAGAGTGGAGAAAAATACCAGAGTGCAGGACATATTGTTTCAGCATTATAGCGTAACAGCTCCAGAGATAAATTCCAATGGATGAACTCTAGTGCTGAGAGGCAGTGAATCTATTATATGCGTCACTGTGTTAGAGAAAACAAAATGCCAGAGTGTCATCTGTGGCGGGAACAGACAGCCAGGACCCTTCTTTAGACTGATGGAGTAGAAGGGAAAGAGAGGATGGGCGGGGCAAAGCCTGGCACGTGATAGATGGATACGAGTGGGGTAGAGGTGAAATGCAGATGGGTGGAGTAAGTGACAAAGGCTGGAGGAGAAAAGGAGACAAATGACTGTCAGAGAAAGAAAGTGGAAGAGTTACGAAGATAAACACATGGATATGCAGGGAATGGAGAGATATGGATTTTGTGCAGGCAGATAATCCAAGGCCATCCATCTAAGACTGTAGGAAATTGCAGAGAATTATAGATGCAGCCCAGACTATCACACAAACTAACCTCCATTCCATTGACTCCATTTACACCTCACGTTGCCTCGGCAAGGCCAGCAGCATAATCAAGGACGAGTCTCACCCAGTCACTCCCTTTTCCCCCCTCCCCCATCAGGCAAGAGGTACTGAAGTATGAAAACCTATGGATTTAGGAACAGTTCCCTCCCAGCTGTTATCAGGTAACTGAACCATCCCATTCAACATCTAGAGAGCATTCCTGAGCTACCATCTACCTCATTGGAGACCCGCAGACTATTTTTAATCGGATTTTACTGGACTTTATCTTGCACTAAACGTTATCCTATTCATCATGTATCTGTACATTGTGGATGACGTTTGTAAGCATGTATTGTCTTTCCACTGGTGTCTGATTTGTCTGGTTAGGGCGCAACAAAAGTTTTTTCTCGGCACACGTTATAATAAACTCAACTAAACCATAAGAGTTTGCCTTAGTATCATGCTTGGCACAGACATTGTGGGCCTGTTCCTGTGCTGTACTGTTCTATGTTCCATGTTCCCCGTTGTCATCTCCTTTCTCTTCCTTTGTACGTATATCTCGCAGCCCTGGGACACCATATATCATCTCATTCATACCCCCCCTCCCCCCCCCCCCCTTTTCCAATGTCCATATCCCCTGCTCACCAACATCCCTCCCTCTGGCTTGTCATTTTACTCCTCTTTTCCTCATCTGTTTTCTTAAATTCTATGGTAGGTTTTGTAAGGAAATGAAAATGAACAAATACCTTGTCAGCTTTAGCAAAGCAATATCACTTATGCGATGTAAGACAATTTTACCAACATCTTTGATTTGTCTTGGAATTTTCCAAGGCACTCTCTCTGTGTATTCCAAGATAGATCTTGAGCTCTGAAGCCCGAGTAATCCTGAAATTATGGAAAATGCTGTCAATTTCTGGTAGCGCCCTCGTGATTATTTATTGTAATTACAGTCTGGTTAGATCACAGTCCAGGATGATTCATAAGGTCATACAGGGTTCTTTGTGTCTCAACTCATTCTGTCGGCATGGAATTTGCACAATTTCCCATAATATGGTAAGTTTTAATCTACAATTTGTGAGGGAGAAGGGTAAATCGGAGGTGTCAGTGTTATAGTTGAACAAAGGGGACTATGGAGCCATGAGGGAGGAGCTGGCCAAAGTTGACTGGAAAGATACCCCAGCAGGGATGACAGTGGAACAACAATGGCAGGTATTTCTAGGAATAATACAGAAGGTGCAGGATCAGATCATTCCAAAGAGGAATAAAGATTCCAAGGGGAGAAAGGGGCGACCGTGGCTGACAAGGGAAGTCAGGGACAGTATAAAATTAAAGAGAAGAAGTACAACGTGGCAAAGATGAGCGGGAAGCAAGAAGATTGGGTAATGTTTAAAGAGCAACAGAAGATAACTAAGAAGGCAATACGGGGAGACAAGATGTGGTACGAAGGTAAGCTAGCCAAGAATATAAAGGAGGATAGTAAAAGGTTCCTTAGGTATGTGAAGAGGAAAAAATTAGTTAAGACCAAAGTTGCACCCTTGAAGACTGAAAAAGGTGAATTTATTATAGGGAACAAGGAAATGGCAGATGAGTTGAACAGGTACTTTGGATCCATCTTCACTAAGGAGGACAGAAACAATCTTCCTGATGTACTAGTGGCCAGTGGATCTGGGGTGACGGAGGAATTGAAGGAAATCCACATTAGGCAGGAAATGGTGTTGGGTAGACTGATGGGACTGAAGGCTGATAAATCCCCAGGGCCTGATGATCTGCATCCCAGGGTACTTAAGGAAGTGGCTCTAGAAATCGTGGACGCATTGGTGTTCATTTTCCAATGTTCTATTGATTCAGGATCAGTTCCTGTGGATTGGAGGGTAGCTAATGTTATCCCACTTTTTAAGAAAGGCGGGAGAGAGAAAACAGTGAATTATAGACCAGTTAGCCTGACATCGGTGCTGGGGAAGATGCTGGAGTCAATCATAAAAGATGAAATAGCGGCACATTTGGATAGCAGTAACAGGATCGGTCCAAGTCAGCATGGATTTACGAAGGGGAAATCATGCTTGTCTAATCTTCTGGAATTTTTTGAGGATGTAATTAGGAAAATGGACAAGGGAGAGCCAGTGGATGTAGTGTACATGGACTTTCAGAAAGCATTTGATAAGGTCCCATATAGTGGGCAAAATTAGGGCACATGGTATTGGGGGTAGAGTGCTGACATGGATAGAAAATTGGTTGGCAGACAGGAAACAAAGAGTAGGGATTAACGGGTCCCTTTCAGAATGGCAGGCAGTGACTAGTGGGGTAACGCAAGGCTCGGTGCTGGGACCACAGCTATTTGCAATATAAATCAATGATTTAGATGAAGGGATTCAAAGTAACATTAACAAATTTACAGATGACACAAAGCTGGGTGACAGTGTGAACTGTGAGGAGGATGCTATGAGAATGCAGGGTGACTTGGACAGGTTGGGTGAGTGGGCAGGTGCATGGCAGATGCAGTTTAATGTGGATAAATGTGAGGTTATCCACTTTGGTAGCAAAAGCAGGAAGGCAGATTATTATCTAAATGGTGTCAAGTTGGGAAAAGGGGAAGTACAACGGGATCTGGGGGTCCTTGTTCATCAGTCAATGAAAATAAGCATGCAGGTACAGCAGGCAGTGAAGAAAGCGAATGGCATGTTGGCCTTCATAACAAGAGGAGTTGAGAATAGGATCAAAGAGGTCCTTCTGCAGTTGTACAGGGCCTTAGTTAGACCACACCTGGTGTATTGTGTACAGTTTTGTTCCTCTAATTTGAGGAAGAACATTCTTGCCATTGAGGAAGTGCAGCGTAGGTTTACAAGGTTAATTCCTGGGATGGCAGGACTGTCATATGCTAAGATAATGGAGCGGCTGGGCTTGTATACTCTGAAATTTAGGATGAGAGGGGATCTTATTGAAACACATAAGATTATTAAGGGTTTGGACCCGCTAGAGGCAGGAAAAATGTTCCTGATGTTGGGGGAGTCCAGAACCAGGGGGCACAGTTTAAGAATAAGGTGTAAGCCATTTAGAACGGAGATGAGAAAACACTTTTTCACACAGAGAGTTGTGAGTCTGTGGAATTCTCTGCCTCAGAGGGCAGTGGAGGCTGATTCTCTGGATACTTTCAAGAGAGAGCTAGATAGGGCTCTTAAAGATATGCTGGATATCAGGGGATATGGGGAGAAGGCAGGAACGGGGTACTGATTGTGGATGATCAGCCATGATCACATTGAATGGCGGTGCTGGCTCGAAGGACTGAATGGCCTACTCCTGCACCTATTGTTTATTGTCTATTGTCTATTGTCCCTGTGACTGCATGGGTTTCTTCCGGGTGCTCCGGTTTCTTCCCAGATCCCAAAGGTGTGCGGCTTTGTAGGTCATTTGGGCCTCTGTAAATTGCCCCTAGTCTGTGAGGAATGAGAAGTAGGAATGAGAAAGTGGGATAACATGAAACTAGTGTGAACAGTCGCCATGGACTTGGTGGGCTGAAGGAATTGTTTCCATGCTGTATATTTCAATCAATCAATCAAAAACCATCAGTGGGTCAGACGGCATCTGTGGAGGGAATGGACAGGCAGCGTTTTGGGTCTGGACCCTTGTTCAGACTGCTGAATTCCTCCAGCATTTGTGTTTTGCACAAGATTCCACCATCTGTAGTCCCTTGTACCTCCAAGCTAACCACATTGGATGAAGCAGGCACATAACATTCACAGGTTAAGATTTAGTGACACAAGACACAAGGAACTCCAGATTGTGGAGTCTTGAGCAAAACACAAAGTGCTGTCGGAACACAACGTATTGGCAACACAGTGGCACAGTTGTGCAGATGCTGCCTCACAGTGCCAGGGGTCTGGCCACATTTTCTCTATGACAGCATGGGTTTGCTCCAGGTGCTTCGGTTTCCTCCCACATCCCAAAGACGTACGGATTTGTAGGTTAATTGGCCTCTGTAAATTGTCCCCACTTGCGTGTGGGAAGTGGACGTGAAAGTGAGATAGCATAGATTTAGTGTGAACGGGTGATCGCTGATCGTCGTGGACTCCGTGGGTCGAAGGGCCTGTTTCCCCACTATCTCTAAACTAAACTCAACTCAACTCAACCTAACGGGTCAGGCAGTATCTGTGGAGGAAATGGACAGGCGACATTTTGGGTCGGCACCCATCTTCAGAGGCCACAGAAAGTATTCTGTACATGATGTTTACATTTTCAGATTCGTGGACGTAATGCTTCACTCCCTTACCGATCCAGGCAGTGCTTGGCAGTGAGAACCCACTGGGAATGAATGAGACTTCCTCCGCAGAAATGCGCACCAAACCTGTTTGAAACAAGGACATTTTGTTTTACTAATGTAACACCAGTTGATTAATAAGGATATGGTTATAGAGGTTTATAAAATAAATATGAATGCAAATAATGTTAAATATTCACCTTATTTTACCCTTTCCTTATTCGCCTTCACCAACATGGCTACTGCTCCTCCCCCAGGCAGTTCTACTTGTTCCGCGTTCTCAAAACGCACTCCTATTTTGAACAGTCCTATTACGTTTGCCCTTTGGTGTCTCAGTTCCAAGACTCTCCAGTGTAAGTGAAGTCCCACATACAGCACACCACAGACTCTCGGCTAAACCCCATCCGAGGCCAAATTCCCCGTCTCCAGTCCCACCCACTGGCGCTGCCGCAGAAACCTGTAAATTTCTCTGGAAAAGACTTCACATCACATTGGGGAAAGGCACCTACCTTGTGCGGATGCTCACTTGCCAAGGCCAGGAGTGCGGTTTAGATATGCAGCCGCCAACAATTCGTCCAAAGCATTTTTTGGGTTCAATGCTAGGTAATCCACACTCATTAGGAAGTTCTGGTAATGCAGAATGAACAATATCGCAACCATATAAGTTCCTCTTTTCTACATTTTCGCTGTTTGAAGGTGCCCAGAAAACTCACAAATCATGAAGAAAGCTCATCAATGCCTCGACTTCCTTAGAAGATTGAGGAGATTTAGTATGTTGAGGAACACTCTATGGATCTTCTATGGGTGTATGGTGGAAAGCATGCTGACTGGTTGCATCATGGCATGGTACGGCATTTTGAATACCCAGAAACGAAGGAGATTACAAAGTGTGGTGGACACTGTCCAGTCCATCATGGGTACTGACTGCCCCACCATTGACAGGTACTACAGGAAGTGCTGTCCCCAGGATGGAAATGTTGACGATGATAGGACATACAGTAGCTTTAAAGTTTAAAGGAGATATGCCAGGCAATTTTCTCACACGGAACATGGTGGACACCTGGAATGTGCTTCTAGGGGTGGTGGTGGAGGGAGATATGATACTAGCATTCATGAGGCTTTTGGATAGGCACATAGATTAGCGCCGTTACAAATTCCTGCCATCAGTGGCACTCTAGATCTGCCCACTGCCTGAGCGTGCGACTCGAGAAACTGTGGGGGGGGGGGGGGGGGGGGTGACTATTGCATGACTATTGAATCGCTGGATGAAAGTCGGGCCCAACTTCAACGCCTTCAAAATCATGGATCGCAAGTTCAAGACAAAACAAAAGGTATGTATTGTAGGACATTTATTTAACATCTTATCTGGTTTTTGGTGTAATTTCATTTTAATCTGATGATGCGTAATATGTTATTTAGGCCCCGATATCGGCCGTGTCCTGCCTGCCGGCTGTTACTGTGAGTGTGAGCAAAATCATGGCAGGGCCACAATCCGATCTCTGTATCATAATCCACAAACATCCACTCTCAAGATAATCAAATTCATTATTTTTTGCACAATCATGTCATAAGAACATCTAAATTATCTATATTTTGTGTTGTTGTCTATCCATGATCAATATTTTCATACTAAATATCTGATTAAAAACTTCCACAGTACATAGTTTTTAGTCAGATATTTAGTATGAAAATATTGATCATGGAAAGACAATGACACAAAATATAGATAATCTAGCTGTTCTTATGACATGATTGTGCAAAAAAATAATGATTTTAATTATCTTGAGAGTGGATGCTTGTGGATTTTTTAACACATGTCTGTGTAAAACAGCCCTTGCCTGCTGCAGTGTTATAAACCAACAACGTAAAATTTATGGGAATTAAACATTTAATTCCTTCGATTTGGCATAGCAATTCATGACAAAGTGAGATTTAAAAATCATGTTGTATTGTGAATTCTTGTGCGAATGGGATCAGTTTGTTATTTGGATACTTTGGCTATTTAAAAAAATATTTTTAGCCTTTTCTTAAGAATGGGATAGATGTTTAGATCTAGTAATTGAATTTAGATTAATTTAATTGATTTGATGACACTGATGAATATGAATTTTTTGTTGGATATTTACTATTTGTTTTAACGTTTAACTAGTGTTAGGCTTTTTGTTGAACAAAATAATTTCATATTTTTTTCTAAAACTGCAAATAAAAACTTGTTTCTACTTAATGCAAAAACAGTGGGGTTTTTCTTTACATTTTTCAGATGTCTCCGAAGAAGAAATGCAAAATTGACAATCCAAATGCCCAGCTTGGCATAGCTGGAGCTCACCTTGAAGTGAATTTCACTGTCATGCCCGAGTCTAAGAGGGATCTTAAATATGGACACATCTTGTGCTTGTATACCTTGTTTGGAAAAAGTCGGTCTGAATGGGAAAGTAGTGGGCAGAAAAGCATGTCATGTGTGGTTTGAAGAGCAAAAACTTGTAGTTTACAATGCTAAAATTGAAAAGTTGAGGAAAAACAAGGTGTACAGAGTTGCTTATTGGTTGCAGTATAATAGCCCTGTCCCACGGTGCGAGTTCATTCCAAGAGCTCTCCCGAGTTTTAAAAAAAATCAAACACATGGTAAGCACGGAGAATGAACGTCGCAGGTACGTCGGAGCTCGGGGATGTCTCTTTGCGCTAACGGCAGGTACTCGGGAAGACTCGCTAACGGCAGGTAAGCACGGGAAGACTCGTGAAGATTTTTCAACATGATGAAAAATGTCCACGAGAGCCCCGAGTACCGACGAGTGGCCATTACCGTAAATCTCCGAGTTCGAATCAGGGCAAACTCGGCAGAACTCTTGGAATGAACTCGTACAGTGGGACAGTGGTTTGAGGATTATAATGATGCTACTGATTATGATATGACAATGTACCAGCTAGCAGCTGATCTTCTCCATGAAGACTTGGTCTTTTGCTAGAAATTGTAATTTCTTTACCTGTCTGTTATGGACTTACAGCATATAATACAATAATATTAAAGTTCTGATCTTGACAATATCACATTTTTGAATTTTCAAGGCAGTCTGGGTGTTTATTACTATTTCTGTCACAACGGTTAATTTTTTAATTAGCTACTTAATTAGGTAATTAACTAATTATATACTTTAATTTCAGGTCATTCAAGTAAGATGCATCATATTTGTTTCAGAATGCTTCAATCTATAATAACTGAAAATTTCATTCAGTTCTCTTAATTTTTAAGAAAGTTATGGGGTTTTATGTCAATTGACTGTCCTCGATCACAGCTTTTGTGTTAAATTAATGGAAAAGCAATGGTAACAAGATGCTAATTTCCGAATATGAAAATGACCATCACTTTTTTAATACTGAAGATATGAAAGTGAATTAGGTATTAAATTGAAGTTCTTTTTATGCTTTATCTGATGGGATGAATTACAGGCTTGACCTTTAACACCTCAAAATTTTGTAGCATGGCATGGAGGAGTATGGATCACGTGCAGGCAATGGAGATTAGTTTATCTTGGCATTATGTTCCGCACAGACATTGTGGTGCAGTGCAGGCACGGAAATCGCTATCAAAATATGGATTGACCGGGGGACAGGGGGGACACAATTTCTTGGCGGCCGCGCGCGCATGCGCACACTCACACACACACGCGAGGCTTCGGAGGCTCAATCCAGCGCTAAATGCAGCTCAACTCTGCCTATCGCGCCGGGTTAACCTACAACCCTGCCTGTACTGACGGGACACCAGCGCTGCTTCTCCGCCGTGGCTGTAAACCTGGGCCATATTTCCCGCAAGTCCAGGCAGGGCTGTAGGTTAACCTGGCGGGACAGGCAAACTTGAGCTGGGTTTAGCGCTGCTTCTCTGCGCTGGCTGTGGACCTGGGGGCACCGCTCCCATCTGACTCCCGACGTCTCTGGCCACCCCCGAGCGAGGGGGGGCGGCACTCGGGTGGGGACAGGACTGCGCCGGAGAGTGGGGATCGATCCTGGCTGCGGATGAGGCGCAGGTCTGTGCCGAGAGTGTTTTGGCACGTCTCCCTCCTCCAATCATCGTGCTCTATCCTCAGTCCCACCCCCCCTACTTCCGCCTCTGACCGACACTTCCCTCCTCCAATGATCGCACTGAATCATTAGGTCCCGCCCCCATTGCCTGCTGACCCACGTCTCTCTCGTCCAATCGGCACCCTCGATCAGCAGTCCCACCCCCACTGTCTCGCGGAAAGAGGAGATTTCACCGGGTTTTAAATTCCGGATTACAAAAATTGGGTGGGGGGGGGGAGGTCGCCCCCCACCTCTCAAAACAGGGGGGGGGACGTCCCCCCCCGCCCCCCCCCCGGGATTTCCGCCCCTGGCAGAGGGCCCATTCCTATGAGATACTGTTCTATGTTTCATAAGTAATTCATGCACATAGAATTACTGCTTAACATAAATTATGATGGGTGCACGGATTAGTACAGAAATAGAATTTACCGCATGGGCGAATATCATCGCAATAGTCGTATTTTTTCTTTGGATCTGTTGTGTAACACCATGGACCGTTGAGATCACTGTCTGGGTTTCGGCAATACTGTATTAAAACAAGACTGTTTTAGTCAAGCAGCAACAAAACCATGCATTTATATAATGAAGCAATGCAGTTAAAAACATTTAAAGCTGCCTCATTATGTATTGAACTTAGGTGCCGGAAATAGGTGAAGAGGTACTAAAGGAGGTGTTAGAGATAGAGTCCTAAATGATACTAAGAGAGAAGGGATATATAGGCATAGAGGTCCAGATCCAAGGGATTCTGCCCAATTCCGAAGCAAAGGAAAACACAAAGTACTGTCATATGCTGAGAGAATGGAGCAGCTGGGCTTGTATATTCTGGAGTTTAGAAGGATGAGAGGGTATCTCATTGAAACATATAAGATTGTTAAGGGCTTGGACTCGCTAGAAGCATGTTCCCGATGTTGGGGTAGTCCAGAACCAGGGGCCACAGTTTAAGAATAAGGAGTAAGCCATTTCGAACGGAGACGAGGAAACACTTTTTCTCACAGAGAATGGTGAGTCTGTGGAATTCTTTGCCTCAGAGGGCGGTGGAGGCAGGTTCTCTGGATGCTTTCAAGAGAGAGCTAGATAGGGCTCTTAAAAATAGCAGAGTCAGGGAATATGGGGAGAAGGCAGGAACGGGGTACTGATTGGGGATGATCAGCCATGATCACATTGAACGGCAGTGCTGGCTCAAAGAGCCGAATGGCCTACTCCTGCACTTATTGTCTATTGTCTATTATCTATTGTCTATACTGGAGTAACTCAGCGGGTCAGGCAGCAACTCTGGAGGTTATGGGTAGGCAATGTTTCAGGTCAGGACCCTTCTTCAGTCTTAAGAAGGGTCCAACCTAAAACGTTGCCGATCCATGTTCTCCAGGGATGCACCTGATCGACTGAGTTACTCCAACACTTTGTATTTTCTTTTGTAAAGTGACATCTGCATTCTTTCTGATGGAAAGGAAATGTGCAAAGAGGCAGGAAGTGAAGTGATAAAAGTACATAAAATTATGAGAGACATAGATAGGGTAGACAGTAGGAACTTTTTGCTCCAGGGTGCTCACAGACGGGAGGGCAGAGCTTTAAGATGCGAGGGACAAAGTTTAAAGGAGATGTGCAGGGCATGTTTTTTACAGAGTGAGTGGTGAGTTCTTGGAACGCACTGCCAGGGTTAGTAGTGGAAGCAGATACGATAGTGGCATTTAAGCTTTAACTAAATTTAGGCATATTGATATGCAGGGGGTGGAGAGATGTGGATCCTGTGCAGGCAAGAGTTGGTCTTGGCATCGTCTTCTGCACAGACATTGTGGGCTGAGGCCCTGGGCTGTACACACCCAGAGAAATGCCCTTGTGGAAGTGTAATGACATAACCTTGGCCTTCATGGACCCTGGTGTCCAGTCATCCATTCTGAAGTTAAATCACAACCACACCGTCGGTCTTTCGGCGACAGGGATGGAAAGGTTGATGTGAGAAAGAGCGAGGTGAGTGGCCAGAGAGGTAGGAAGACAGCACTTTACAGCCTAGACTACGAGGCAAAGAAACCACCGCTGCCTAAGTCTATTGTTGCAGGGGTGTGAAACTAAAGGCTAGAATGAATTGCCAGGACACAGTCTCCTTCACCACTGCTGCTCCTTGACGGGCCCTTGATATAGCACTGAATGGAAGGGAAAGCATACGAGAGAACAGTGAAGGTGGGACTTCGGCCCATCGTTTTGCTGCTGGCCCTGCACACCTGGGTAGAATACTTCTACCTCCCAACCCGGAGACACTGCCCCCCCACACACCCTTGCTCCGAGCTCTGCGAAGCCCACTACGTAGATAGGCACATGGAAGGCTGGGGCTGAACAGAAGGAGCGGTGCGCATTCCCTGCACTGCTGCGCCGACCCATTCTCGCAGTGGCGCGCAACTTACGTTGCTGTCCAGTCCCGCATCGGGATGAGTCTGGACTGTGTAGCTATGGTGGTTGTGGGGTTGCATTGCCGACCATGCTTGGCAGATCCTGCCGGATGATGTGATGGATCGGGTCCCGCGATACAACTCCCCGATACTGATCTTGCAATCTGGCAAAACATTGTCACAACGGGGTGCGGGTGGGGAGAAAATGACCACCATGTTATTGACCGCCGGATCTATGACAATCTTTGTGAAAATATTACCACTCTGGTACCTATTAAACCTTTCCTATCCATGTACCCATCCAAATGTCTTTTAAATGTTGTTATAGTACCTGCCTCAACTACATTATCTGAAGAAGGGTCTCAACCCGAAATGTCACCCATTCCTTCTCTCCAGAGATGCTGCCTGTCCCGCTGAATTACTCCAGCTTTTTGTATCTACATTCTCTGGCAGCTCATTCCATATACCCACCATCCTCTGTCTGAAAACGTTGCCCGTCAGGCTTCTATTAAACCTTTCCACTCCGTCTAAACCTTTCCAATCCATGTACTGTCCAATATATTTTAAACGTCGTTATAGTACTAGCTTCAACCACTTCCTTTGGCAGCTTGTTCCATATATCCACCAGATCGTGTGCGGACGCGGCGTCGAAGGACGAGAAGCCGAAGCAAAGAAGTCTAAGCCAAATAGCCGAATGGAAACAAAGCCGAAACGCCAAATAACCGAAAGCATACGAAGCCGAAACGCCAAATAACCGAAAGCATACGAAGCCGAAACGGCAAATAACCGAAAGCATACGAAGCCGAAACGCCAACGACCCGAAACGGTGGGACGCCTGAAAAGCCAACTAACCGAAAGGCTGCATCGCCTAAAAGCAAACTCACCGAATGGCCGCTCTGCCGAAACGCCACCTAGCCGAAAGGCTGCGTCGCCTACAAGCCAACTAACCGAATGCCGCTCTGCCGAAAAGTCAAATAAGGGCTTGTGTGGGAAAATGACCCCCACCCTCTCGTCTCCACCGGACAGTGATGTGATGGACACGGGGGTCTGGAACAATCGCTGACAAGTCCCGCTCCCCGGCGACGTCATGTCCGTTATTTGACTTTTCGGCAGAGCGGCATTCGGTTGGTTGGCTTGTAGGCGACGCAGCCTTTCGGTTAGGTGGCGTTTCGGCAGAGCAGCCATTCGGTGAGTTTGCTTTTAGGCGACGCAGCCTTTCGGTTAGTTGGCTTCTAGGCGTCCCACCCTTTCGGTTCGTTGGTGTTTCGGCTTCATATGCTTTCGGTTATTTGGCGTGTCGGCTTTGTTTCCATTTGGCTATTTGGCTTTGACTTCTTTGCTTCGACTTCTCGTCCTTCGACACCACGTCCGGGTACCCCACCAGATATTTACATCTGGGTGAAAATATTGCCCATCAAGTTCCTATTAAATCTTTCCCCTCTCATCTTAAACCTATGTACTCTGGTTCTTAATTCTCCTACTGTGTATTCCCCCTATCTATTCCCCCCAACATTTTATACACCTCTATAAGATCACCCCTCATCCTCCTGCTGCTCCTAGCCTGCCCAACCTCTCCCTATAGCTAGGCTCTCAAGTTCTGGCAACATCCTGGTAAATCTTCTCTGTATCCTTCCAACTTAATGGCATCTTTCCTACAGCAGGGCGACCCAAACTAAATACTGTGCTCCAAATGCGGTCTCACCAATGTCTTACATAACTGTAATATAACTGTAACATAAAGATAAATATAACGGAGTCAGGGGATATGGTGAAAAGGCAGGAACGGGGTACAGATTGTGGATGATCAGCCATGATCACAGTTACAGCTGGCTCGAAGGGCCAAATGGCCTACTCCTGCACCTATTGTCTATTGTCTATTTTCATAACATCCCAACTTTCATGTGTAGGAAGTAACTGCAGATGCTGGTATACACTGAAGATATACACTAAATGCTGGAGTAACTCAGCGGGTCAGGCAGCATCTCTGGAGATAAAGAATAGATGACGTTTCGAGTTGAGACCCTTCTTCAGACTGAGACAGACTGAGTCTCAGTTTGAAGAAAGGTCTCGACCTGAAATGTCACCTATTTCTTTTCTCTAGAAATGCTGGATGACCCGCTGAGTTACTCCAGAATTTGTTGTCTATCTTCGGTCCCAATTTTAATATTCAGTGTCTGACTGATGAAGGTCAGCATGTCAAAAGCCTTCTTCATCACTCTATCTACCTGCAACACCACTTTCAAGAAACAATGTACCTGGTCATTAATCCCTCTACTCCACAACATTCCCCAGGGCGATATGGTTTAACCCGCCTAAATTGCTACTATATTTTGGATTATGTCTATGAATATCCAGTTTCTACATTTCTATGGAGTATTATAATATCCAGTTATAACAAGGCAGTTCATATTTAGTCATATTTATTGAGCCAAAAGGTCTGTTTCCATGTTGTAACTAAACTAAACTAAACTAAACTAAACAATCTAGGCTAAGGCTGCAATTCAAAGCTAAGGAAGGCCTGCGCTGAAAGAGTGTTGCATTACTATAGGCGTGGTCTTTGAGATAAGATGTTTAAAAGGGAGGAACAGTGGCATAACTGGTGGAGCTGCTGCCTCACAGCACCAGAAACCTGACCGATCCTGAACTCTGATAATGGCCCATATCCCTCTAGACCAGCCCATGTCTTTCAAATATTGTTTTAATGTCATATACACCTGTAACGTATCATCCCCCTTTCTATTCTCAATACCCTGATGGATGAAGGCCAATGTGCCAAAAGCCATCCTCATCATCCCTATGATGTCACATTTAGGAACCTATATACTTGTACTCCAAGATCCCTCTGCTCCACAACACACCCCAGGGCCCAACCATTTTAATTTCATGTTGGCAGCATCTTCAATGTTGTGTATTTGGACAACGTTTTTGAGATGTCAGGATGAATTCTGTCCACATACTGGATACAAGATTCCAATGCCCTTACTGACCTTTCTGTCCTGGGCTTCCTCCATCGTCAGAGTGAGGCCAAATGCAGATTGGAGGAACAGCACCTCATATTTCGCTTCGTTAGCTTACAACCCAGCGATACAAATTCTGATTTTTCTAACTTCAATTACCCTTGCATCCCCTCACTCTCCATCCCTACCACACCCTAGTCGTCGTACTAGTTTCATTGTCATCCTTTTGAGTTTCACTGTCTGCATAACTCTAGCATGGTCCACCTAGCATGGTCCAGCGTGGGCTCCACCTTTCCTTGATCAGCGTTAGTTTTTGCATATCTTTCATTAATTTGTTCTATATACCTCTATATCATCGTCTATATCTCTTGTTTCCCTTTCTCCTGACTCTCAGTCTGAAGAAGGGTCTCGACCAGAAACCACCTATTCTTTTTCTCCAGAGAAACTGCCTGACCTGCTGAGTTATTCCTGCTTTTTGTGTCTATCTTCGGTTTAAACCATTCATCCCTGCACATAAAGTTGCTTCTGGTTACCTTGTCCTGTGATGGGAACTTGGCCACTTTCCGTTTCTGGTACCACAGCGGGTCTTAAAGTGGAAGGTTGACTCGGTGTGGCATCACATTTTGAGATCCGGCAATATTCCCATCGGACTAACGGGTTGGTGGTGAAGCACCAAGGTAACATATCGGCATCAGGATTTCGACAAAAATTGTCAACCAATCCCCTGTGGATTGACAGTGAGAAAAGAATCAGAGATTGGGAAGAACATACAGGAGTCTGAAAATCACAATCTCACATTCAAGAAGAATGATGGGGATCCAGCTTAGTTTAGAGATACAGCATGGAAACAGGCCCTTCAACCCACCGGGTTCACGCCAACCAGCGAACCCCACTACCACTATCCTACACACACTAGCTTCAATTTCCAATTTTACCAAAGCCAATTAAACGACAAACCTGAATGTCTTTGGAGTGCGAAAGGAAACCAGAGCACCCGGAGAAACCCCACGCAGGCTACGGGGAGAATGTACAAACTCCGTACAGACAGCACCCATAGTCAGGATCGAACCTGGGTCTCTGACGCTGTAAGGTAGTAACTGTACTGCTGTGCCACGGTGCTGCCTTTAGTACCGGCCATTTACAGTAGCACCCTGTATCACAATCTTCCGCATCACTTTGTATCGAGTCCCACCTCCTACCATCGGGAAGAAGGTGCAGGAGTCTGAAAACTGTGACAACAAGGTCAAAGAATGGTTTTTGTCAATAACCATAAGGCTCGTGAACACAACACAACACTAATCTTAACTATGAACTTCAATGGACGGTCTGTGGTTGCACTAACGACACCAGAGTGTTTTCGCACTAGTATTGTGGTTCATCTATATAATTAAAAGTCTCATCTTGACCACTTCCTGTCTGCGCTATATATTAATATTAGAAAAAACATTACCCTGTATCGCTGTGATTTTTGGCCATCTTACTCACAGTCCTCCTCCGCTGACCCACCCCAAGGATTTTTCCCATCGATGAAAAATAAAAAAGTTATGAGTGTTTAAAAAACCTTGAGATCAATATCAGTTTTTATCAGTTTTATTCGTGCAAGTGAAATGAATTTGCCAGCAGTGGTACAATGAAAAAAGAACACACAATACACAATAAAAATTTAACACAAACATCCACCACAGCATTCATCACTGTGGTGGAAGGCACAAAATTTGGCCAGTCCTCCTCCATTTTCCCCCGTGGTCGGAACCTCAATCCTCCGCAGCCGCCGCTGCGGGCATCCAGATGAGTAGACAAGGTAAAGTCCAGGTAAGTATAAAATCGGTGCTTCCCCACCAGAGACAGCGGCTTCAGGTTGGTGTAGGCCGCAGGCCGGCGGTCGAAGATTTAAAGTTCCCGCCGCACTGCAGCCGGAAGCACCTCAAACCGCAGGGCCGGTGGTCGGAGCTCTTCTTCTCCCAGGTCCCCACCGAGGGATCCCAGGCCCAGGATGCTGCGCCAGCCGGAAGCACATCAGTCCGCGGCTTCTGGATGATGTAGGCCGCGGGCCGGCGGTCAGAGCTCCTTTCCAGGGATCCCCGGTGAGGGATCCCGCTCTGGATAGTAAGTCCCCGCCGCGCCCGTGGTAGAAGTTGGCCGCGGGCCAGCCGTCGGAGCTCTTCTCCTCCCGTGTCCCCAACGAGGGATCCCAGGCCCAGGACACCGCGCCAGCTGGAGCTCTGCAGACCCCGGCTTCAGGCTGCCACGGGCCAGCGAACGGAGCACTCCCCTCCAGCGACCCCCGGCGAGGGCTCGCCCGCTCCGCGACGAGAGTCCATGCTGCGCCCGCAGCTGAAGCCCCAGGCGAGTCTCCGGGAAAGGCCGCACTGATCCTTGCTGTTAGGCCACAGGGGAGGCGACATGGAAAAAGTCGCCTCTCCGTGGAGGAGGCGACCGAAGCGGTTTCCCCCTTACCCCCCCACACCACCCCCCACACAAGACACACAGAGAAACATTAAAAAAAAACATAGGACACACTAAAAAAACAAAAAAAGTAGAAAAAACTAACACGCTGCTGGCAGGGCTGCCGGTTTGCAGCGACTCCGCCGACATCAGCTGATTGGTCCTCTCGCCTGTCAATCACCCGATGAAGGCAACACCCCTTCCGGAGGGGACAGGACTATAAAACCCCGGATGCCTGGACGTGGGTTAGTCACTCTGCAAGATCGCGAAGGAGAGGCCATGACTGGCATTCTAAGCTGTGAATCAACTGAACTGTGAGTCTGCAGTGTACTTGCAATAAATGATTTGTTAGCCCTTAATGACAATGCCATGAGTTGTTTGGCCTGCTGGCCTGCCTGTGCTTGAAAGTGCAATGCTTAATTGGAAATGAAATGAAATGACAATGCCATGAGTTGTTTGGCTAGCTGCCCTGCCTGTGCTTGAAAGTGCAATGCTTAATTGGAAATGAAATGAAATGAAATGACAATGCCATGAGTTGTTTGGCCTGCTGCCCTGCCTGTGCTTGAAACTGCAATGTTTTATTAGGTCCGACTGTGTTTAGAAGGAATAAATGCTTTATTAGGCCCAACTGTGTTTGGAAGGAATAAATGCTTTATTAGGTCCAACTGTGTTTGGAAGGAATAAATGCTTTATTAGGTCCGACTGTGTTCAGTCCAAAAGTCCCGCTCATTTCATGAGGGGAAGGGGGTTTTAGATAGGCACATGGATATGCAGGGAATGGAGGGACATGGATTAGCATGCCAGCAGAGGAGATTTGTTTAAGATGGTATCATGTTCGGCCCAAACATGCGGGCCGAAGGGCCTGTTCCTGTGCTGTACTGTTCTGTTTTGTTACGTACTTCCAGTGTCAGTTCTTGGGGAAGTGTAGTTTGTTTAGGTTCGACTGCTGGTCTCTCTGGCGGGTTGAGGGGGTGGGGGGTGGGTGGGTCTGAGAGAAAGATGCCGATTTCAGCGTGAAACTGTGAAGGTTTTCCAGTATGTTAGTCCTTCTTGGATAGAGTTATTTAGTGTGGAAATTTGCCCAACTTGCTCACACTGACCATCTGACACATCGACACTAGTCCAACCTGGCTGCGTTTTGCCCTTATAGTAATAGTACCTGCCTTAACTACCTCCTCTGGTAGCTTGTTCCATACACCCACCACTCTTTGTGTAAAAAGTTGCCCCGCAACTTCCCATTAAATTATTCCCCCACCTCACCTTAAACCTAAGTTCTCTGGTTCTCGATTCCCCTACTCTGTGAACCAAGAGCTTGGTGCGTTTACCTGATTTATTCCTCTCATAATTTTGTACACCCCTATAGGTTGTTCAATATCTGAGGAGGACATTGTGTTTCACCATTTGGCAACTGCAGATATTCCCTGTTTATCTCTTAAAAAGGGTGGTTTACATTTCACGAAACAAAGAAAGCCTGGGCAGAAATAGTACGGAGTGAGACAGAATGAACACGGGACACCAGGAGAAGGCAAAAAGACACAAAATGCTGGAGTAACTCAGCAGATCAGGCAGCATCTCTGGAGAACACGGACGGCTGACTTTTAGGGTCGGGCCTTTCATCAGGCTGATTGTAGTAGGCGGGAGAATGCTGGGAAAGAGGTGGGGGCGGGACAAATCTTGGCAAGTTATAAATGGATACAGATGAGGGGAGTGGATCCAAAGGAGACAAATACAGAAAGGCAGGGGCGGGTGGAGGGGATAGGTGAAAGGGGCAGATGAAATAGTGTGGGAGTGTGAGATACAGGAACAAGACAGGATAATCCATTAAAGAGACGATGAGAAGAGTGAAGAAGCTGACAGAATATAACTGGGCTCAAGGTGGGATGTGCGGAAAAAGCAGGCAGGGAGATCCCTTTGAGATGTGAGATTGTCTGTGCGATAGTCCAGTGTGGTACAACACTGCCTATGGACCTACAGTGATCAGAGGGAGGGTGCTGGTACATATAGCACCCTGCTTTGCTGATTTTAACATTAAAGACTCAAGTCGATATGTGCACCCTCATTTCTGAGAGTCAGTTCCAGTCCTGGGACTTGAGCACATAGCCCAGGCACTCACTGAAAGGATGCTGTGCTGTCAGGGATGCCGTCTTGCAGTGGAGCTTAAAGCAAGCCTCTACCTGTCTCTCTCAGAGTGCCAGACATCCCCAGAGCAAATCTCTCTCTCTCTCTTGCACATTGTTATAACAACCCCAGAGCTGTTATCATCAGGCATTCCGAGGACTTTCCTCTGGAAAATTTCATAAAGAATAGTACAGCACAAGAACAGACCCTTTGACCCACAATTCCTGGTCTGAACCTGATGCCAAGACCATCTCATCTACCTGATCCATAAGGAAATACATATCTCTTATCTACATAATCCACATCCCTCCACCCCCTGCATATCCATCTGCCTATCCAAAAATCTCTTAAATGCCATCATTGCATCTACTTCCACCACCATGCCTGGCAACGTGTTCCAGGCACTCACCACCCTCTCTGTGAAAAACTTGCCCTGCTTCTATCACATCTCAAAGGGATCTCCCTGCCTGCTTTTTCCGCACATCCCACCTTGAGCCCAGTTATATTCTGTCAGCTTCTTCACTCTTCTCATCGTCTCTTTAATGGATTATCCTGTCTTGTTCCTGTATCTCACACTCCCACACTATTTCATCTGCCCCTTTCACCTATCCCCTCCACCCGCCCCTGCCTTTCTGTATTTGTCTCCTTTGGATCCACTCCCCTCATCTGTATCCATTTATAACTTGCTAAGATTTGTCCCGCCCCCACCTCTTTCCCAGCATTCTCCCGCCTACTACAATCAGCCTGATGAAAGGCCCGACCCTAAAAGTCAGCCGTCCGTGTTCTCCAGAGATGCTGCCTGATCTGCTGAGTTACTCCAGCATTTTGTGTCTTTTTGCCTTCTCCTGGTGTCCCGTGTTCATTCTGTCTCACTCCGTACTATTTCTGCCCAGGCTTTCTTTGTTTCGTGAAATGTAAACCACCCTTTTTAAGAGATAAACAGGGAATATCTGCAGTTGCCAAATGGTGAAACACAATGTCCTCCTCAGATATTGAACAACCTATAGGGGTGTACAAAATTATGAGAGGAATAAATCAGGTAAACGCACCAAGCTCTTGGTTCACAGAGTAGGGGAATCGAGAACCAGAGAACTAAGGTTTAAGGTGAGGTGAGGGAATCATTTAATGGGAAGTTGCGGGGCAACTTTTTACACAAAGAGTGGTGGGTGTATGGAACAAGCTACCAGAGGAGGTAGTTAAGGCAGGTACTATTGCAACATTTAAGAAACATTTAGATATGGAAAATGAACAGGGTAGGTTTAGAGGGATAAGGGCAAAACACAGCCAGGTTGGACTAGTGTCGATGTGTCAGATGGTCAGTGTGAGCAAGTTGGGCTGGGACCCTTCTTCATGGGGAGGATGAGAGTGGGCATCTTACCTAAGAGGGAGTTAGATGTGGCCCTTGTGGCTAAAGGGATCAGGGGGTATGGAGAGAAGGCAGGTACGGGTTACTGAGTTGGATGATCAGCCATGATCATATTGAATGGCGGTGCAGGCTCGAAGGGCCGAATGGCCTACTCCTGCACCTATTTTCTATGTATCTATGTATCTATGAATACCCGCAACCTCTGTTATTCCAGAGAAAACAACCCAAGACTGTCCAATCTCTCCCTGTAGCTAATATCCTCTAATCCAGGCACCTCCTCGGTACCCATTTCAAAGCCTCCACACCCTTCCTGTAATGGGGCATCCAGAACCAGTAACTTTGGGCTATGATGCCCTAAGGTTGTGAGGCTATCTCTTTCGCTGAGCCCGAGAAGAGGTTGGTGTTTCTGTATGCACGTACGCGTCAGGAAAGTTGCTGTGAGTCTTGCTGTGTGTATGTGGTACCATGGAATCCCAGTGCTGGCATCTTTTCCCTGTCCGAGTCACAGAAGTGGTTCCACGATAGGCAATGCCGTTGTCCCTGTAACAATCAGTGGGTCCACCCTCATGCACAGGCTCTGAAAGTAAACAAGGCAAGATCTTGAGATCATTCTGATTAACACATCAACTCTCTACTTCTATTTGCTAGTTTCACAAGGTAAATTATTCTGGTTGCATCAACCTTGCTACCTTTCACAAAGTAAATATTGACTGGTTGCATCAATGCCTCTACTTCCTCAGAAGATTGAGGAGATTCAGTATGTCAAATGAACACTCATAATCATAGCCATAGACCTTCGGCCCAACTTGTCCACACCAACCAACATGTCCCATCTATACTAGTCCCACCTGCCTGTGTTTGTCCGATATCCCTCCAAACCTGTCCTATCCATTCTATTGAACCTTTACAGGTGTATGGTGGAGAGCACTCTGATGGGTTGCATCATGGTCTGGTTCAGCAACTCAAACACCAAGTAACGAAGGAAACTACAGAGACTCATGGACACGGTGGACATGTACATTACATGTACTGATCCACCACCATGAAAGGGACCCACTGGAGGCACTGCCTCAAGAAGGGTCAAGCAGCATCTCTGGAGAAGATAGATAGGTGAAGGTTTGGGCTGGGACCCTTCTTCATGGGGAGGATGAGAGTGGGCATCTTACCTGGCAGGGAGGCACCGCAGTTTGGCACTTGACAATACTCCCATCGGACCTCCGGGTTGGTTGTGTAGCACCAAGGTTTCTTCTCGTTGTCCGGGTTGCGGCAATAGTTGTCCTCGAGACCTCTGTAATGGACGGAAGAGCAGTGAGGAGAAGGAATCTGCCAACGCTGCCCTTGCCCAGTGAATGCCACTCGACCCAAGTCGCCGGGACAGTTGGCTGAACGAGATGGTCAGGGGTGAGGTTGGGAAAGGGGAATGGCCGGACCACTTACTTGCAGGGATAATTCTCTGGGGTCCTCGTGTGCTGTTGTGGGACCAAAGAGCTCCATTGTTGACAGACCTCACCGGAAATGGTGGTCGCCACGGTCCCACGGTAGGCTTGGCCCTTGCCTGTGTAGCAATGCGCCTCGATCTTGACAGCAGGGGGCTCTCTCTCTATAGTACCGTAAGAGGAAACAAAAGCATCTACTTCACTACTGAGGAGTTGCACACGTTGGGGGCATGGAGAAAGAGAATGAAGTGACACAGTGCAATGCTGAGGCTAAACAGAAAACAATACAGCACAGGAACAGGCCTTTAGGCCGGCAATGTCCATGCCGAACATGATGCCAAGCTAAACTAATCTTCTCAGCCTGTATTTGATCCATATCCCTCCATTGTCTGCAAATCCATGAGCCTCTTAAATGCCACTATCCTATCTGTGCTCGCCATCAATCCTGGCAACACGTTCCAGGCACCCAACACCATCTGTGTAAAAAAATTTGCCCCGCACATCTCTTTTAAACCTTGTACAGGTCCACCATCGATTTTCCAGCACCCTTGGTTCCAGAGCCTTTCAGGATTATTCATTTTACCGGATTAACAGAGGTCACGGCCTCCACGAGGAGTTGAACAGTACCTGAACGTTCCACCAAGGCTGCCAGGGAGCCAAGATACACAAAGCCGGCCTCGGAAGTTAGCTATGGAATGGATTTGCCAGATCCAGCCAGATGGGAGTTCAAAAGTCTGGACACAGGGAGCAAATTCGACCCACCGATCAGCCGTGGTAGTCCGGATGTGGTTGAGGTCGGCCGCCTCACCCGGTCTAGGCGCCACATTTCCGGGGAGATTTCAAGTGGGCTCTTGTAATTTTGTCCGGATTAAAGGAGGTGCTCGACCCACCCGTTGCTGGACAATAGACAATAGATTGGGGTCGGTTGGGGCGCTGCGAGTCGGCTGCCCTGCCAGCAGCGTGTTCGTTATTTCGACTTATTTGTTTTTTTTGGTGTGTCCAAATGTTAGTTTAGGTGTCTCTTGGTGTGTCTTGTGTGGGGGGTGGGGGGGGATGGGTAAACCGCGGGCACAGCATGGACTTTTCCATTGCGGACCGTGCAAACCCTTGCCGGGGTCGCCAGAGAGGTGTGCTCCGATCGCTGGCCTGGTGACTTTGGCACCATGGGGCTGTGGTCTGCGGAGCTTCTAGCCGCGGGCGTGGCGTGGACTTACCATCCGGAGTCTTGGATCCCTTGCCGGGGATCGCCGGAGAAGAGCTCCGACCACTGGCCTGCGGCCTATAACATCCTGAAGCCGTGGTCTCAGGTAGGAAAGTGCTGATTTGGGCACTCCAAGCCGCGGAGTGTGTTTGACCGTCCCGACGTCGGTGTTTGGATCATCCCGACGAGAGGGCCTGTACATCCGTCCGTCCGTCCGTACGGAGGGTTCATGGCCCCGACCATGGATGGACAAAGGAGGAGGATTGACTGAACTTTGTTGCCTTCCACCACAGTGGAGAATGCTGTGGTGGATGTTTGTGTTAAATTCTATTGGGTATTGTGTATTTGTTTTTTCAGTGTATCGCTGCTGGCAAATTCATTTCACTGCACCTTCGGGTGCATGTGACGAATAAATTTGACTTTGACTTTAGACAATAGACAATCGACAATAGGTGCAAGAGTAGGCCATTTGGCCCTTTGGGCCAGCACCGCCATTCAATGTGATCATGGCTGATCATCCACAATCAGTACCCCGTTCCTGCCTTCTCCCCGCTATCTTTAAGAGCTCTGTCTAGCTCTCTCTTGAAAGCATCCAGAGAACCAGCCTCCACCGCCCTCTGAGGCAGAGAATTCCACAAACTTGGTGGTGGATACAGGGGGACCTGTAGTTGAGGTGGGAGAGGAGCAGTCAGGGAACCCACTGTTGAATAACTCTAAGGTGTGCATGCATTGGTTCCCCTATTTCTCAAAGCATGGCCACAGGAATCCTTCCAATAAATATCTACTTCAACGTGTGATGAAAACTGGGACTTCCCTTGTCAGTGGGCTGTGGAAGAGCAACTGGGCGTAGAATCATACAGCATGGAAACAGACCTTCCGGCCCATGTTAAGCAAGATGCCTAATCTACTCTGGCCCCATTTGCCTACGTTTGGCCAATATCCCTCTAAACAACTATTCATGTACCTGTCCATGTGTCGTCCAAGGGTTTTGTTTGAAAGGTACAGCATGGAAACAAGCCCTTCGGTCCGTGTACCCTGTTGGAGGGGGTTTAGGGCAGTGTGCTCATCTACCCCTTAACTTGCAGAAGGTGCAGTAGGGGGAGTAGGGAACTCACCACAGCGGCTGATGTTGCAGTAAGCCCAGCGTCTCTGGCGGTTGGTCGTTATACACCACGGCCTGGGCTCTCCATCTGGATTCCGACAGTAGTTTTCCTCCAAGTATTTATCTGGAAAACTGAAGGTTATTGAGTTACCTCTGGGAGGAAAACTGTTTTGATATTCCTGTCTTTTAATATACAGGCACCTTGTGTTTAATGAGTGTTTGATTGATGTGTTTTTGAAATATACGCTTGTTCCTTCAATAGACCACTTAACTGACGACTGTGTAGTCATGTATGTTTAAATTACGCATTTTTGGAATTACGCACTGCCTTTCAAGCACTTAACCCCCCTCATCACCTCCCCCCCCCCCCACACACACCCCCCCCACACACACACATGTAAAATGCGAGGTGCCAGTATATGATAAGTATTTGTCATATTTTCATAGGAAGAAGCTATTCGGTCCATAAAGCCTATGCTGGCTCCCATCAGTGCCTTTGTTCAGGCAGCCTATTCTCTCTCACGGGCCCACTGACTGGTTTACCACCATTCTCCCCTCACCAGGCATGATTTTCAACGCAAATTAACCTCCCAAGCCGCACGTCTTTGGGATGTGGGAGGAAACCAAGAGAACCCATGCAATCATAAGGAGAACGTGCAAACTCCACACAGACCAAAGTTGGGATCGAACCCAGTTCTCTGATCGTGTGAGGCAATAGCTCCAATGGGGATGGGCAATAAAGGCACTTCGGCCCACCAAATCCGTGCTGACCAGCAATCCTCATGCACAAGCACAATCCCGCACACTAGGGTCAATTTTTACTGAAGCCAATTAACCTACAAACCTGCAATCTTTGGAGTGTGGGAGAAAACCGGAGCACCCGGGGAAACCCCACGCAGTCACGGGAGAAAGTACAAACTCCTTACAGACAGCACCCATAGTCACGATCGAACCTGGGTCTCTGGTGCTGTAAGGTAGGAACTCTACTGCGGCACCACCATTCCTCCGTTGTCTAATTGTGTTTACCTTTGTCTGTCCTGGCCCGTTACTTACCTGGTTGGGTTGTAGCCATGCTCGTGTGGTGCCTGTGTGTCCCAGCGCTGGCACGGGGTTCCGTCCTCTATGTGGGAGATTCTGCCGCGGTAGTTCTCGCCGCTGCAGAACATGCAATCCTCTGCAATCACAAGGGAAATGTGGCTTTGGGAGCAGCTGTTACTGCGACAACCCGAATCGTGCCTGTCGGTCACACGCCATCGTTGAGGTGCTGGGCGGTGATGTACTCATGTATAGTATGATTGGACTGGATAGCATGAAAAGTCTTTCACTGTATCATAAATTCATAACATCATAAGAGGAGAAGGGGGTTAAGGAATGATAGATCAACCATGATTGGTGGAGTAGGCTCAATGGACCGAATGGACTAATCCTGCTCCTTTGATTTATAAGACACAGTAGCAGAATTAGGCCTTTCAACCCATTGAGTTGACTCCGTCATTCGATCATGGCAGATCTATTTTTCCCCATCAATCTCATTCTCCTGTCTTCTCCCCGTAACTTCTGACACTCTTACTAAGGAAGAACCAATCAATCTCGGCTTTAAAAATACCCAAAGACTTGGTTTCCACAACCTTCAGTGGCAATGAATTTTACATTTTCACCATCCTCTGGCTACAGAAATTCCTCCTCATTTCCACTCTGAAAGTACGTCCTTTAATTCTGAGGCTGTGCCCACTGGTCCTAGACTCTCCCACTAATGGAAATATCCTCTCCGCATCCACTCCATCTTGGTACACTTGATAATAATACGTTATTATTATCAAGTGTACAGAGGTACTGTGAAAGACATTGCCTTATATCCAGTCAAAGGGTCTTGACCCGACACGTCACCCATTCCTTTTCTCCAGAGATGCTGTCTCACCCGCTGAGTTACTCCAGCATTTTGTGTCTGCCTTCGATTTAAACCAGCATCTGCATTTATTTCTTACACATAATATACATGTGGTGCAATTAAGCCGTACAATAGCTAATAGAAGTTTACCAGAGTGCAGAACATTATGTAACAGCATTACAACTTAGGTTTGGGTTTAGGTTTATTATTGTCACATGTAGTGAGGTATAGTGAAAATTTTTGTTTTGCATGCTATCCAATTATATCAGATAATACAATCAAGTTACAGGGAAAGAGCAGATAAATCAAAATGGTCGACAAGCTTGCTCTGGCCAAAACAATCCATCGGCAATTACATGCGAGGCAGCCCTGAGTAAAAGCTGGGCCCTGGCTTCCTTAGCCCCAATGGTCATGCAATTGGGAGTCAATTGGGAGTGTTTAGTTTAGTTTAGTTTAGTTTAGCTTAGTTCAGTGATACAGCTTATCTGTTGTCAATTAACCTACAAAGAAGTCAATAAACCTACAAACCTGCACATCTTTAGAGTGCAGGAGGAAACCGGAGCACCAGGGGGAAACTCACGTGGTCACAGGGAGAATGTCCAAACTCCGTACATACAGCACCCGTAGTCAGGATCGAACCGGGGTCTTTGCTCAGTTCCGTTTAGTTTATTGTCATGCGTACCGAGGTACAGTGTAAAGCTTTTGTTGACTGCTAACATAATGCTTTGGCGCCGTAAGGCAACAACTCTACCGCTGCCCCACCGCGCTGCCAGAGATGTCTGCTCCCATCTGCTTCTCCTCCCCAGAGACGACTCCAGCCACATAGGCGTCCTTACGGCAAACACATTGTAACTGCAATAACTACTGACACATATCAGAGAACAAAACAATGTAGAGTTTTCTCTGTGGTCTATTTAAGTTTAGCAAAACCTCTCTGCCTTTGAGTGAGACCAGTCCAGAAATGAAATGCACAGCTGTAGATGTCCTTTGCATGGTTTCATTAACCAGCCTTGCTACTTCCCAATGTCTGCCTTGTCAGCTTCCGATGGTACTATTGGTGCCTACCATGGTTACAACGGGGAACGGGAATCAGGGATCAATTCCCATGAGGGAGACAGAGAAACAGCTACCACAACCAAGGATGGCAGCAGGCATGCCAATTACCCATTCCCGACTTGGGGAGGGAGTGATGAGGAAAAATAAAACAGGACTCTAACGAGGCTCAATAATCGGAGATGTTATACTATACGATATGATAAACTTTATTCTTCTCCGGAGGGAAATTGGTCTGCCAACAGTCACAACACACAAGGTACACAAAAACTTGAAATTAAAAGTGAAAAAAGTTTTTAAAAAGTAAAACATTTAGTACTTCCTGTAAATGGGGGTTGGAGTTACTAAAATATACCTCTAACACCCAGTCTGTTTATCCTAGCAGCATATGACACTTAATCCTTAATGGCAAAATGCTTGCTCAATGTTATATTGAAATCCATTTGCAGGTGGGCATTACCAAACCGCTCCTGTAATATTCCGCAATCCCCCACTCCAAACACTACGAACTCCAATCAAACTGCATTGTTTGCATTAGGACTTTGGGCTTTGTTTCATTTTTGCATTATGTTGTAGGGGAAAGAATAGTGTGGGCTAATAACTGGTAAATAAGGATGTGGTTCGTGCTAATGTGGTGACAGGGAACCGCAGACAAAGCGTAAAAGCAGAGATATGGAATTCAATAGTGACAACACCCAAGTTTCTGGGACTTCATTGATTGTTATTGCGTGCACCAATCCTTGTAACAGAAAATTGCACCTACTGCCAACTGTTAGACTGGTGGATAATCATTTTATTCTGTAATCAACACCTAGTTTGTTACCTAATTAAGTCTTTCTGTAGCCTCCATTCTGTAAACAAGACCTAGTTTATGCTGTTTATGAAGTTTCTGTGTAATCTTGTCAGGTGAGAATGTAAAAGCTGTACCAAAGTCATGCTCAGGAGATCAGCTTTGACTGGCCTTTCCATTTGCTCCTACACATATTGGGCTTTTTTAAAATTTATTGAACTTTTTTTGTTTGTTTGTTTATTATATTATCTATTGGGTACTGTGTTTACAAACCTGTTATACTGCTGCTACAAATACGATTTTCATTGTTCCGTGTCAGTACATATGATGATAAAACACTCTCTACACACACACACACATACTGTATATACCGTCCAGCAGCCTGTTGCCATCCATAATTTCTCCCACTTCACATCATGAGAGCGGATGTGGGTGTTGGAGCACTTTGCCACCCACTTTCCCTCTGTCTTCTGCCGGAAAGCTGTCTTCTCCCATTCTCACCACTGTCTACAATATACCGAGCAACACCCATGCCTGTACCTTCACAGTTCAGAATATTGCAGTATTCCCATCGGTGGAAGGGATCATTGGTGTAGCACCAGGGTCCTGTTGTATCATTGTCCGGATTTCGGCAGAAGTTTTCCTCCAGGTTTGCGTATGGACTACTTTCAGGCGTGTAACTAAATGACAAAGGAGTGTCAAATTGTAATCGGACCCATTGAGACACAAGGAACTGTAGATACTGCAGTTAGGTTTAGCTTTTAGGGCTAAGGGAATCAAGGGATATGGGGGAAAATCCGGAACGGGGTACTGATTTTGGATGATCAGCCATGATCATATTGAATGGCGGTGCTGGCTACTCCTGCACTTATTTTCTATGTTTCTATGTTTCTACTGGTTTACAAAAAAAGACACAAAGTGCTGGAGTAACTCAGCGGGTCAGGCAGCATCTCTGGAAAACATGGATAGGCAATGTTTTGGGTTTGGACCCTTCTTCAGACTGATTGCGGGGCAGGGGGGTGAAAGCTGGAAATGAGAAGGGGGAGGGGTTTGAAGGCTGATGGTTGGGCAAAGGGTAGAGATGAAAAGTCAAAAGGTGTGAGATAAGGATAGAAGAGGTGTGACGAATAAAGCTAGCAGAGGGAATGTAGCGGTGACAGGATGGGGAGGGGAAAAATGCGTGCACGTCCAAGTGTGGCACAGGGAGAGTGGTGGGGGCGAGGGGGGAAAGAAGGGATTGGAGAATTCAATGTTCACCCAATATGGGGAGAAGCAGGAATGGGGTTCTGATTGTGGATGATCAGCCATGATCACATTGAATGGCGGTGCTGGCTTGAAAGGCCAAATAGCCTACTCCTGCACCTATTGTCAAAAAAAAATCAAGGTTTCTCTCTTCTGACTCAGTCTGCAGAAGGGTCTCGACCCATTTGTGTCTATCTTCAGCAAAAAAACTATACATGATTACATTCAAGCCGGCCACAGTGTACAGATACAGGATAAAGGGATAAATGCTGTACAGAACATTGTGGAGAAACCATTTGCTCCTCCTCAAACCATTGCCCCTTGATGTGAGAGATTTGGCCAAATCTTAAAAGCAAGGAGGTAAAGATCCCCCCCCCCCCCCCCCACTGCCCCTCCAACCCTCAGGTATCCAAAATGTAATACAGAATCTGAATTAGGTAATTTGTCATTTGTGTTTTTTGATACTGTGTCATTTTACAAGAAGAATTATGACTTTTAGAGGCGAATATTAATGACAAACTTTGGCTTGTGTGGTTGCGTGCTGCTCCAATGCTGGCAAGTTCTTCCTGAGAGCGTTTGTGTTGCTGATCCTCTGTAGGTAATCCCATCGCCCGACTTGCATTCCAGAAGGAAAGCTGAGGAAGAGGAGAATAAACCTGTTAGTCAACCGTGTGGACAAATTACATTGCATGTAGGCAGCAATAATGGCTCAGTCATTGCTTCCTTTTTACACTCCATTTTACTTCTCCAATGCAAATTCTCCTCAAAGCATGTCGACTTTGAAAATCTCCTCCTCTCTTCGAAGGGAGCTCTGTGAAATCCTTTCCCACAGGTCTCCCTCTGTGATTCCAATTCAATTTATTTGTCTTTTTGAGGGACAAATTTGTCATTTGGACCCCTTGAGGTCCAAACAAAATGTCGTTTCTGCAGCCATACAATACAAAACAAAGAAGACCCGAGACACAACACAATTTACACATACATCCATCACAGCGCTGTGATGGAAGGCAAAAATAACGTATCTCTCCACTGCACTCCCCCCCCGATGTCAGAGTCAAAGTCAAAGCCCCCGGCGGGCGATGGTGATTGTCCCGCAGCCATTAAAGCCACGCCGGTTGATGCAAGGTCGCGCACCGGGTCTTGGTGTTAGAGCCCCGGCGCTCGCCCGCAAAGTCCGGCAGCCATTCCAAGCCGCGCGGGGGGATAAAGCCCCGCTCCAGGTGCTCCTCAACCCCGCAACTCGGGCGGGAGAAGTCGCCGCTGCGGAAGCCCCGAAAAGCGGTCTCCCACCAGGGGGCCCGCGGGCTTCCGGTGTTGCCGTCCGCCAGACCCGCGGTTGTAGCCTCCGAATCTCCGGCGGTCGGGTCGCAGCAGCGCTCCACCACAGCTCCACCCGCTCCGGACTCGGCCAGCCCCGCGACGGTGAGTAGTCCGCAGCTCCACAACTGGAGCCCCAGGTCGTTCCTGCTGGAGGCCGCTCCACGTTGCCCAGCCCCAACGACAACGGAGACCCGACAAAAAGAAAAGGTCGGGTCTCCCGTGCAGCGGAAAGATTTTAAAGTTCCCCCCCCCCACCCCCACCCCCCCCCCCACCCCCACCCCCAATTCCTGCTGCATACCTGCTCTTCCAACTATCACCTAGATCATAGAGACAGACAGCAAAGAAACAGGCCCAGCAGCCCAACTTGCCAAACCCGACCAAGATGCCCCATCCACGCGAACCCTCCTGCTTTGCCCTGCCCCAACCTTTACTCAGCTTTTTCATCCTCTCCTCCTATCAGTCTGAATAAGAGTTCCAACCTGAAATGTACTCTGTCCATCTCCCTCCACATGTTTCCCTCCTGATCCTCTGGGTTCCTCCAGCACTTTGTGTTTTGTGCCTCATCCTTCTTTTTCTCTCATGAATTCTCACTCCCATTCCTGTAAGCCTCATGCCTCATGTTTGTTCAAAGGAACCTCCATCCATGTTACAGTGAGGTGGAAGGAAGCGCATGAGTGGAGTATCACAACCAAGTCCAAACCAGTGTCCTTGGTTTTGTCCCAGGCCAACACCCGTAGTGTGGAGGCCCTGGTAACCTTCAGTCTCCTACAATGGACAGTGTAAACTGCTGCCATAGGCTCATAGAGTCATACAGCACAGAAACAGACCCTTCGGCCCAATATCCATGACGACCAAGATGGTCTATCCAAGCTATTCCCACATGCTCACATTTGGCCCATATTAAGGGCCGGATATAGATGAAGAGAGGCCCTAGGCTGTGCCACGTGAGGCCCCTCCTAATCCGCACCCCCATGACTAGAGAAAGATGGTCCACCAGATTGACACTGATTTGCAGCCGAGCGTGGCCAGTGAGATAAGGGGCTGGAAAGCTGCACTTTTATATATTTATTTATTGCATGCTAGTGTCGAGTTATCGGCTTAAAACACTATTATTCTGAAATGGAGGGCAAGGAAAATTACTGAAGGGTTGTTTAGAGACTAGATTGCGTTGTGACAGCATAGGTAAGAAAGGCCCATGACAGTGTCAAAAATATTATACACCTTTCAGGGCTCTCACTTAACTTGTTTTCTCTGTTGTCAGCCGGGCAGCGTTTCAAGTTGCCAAATGACAGTTTAGGTGGTCATTTAAGACGGCTTGCATGACGCGTGCGATAATGTGCTCGGACGAAATGTGTAGTTACCAGTCGTAATTATGCTCAATGAAGCATTCACATATTATTTCTGCTTCAAATAAAGTCACAAACTAAACATATTCATCAATCAAGACATGATATATGCCACAATGACATGCAGCAAAATTATGATACAGTATCTCAACTCTTTTTACACGTTGCAATGAATGCAATTTCTATTATTTCTTTCCACTTCCAAACAAAAATGTGGTTGGATTATTCAGCATATGATCAACCTCGGTGAGACCAAGCACAGGTTTGGCGATCGCTTCACATAACACCTCCACTCAGTTCCCAATAACCAACCTGATCTCCTGGAGGCTCAACACTTCAACTCCCCCTCCCATTCCGAATCCGACCTTTCTGTCCTGGGCCTCCTCCATGGCCAGAGTGAGGCTCACCGCATATTGGAGGAGCAGAACCTCATATTTGCTTGGGTAGTTTACACCCCAGCAGTATGAACATTGGCTTCTCTAATTTCAGGTAGTCCTTGCTTTCTCCCTCATTCCCCTCTCATTTCCAACTCTCCCACAGCCTACTGTCTCTGCCTCTTCCTTTCTTTTTCGTGTCCCCTCCCCTGACATCAATCTGAAGAAGGGTCTCGACCCAAAATGTCGCCTATTTCCTTCCCTCCATAGATGCTGCCTCACCCACCGAGTTTCTCCGGCATTTTTGTCTACCCATTCACACAAGTTCTGTTATCCCACTTTCCTCACCCACTCCCTACACATTAGGGGCAATTTTACAGACAAGTTAACCTACAAAGCCAACGCGTCTTTGGGATGTGGGAGGAAACCCACACGCTTGCAGAGAGAATGTGCAAATTCAACACAGACAGTGCCCAAGGACAGGATTGAACACAGATCTCTGGCTTGTGAGGCAGCAAGTCTACCAGCTGTGCCACTATATTTGGTTTTCCAACACACAAAAACTTTTACGTTGATAACTTTGGTTACTAAAAAAATGAAAATATAAATTTTCAGTCTTAAATCTCCAAGTGACGCAATGTCCCCCTTTACAGCTACTGTATGTTTTAATTCAGATCAAGACTATGTACATTGGCCATAAAGTACATTGGCCATAAAGTTGCTGCCTAAAAGTGCCAGAGACCCGGAATTGATACTGAATATGGGTGCTGTCTGTATGGAGTTTGCTCCTTTTCCCTTTGATCGCATGGGTTTTCTCCGGGTGCTCTTGTTTGCTTCCACAATCCAAAGGTGTGCAGGAACCTTTTTCAGACCCAACCCAGAACGTAATAGTTTCCTTTTGTCCAGAGATTCAGTCTGACCTGTTGAATTACTCCAGCTTTTTGTGTCTATCTTCAGTTTAAACCAGCATCTGCAGTTCCTTCCTACACACACGATACTATACGATAGAACTTTATTTATCCCAGGAGGGAAATTGTGTGTGTGGGTATATACATTACACACACACACACACACACACACACACACACACACACACACACACACACACACACACACACACACACACACACACACACACACACACACACACACACACACACACACCACACACACACACACACACACACACACACACACACTCACACACACTCACACACACACACACACACACACACACTCACACACACACACACACACATACACACACACACACACACACACACACACACACATATATTTATATAGTTATATATTCTTATATAAATATACACGGTTTTGTTTTCTCATTTATAATATTGTTTACAGAGTACTATGTTGACATATTCTGTTGTGCTGCTGCAAGTAAGGATTTCATTGTTCTAACTGGGACGTGAGAATAAAACACTCTTGACTCTTGACTTACGTCGCTAATGTGTGAGATAGAATTAGTGCACGGGTGATCGGTCGGCGTGGACTCGGTGGGCCGAAGGGCCTGTTTCCACTCTGTATCTTTAAATTAAACTAAAAACACTTAAACCAGAGGGAGTCTAAAGAAGGGTCTCTACCCGAAACGTCACCCAATTTCTTCTATCCAGAGTTGCTGACTGCTCCATGGAGTTCCCCCGCACAATTAAAGCATGGAATAATCTTCACCCTACCATAGTCACCCAACCAGATGCAAGAATCCCAAGAATCCTTTTTTCCTTAAGTCCAAGTCAAGAGTCAAGAGAGTTTTATTGTCATGTGTCCCAGATAGGACAATGACATTCTTGCTGCAGCACAAGTCAAGTCAAGTCACATTTATTTATATAGCACATTTAAAAAACAACTCTCATTGGCCAAAGTGCTTTACATTTGTTATAAGAATAATATAAACAAACAAACTACATACATACAGTATATACATATAGCCCTCGCTCAGAGGACGTCAAGAAAGGCTTGGGAGTATAGATAAGTTTTTAGTCTTGACTTAAAGGAGTCGATGGAGGGGGCAGTTCTGATGGGAAGGGGGATGCTGTTCCACAGTCTAGGAGCTGCAACCGCAAAGGCACGGTCGCCCCTGAGCTTATGCCTAGACCGCGGGATATTCAGCAACCCCAAGTCGGCCGATCTGAGGGACCTGGAGGTGGCGTGGTGGATGAGAAGATTTTTAATGTAGGTGGGGGCAAGCCCATTGAGGGCTTTGTAGACATAGAGGAGGATCTTGAAATGTATACGGAACCGCACAGGGAGCCAGTGGTACAACAGAATATGTAAACATAATACAGAACAGGAGATAAAAGTTCAGGGTGTTTATATACCATAGACCATATAATTACACAATAAATAAACAGATAAAATGCAATAGAGTTTGGAGTTTGGTGATGGACCCTCCAACACCTCCAGTTTAAATTCCAGTTTAGAGGACTAGGAAACTAAGAAGCAAGAGTTACTCCAGGGAGTTACTCCAGCTCCACGGAGTGATTCTGCGTTGGTTTTCAGCGGTCGCTGCGAGGCAGCGACCGGTCAGCAATGGCGGCCAGATCTCCCACAATTCAAAGCGAGGGAGAAAGTGCCCAGCGCCGACCAGTTGCCGTGGCAGTGCGCATGTGCAGGGCCGCTGATGATGTGCTGGCCGTGGTTGTGCGCATGTGCAGGGGGAAGATGTGCTGGCCGTAGCAGTGCGCATGTGTAAGGCGGACGGCTGTGCCGGCGGATGAGAAGCGGGCGGAGACGGAGAGTGACAGAGAGAGAGAGAGATAGAGAGGGGGGCCCGCTCAGAGTTGAATGGCAGGTGTCCTGCCTTGGCCGGAGGCCTCCTAGATTTCGAGGCCCTGGTAAATCCGGTCCTGCCGATATCCCTCTAAACCCTTCCTATCCATGTACCTGTCCACGTGTCTTGTAATGCCCAAAACCAGATTTCACTGTACCTAGATACATGTGACATTAAAGCATCATTGAACCATGAAATCATGAACCAGATACTGCATACTGAGCTCTGGTATGGGGAAGAGATTAGCAGGAGGACAGGGGAAGAGGTTCAAAGATGGGCTCAATGCCACACCTCCCGCCCCAATGAAGAAATGCCACATCCATGTTGACACCTGCGAATCTCTGGCACATGACCGCTCAAAGTGGAGAAGGAGCACGGGGGAACGGTACCGTGAACCACGAGTAGCACACAGAAGGTGCACACTAGTCATAGAGTCATACAGCATGGAAACAGGCCCTTTGGCACAACTAGCCCATGCCGACCAAGATGCCACATCTAATCTCATCACACCTGCCTGTGTTTGGCCAATATCCCTCTAAACCATCCCTATCCATGTGGTGGAAGGAGAGCCCCACCTCACTGACTATCTGGCCAACTGCCCCATCTGTGGAAGAGCCACACTGGCCTCATCAGATGCCTCAGGACTAGGGTGGAAGCAAGTCTCTCTCAACCCTGAGGAACAGTCGAAGGAGTCCCTATTGTGCTGCTGTTCAGTATAGCAAGAGGCAAAGGTGGTGCCTCCAACCAAGGGTGCCAGGTGCTTGGAAAGTTCTGCCAGGGATGGAGGTGGAGGCAAATACAATGATGGCATTTAAGAGACTTTTGGATATGCACATGGGTTTGCAGGGAATGGAGAGATATGGATCAGGTGCAGACAGATAAGAGTTGGCCTCATTTTCAGCACAGACATTGTGTGCTGAAGGGCCTGTTCTTATGTTGCACTGTTCCATGTTCCATGTTCTATAACTCAACATCCTTCATTGAAAATGAACGTCAATCAACTAACAGCACAGTGGGGCAGCTGGTAGAGTTGCTGCATCACAGCACCAGAGACCCGGGTTCGATCCTGGGTGTCTGCGTGGAGTTTGCACGTTTTCCCAGTGATGGCGTGGGTTTCCTTTGGCTGTTCCGGTTTCCTCCCACACATCCTAAAGACGAGTGGGTTTGTAGGTTAATTGGTCCCTGTCAGTTGCTCGGTGGGCCAAAGGGCTTGTTTCCGTCAAACAATCACTCATTTTCAGGTTTTCTTAACCACATCTCAGGAATTTCCAAACACACTCTTTGGTCGTTACATTACGGATTTCAGATAGGGAGAATTCTTGCTTCTATTTGTGATCGATGACCAAGCTTGTTGTTGTTTCCCACACTTACCCCTAGTCCAACACCCTTCACATTTGTGAAGGGGAGACGCAACTCATCCACCTGGCCCAAGATGCCCCATCTAAGCTGGTCACCCATCCAATTTACCCACGTTTGCCCCAATCCCTCCAAACCTTTCCTACCCACATTCCTGTCCAAGTGTCTTGCAAGTGTTGTATTTGTACCATAATGGCATTTAAAAGACACTTTGATCGACACATAGATATGCAGGAAATGCCTAGTGTTGGACTAGGGGTAAGTGTGGAAAACAACAGCAGGCTCAGTCATCGATCACAAATAGAAGCAAGAATTCTCCGTATCTGAAATTTGTAATGTAACGGCCAAAGTGTGTGTTTGAAAATTCCTGCCTGATGTTTGTTTGACCTCCCGGGCTGCGAGCAACCTATCAATTGTTGGTCAAACTGCAACGTTCTCCCAGTTAAACATTAATAGCGGCTGTGGAGGTGGGTGAGGGCAGATGGTTGAGGAGGAGGGGCTGGTAAGGAGGGGAGGGCAGGGGAGGGCAAACACTCATCGAGCACCGACTGATTGTTGACTTTGTTAAAATTCCTGCACAGAACCTCAGGGACAAGTGTTCAGGCTGAAACTGGCAAAAATGATGAGGCGGGAAAAGGGACAGTTTCTGGTCAGGTCTGGTCTCCCCATTATAGGAAGGACGAGGAGGCTTTAGAGAGCGTGCAGAAGAGAGTTACGAGGATGCCGATTGGACTAGAGGTATATGCTTCAAGGAGAGGTTGTAATGGCTTGAATTGTTTTCTCTGGAAATTGAGGGGAAATTGAGGGGAGACCTGGCAGAAGTATATAAAATTAGGAGAGGCATCGATTGGGAACCCTTTTCCCAGGGTGGAAATGTCAAATATTAGTGGCCACAGCTTTAATGTGAGTGGAGCAAAGTTTAAAGGTTATGTGTGAGGCAAGTTTTTCACACAGAGAATGGAGAGTGCCTTGGGTGGTGATGGAGGAAGATATGTTCATGGTATTTAAAAGGCTTTTACATTGACACATGGATATGCAGGGAAGGGATATGGATCACGTGCAGGCAAAGGAAATTAGTTGTTGACGATGTGGACTGAAGGTCCTGTACCTGTGTTATACTGTTCTATGTTCTATGTTTATGAACTCAGATAAGTGCAAGGTATTGCAATTTGGGAAGTTAAACCAGGGTTGGACTTTCACAGTGAACAGTAGCACCCTTGGAGTATTGTAGAACAGAGGTAACAAGGAATATGAGTACATAGTTTGCTGAAAGTAGCATATGAGGTAGATGTGGTAAAGGCTTTTGTTACCCTGGTCAGGATATTCAGAGTTGAAGTCAGGATATTCAGAGTAGAAGTTTAAACTTTATATTACACTTGTACCAGACTTTGGTGAGGCCGCATTTGGAGTATTATGTTCAGGTTTGGTCACTCTGCTAGAGCAAAGATGCTATTATGCTGGAAATAAAGCAGAGAAGACTTATGAGGATGCTGTCAGAACTCATAGGAAGAGCTGAGCTATAGTAAAGGGCCTGTCCCACTTTCCCGAGTTATTCACGAATTCTCCCGAGTTTTCCCCCTTGTTTCAAACTCGCAGAATGTTCGTAACGAGTCCGTGGGAGGCCGTAGGAGTCCGTGGATATATCGTAGCGGCTCGTTATGCCAGGCATAGGTACTCGGGGCTATTTTTTTACTCGTGGACATTTTTTATCAGGCTGGAAAAAACGTCCCGACTTACCTGATGCCCCGAGTACCTACGACTGGCATAACGAGCCGCTACGATATATCCACGGACTCCTACGGCCTCCTACGAACTCGTTACATACATTCTGCGAGTTTGAATCAAGGGGGAAAACTCGGGAGAATTCGTGAATAACTCGGGAAAGTGGGACAGGCCCTTAAGGTGTTGGGCAGGACCTTATTCATTGGAGCAGGGGGATGGGGGTGATCTTATAGAACTGTGTAAAATCTGAGGGGAATCAGATAAATGCACAGAATCCTTTACCCAGAATAGTGGAATCAATAAGTTTAAGGTGAGAAGGGAAAGATTTAAAAGGAACTTGATGGGGATTTTTTTTTACACAGAGGGTGGTGGGTATATAGATCGAGCTGCCAGGGGAGTTAGTTGAAGCACTGTTACAGCATTTAAAAATATTTGAGCAGCACATGGATAAGAAAGGATAAGAGGGAAATGGGCCAAACTTGGGCAAATGGGACTAGTTAAATCTTAGTCGGCATGAACGATTTGTGGTAAAGGGCCTTTTTCTAAGCTGCATGACTATATTATTTTGCACTTCTTTTGGTTTAGCTTGCAACTTTCCTTTACCTTCTTTCTCATAAAGGAAGCTGTTTGTTTTCCTCACCAACGTCTGCGTGCGCTTGTTATCTGCTGTAATGATGCACTCCTGTTCCTTCAGGTTGAAGAGGAAAGCTCTGGCAAACAGATCAAACTGTGATGAGCAAGAGTCAAGAGAGTCAAGTGTGTAATAGTCATATGTACCGACAACGGAACAATAACATTCTTACATGCAGCCACATTGCAGGCCTGTAAACACAATAATACACAGCTAATATATAATAAACAAAAAAAGAATAAAAAATCAGGGCAATGGAAGATCAATGAAAGACACAAAGTGCTGAAGGAACTCAGTAGGTCAGGCTGCATCTCTGGAGAAAAAGGATATGTAACATTTTGGGTCAGGACTCTTCTTCAGATCAGTCGCGACCCGAAATGTCACCTATCCTTTTTCTCCAGAGATGTTGCCTGATCCGCTGAGTTACTCCCGCTCTTTGTGTCTATCTTTGGAATTAACCAATATCTGCAGTTCTTTGTTTCTACACAATTGACGGTCAATGTTTTATTCGCGATTCTTCTGCAGACTGAGTCAAGGGTCCCAACCATGAATTGTTGCCTCTGCAGATGTTGCCTGACCCTCCAGCACTTTGTGTTTTAGTCAATTACTTAATTACAAAAACAAAAACAACAGACAGCCAACAATGTCATCTCTGGGTGCCTGCTCTACCACCCACCAAATGGAGCTCGGGGCCTGGCAGACATTGATGCAGAGACAACAACCTGGCTGCTCAATACCCGGCTTGAGATCTAACTATTTCTTTGGGTTATGTTTCATTCGCAAGAAGAAGAATAATTAATTCTTGAATTGAAGGAAAACTTCCCACCAACAGCAAGGACATAAAAGACTGGGCATTCAGTCGGGTAAAAAAAATTCTGTCAATACTCCAGGGAGGAATCTTCTGGAACAATTCAAGTTTGCCAATTGAACACAAAATGTGGAGGAATGTAATTTGTTTCATAGGACCTTGGCAGGTTAGAAAAGGTGTCTTTAAAAGAACAGAAGGGGCTGAGTTTAACGCAGAATACAAAGTGCTGCAGTAACTCAGCAGGTCAGGCAGCACTCTGGAAGACATGGATAGGCGACGTTTCGGATTGGGACTTTTTTTCAGGCTGAGTTTAACCCATTGCTGCACCTCCTCAATATTCCACACATGCCTCCAGACAGTTCACGGACTTCTGGTTTTGAAATGCCAGTGCTTCTAAGTACAAAATGTCTGATAGATGTTATTAAAGATATAAACAAACTGGTCATACATTATCCTCCCTCTCCGTCCCCCAGCCCAGTCGTCGTACTAGTTTCACTGTCGTTCTGTTGTGTTTCACTGTCCGTATAACCATTGTGGGCACCACCTTTCTTTGATTATCGATACTTTTTGCATATCTTTAATTCATTTGTTCTATCTCTCTATATCACCATCTATATCTCTCATTTTCACATTCCCCTCAGTCTGAAGAAGGGTCTCGACCCAAAACGTCACTTATTCCTTTTCTCCAGAGATGCTGCCTGACCCATTGAGTTACTCCAGCTTTTTGTGTCTATCTTCGGTTTAGCCAGCATCTGCAGTTCCTTCCTACACATGCATTATTAGTCTTCTATTACATAGGAAGAAAACTCTACCTGCAAATAAACCGGGTCTCCCTGTTACATTTTACCGCACATTCTTCAACAGAGACCATGGAGAATAACAGTTCTCTGGTAGATTGAATCCAAGCCCCTTCTGTTTTTACATAGCCGCTCAATGCATCAGCTCTTACTGTGAAAAAAGGAAGACAATGCGGTTTCATGTTTTGTTCATAACAAATTCCTTTGTCACAAAAGCCTCCAACCCCCCCCCCCCCCCCATTAGTGAATTTTACTCACTGAAACATGGCAAAATCAGGAAAAGGAGTTGGATGCAAGCAAGCATTTCTAATCCAGGTTTCAAACAGCTTGGAAGCCTCTGCTAAGCCTACGGGTCTTAACTACCGACAGAGGTATTTGAAGCAGTGAACAAATAGCCGTGGGCAGACAATGCAACTTCGCATTTGGAGATAGTGAATCCTTCTCCAAACAAAGAGGTCACAAACTTGCCAACATTCCCCAACCAATCAGACTTCAGCATTTTTTTGTGAGACGAATCTGGTCACCAAATCCACCTCGGTGTTGGCATCACTTATGTGCTGAGCTGGTTCCTCTGTGGAGATAGGAAGTGCCAAAGATCAGAGGGCATAGCTTTAAGGGGCAAGGGACAAAATTGAAAGGAGATGTGGGGCAGGCTTCTTACACTGAGGGTGGTGATGCTTGGAACGACCTGCCAAGGAGGGGTGGTAGAGGCTGATACTTTATTAAGGGCGGCACAGTTGCGCAGCGGTAGAGTTGCTGCCTTACAGTGCCAGAGACCCGGGTTCAATCCTGAATGTTCTCCCTGTGACCACATGGGTTTCCTCTGGGTGCTCTGGTTTCCTCCCACACTCCAAAGACATACCGGTTTGTAGGTTAATTGGCACTGTTAATTGCAAATTGTCCTTAGCATGTTGAATAGTGCTAGTGTATGGGGCGATCGGTGGTCGGCGCGGACTCGGTGGGCTGATGGGCCTGTTTCCCAGCTGTATTTCTAAAGTGGTGTTTGAGTGGAGGAGGATGAGGGGTGATCTGATAAAGGTATATACAATCATGAGTGAAATATATAGGGTGAATGTACTCAGAAAGTGGTGGCTATATGGCATGGATAGGAACGGTTTAGATCAAGACTTCTACCATTGACTCCATCTCCACCATGCTGCCATGGAAAAGCAGTGAACGTAATCAAAGACTTGGCTCACCCCAATCTCCCTGCTCCTGTCTGGCAGAAGGTACAGAAGCTTGAAAGCGCATACCACCAGACTCAGGAACACTCTGTGATCAAGCTTTCGAATGGTCTTTACATTAGATAGGGCACTGTCTGATTCACCACAACCTCATTGAGGGCATTGGACTTTGTCTATGGAACTGATGCAGCAATGCTGAAAACTATATTCAGCATTCTGTATCTTCCATTTGCTCTATCTATTGTTCTTTATGTATGTATATATTTGTATTTGTATTTATGTATGGTATATCTGATCTGTTTGGATAGCGCTTGCAAAACAAAGTGTTTCACTGTCTCTGAGTACACATGACAATATTAAACCTAAACTACAGGAATATGTGCCAAATTTGGGAACATGGGACTAGCTTAGATGGGACATCTTGGCTGGCATGGATGAGTTGGGCTGAAGGGCCAGTTTCCATGCTGTATGACTAAAAGGGTTAGCGGGGGGGGGGGGGGGGCTGAGAAAAAGCATTCACAGCTGGAGGCCAGGTGTACTGAGAGTGATTTGATATCCTGATGTTTCAGAAGAAACCACATAATGGCCCTCTGCACTTCAATGCTGAAGACCATGGTGAAATCTACAACCTTGGGGCAGGACATGGACCATATTGGCAGTAGCTGTTAAGAGATAGGTGCATCTAGAGGCAAATGAGACTAGCTCAGGAAGGCACCCTGGTCAACATGGAAGAGTTGGGCAAATGGGGCTAGTACCGTATGGTAGCTTAGTCGGCATGAACAAGGTGGGCCGAAGGGTCTATTCGTGCTGTAAAGGTGTGGCATTTAAACATTTTAACAGACGTCTGGCATTTAAACATTTTAAATTCCTTCATCGAGCCATTCAGCACAGCAATATCCCTTTCGGCCCAACTCACCCATGCTAACCAAGGGGCCTTCCTTTGGTAGTCCCATTTGCCAATGCTTGGCCCATAATTTCTCCAAATCTTTCCTATCCATGAACTCTACATGTACTGTACTGCACTGAGTCCACACCGACCATCAATCACACTAGTTTTATGTTATCCCACTTTCTCATCCACTCTTCACACACTAGGGGCAATTTACAGAGGGCCAATTAACCTACAAACCTGCATGTCTTTGGGATGCGGGAGGAAACCGGAGCACCCAGAGAAAACCAATGCGATTACTGGGAGAACGTGCAAACCCCACACCCGAGGTCAGGATGGAATGCGGGTCTCTGGCGCTGTGAGGCAGCCGCTCTAACCAGTTGTGTCACTGTGCCGCCCAAACACAGATCTCTATGTTAGAGGAAACGTTGACACTTAGTGAACAATGACGTTAAAGTTCTCAGCAGTTGATTTTGCATGAAATATGGACCATCTTAACTTTGGAAGCACCATTTATTTGTTGGCGGGTGGAGCTTGGATCTTATTGACAGTGCATTGCAACAGTAAGTGTTGCCACCAGCTTTGCAAGTGAAACGGCACAGCAATTGAACTGTGCTGATGTACCTTGGCTGTTGTGAAATCTTAGCCTTTAGACTAACCAGATAGGAGCAGGAGTTGGTTTACTGTAACTCCTTATCAAAGGAAGGGTAATCATTATTTAACCAACTCCCTTCTGTCAACATACAACATAAATACATCTCCACACGTCTGGGGAGTAGCTCTTGAATATCTCAGTGGAGTATTTTTTAATCAAGTAAGGGCGCGACAGTGAATCCGATGAGCCCTGTGATAGGGCTGGGCACTGTTACATCTAATATGTGAATACTTAAAGACTGGGAAAAACACAGTGCTGGAGTAACCCAATGGGTCAGGCAGCATCTTTGGAAAACATGGATAGGTGATGTTGAGTTGAGTGTGTAGGAAGGAACTGCAAATGCTGCCTTACACTGAAGATAGACATAAAATACAGGAGTAACTCAGCAGGACAGGCAGCATCTCTGGATAAAAGGAATGGGTGACGTTGTCCTATCTGGGACACATGACAATAAACTCTCTTGACTTGACTTGAAACCAGTCTGAACAAGGGTCTCGACCTGAAACGTCACCCATTCCTTCTATCCAGAGATGCTGCCTGTCCTGCTGATATACTCCAGCATTTTGTGTCAATCTTTGATGGTGAGTTGAGTTGAGTTTAGTTGATGGTCATGGTGAAAAGTTTTTGCTACGTGCAAATCAGTCAGCAGAGTGTACAGATACATGATGAAGGGAATAACGTGAATGTTTAGTGCAAGATAGTCCTGTAAATTCTGAAGATGGGTATCGATCCAAAACGTCACCTATTCCTTTTCTCCAGAGATGTTGCCTGACCCGCTGAGTTGCTCCAGCTTTTTGTGCCAAGTCCGATCAAAGATAGTCTGAGGGCCTCCAATGAGGTAGATGGTAGCTCAGGACTATTCTCTAGTTATTGATAGGATGGTTCAGTTGCCTGATAACAGTTGGGAAGAAACTGTCCCTGAATTTGGAAGTATGCATTTTCAAATTTCTGTACCTCTTGCCTGATGGGAGAGGGGAGAACAGGGGGTGTCCAGGGTGAAACTGGTCGCTGATTATGCTGGTGGCCTTGCCGAGGCAGCATGAGGTGTAGATGGAGTTAATGGAAGGGAGGCTGGTTTGTGTAATGCTCTGGGGTGCGCCCACAATTCTCTGCAGTTTCGGGTCTGAAGAATGGTCCCGATCCGAAACATTGCATACCATGTCCTCCAGAGCTGCTGCCTGACCTGCTGAGTTACACGCTGATAATTTGCTAATCGGGGATGTGCTTAGGTTTGGCAATACTCTACTAGACTGTTTGAAAGAAAAGAGTTTCACTGTGTGTTGGCACTTCGCACATTGAGAACAATGACCAGCTACGGGAGTAAGATCGTCCCATCAACGGAAGGTTATAACCAGGGGCCACAGTTTAAGAATAAGGAGTAAGCCATTAGAACAGAGACGAGGAAACACTTTTTCTCACAGAGAGTGGTGAGCCTGGGGAATTCTCTGCCTGCCTCGGTGGAGGCAGGTTCTCTGGATGCTTTCAAGAGAGAGCTAGATAGGGCTCTTAAAAAAGTCTGGGGATACGGGAAGAAGGCAGGAACGGGGTACTGATTGGGGATGATCAGCCATGATCACATTGAATGGCGGTGCTGGCTCGAAGGGCCGAATGGCCTACTCCTGCACCTATTGTCTATTGTCTATTGGAAGAGGCCCCCGACCGCTGGAGGACAAAGAAGGGAGAGATTGAACTTTTTTTCGCCTTCCATCACGGTGGGGAATGCGGAGGAGTCGCTGTGGTGGATCTTCATGTTAAAATATATTTCGTGTGTTCTGTTGCTTTTTATTTGTATGACTGTATGGCAAATCAAATTCTTCGTATGTTGCAAAACATACTTGGCTAATAAAGTATGATTATGATTATGATTATGATTATGATAATGATTTTCAGAATCTATAATTTAGTTTAATTTTTTTTAGTTTAAAGATGCAGCGTGGAAACGAAGACGTATTGGTTTGTAGGTTAATTGGCTTCAGTAAATTGTAAAATTGTAGGTACACAAAAATGCTGGAGAAACTCAGTGGATGCAGCAGCATCTATGGAGCGAAGGAGATAGGCAACGTTTCGGGCCGAAACCCTTCTTCAGACTGATAGGGGGTGGGGGGAGGCGGGGAGAAGAAAGGAAAAAGGAGGGGCCCGAGGGCTGAGGGAGAGGAAGGAAGGGGAGGAGACAGCAAGGGCTAACGGAATTGTGAGAATTCAATGTTCATGCCACCTGGATGCAGACTCCCCAAGCGGAATATGAGGTGCTGTTCCTCCAATTTCCGGTGTTGCTCACTCTGGCCATGGAGGAGGCCCAGGACAGAGAGGTCGGATATGGAATGAGAGGGGGAGTTGAAGTGCTGAGCCACCGGGAGGTCAGGTTGGTTAGTGCGGACCGAGCGGAGGTGTTCGGCGAAACGATCGCCAAGCCAACGCTTGGTCTCACCGATATAGATCAGCTGACATCTAGAGCAGCGGATGCAATAGATGAGGTTGGAGGAGGTGCAGATGAACCTCTGTCGTACCTGGAACGACTGCTTGGGTCCTTGAATGGAGTCAAGGGGGGAGGTAAAGCGACAAGTGTAGCATCTCTAAAGTTGTAAAGTTGTAAAATTGTCCCTAGTGTGCAGGATAGTGTTAGTGTACGAGATGATCGCTGAAAGGCACGAACTTGGTGGGCCAAAGGGCCTGTTTGAGCTGTATCTCTAAAGTCTATTTATGTATAGTATTATCAGATCTGATTGGATAGCATGCAAAATAAAGCTTTTCACTGTACCTCGGTTCACATGACAATAATAAACCAAACCTAAACTAACCTCCTTCAGCTCATTGGAGATTCTGTTCCTTATATTCCTATTTTACATCCTCATGCCTCACCCTCAAGGAAGCGCCAAGGGGAATTTCTCATTGAACCCACCAATGTTTAATTTAGTTTAAAGTGGTAGTGTGGAAACAAGCCCTTCAGCCCGCTGAATCGACACAGCCGATCGATCACCCGTTCACACTAGTTCTATGTTATCCCACTTTCTCATCCACTCCCTGCACACTGAGGGCCAATTAACCTTCAAACCAGCACGTCTTTGGGATGTGGGAGGAAACTGGAGTACCCGGAGGAAACCCACGTGGTCACAGGGAGAATGTGCAAACTCCACACAGACAGCACTCGAGGTCAGGATCGAATCAGTGTCTCTGCAGAGAGGCAGCAGCTCTACCTGCTGCATCACTGTGCCGCCCATGTTTGAGTGCCCTTGCCTTCATGTCCTCGACCACAACAGAAGGAGGTTTCTAGGCTGGGCCAGTGTCTGCTGGGGCTAGCACAGTAACATTCAAGGGCAACCCGACAAGGTGGGACTTTTGATATTAGATTCAGGGGCGGAAAATTGGGGATTTAAATGGAAGATCCCAGTATAACAACATAAGTGGGAAAGATATCACTGCGGCCTGGATGGACTTTGACAACTAAAAGTAAACATGTTTGCTGACCCCCGAAGCAACCTTGGGTTTGCTCACCCTGTGTGGAAAGATTTAATCAGTAAACCCATTGATAATCCAAATTAAGAAACTACTGGGCAACAAACTGAGTTGTTTGTTGGGCTTCACGGTTGAGAAAACATGGACGGGGGTTTAGTTTAGTGATACAGCATGGAAATAGTATCTTCCGCCCACCAAGTCCACGTTGACCATCAATCACCCGTTCACACAAGTTCGATGTTATCATATTTTTACATCCACTTCTTACACACTCGGGCCAATTTACACAGGCCAATGGGATGTGGGAGGACACTGGAGTATCTGGATGTAAGTCAAGTGGTCACAGGGAGAACATGCAAAGTCCACACAGACAGCATCCAAGGTCAGTATGTAACCCAGAACTCTGGCGCTTTACCAGCTGTTTTTGAAACATTCTGCTCACTCTTGCAGAATCAACTCTACCTTACATTTTAAGAGTTTCCTTGGTACAATAACATTGTGTGTTCCCTGTCCGTGGCCTTTCTTGCCCATTGTAGATCTCCTCCTGTTGACCGTTTGAGTTGGCCTTTTTTCCCAGCTTGCCAAAGTGGCTGAGTGGCTGCTCCCAGGGTGATTCGAGGGAACAAACAGGCACATGGTACTCCACAAGACACAAAGTGCTGGAGTAACTCAACGGGTCAGGCAGCATCTCTAGACAATATGGATAGGTGATGTTTTGGGTCTGGGTAGAGAGCAGGAAAGTGATGTTGGGGCCAGGACTAATTGATTGATTGATTGACACAGCATGGAAACAAGCCCTTCATCCCACCAAGTCCATGCCAACCATCGATTAACCGTTCACACTAGTTCTATGTTTTCCCACTTTTGCATCAACCCTCTGCACACGAGATGCAATTTACACAGGCCAATTGGTCTCCAAACCTGCACGTCTTTGGAATGTGGAAGGAAACCAGAGCACCGAGAGGAAACCTATGCGGTCACAGGGAGTACATGCAAACTCCACACGGATAGCACCCGAGGTCAGGACTGAACTCGGGTGCTGTCTGTGTGGAGTTTGCACATGACCTTAGATACTGTGAGGATGCAGCTTACCCACTGTGCATTCTGCTTCAGTCATTTGCAAATGGGTTAGGGTGCAATAGAGATAACATTCTCAGCAGCTATTGAAGCTGCTTGGAACAGTGGAGACCACCATACATACCCTGGTGCTCTGCACAATCTGGAATGTCAGTACTCATTTAACACTTTTACCAATTTAGTTGTTACTAAACTTCAGTGAAGACCAGTGATGCACTTTCAACTGTTTACAATCTGTTATTTGCATTAAACATTGCAAATACCCATAGATCATCAATGAGCCAGTTAACTATTTTTATTTCAATCCAAAAGCACGAAGGTTAGACAAGTTAAAGTTTTGCAAGAATATGGGTCTTCAGTTAGTCATAGTCACACAGTACAGAGACAGGCCCTTTGGCCCAACTCGTCCAAGATGCCACATCTAAGCTGATCCCATTCCTCATGTTTGACCCATATCCCTCGAAACCTTTACTATCCATATATCTGTTTTCTTTTACATTTTGTTATTGCGCCTACCTAAAATACCTCTTTTCGTAGCTCGTTCCATACAACCACCATCCTCTGTATGAAAAAGCTGCCCCTCAGCTTCCTATTAAATCTTTCCCCTCTCACCTAAACCTATGTCCTCTGGCTCTTGATTCTGCTACCCTGGGAAAAAGACATTGTGCATTCACCCCATCTATACCCCTTATGATTTTGTACACCTCCATAAGATCACCCCTCAGCATCCTGTGCTCCAAGGAATAAAGTCCCAGCCTGCCCAACCTCTCCCTGAGGGGCTACAATTCCTGGCAACATCCTCATAAATCTTTTCTGTACTCGTTCCAGTTTAATGGTATACAGTATTTCCTGTGGCAGGGTGACCAAAACTGAATACAGTACTTCCAGTGTGGCTTCACCAACGTCTTGCACAACTAACATAACGTTCCAAAATGGACGATAGTGGCATTCAAGAGGCTTTCATGGATATGCAGAGAAAGGAGGGATATGGATTACGTGCAGGCAGAGATTAATTTAACATGGTATCATATTCAGCACGGATACAGTGGGCCGAAGGGCATGGTCCTGTGCTGTACTGTTCTATGAACTAGAAATGAATATGAAAGAAGTAAGAGCGTTTATAAGCTTGCAGCAAAGAGAGCTGCAAAAATAAATGCTGGTCCCATTGAGATACTGAAAATAGGAAATTGTTTGATTGAAAGATACAGCATGGAAATAGGCCCTTCAACCCACCAAGTCCACGCCGACCGTCGATCCCAAACGTTCACACTAGTTCTATGGTTTACCCCCTACACACTAGGGAAATTTTTAAATGGCCAATTAACCTACAAATCTGCATGACTTTGGAATGTGCGAGGAATCTCAGGCAGTCGCAGGAAGAACGTGCAAACTCCACACAGACAGGATCAAACCAAGATCTCAGGAACAGTGAGGCAGCCGCTCTACTAGCTGCACCAGTGTGCAGCCCATTATTTGGGGGAAAATGAAAGCACTGTGGAATTGAACAATGAATTGTCTTCTGCTGCCAATGCAGAGGACAAGGTGGCCCAATGTTTAATAGGTAACTGCTAGTAAATCCTAGATTTTCCTTGCATGCTGAGTGGAAGGAGGGATTCCTGGGTTTCCAGGTGGATAAGTGGTGCCTACCTGTTGCTGCACTGCTGACTGAGGCCAGTGGGGTAGCTGTTCCATGGTGAAGCAGGGATCCCATATCCTTCCTGTCCTCCAGCTGCGTGACAGGTGGCAACATTGCCTGGCGAGTGGGCACAGGAGAAGGTACTAGACTGGGCTAGCAACGAATGGGTGGGTTATGCCTGCTTTGAGGAGCGTCAAAAGTTTCTATTGCAAGACGCAAAATGCTCGAGTAACTTAGCGGGTCAGGCAGCATCTCTGGACAAAAGGAATAGGTGACAATTTGGGTTGAGACCCTCCTTCAGATCCAGTAGGAACAATCTGAAGAAGGGTCTCAACCCGAAACGTCACCTATTCCTTTTCTTCAGAGATGCTGCTTGACCCACTGAATTACTCCAGCATTTTGTGTCTATCTTCGGTGTAAACCAACATTTGTAGTTTCTTCCCACACAGCTTCTATTGCAAGTTCAGATCCTGGGGTTAGAAATGGCAGCTTCTGTCAATAGGAAGCAATGGAGCATTGCTCCAAGTTGGTGTGGGTGCCTGGGGCTGAGGGATCAATGTTAGAGTAGGGAGAGGGAGAATAAGGACTGAAGGCCCAGAGTGGGGAGGAAAAGGGATAGGGGCCAATGCTCAAGGTGTGTCTTGAGAAGAGGCCCTGAGGAGGCTCATGCTTGAGTTGGGGATGGAGGGTGCATGGAGTGATTGATGTGTGATGGGGAGGGGAGCATGGATAACAGGTTTCCAGTCAGGGATGGGAAGTCATTGGGTCAGAGCATTGTGGGGGAGATTGGGATCGGCACAAGATGTGGTTGGAAGTTGATTATTCTGAGTTGGAACCCCATGACGTCCAGTGGGAGAAATATTGGGATGCGGTTTGAGGTACTTCCAGTAGAAGGTAAGCGATGAATTTCCCCAATCTGTCACGCAATGGGAGGATCTAGTTGTAGCCACACTATCACGTCAGATGCTCTGGGGATCTTTGTCTAAATTTCTGTGCAATACTCCAAAGGGAATGAGGTCAGGCTGTTTAATTTAGTTTAGTTTATTATGACCCAGTAGAAGATAATCAATTATTTATCTGCACCCTGTAACCCCCGTGTCGGGGATACCAGGGTGACCCACACCCTGGGGTGATACAAAGCCAATCCTGAACATCACGTCATGATATTTCAACTCGGAATATTCAGGCTTCAGTCCACAGTGTTGAAGAATACCATGTCAAATCGAATTTCCCCTTAGGCCACCTCAAGTTAGCCATGGGAGCTTCTCAGACAGGAAAAACATCTATCAGGGGAGGGAGCCAGCTGTGGGGGACATAGTTTAGGAAAATCTTGTTAATATCTGTTTTATTAAGCAATTATCTTTATTCTTTGAATACCAGCAACTTTATTTTTTTCAACAGGAAAATAGTTTTAAGAGACACAAAAAGCTGGAGTAACTCAGCGGGCCAGGCAGCATCTCTGGAGAAAAGGATGGGTGATATTTCAGGATCCTTTTCTATACTTTTAAGATCTTTGGTTGTTTATTTATGGGCTTCCGATCACCTGAGGGATGCTATCGACTCTTGCTTTCTCTTAAATGGCGGCTATACTCTGAAATGAGTATTCACTCCCACAGTTAAAAAAAGTCAAAGTTCTTTCACAGACAAATGATACTCTAAATCCTTCCTCTCTCATATGCGCTTAGGCTTCTGAAGGAAGCAGATGGTTGGAAAGAAACCATCTCTGGAAATGCTGCTCCGTAAATGACCAGGATTCTCCTGGCAAACCAATAGATACAATGAATTTCAGATGCTGCTTTACAAAAAAAGGACACAAAGTGCTGCAGTAACTCAGCGGGTCAGGCAGCATCTCTGCAGAACATGGATAGGTGAGCAACTTTCTCCCTCTGTCAGGGAGTTGGTCCGACTTGCTGCTTCTCAAAACCCTGTCAATCTACAGGTGTCTCCTCAACATCACATTGTAAGTCTCTGTTTTGGACCCGATCCTGCCGCCAGTTGCCTTAGTTACCATCAGAAGGATTATTTTTCTTACTCGGCTTATATAATATGCTCATCGTGAACATTTGAAAAGTTTCTTTGTATGTTTGCTCTTGTTTGCCTCCTGATCTATTTCCCCAAAATTCCACTCCCTAGTTGTTGGTAGGATGGTTTAGTTGCCTGATAACAGCAGGGAAGAAACTGTCCCTGAATCTAGAGGTGTGCATTTTCACACTTATATAGCTCTTGCCTGATGGGAGAGGGGAGAAGAGGGAGTGGCCGAGGTGCGACTCGTCCTTGATTATACTGGTGTCCTTGCCAAGGCAGCCTGAGGTAAGGAGAGCCTAACTAATGCGCTCCTGCATGATGGATTCATTCATTCCTTTGGACTGTAGCCTCACACAAATACTGCAGCCAGCACTTTAACCGTTTCACAATCACTCAGTATTGGCTCATCCGATGATTCTCCTCTGGATTATTTGTGAAGCTGCTCCCCCAATATTGTGTGACACTCCTAGGTAACTGTTAATTAACAGGGTGTGCCAGGGACGAATCATAGCCAATGTACTGAGTGGAAGGAGGCTGTTCGGATCCAGGCTTGAACTGGTGTGCCTTACACTTAGATAGGCCTATTCCCCCTGCTGTCTAACCCCAACACCCCTGCCATTACTTGTTTCCAATTTGATATCCCAATCCATTTAGGATTTCTTCCATGCAACACTCAGGCAATGCGTTAAAGTCACTAGTTACATAACACCCCAGGATATTTTTGGTAAACCTGTGAAATCTGATTGATAGAGCAATGAGAAACTGCAGGTGCTGGTTTACAAAGAAAGACACAAAGTGCTGGAGGAACTCAGCGGGTCAGGCAGCATCTCTGGAGAACATGGATAGGTGACATTTTGGCTCGAGATTTTCTTCACACTCAAGAGTCCTGACCCAAAACGTCACCTCTCTGTGTTATCCAGAGATGCTGCCTGACCCGCTGAGTTACTGAGTTACTGATTTTTTTCTTATTCAGTTTCCAGATCTGCACTTCACCGGCAAAATGACCTTTCACTGCCCTTCCCTAATTGCATGGAACATAGAACTGTACAGCACAGGGCCTTCAGTCCACACTGTCAGTTCCAAACATGATGCCAAAATAAACTGCCTGCACATGATCATATCCCTCTATTCTCTGCATATCCATGTGCCGATCTAATAACCTCTTAAATGCCACTTTCATATCTACTCCCACCATCAGTCCAGGCAGCGTGTTCCAGGCAACCAACACCATCTGTGTAAAAAACTTGCCCCACTCTCATCCGCTTTAAACATTGCCCCTCTCACTGTGGAGCCATGCCCTCCATTACCTTTTAGAAGTGATAAGCTGCCTATTGTATTACTCCGGCCCCACAGTGCTGTTGGAGAGGGAGTTCCAAGATTTGGACCCAGTGACAATGAAGGAATGGTGATGAGTTTCCAAGTCAGAATGGTGAGCACCTTAGACGAGATCATGCCCCTGTTGTCCATGTTGTTCCTGGCCGTAGAGGTCATGAATTTGGGAGTTGCTGTTGGACCTGGTTAGGCAAGTAACTGCAGTGCATTTTGTAGATATTCTCACTACAGAAAGTCCGATCAAAGATAGTCCAAGGGTTTCCAATGAGGTAGATAGTAGCTCAGGACTGCTCTCTTGTTGTTGGTGGGATTGTTCAATTGCCTGATAACAGTTAGGAAGATCTCGATAAAATGCTTTCTACGGCACATCTGTAGATGTTGGTGAGAGTATTTGGGAACATGCCAACCTTCCCAAAGCTTCTAAGGAAATAGAGGTGTAGAGCTATTAGTTAGTGCTCTCACCTGATCCTCACCAGGAGATGGTGCCTACCAGCTCCCCACTGGGTTGTGGTGCCCAAAAGCAGCTGGCGGTTAGTGGTCCTCTCCCTGATGCCCACCATGAAATGATGCCCACCACAGGCATCGGCCCATGGGTTACCAGTCTCTGGTTGAAGTGTCCTGCTTGCCATCATTTCACACCATGGATACAAGATGGAGAATACATTATCATGTATTACCATCTACCTCATTGGAGACCCTTGGACTATCTTTGATCGGACTTTACTGGACTTTATCTTGCATTAAACGTTATTCCATTTATCATGTATCTGTACACTGTGGATGGCTTGATTGTAATCAAATATTGTCTTTCCGCCGATTGACCATTCCGTTAGCAATCAAAAAGAGCTTTTCATTGTACCTCAGTAAACATGCCAATAAACTAAACTGAAAACTTTGCCATGGGCACTGTGTCCTGGTGAGAACTATGGTGAGGTACAGTACAGATAGATCCCTTCTTAACTCCCCTCCATCGCAAAGGCTCATAAAAAGAGAGACTTCCACAGAAAAAGCAGAACTTTAGAAAGTCCCGTTGTAGGGAGGTAGTGAGGTCAGTAATACTTTTGGCATACTGGCCTTCTTTGATCAGGGATGATATATCTCTGCCTCCACCGCCACCCTGGCAGTGTGTTCCAGGCGCCTACCACCCTCTGTGTAAAAATAACGACCCTCTCACCTTAAATATATGCCCTCTAGTCTGATATTTCCACCCTGGTTTTGACTGTCTACCCGTAAACAACTTTCTCCCTCTGTCAGGGAGTTGGTCCGACTTGCTGATTCTCAAAACCCTGTCAATCTACAGGTGTCTCCTCAACATCACATTGTAAGTCTCTGTTTTGGACCCGATCCTGCCGCCAGTTGCCTTAGTTACCATCAGAAGGATTATTTTTCTTACTCGGCTTATATAATATGCTCATCGTGAACATTTGAAAAGTTTCTTTGTATGTTTGCTCTTGTTTGCCTCCTGATCTATTTCCCCAAAATTCCACTCCCTAGTTGTTGGTAGGATGGTTTAGTTGCCTGATAACAGCAGGGAAGAAACTGTCCCTGAATCTAGAGGTGTGCATTTTTCACACTTATATAGCTCTTGCCTGATGGGAGAGGGGAGAAGAGGGAGTGGCCGAGGTGCGACTCGTCCTTGATTATACTGGTGTCCTTGCCAAGGCAGCCTGAGGTAAGGAGAGCCTAACTAATGCGCTCCTGCATGATGGATTCATTCATTCCTTTGGACTGTAGCCTCACACAAATACTGCAGCCAGCACTTTAACCGTTCACAATCACTCAGTATTGGCTCATCCGATGATTCTCCTCTGGATTATTTGTGAAGCTGCTCCCCCAATATTGTGTGACACTCCTAGGTAACTGTTAATTAACAGGGTGTGCCAGGGACAAATCATAGCCAATGTACTGAGTGGAAGGAGGCTGTTCGGATCCAGGCTTGAATTGGTGTGCCTTACACTTAGATAGGCCTATTCCCCCTGCTGTCTAACCCCAACACCCCTGCCATTACTTGTTTCCAATTTGATATCCCAATCCATTTAGGATTTCTTCCATGCAACACTCAGGCAATGCGTTAAAGTCACTAGTTACATAACACCCCAGGATATTTTTGGTAAACCTGTGAAATCTGATTGATAGAGCAATGAGAAACTGCAGGTGCTGGTTTACAAAGAAAGACACAAAGTGCTGGAGGAACTCAGCGGGTCAGGCAGCATCTCTGGAGAACATGGATAGGTGACATTTTGAGTAGAGACCTTTCCTCAGACTCTGGAACAAGTGGGTGGAAGTGATGTGGAAGCTTGCATACAGTAGATCAGAAAGTGCTGGAGTAACTCGGGGGGTCAGACAACATCTATGGAGAACGTGACATTTTGGGTCAAAACCCTTCTCCAGACTCATTGCGGTGGGAGGAGTGCAGAAAACTGTAAGAGAGGACGGGAGCTATTTTGGCACGGAAAAGAGTTTGCTTGTAATTTTGAAAGGGGTTTTAACAGAAGTGCATGAAATTCACTTTCATCCCCCACCACAATCAGTCTGAAGAAGGGTCCCGTCCTGAGACGTCACATAGCCACGTTCCCGAGACATGCTGCCTGGCCTGCAGAATTAATCCACCACTTTGTGTCTTTTCTTGTAAACCAACATCTGCAGCTCCTTGTATCTCCTCCACCACTGTTTTTTTTCTCCAGATTTCAGCGTCTGCAGTCTCTGGTGTATTCTAGGGACTTTGGGCATTTGTTTTGCACTAATATTGTTTTTTGTATTTATCGAACTTTCTATCTATTATGTTATCTACGAGTATTGTGTTTACAGACCTGTTGTGCTCCTACAAGTAAGAATTTCAATGTTTTGTTTTTGTTGCATATGACAATTAAACACTCTTGACATCGCTGAAAGAAATTATCAAAGTTCAGAGTGGCAATGAGCCTCACCACTAGATGGCAAGGCATGTTCAGTAACGTGACAATCTTCAACTTGCAGGAAACTGGATCAGGAGTTGGACACACTAACCCCTTCCCTCCCTGCTCCACCATGGATCACAGCCGATCCATTGCCTCAAACCTATGTCCCTGCCTGACCCATGTTGATGATCTCAGTCTTAAATGTACTCACAGACTGATCGTCCACAGTCCTTCAGAGGTGGAGAAGGCCAAAGATTCACATCACTTTTCTTCTTACTTCAGTGCCAAATGGTCAAAACTCACCCTGGGATTCCACTGCTTCCTCCTAGAGGGTAAAGCTTGTCGCATTGTTCAGGATCTTCATTGTCACATGTTCATGAACCTTAGGAACAGAATTAGGCCATTTGGCCCATTGAGTCTACTCCGCCATTCAATCATGGTTGATCTATCTTTCTCTCTCAGCCCCATTTGCCTGCCTTGTCCCCAAAATCATTGAGAGCCTTTTACTAATCAAGAATCTGTCAATCTCCACTTTAAAAATATCCATCCGCCTGTGGCAATGAAATCCACAGATTAACCACTTTCTGACCAAAGAAATTCCTCATCATCTTTCTAAAGGCGTGTCCTTTTATTCTGAGGCTTTTGGTCCTTCCCAAGGGCATCGAGTCGAGTCGAGACCACTTTCCAATGACCTGCCCCTCTTTCAGCTTTCACCCCCCTCTCCCCCCAAGCAGTCTGAAGAAAGGTCCTGACCTAAAACATCACCTATCTATGTTCTTCAGGGATGCTGTCTGACCCGTTGAGTTATTCCAGCACTTTGGATTTTTTTCCAAGCTATTTTCACCCAGTCTCTCCTCATTAGACAACTCTTAGGACCCAGTCAAGTGCCTACCTAACACCAAAGCCAAGATATCTTTCATTGGGAATGGAGACTAAAGCTCTGTAACCTTTCATCAAAAGGCCTGCACAACCCTAGCTGGTTTCTTCATGTTTGCATTGTGGAGCTCTAGTGATAAAACCCAACATACCATTTGTCTTGAAGATAGACACAAAATGTTGGAGTAACTCAGCGAGACAGGCAGCAACTCTGGAGAAAAGGAATGGGTGATGTTTCGGGTCGAGACCCTTCCTCAAACAAAGTTACTCAAAAGGAAGGGTATCGACTCGAAATGTCACCCATTCCTTCTCTCCAGAGATGCTGCATGTCCTGCTGAGTTTCTCCAGCATTTTGTGTCTATCTTGGGTGTAAACCAGCATTTGCAGTTCCTTCCTATACCATTTGTCTTTTTACATAGAACAGTACAACACAGGAACAGGCCATTCGATCCACAATGAATGTGCCGAACATGATGCCAAGTTAAAGTAATCTCTTCTGCCTGCTTGTGATCCAGATCCTTCCATATCCAAGTGTCTAAAAGTCTCTTAACCACCACGATCATATCTGTCTCCACCACCACCCTGGCATTGCGTTCCAGGTACCCACCACTCTCTGTTAAAAACTTGCCCACATATCTCCTTTAAACTTTGCCCCACTCACCTCAAAAGTATGGACTGTAGTCCTTGACATTTCCATCCTGAGAAGAGGTTCTGACTGTCTACCCTACCCACACCTCTCATCATTTTATATAGTTCTTCCAAAGTATTGCAAATTGCTTGCTACACCTGCATGTTTACTTTCTGCATCTTATGAACCAACACACTCTAACCCCTCCCCCACCCCTGCATGCCAGCTGGTTCTCCGAGTTTATCGTTTAAAAAAAAAAAATCCCCACTTCCGACTGAAGCGAATACCCTGACAGTTTCCCACACTGTGTTCCATCAGCCAACCTCCTGACCACTTGTGTGAGAACCCCATAAGGATTCAGGGAGAAGCACCAATCCCAAAACATGACTTTCTTGACCTCAGTTAAGCCTTGACTCCATCAACCAAGGGGGAACATGGAGAACCCTCTTCATATTCAGCTTCCGACTGAAATTAGACTCCACGTTACAATGTTACACTGATCTACAATGGCATGCAGGCTGTGATATTAATCAATGGGTCGCCAACAGAACCAATGTCAATAAACACTTCCTCTAATCTTCTCATTCTTGCGACAATTTTGCATGTCAGCTCCAACAAACCCCGGTGGAAGTGGAAGAAAGGGGAAACTATTTAACCTAAGGTGAGAGAAGAAAAATTTAATAGGAACCTGATGGGCACCATTTTTACACAAAGGGCCTGTGAGTATATGGAATAAGATGCCAGTGGAGGTGGTTGAGGTAAGTACTATAACAACATTTAAAAGACTCTTGGACTGATATATGGATAGGAAAGGTTTAAAGGGATATGGACTAAATGTGGGCAGAAGCTATCTTAGATGGGGTGTCTGTTTAAGAAAGAACTGCAGATGTTGGAAAAATCAAAGGTAGACAAAAATACTGGAGAAACTCAGCGGGTGAGGCAGCATCTATGGAGCGAAGGAATAGGTGACGTTTCGGGTCGAGATCCTTCTTCAGATGGGGTGTCTTGGTCAGCATGGATGAGCTGGGCTGAGTACCCTGTTTCCATGCTGTTTCTATAACTCTATGGCGATCACACTACACTACACTACACTACACGATCACACTAGCCAAACAACAATAGTTGAGCTGCAGTATAAGGTTGATTTGTCAACAATTGTCAGAAACATAAAATATGAAAGAACATAGTTTTACGGTGAGAGGAGCAAAGTTTAAATGAGATGTGCAGGGCAGGTTTTCTATATAGAGGGTGGTGGGTAACTGGAATGCACTGCCGGGTGTGGTTGAGGGAGCAGATACAATAGTGATATTTAAGAGGCTTTCAAGGTTATGCAGGGAATAGAGGATATGGACCACATGCAGACAGATCAATTTATTTGGTCATCATGCAAAGAGTAGGAGTGAACGGGTCCATTTCAGAATGGCAGGCAGTGGCGAGTGGAGTGCCGCAAGGCTCGGTGTTGGGGCCGCAACTGTTTACCATATATATTAATGATTTGGAAGAGGGAATTAGGAGCAACATTAGCAAGTTTGTGGATAACACAAAGCTGGGTGGCAGTGTGAACTGTGAAGAGGATGTTAGGAGGATGCAGGGTGACCTGGACAGGTTGAGTGAGTGGGCAGATGCGTGGCAGATGCAGTATAATATAGATAAATGTGAGGTTATCCACTTTGATGGCAAAAACAAGGGGGCAGATTATGATCTCAATGGGGTTAGGTAAGGGGGAGGTGCAGCGAGACCTGGGTGTCCTTGTACACCGGTCACTGAAAGTTGGCATGCAGGTACAGCAGGCAGTGAAGAAAGCTAATGGAATGTTGGCCTTCATAACAAGAGGATTTCAGTATAGGAGTAAAGAGGTTCTTCTGCAGTTGTATAGGGCTCTGGTGAGACCACATCTGGAGTATTGTGTACAGTTTTGGTCTCCTAATTTGAGGAAGGACATCCTTGTGATTGAGGCAGTGCAGCATAGGTTCATGAGATTGATCCCTGGGATGGCGGGACTGTCATATGAGGAAAGATTGAAAAGACTAGGCTTGTATTCACTGGAGTTTAGAAGGATGAGGGGATATCTTATAGAAACATATAAAATTATAAAAGGACTGGACAAGCTAGATGCAGGAAAAATGTTCCCAATGTTTGGCGAGTCCAGAACTAGAGGCCACAGTCTTAGAATAAAGGGGAGGTCATTTAAGACTGAGGTGAGAAAAAACGTTTTCACCCAGAGAGTTGTGAATTTGTGGAATTCCCTGCCACAGAGGGCAGTGGAGGCCAAATCACTGGATGGATTTAAGAGAGAGTTAGATAGAGCTCTAGGGGCTAGTGGAGTCAAGGGATATGGGGAGAAGGCAGGCACGGGTTATTGATAGGGGACGATCAGCCATGATCACAACGAAGGGCCAAATGGCCTCCTGCACCTATTTTCTATGTTTCTATGTTTCTATCATGTTTGGCATGGACATGGTGGACAAAAGGGCCTGTTCCTGTGCTGTACTGATTTAAGGATGTGTTGAATAAATGCAGCATCCTCACTGAATTCTGGGAAATCCACAGACCACCACTGGCATTACCATGGATTTTTCTAATGATGTATTTTTGCACTAATGTCTGTATTTGCAATCTTTTTCCTTTCATCTTGCAGAATTTATGCATAATCTATGTTTTTGTGCATTATGTGATGCTGCTGCAATCAAGTTGCTTTTCTGTACCTCATTGTGACTAGGACAATAAACTCCACTTGACTTGACCTGAATCTCTTCCCAAACCTGCCCAGAGTGGAGAAGGTGCATTCAGGATGGTATTGAGAACCTGAAAGCTCTGAATCGGGAGCACGTAGGGAAGGAGGGGGGTGGGGGGAGAAGAGATGAGCGAGAGAACTTGGGGGGGGGGGGGGGGGGGAAGAAGAGATGGGCGAGAGAACTTGCTGCATGTAAATGAGCTGCCATGTTTCCACATTCCAAAGTGACGACTGTTTCAGTACCTGGCAGTCTGTAAAGTAGTTTGGATATCCATAGGTTTAGTTTAGTTAAGTTTAGAGATACAGCACGGAAACAGGCCCCTCTGCCCACCGGGTCCGCGCCGACCAGCGATCATCCTGTACACTAGCACTATCTCACACTCTAGGGACCAAAGCCAATTAACCTAGAAACATGCATGTCTTTGGAATCTGGGTGGAAACTGGAGAAAACCCACAGGGAGAACATACAAACTCCGTACATACAGCACCCGTAGTCAGGATTGAATCTGGGTCTCTGGTGCTGCAAGGCAGCAACTCTATTGCTGCGCCACCATGTTGCCCTTGTGCCACCGTTGTTACAGGTGCAATAGAGAAGGGCCTTCACCCTTTAGAACATTGGTTATTCTCGAATGAACAAACGCATGGCTCCAATTATATAATTTCCCACTTGTACTGAGCAAATTAAGCTTGCACCAATATACTCTCAATGACTGGTGATTTGCACTGCTGTTGTCATATGAAAGTCATTACACAATTACAGCCAGTCTAGCTATGCAAACATTGCAAGCTCATGGGTATTAACTCATGGGTATTAAAAGCATGAAGACATTTTTCCAGAGTTGGGTCTTGTTCTGACTGGTTTGACTTGTGTTGTCACATCTTAGGAATGTTTGCATTTCCATAAATCCAAAAGTATTTTTGTAGCTGTGAGCTGTCACTTGAATTTAACTGGCCAAAGTTTGGAACTTGTTGGAGTCATGGACCAAATAGCCTCAGGATGAATGTGCAGGTAATGTTTGTGGTGTGCACACTGCAGCACTCTCAAACTCATCAACATACAAAGCATTGGAGTAACTCAGCGGGTCAGGCAGCTTCACTGGAGAACATGGATAGATTACGCTTTGGGTTGGGACCCTGTGACGTTTTGTGTCGAGACTCTTTTTCTGAAGCAGGGTTTTGACCCGAAACGTCACCTGTCTATGTTCTTCCGAGATGCTGCCTGACCTACTGAGTTATTCCAGCACACTGTATCTTGTTTTGTAAACCAGCATCTACAGTTCTTAGTATCCACTGTCAAAATCATGCCAACCCAACTCATTACTTAGAACATCGAAATGTGCAGCACCAGAACAGGCCCTTCATCCCACAAAGCTGTGCTGAACATGATAAACTAATCTCATCTACCTGCATGTGATCCATATCCCTCCATTCCCTGCTTATATGATTCTTTTGGAAAAACAGTAAGCACATTCTTCAATCAAAATAATGACAGTGTGAATGTAACTCCCATTGCAAAACGTGTTCCTCTGCTACTCGTTCAATGAATTATATAAGTGCATCGCAAAGTTCGTCATGTTCAACCATCTATCTATATTACTAAAAGTCTGATCTTGACCACTTCCTGTTGTTCTGTATATTGATTTTAGAAAAAACGCTGCCACTTACGGCTGTGATTTTTGGCCATCTTACTCAGTCCCCCTCCGCTGCGCAGGACAAGAGGATTTTTCCCATCAATGAAAAATAAAAGAGTTATTAGTGTTTAAAAAATGTTGAGATTCTCTCTCCTGAAGGCCACGCCCCCTTCCGGAGGGACTATAAAACCCGGAAGTGTTGAGTGCCTCAGTCAGTCTCTGCAAGATGGGGGAGCGAGAGAGTCACGTCTCTCAGTCTGAGCTGTGAATAACACTGAACACATGTCTACTAAACTGTGAGTGGTTTTACTGACCTGTCAATGACTTAATGTGGTTTGAAAATATAGTTTGGAAATGCTAAAGCAGTGTTGCCTTTGGTTTGGAAATGCTAAAGCTGTGTTGCCTTTGGTTTGGAAATGCTAAGGCTGTTGCCTTTGGTTTGGAACTGCTAAAGCTGTGTTGTCTTTGGTTTGGAAATGCTAAAGCTGTGTTGCCTTTGGTTTGGAAATGCTAAAACTGTGTTGGCTTTGTTTGGAAATGCTAAAGCTGTGTTGCCTAATTAAAGTTGCCTTGCGTAATTAAAGTTGCCTTGTCTAATTAAAGTTGCCTTGCCTAATTAAAGTTGCCATGCCTAATTAAAGTTGCTTTGCCTAATTAAAGTTGCCTTGCCTTCTATATAATTAAAAGTCTAATCTTGACCACTTCCTGTTTGCGCTTTATATTGATTTTAGAAAAAACGCTACCATGTACGGCTGTGATTTTTGGCCTTACTCAGTCCCCCTCCGCTCATCACTTGCCGAGGATTTTTCCCATCAATGAAAAATAAAAGAGTTAATAGTGTTTAAAAAATGTTGAGATTCTCTCTCCTGTCAATTACGCCATGAAGGGCATGCCCCTTCTGGTGGGAGGGGGGAGGGACTATAAAACCCAGAAGTGTGGGCATGGCTCAGTCTCTGCAAGATGGAGGAGGGAGAGGTCACGACTCGCTGTCTTTAGCGGCCTTGCACCCTGCATGAAGTGGTAAGAAACTGCACTTGAATTTGGTGGCCTTGCACTCTGCTTGAAATGGAATTTCAAGGAATAGCCGTGAGTCAACTGCCAGTCCACCAGCCGTGAGTGAATGAGCTGCCAGCACAACAGGCTTGAGTGACTAAGCCGCCAACCCAAGAATCCATTCGGCCCACAATGTCCATACTAGCCCTCTGGAAACCAGTCCCTTCAGCCCACAACACCCATCCTAGCGCTCCAGAAAGCCCCCCCCCCACTGGCCACCAATATTGGAATTGGTGGAGAGGTGGAATATTGCATTGGGGGACCAGCCCTCCCGTGTGATAAAAGTTAGCGAGGATTAAAAATCTTAAAAACCACGCGTGCGCAGATTGATCTCCTCTCCTGCCAGTCAGCGCCGTGCGGATTGGTCTCTTCTCCTGTCACCCCGCAGGACGGTCTGCCCTTTCCTGCGCCATCGCATCTTTACTGGAACTGAGGTTGGCCGGCGGAGATCTCCAACCGGACACAATTTTCGGAGGGACCGAAAGCGGCGCAGCCCGGCTCGGCGTGGGAGATGTCGCCAAACGGAAAGCGGAGAATCTGATCCCGGCGGAGGAGAGCATCCAGCCCCCGCTGTGAGTCCCAAACGCACTGCCATCACAACGCCCCACAGCTCCAGCCCCTTCCCCTCTGTCTCCCTCGCTGGCTCCTGCCCCCTCCCCTGTGATACCCCCCTCTCCTCTATGGCTCTTCCCCCGTCTTTTCTCCGAGCTCTCCATACCCCCCCCCCCCGCCCATACACCGGCGTGGCCGTAGCTGCTGGTGCTTCCGGGCTGAGCTGAGGATCTGCGCCGACGGCTGATGCTCCTCCGGGGCACGCAAGAATGGAGAGGAGCAGCAACCTCGAGATCCTGGGGAAGGAGAGTGGGGGGGGGGGGAGAGGGGATAGAGGGAGAGGAGAGGGGGAGTAGGGAGGGGAGAGGAATTATGGAGGGAGGGAGGGAGTGACTGAGGGTAGGGGAAAGGAAAGGTGAGGGAGGGATTGGGGGAGGGTAGGAGGAGAGGGAAAAGAAGCGGGAGGAGGGAGAGTGCGGGAGGAGTGGGAATGGAGAATGGAGGGTGAGGGGGGGGGAGTAGAAGTGGGGGAGTGGGGGAGGTAGTGAGTGGGGAATATAGGGAGAGGAGGGCAATGGGGGAGGTGAGGAAGGATAGTGGGGGGATATGGGGGAGGTGAGGAGTGGGGGAGGTGGAGGATAGAGGGATAGGAAGGAGGTAGGGAGGGGAGAGGTTAGGCTTGGAGGGAGTTACTGAGGGTAGGGGAAAGGGGAGGGAGAGAGAGGTGATGGAGGGATTGGGTAGGGGAGGAGGAGAGGGGGAAAATGAGGGAGGGTGAAGAGGAGGGGGAAAGAGTACTGGGGATGAGCGGAAATGAGCTGTGACTTTGCAGTTGGGGGCTATGGGTGAGTGGTGGAATATTGCATTTGGGGACCAAGCCTCCTGTGTGACAGTAACACAACGGGTCCCACTTAGTCTGGTTGTTTTTAATCCGCTCGACAGTGCAGGCGTTTTGAAAATTGGGACTGAGAGATAACTTTGCAATGTTGGATTTGTTGACGTGCAGACCATGAGAGCTCCATTCTCTGTGAGGCCTGGACTTTGAGATGTATTTCATTTAGTAGATTGCAGCAAGGAGCATGGATAGGTGTGGTGCGACTTAAAATCTGCACCTGTGCATGATATTCCAGGCAACTCATGATAGCAGCTGTGAAATTGGTTGCTATGGCTCAACATAGCTCTTAACAGGGAGACTGTTATATAAATATATATACAACTATACGACATTGAAAAATTGCTCTTCGGCCTCACTTGCCCCATCTAAGCTAACTGGATCGAGGCATGGGTGGAATGGGCCTCTGGGGGTCCTGCAGTAGCCTGGGGCTCGATTGGATTGGACGCAACTCCAAGAGGCCGAGCACACAGATCGGACGCAGTCCCAGGCATATAATCATGATGTATGACTCTATATCTACCTATATATACAGTGGCTTGCAAAAGTATTCATACCCCTTGAACTTTTCCACATTTTGTCACGTTACAACCACAAACGTAAATGTATTTTATTGGGATTTTATGTGATAGACCAACACAAAGTGGCGCATAATTGTGAAGTGGAAGGAAAATGATACATGGTTTACAAATAAAAAACTGAAAAGTGTCGCGTGCAAAAGTATTCAGCCCCCTTTACTCTGATACCCCTAAATAAAATCCAGTGCAACCAATTGCCTTCAGAAGTCACCTAATTAGTAAATAGAGTCCACTTGTGTGTAATCTAATCTCAGTATAAATACAGCTGTTCTGTGAAGGCCTCAGAGGTTTGTTAGAGAACATTAGTGAACAAACAGCATCATGAAGCCCAAGGAACACACCAGACAGGTCAGGGATAAAGTTGTGGAGAAGTTTAAAGCAGGGTTAGGTTATAAAAAAATATCCTAAGCTTTGAACATCTCACGGAGCACTGTTCAATCCATCATCCGAAAATGGAAAGAGTATGGCACAACTGCAAAACTACCAAGACATGGCCGTCCACCTAAACTGACAGGCCGGGCAAGGAGAGCATTGATCAGAGAAGCAGCCAAGAGGCCCATGGTAACTCTGGAGGAGCTGCAGAGATCCACAGCTCAGGTGGGAGAATCTGTCCACAGGACAACTATTAGTCGTGCACTCCACAAATCGGGCCTTTATGGAAGAGTGGCAAGAAGAAAGCCATTGTTGAAAAAAAGCCATAAGAAGTCCCGTTTGCAATTTGCCACAAGCCATGTGGGGGACACAGCTAACATGTGGAGTAAGGTGCTCTGGTCACATGAGACCAAAATTGAAGTTTTTGGCCTAAATGCAAAACGCTATGTGTGGCGGAAACCTAACACTGCACATCACCCTGACCACACCATCCCCACTGTGAAACATGGTGGCGGCAGCATCATGCTGTGGGGATGCTTTTCTTCAGCAGGGACAGGGAAGGTGGTCAAAGTTGATGGGAAGATGGATGGAGCTAAATACAGGGCAATCTTGGAAGAAAACCTGTTAGAGTCTGCAAAAGACTTGAGACTGGGGCGGAGGTTCACCTTCCAGCAGGACAACGACCCTAAACATACAGCCAGAGCTACAATGGAATGGTTTAGATCAAAGCATATTCATGTGTTAGAATGGCCCAGTCAAAGTCCAGACCTAAATCCAATTGAGAATCTCTGGCAAGACTTGAAAATTGCTGTTCACAGACGCTCTCCATCCAATCTGACTGAGCTTGAGCTATTTTGCAAAGAAGAATGGGCAAAAATTTTAGTCTCTAGATGTGCAAAGCTGGTAGAGATACCCCCAAAAGACTTGCAGCTGTAATTGCAGCGAAAGGTGGTTCTACAAAGTATTGACTCAGGGGGGCTGAATACTTTTGCACGCGACACTTTTCAGTTTTTTATTTGTAAAAAAATTTGAAAACCATGTATCATTTTCCTTCCACTTCACAATTATGCACCACTTTGTGTTGGTCTATCACATAAAATCCCAATAAAATACATTTACGATTGTGGTTATAACGTGACAAAATGTGGAAAAGTTCAAGGGGTATGAAAACTTTTGCAAGCCACTGTATACCCACAGTTATATCCCCAACAACTCTCACCCACTTCTACAGGTGCGCCATAGAAAACATTTTATTAGGGTGCATCACGGCATGGTTTGGGAACAGCTCCATTCAAGGCCGCAAGAAATTGCAGATAATTGTGGACGGAGCCCAGACCAACCTCCCTTCCATTGACTCCATTTACACTTTACGTTATCTCGGCAAGGTCACCAGCATAATCAAGGACTAGTCTAGGGATGGGGAACCTTTTCATGTTGGAAGGCCGCATTAAGTTAGCTGTAATCTAATAAGGCCGCATCCAAGAAACTTCATTAGATATAGGATTATTTTGTTGAATCTTCTTTTACTCTTTGGTATTTTAAATACGTTCATTTTAAGATTAAAATAAAAATAATAAAAGACAAACAAAAACATATTAATAAAAATAAAAGGATTTGTTCTACAAAATTTGGATTCATTCAAAAGGCCACACTTAATGGCCTAGAAGGCCACAGGTTCCCCACCCCTGGACTAGTCGCACCTTGGCCACTCTCTCATCCCCTCTTCCATTAGGCAAGAGGTATAGAAGTGTGAAAACGAACACATCCAGATTCATGAACAGTTTCTTCCCAACTGTTATTAGACAACTGAGCCATCATATCAACAACTAAAGAACAGTCCTGAATCTACTATCTACGTCATTGGAGACCCTCGGACCATCTTTGATCAGACTTTACTGGACTTTATCTTGCACTAAATGTTATTCACATTATTTCCTTTATCATGTATCTGTACACTGTGGACGGCTCAATTGTAATCATGTATTGTCTCTCCGCTGACTGGTTAACACACAACAAAAGCTTTTCGCTGTACCTTGGTACATATGATAATAAACTAAACTCAAAGTGCAGTGGCATGGAACAGTGGAGCAGTGGTGGAGGACACCAACAACTTCACATCGACAGGCCAACCCTGCAACACCGCCAGGACAATGGCCTTTATGGCCAAGTTAAGAACTCGACATTTATAACAACTTTAGACCTGAATCATGAAAAATGGCCTGGGATGTTGCTCCAAGAATATGCATGCAAAACAAAGCTTTTCACTGTAGCCCTGTACATGTGACAATAATAAACCTAGACCAAAATATATTAAAAAGTTATATTTACAAGCAGATATATGATGGAAATTGTCTAGGAAGTAAATGACCCACACTGGAAGTAGTGTTCTCCAGCAGAGCTTAAGAAAGACAGATATACCGTATAGTGACAAATTCAAAACAATGTCACTGTGACCTTGAACCTTGGTTTGTGTTTCTCATTATGTTTAAATGTTGTCACCCCTGATGATTCGGATTTCTCTGGGCAAAGATAAAATACATCTTGGGAGCACACAGCCCGACAAATTTATTGTTTCAATCATTGTGCACCCATCCGGTCTGCCAATACCAAAATCCTTTTTCTTCAGTTACCCTTCGAACACATTCATGAATGATGTTTCCAATCACAACTCCAATAACATTCCATTTTATCACCAATCACTTCGCACAAAAACAAAAAGTTCCGTCGTGTGTCCTTAGTTTCTTTCATTTAATCTTACGTCTGTGTTTTCTTGTTGTAGTTCATAAGGTTCTTTAACCAAATCACGGGTGTGTGATGGTTTAGGAATTAATCTTCTGGACAGTGATTGGTGGTATACATTCTTTTCAGTTTCTGCAACTTGGACAATAGTTTAGGAACAGTTCTTTAAGTGTTAATTGATAGCACGGCCAAACATCAAAATAAACAGCTTGCCTTATTTTGTAGTAAAATGAATTGCTTGCCTTATTTTATACCTTTTGTGATGTATTTAACTTACGAATTTGCTTTGTGACTTAGCACTCACCTGCTACAGTTCAAGTATTTAAAAATAAACCTAAAAATGTCTAAGATCGAGCAAAACACAAAGTGATGGAGGAACTCAGAGAGCAGCATCTGTGGAGGGAACGGACAGGTGATGTTTTAGGTTGGGACATTTTCTCAGACAGATTGGAATGGGTGGGGGAGTAATCTGGGAAAGAGAAGAGGGGGTGGGAAAAGTCTGGCAAGTGATAACTGGATATGTGATGGGAGGGGGCGGTGATCGGCAGATGGGAGGAGTAAGTGACAAATGCTGGAGATTAAAAAACAGTGATGGGGATGAGTGAAATGTAAAGCCGAAGGGATATGTATGGAAGGAGATTTGGGTAAAGGGGATGAAAGTGAAACAGGGAGATGGGGAAGAGAACAAGGTGACTGGGTGGGAGGAGAAATGGTGGGAGAAATATGTGTGTACCACAGTGGGTGGGTGTAGATGATATATGCATGTGCCTTTAATATAGTTACCTCATCACTACTAACCACTCCCCATATCACAAGTATAATTACAACCTCCCCACCCACATATCGCTCTCTAGTTCCTGTGATAGACCACGTACAGCTAGTGCTTTCTGTAATGCTGAAGTATAAATAAATGGAGTAAAGTAACGATGTGTTGATAACACTTCTTTACAGTGGGGGACAGGGGAAAGAGAGGGGAGAGGAGGGGGGGTGATAATACTTGAAATTGGAGAATCCAATGTTCATACCTTTGGGTTGTAAGATTCCAGATTCTGGTTGTAAGAGTGTTGATGTATTATGAGGTTAAGTTTGAGTTCAATAAGTGGATGCTGTAATAATTTGAACAATATTTTAATTTTAATAAGGCAACTTTACAGACTGGAAGAAAGTGTGTGATTCTAGGTTGCAAGCATTCATAAAATACCAACAAGCTTTGGGTGAAGGCTTCACATTATGATAACATCACAGCTATTTATCTTTGCTGTATTTAGTCAATGTTGATTACACGCCTCACAGAAATATTCAACGTCAGAATTTTTTTGTTGTCAAGTCAAAATAAATGAAGGTGTAGTGAGGCCAGACAGGTCGAGCAAAATGATTTAAAATGATAATAAAAAACCCGTGAAGTTCGCGTGCCTTACTGAACTAACAATAATAGCTCCTGTTGCTGGGAGGAGCGCTGACTAACTAACGGACACACCCCAAAAGCCCGTGAAAACACCCCGTGGTCACGTGACCGCACCTACCAATGAAGAGGGTTCTGACCTCTCCACCCCACCACTAGGTGCCGCTACAGGACCCCACCCAGAACCTGAGGAAAGGAAACGAGCGGGCATCCGAATGACCCGACCAGACCGAGTGGAGACAGGAGGGACTGGCACAGCCGGTGCCACAAGCGGAACTGGGCGAATAGGCGGAACAGGGGAAACAGGCACAACAGGTGCAACCGGGGAACAGGGCACGGCCGGCGGATGACCCTTATGCCGGGGTTGGGCCACCACCACCGGGCTGTCAACATCCAAATGAGCAGGCTTGAGGCGGCCCACCGACACGATCTCCTCACAACCCCCGACATCCAATACAAAAGTCGCGACACCAGGCCGCAACACCTGGAAAGGCCCTTCATAAGGCCGCTGGAGCGGAGTGCGTTGCGAGTCCCTGCGAACAAAGACAAAAGAGCAGTCCTTATTTTTCGCCACCTTAGGTGGCTATTTGTCTTTAAGGCATCTTTTCTTAGATACCTTAACTTCACTTTTTTTTTTAATCACTATATAAATTTGTATTTGCTTAGTTTTTGTGTAATCAACTTTAAATCACAATTTTTCTTTCTTTATCTCAGGTACTTTTGGAGAAGGAGATGTAATATAAACTTAAAAACTTGGGATGATCACCCAACACCCAGAATTCTGAGGTATTTGTTTGCACCATATGATTCAAGAATACTACTTTGATATACAATGCAAGACGATAGACAAATAAAGAACGGAGGAATCACATTCTGTAGTTGGAATATAAGGGGTGCCAATGAACCAATAAAGAGTGGTAAAATTTTTGCTCATCTAAAATCTTTGAAAAGCGACATAATTTATTTGCAAGAAACCCACATGAAACAGCAAACACAAATGAGATTAAAGGCGAAGTGGATAGGTCAAACATATTATTCGTCATTTACTTCTAAATCTAGAGGTACGGCTATTCTTATTCGAAAAGGTATACCTTTCAAATTAAAGAATACTATTTCAGATAAAGAGGGAAGGTACATCATAGTTTCGGGAGAAATTTATGCAACCCCAATAACTATGATAAATATTTATGCTCCGAATTTTGATAACCCTCAATTTTTTGATAAAATTATAGATATAATATTAGAGTTTAATTATCAAAATGTGATAATAGGGGGGGGATTTCAACTGTGTTTTAGATCCATACTTAGACAAATCAGTAAAACAAAGGAGGAGTAATTTAAAATCTAAGACTAGTGAACTTCTAAATACATATATAAAAAATACTAATATAACAGATGTATGGAGATCTGCTAATCCAGTAGGAAGGGAATATTCGTTTTACTCTTCAGTACATAAAACATATTCAAGAATTTATTATTTTTTAGTGGATATGAAATTAATGCCATATACAATTAATCCAACATACCACATTAGTAGTATTTCTGATCACTCTCCGTTGACTTTTTCAGTAAAATTTGAGGGAATGCCGGGTAAAAACTTTTTTTGGAGGTTTAATATGACCTTGTAAGTCATATTTTAAATGACTTACAAGGTTATCAATACTTAAAACAACAAATGAAATTATTTTTCGAAATAAATGATACACCAGGTACCTCACCTTCTTTACTATGGGAAACTTTTAAAGCATTTATTAGAGGAATTATAATTTCATACGAAATTTTTCAAAATAAAAAGAATAAAACAGAACAAAGGTTGCTAGAGCAAGAAATAAGACAGTTAGAGTTAGATAATGCTAAAGACTCCACTATAGATAAACATAATAAGATAATATTACTGAAATTTAAACTTAATCGAATTCTCTCGGCAAGAGTAATTAGATTATTCCAAATTACAAAACAGGAACATTTTGAGTTTGGTGACAAACCACATAAGCTGTTAGCGCGCCAACTGAAAAAACAAGAAAAAGAAAATACTATAAATAAAATTAAATCAGAGAATGGTGAATTACTAATACTACCTAAAGATATTAATAAAAGATTTGCTCTATTTTATCAAAATTTATATACATCAAAAACTAAAATAGAAGATAGTAAAATTAAAAAAAATTTAGATAATTGTAATCTTCCAAAACTTGACCTTTTGGAACAAGAGGAACTCGGAGCGCAAATTACAATCGAAGAAATAGGTGAAACAATAAAATCGTTGAAAAATGGTAAGACACCGGGACCAGATGGTTTTAGTAATGAATTTTATAAAAAATTTCATGAGATAACGACTCCCTATTTATTTAATTTATATACTCACGCTTTTAAAGAAAATAAACTACCTGAAACATTAGCAGAATCAACTATCACGCTTATTCCAAAGAAAGATAAAGATCTAGAGGACCCGGGCTCATATAGAGCTATATCACTTTTAAATACAGATCCGAACATTTTAGCAAAGACTTTAGCCAGAAGACTAAGCAAATATATTAGTAAATTGATAAACCCTGATCAAACGGGGTTTATACCCAAAAGATATTCATTTAATAATTTGAGACGCTTGTTTAATATAATGTACTCACATAAAGTGGAGGAAGAAGACATATCAATTATTTCTTTGGACGCAGAGAAAGCATTTGATCAGGTAGAATGGCAGTATTTATACAAATTATTACAAAAATTTAATATGGGAGAGAATTTTACTACATGGGTGAAATTATTATATGATAAACCGATGGCAAGAATATTAACTAATAGTATGTTATCTCGCAGATGATGTACTATTATATATTACAAAATCACAAACTAGTATACCAAATATATTAAATTTAATCAAGGAATTTGGATCCTTTTCAGGATATAGAATAAATTGGAATAAAAGCGAAATTATGACGATTAAACCTCAAGAATCGACACACTTGTTAAAATTCCCTTTTAAAATCGCTTCAGAAAAATTTAAATATTTGGGAATTGAAATTACTAGAAAATATAAATCTCTATTTAATGCAAATTATATGCCCTTACTTAATAAACTAAACACACTGATTAAATTCTGGAAAACCCTCCCGATGTCTCTTATAGGCCGAATAAATGCTATAAAAATGATCTTTTTATCACAAATTTTATATCTATTCCAGTCAATACCGATATATTTACCAAAAATTGTTTTAAAAAAATTGGATGCTCATATTACAATCTTTATATGGGACTATAAATCCCACAGAATCCAAAGAAAACATTTGTGTAAACCTAAGGAATTTGGTGGATTATCATTCCCCAATTTTTTATATTATTATTGGGCCACAAATGTCAAAAAATATGATTCACCTGTTGGACAATTCGGCCCAGCAGGTGGATTGAATAGTAATGGAGAGAGAGGACTGTTCCCCTTTTAACATAGGAGCGATCCTTCTCTCAGCAACAAAAATGAAGAATACTATATATAGTAAAAATCCAATTATTCACAGTACAATTAGAATTTGGAAACAAATACAATTAACGTTAAAATTAAGAAATCTATCACTTCTTTCACCTATAATGAATAACCCTTCGTTTAAACCTTCTATGATAGATAGAGCTTTTATAAATTGGGAAAGAGTAGGAAATAAAACGTTTGGAGATATGTATGATAATGGAAGTTTTTTTAACATTTCACCAATTACAACTTAAATACAACTTGAATAGTAATCAATATTTCAAATATTTCCAACTACGTGACTATTTGAAAAAGAATACACGAGAATATCAAAATATGTCTCCTGACCTATTAGACGGGATAATGAATATAAAAGCGGAATCAGCTAATTTAATATCATACCTACATAATTCCATTTTAAATATAGAAATTCCATCATCGGACGGGGTTAGAAGAGAATGGGAACAGGAACTAGCTATAAAAATCTCGAAAGAGAGTTGGGATAAACATCTATTATATGTGCATAAATGTTCGATTAACGTAAGACATACTCTGATTCAATTTAAAATGTTACATAGATTATATTATTCAAAAGCTAAATTAAGTAAATTTTACCCAAATAAATCTGCTAACTGTGATAAATGCCTAGTCCAAGAATCAACTATAGCACATTCTTTTGTTTTCTGTATAAAAATTCAAAAATTTTGGAATGAAATTTTTGAAATTTTCACTAAATTATTTAAAATAAAACTGAAACCGAATGCAGAATTGATTATTTTTGGAACAATAGAAGCAAGTGTGGAGCTGACTATGTTTCAAAGGAGTTTACTTAGTTATGGCTTAATAACGGCAAAAAAATTGATACTGAAATTTTGGAAAAAATGCTCCTTAGCCAACAATAAAAATGTGGACTTTTAATATGTCGGAATTGTTACATCTAGAAGATATGAGATTCCTCCTAGCCGGTAAACAAGACCAATTCCAAAAGATTTGTTACTTATTACAAACATAGGGTGCAACAAAATGTTGATAATAAATGGTTTTAGGACCTGGCGAGGGGTGAGTAAAGATAAGAAGTAGGTGCATCCCTTTCATATTGTCCTATCTTATTTTCTTTTTTCTCTTTTTTTCTTTTCTTCTTTAACTACTTCTTGTGGTTTAGGTTCACATGTGTGTTCCTGGACCACTTTTTCATTCACTCACTGACTGTCTTTGCTAGCTCTTTCTATCCTTTCTTTCTATTAAAGTTGAAAAACAGAAGTGGTACAAGAACTGTATAAATTTACGTTATTGCAGATTACTGTAATGTAAAATACTTCTAATAAAAAATAAAAAAATAAAATAGTATGTTATCTCAAAAATTTCAATTATCAAGGGGTAATAGGCAGGGATGTGCTTTATCACCCCTGCTATTTGCCCTTATGATAGAACCTTTGGCTGAAAGTATAAGAAGTCATCCGAATATTCAGGGTTATAATACTAGGGACTCAAATAATAAAATTTAATTATATGCAGATGATATTCTGTTATATATAACAAACTCACAAACGAGCATACCAAATTTATTAAACTTTATAGAGGAATTTGGGTCCTTTTCTGGATATAGAATAAATTGGAACAAAAGCGAAATCATGACGTTAAAACCTCAAGAATCAACACACTTACTGAGGTTCCCCTTTAAAATAGCAACAGAAATTTTTTAATATCTGGGTATTCAGATTACTAGAAAACATAAAGCTTTATTCAATGCCAATTTTATACCTTTAATAAATAAACTTAATATAATAATTAAATTTTGGAAAACACTTCCTTTATCATTAATAGGTAGTATAAACGCTATAAAAATGATCTTTCTACCACAATTATTATACCTATTTCAGTCTATACCAGTATATGTACCAAAATATTTTTTTTCTAAATTAAACTCTAATATTACTAATTTCATCTGGGACTATAAATCACATAGAATTAAAAAAGAACACTTATGTAAACCAAAAGATGTCGGGGGACTTTCACTCCCGAATTTTCTGTATTACTATTGGGCAATACATATTAAGAATATAATTTACTGGTTGGATAGTTCTACCCAACAGACAGAATGGATAAAAATGGAGAAAGAGGATTGTTTCCCTTGTAATATAGGAACGATCCTCTTCTCCCCGAAAAAAATGAACAATACAATATATAAGAAGAACCCAATTATACAGGATACAATAAGAATATGGAAACAAATAAAATTATCCTTAAAATTAAGAAACCTATCATTGTTAACACCAATAGCGAATAATCCTTTATTTAAACCATCTCTTATGGACAAAATATATAATCAATGGGAAAGTTTAGGAATTAAAAGGATCGGGGACATGTATGAAATGGGAGATTTACTATCATTTCAACAATTACAATTAAAATTGAAATAGAAAAACAATCATTATTTTAAATATTTTCAGATTTGCAATTTCTTGAAGACATACATACAAGGATATCAAAAAATAATTCCTGATTTATTGGAAGAAGTAATGAATATTAAAGCTGATACACAAAAATTAATATCATATTTATATAATAGTATTTTAAATATAGATTTACCAGCGACAGAGGTAAATAGAGAAGAGTGGGAACGGGAATTAATGATAAAAATTACGAAGGTTACATGGGAAAAGTATTTGGCATACATTCACAAATGTTCGATTAATGCAAGACATAATTTAATTCAATTTAAAATTTTACATAGATTATATTACTCAAAAACAAGATTAAATAAATTTTACCCAAATATATCCCCCACTTGCGATAAATGTTTAACCCAAGATGCAACTACAACACACTCTTTTGCTTCCTGTATAAAACGTTATAGATTTTGGAGTGATATTTTCGAAATATTCACAAAATTATTTAAGATAAAAATGGAACCTAATAATGAATTGATTATATTTGGGGTAATGGAAGATGGGAATAAATTGAATCCATCTCAAAAATTATTTTTTAATTATGGTTTAATAATGGCAAAAAAATTAATACTCAAATTTTGGAAAAATACACAAATACCAACGCTCAAAATGTGGATTGCAAGTATGTTGGACACCACACATCTTGAGGAAATGCAATTCCTCCTAATAGATAAATTTGACCAATTCACAACGAGTTGGTCTCCATTTGTCGTCTTTTTGGAATCATATGGTGCAACACAATTGTAAAGGCTAACTCGTGACTGGGCGAGGGATGGTCAAGATTATAAATAAGATCTCCTTACTTCTTTTTTCTTTTTCTTCTCTTCTTCTTTTATTCTCTTTTTCCTATTTCCTATTCTTTAACTTTCTTCTTTCACTTTCTATTTTTCTTTTTCACACACTATATATCTCACACTTTTCTATACTTCATTATCTAACTTCTTTTTCTTTTTCTTCTTTATTATAAAAAATAAAAAAAAGCTGTACATAAAATGTATTATGAAAATATGATTCTATACAATTGTACTTACTTCTAATAAAATAAAAATATTTTAAAAAAAATAATAAAAAATAAGGCCGCTAGAGCAGAGTGCGTTGCGAGTCCCTGCGAACTAAGACAAAAGAGCAGTCCTTAAGCACTGGGGGAACATACACAGGGACGACCCCATGGCGGGAAGTGGGAACAGGAGCCAGGACCCCCACTTTCTCACGCAGATGCGCCAGCACAGATGAGGCGGGCTCCAGCAACCCCCAAGCCGCAGGAAGGAAATCCCCAGGCACCCACAGCGGCGCACCATACACCAGCTCCGCGGTAGAAGTGTCCATATCCGCCTTAGGAGCCGTGCGGATCCCAGCAACACCCAAGGCAATTGGTCCACCCAATCCGGGCCAGTGAGCCGCACCTTCTACGCCGACTTCAATTGTCTGTGGAACCGTTCGACCAACCCGTTGTCCTGAGGGTGATACGCGGTGGTATGATGCAGCTGCGCACCATACAGCTGAGCCATGGCCGACCACAAGGCAGAGGTGAACTGGGCACCACGATCAGTAGAAATGTCAGCAGGCACGCCGAAACACGCCACCCAGTGGGCTGCGAGAGCCCGAGCACAATTCGCAGCGGAGGTGTTGGACAGCGGAATAGCTTCAGGCCACCGTGTGAAATGATCCACAACCGTGAGCAGGTAAGTCGCACTATGAGATGGCGGCAGGGGACCCACCAGATCCACATGAATGCGAGCAAACCGATGAGGAGGAACCACAAAATCCTGAACAGGCGCACAAACATGCTCTGGACCTTGGACGTCTGGCAACGAATGCAGGCCCTGGCCCACGCTGCAACCTGCTTACGAAGGCCATGCCACACGAACCTGGCCGCCACCAATGCAGAAGTCGCCCGGATGTTAGGATGAGCCAGTCCATGCATGGAGTCAAAAACTCGCCGCTGCCAACCAACCGGAACGACAGGTGGCCGGTGGAAGTATTGCACAGGACTGTCACCCCTGCCGGGCCGAACGGCACATCGGCCAACACCAAACCCGATGCAGCAGTATGATTTCCTTGCATCTTGTCACCATCGCATTGGGCAGCAGCCAGCGCAGTATAGTCCAACCCCGGGGCGACGGACAGCACAGCATGGACGAGACAAAGCATCAGCCACCTGATTCAGCTTGCCGGCCACGTGCCGAACATCGGTAGTGAATTCGGAAACAAAAGCCAGGTGCTGCTGCTGACGAGCAGACCAGGGATCAGACACCTTCGCGAAGGCAAACGTGAGAGGCTTGTGGTCCGTAAACGCGTTAAATGTCCTGCCCCCCTGGAAATACCGGAAATGTCGGATCGCCAAATAAAGAGCCAGAAGCTCACGGTCAAACGCACTGTAATTGCGCTCAGGAGGGCGTAGGTGCCGGCTGATGAAAGCAAGCGGTTGCCATCGACCACCGATAAACTGTTCCAGAACCCCTCCGACAGCAGCATCAGAAGCATCCACGGTAAGGGCGGTGGGGGCAGCGGCCCGCGGGTGCACCAGCAACGTGGCCGCGGCCAGCGCCTCCTTGGCACCCTCGAAAGCGGCCTCAGACTCGGCGGTCCATACGAGATCCCGCGGCTTACCGGTCAGGCACAGGAACAAAGGCCGCATGATCCGAGCCGCCGCCAGCACAAAACGATGGTAAAGGTGCACCATGCCCATGAACTCCAGCAGACACTTGACTGTGAGCGGCCGAGGAAACTGCCAAATCGCCTCCACCTTACCGGGAAGAGGTGAGGCGCCCTGTGAGGTAACGTGATGCCCCAGGAAGGAGACGGAGCTGAGATCAAACTGGCACTTGGCGGCGTTAATGACTAACCCGTGATCCCGGAGCCGCTGGAACAGCACGCGGAGGTGCTCACAGTGTTCGCGATGATAACGAAAACAAAGTTCAAACCGCGAGCAACCATGTCCATGAGGTGTGGAAAAGCCTGCGTGGCATTTTTAAGTCCGAAAGGCATCAAACAGACCAAACTAAGTAACGATAGCAGTCATGGGCACATCATCGGGGTGGACGGGAATCTGATGGTAGCCGTGGACCAGATCGACCTTCGAAAATATGGGAGCATCATCCAAATGAGCCGTGAAATCCTGGATATGCGGGACCGGGTAACGATTGGCGGTCGTGACGGTATTCAGGCAGCGATAATCCCCACACGGCCACCACCCCCCAGACTTAAGAACCATGTGAAGTGGGGAAGCCCAAGGGCTGTCGGAACGGCGCACGATCCCCATGTCCTCCATCTGTTGGAACTCATCACGTGCTAAAGGTAACTTGTCGGGCGGGAGGCGGCACGCCCGAGCATGCAGTGGAGGGCCAGCGGTGAGGATGTGATGCACCACCCCAGGCTTAGGAGCGGCCGAATGCGGCCGAGCGGGTCAGGATCTCTGGGAACTCCGCCAGGATCGGGGCATAGGCTCCGCCCACACCCGACACAGATCCGAGCTGCGGATCGGGAGAAACAACGGGCTGCGAGGCCACAGGCTGGGGGGGCCTGGAGGAACGAGATGCTGGCCCCGGACGTCCACCATGAGGGGAAAAGCCCACAAAAAAACCAGCCCCGAGCAACGGCTGGGAGACGTCAGTGATTGTGAAGGGCCACGAATAACGGTGAGAATCGAGGACGAAGGAAACAGTCCGAGTCCCGTAGGAGTAAATGGGGCTGCCATTAAAGGCGGTCAGGGCGGGGCCACGCTTACCAGCACGAGTATCGAGGCCGGTCGAAGGGATGATGCTGATCTCAGCCCCAGTGTCCACAAGGAAGCCCGGAATGGTGATCCCTGACGTAGAGGCGATGTTTCTGGCCGACCGCGATAGCTTCTACTGGCGATCGACCGGGGCATTTCCCGAAAACTAGCAAGGGGCGCAGCATCGACGGGCCTCCGCACCCCAGCGTTGGTGGTAATAACACCACTAGCGCTTACTGTGAACCACGGCAGTGGACTGCGAGCCAGCGAAGTCATCCCGAGGAGGAACAGCCCAGCGAGGATGCTGCGACGACGGTGCAGACACCCGGCTGATGGAACCACCATCCTGCTGTTTGGCAAGCCATAGCTCGTCCGCCCTTTCAGCGAGCTGCAGGGGTGTAGATGATATATGCATGTGCCTTTAACATAGTGACCTCATACCTACTAACCACTCCCCATATCACAAGTATAACTACAACCTCCCCACCCACAGATCGCTCTCTAGTTCCTGTGACAGACCACGTACAGCTAGTGCAATATGTAATGCTCCAGTATGAATAAAGATAGTAAAGTAACGATGCCTCGTTATAGATTCTTTACAAGGAGGTCGGTGAAATCAGACCCAGTGAGTAGCAGGCGGATGTCATCGGACATCTGCTCCAGGAACGCCTGTTCGAACAATAGGCAAGGCTGATGTCCATCCATGAGCGCTAACACTTACTCATGAGAACCAACAGCTAACGATAACCCAGACCGTCCATACGTAGCTGCCGAGCCGTGCGATCGCGGCGGCTGAGCCCGAAGGTGCGCTGCAGCAACGCCTTCAAGGCCTCGTCCCTGCCAACGGCAGGCGAATTCTGCAGGAACGACAGCAACCGCGATGCCGTCTCCTGAGTGAACGCGCCCTCCACGTAGAAGTCGCGGATCTGGTGGAGCTCAAACTGGGCCTCGATGTGTTCGAACCACACATGAGGCTGCGCCGCCCAGAAAATGGGCAGTTTAAGTGCGACCACGTTCTGCTGGGCGGGCGAGTCGTCGAAGTATAATGCAGTGCAATGAACCCTCGTTATAACAGACCATAGAAAGGGTTGGGGGTGGGGGAATGATGTCCATTATTGCTGATTGGCCACTATAACCAAGCAAGGGGTTTCCCCCATTGACATAACTGCCCAGGCGCCGGGTCAGAATCTTGGAGTCCCGTCAGAGAACCCAGTGGGACCTCCCTCACCACACGGAGTGCAGGGGCCCAAGAAGGCCGTATCTTTCCATCAATTTAATTAAATCATTCACTTCAAATATTTTCACGGTGCTGCATAACCTCACATATAAAAGGGATGTAGGATAAGCATCAAACCTGTATGAGTATCTGTGTCAGGATTGATTGAAACATACAACTGTAGCTTTTCTTAAGTTCTACAAGTATAATTTGTATACTTAAAATATCTGTGTTTACATTGTTTGTAAGTGATTTAAAAATGATAAAAGGACAGGCACAGAGCAATTATTTCCTCCAGCAGTGATACAACATATTCAGATACATGGAACAGCACAGCATAGGAACAGGCTCTTCGGCCCATGATGTTTATGCCAACCATGGTGCTAAATTAAACTAATCCTTTCTGTTTGTATATAATCCATATCCCTCCATTTCCTACTCCATCCCTGGTTACTCTTTTGTTTTTAATGCCTTAAGGTTCCCTTTAATCTGACTTGCTAGACAATTTCTTCAGCCCTTCCAATTCCAAGGTTCACCTCCTTCTGGTCTTGTACACTCAATAATCCCCTCGCCTTTCGCCATCAAAGGAACCCACCTTCAGCAGTCAGACACAGCTCCAACACCATCTTTAAACATGCTGACGATACCACCGTTGTTGGATAACCAATAGGTAATGACGAGTCAGAGCACAGGATGGAGATTTGTAATTTGATTGAAAAGTGTCAGAACAACAATCTTGGTCTCAACGCCACCAAGACCAAGGAGCCGAATGTTGACTTCAAGATGGGAATGCCGGCAATCCATGAACCTGCCTTCATTGATGGAACGTTGATAGAGAGAGTCAACTACTCCACATTCCTGGGCGGCATACCTCTGAAGATCTGACATGGGCTCAGCACATTTATGCAATCATGAAGAAAGCACATCATTGCCTCCACTTCCTTAGAAGATTGAGGAGATTTGGTAAGTCAACAAACTTCTACAGGTGTATGATAGAGAGCAACTGGCTGGTTGCATCATAGCCTAGTTCGGTAACTCGAACATCCAAGAATGCACGTGATTACAGAGAGGGGTGGACACTGCCCAGTCCATCATGGGAACTGAACTCCCCACCGTCGATGGGATCCACGTGAGGCACTGCCTCAAAAAGGCAGCAAATATTATCAAAAACCTGCACCATCCTGATCATCCTCTCATCTCCCTGCTACCATTGGGGAGGGTTCAGGAGCCTGAAAACTGTGATCTCCAGGTTCAAAAATAGCTTCTTCCCAGCAACCATCAACTTCCTGAACACGGCACAACACTAACCTCAGCAACTATGATTTTCTATGGACTGTCTTTGGTTGTAATACAGACTTCGGTTTTTGCATTATTATGATTACCTAGTACTATAGGTGTTAATAATTGCATCTGTGATTATTATACTATTACTAAAACTCTGATCTTGACCACTTCCGGTGGGCGTTGTATTTAAATTTGCCAGCTTACACACCGTTCTCCTCTGCTCCAAGTGCACCAAGTGTTGTTCCAATCGGTGGAATATTACTAAAGTTATGAAGGTTTAAAAATCGTGAGATCAGCAGATTGGTCTTCTCACCTGTCAGTCACCATGAAGGTAACGTCCCTTCTGGCACCTGCTGTCCGGCGGGGAGAATAAAGCTGAAGCGGACTGTGAGCGGGGGCTGTGTTCTGCGAGCGACGGACTGTGTTCTGCGAGCGAGGGGCTGTGCTCTGCGAGCGAGGGGCTGTGCTCTGAGCGGGTGCTATGTTCTGCGAGTGGGGGTGGCGACCACCATGACGACTCTCGTGCCGATGTGTGCAGCCGGGGAGGAGAGCTGATGAGTGAGTCTGGAACCGGTGAGTGCGGTCGGAGCCGGGGCCGGGAGCCACTGAGCCTACACACACCCCTCCCCCCCACAACACCCCCTGAACCCCCACACCAACCCCTCCCCTCCCTTCCCACACCACCTCCTCCCCCTCCCACACCACCCCTCCCCCTCCCACACACACCCCTCCCACATACACCCCCTCCCCTACCCCACAACCCCCCTCCCCTACCCACAAAACCCCCTCCACCTCGCGTACTCCCCCACCCCCCCTCACCTACACCCCCTCCCCACTATACCCTCCCCCCACTACACCCCCCCCCCACACACCGTGGCTGAGTGAACTGTGACTCCGCAAGCCGTGAGTGTGTTAACTGTGAGTCCAGGAAGTTCACTACCCCTGCCCACACACACCGGCCCCCGACAGCCCACGCCTGAAGCCGACCCCCTCCCCCGGCTGCAGAAAGCAACAAGAGACACAACAAGACGGAATGGACTGAATAAATCTCCTCTTTAACATTTAAATTGTTGTTATATTTTAAGAGTTATTCACATTTTAAGCTTTAATAAATCCCTTTTCCATTTGCCGTGCCCGTCAGCTGCACCTGCGCAGTAATACCTGCATGTTCTACGTCACAATGGGAGGGAATTGCTGCGCCGCCGGAGAGCCGCTAAGAGTGGATGGGGGGGGGGGGGAGGGCAAGGGGCAGAGTGGGGGGATGAGGAGAGGAGGGGGGATCAGGGGCATCACAACAGGAACCCGTCAGCCATGTCTGCACAGTTGGGGGCTAGGCGTGAGTGGTGGAATTTTGGAATTGGTGGAGAGGTGGAATATTGCGTTAGGGAACCAACCCTCCCATGTGAGAATGGGACCCAACGGGTCCTACTTAGTCTAGTTATATATATATTTCATACATTATAATTTATTAACTGCATTTAATATCTGCCAACGCTCTGCCTGCAGCTGTGATAAATAGTGAAGTCAGACTTGGTAGACGTTGGCTGAAGGGATGAATTCTGCTCAAGAACTCCTTTGCTGAAGGGATGAATTCTGTCCAAGAACTCCATTGCTCTTCTGAGCTTTGATTCATGGGCCACTGGAGGCCTCCTGTTTTTGAAGGAGGAAATGTCTGAAGAAGGGTCTCGACATGAAACGTCACCTATCCATGTTCTCCAGAGATGCTGCCTGATTGGCTGAGTTACTCCAGCACTTTGTGTCCTCGTGTTATGTCCTGGCCAAAAACTGGCACTTCAGCTAGCACAGACTGTCCAAATTTGGCAAAGTTGAGATGTGACTAAAAGGGGCCATGCCATGATCATTGCAATACTAGCTTGTCTAACAAAGTTATAAACTTTGCAATGATTCTGACTAAAGTAACTTTAAGCTTGATGAATAATTAAAACAGCAGTTACACAGGAAGTGCAGGTGCTGGAATCTTGAGCTAAACATAAGTCCTCAGAGGGTGGTGGGTATATGGAATGAGCTGCCAGAGGAGGTAGTGGAGGCAGGTACTATAACATTATTTGAAAGACACTTGGACAGATACATAGATGGGAAATGGTTAGGGGGATATGGGCCAAATGTGAGGAAATGGGACCAGCTTAGATGGGGCATCTTGCCGGGCATGGATGAGTTGGGCTGAATGACCTGTTCCTGTGCTGTATGACTATAATTTGCTCCGTGTGATAGCTATGGTCTTTGTTCTTGGATAATACTTGATGTTTCATCCTCAGCTCAATGGAACTGGTACATTCATGGCAATGGAATGGGAAATTTAGCACATTTTTGGCAAAGTAGGGTGGGTTCTAAGTTTATACCTCATTCTCTACACTTCTGAAGGCAATGTAGCTCTGATGGACTATTGTACACTGGTCAGGGTAACTTGCAACTAGATTTTACTTTCTAAATTTTTGCAATGAATAAAATTGGCAGAGGGACGTGTTTTTCTTGGCTCTTGAGGAAGAGGAAAGGGCGGAAATAAAGTTAATGTAATAGACAAGCATGATTCACGGCCAGTCACTGCCTGCTGGGGTGGATCAGGCATTTATTTGAGAGCGTCATTAATAATACTGGGTTCACCAGGAGTGACCCACTGACTTGGAGGCACAGTAGTGCTTTTGAGATTAATTTAAAATATTCAAAGCAGGAATTAGCCAAAACCATATTCTGCTATTCATGGCTGATTCGATGCCAACCTTACTCCACATTCCTATTTGATCTTCATAACTCGTGATTTTCATAGAGTATGGAATGGTACAGTACAAGAACAGGCCGTTTGGCCTACAATGTCTGTTGTGAGCAGTTAAAAATACTGATGTCACTAGGAGTGGGCCATTGGCCTGGAGACAGAGTAGTGCTTGTGAAATTACTTTAATTTTCTGCAAAAATTCTTTCCCCGCCTTGAATTAACTTAATGACTCAGTATCCATGGATCTCTGACGTAGCAGTCTCCATAAATCTGGTTCTACTGCAAACAAATCAGGGAACCGCGGGGCCTGTGGACTTTAACCATGAAGCCCATGGTCTCTGGTAAGAAGAGGCCGACTCAAGAGCTCTATGCCACGGAGGGAGTTTCGATCACCCCGACGGGGGCTTCCATCGACCGCTGCGGGGGGTTTGATCGCCCCGACTGCGGATGGTTTGATTGCCTCGAACGCGGGAGAACTAAGAGGAAGTAGATTGAACTTTATTGCCTTCCATCACAGTGAGGAATGTGGAATCCACCGTGGTGGATGTTTATGTTCACTTTTATGTGGTTGTGTGTCTTGTTGCTTTTCACTTAGTATGGCTGTTTGGTAATTCAAATTTCACTGCACTTTAATTGGTAAATGTGACAATAAACTGACCTTGAAATCTTGAACCTCACAAGTACTGAAATCTGATGAGAAACTGCTGAATAGATCAGGCAGCATTACGGATAGAGAAAGAGAAAGTTAACGATTCAGACTGACGACCTTTCATGAGAATGGGGGGAAGAAAAGGAAACAAACTCGGAGAGCTGCTGCCTCACAGGGCCAGAGACCCGGGTTCGATCCTGACCTCGGGTGCTGTCTCCGAGGAATTTGCACCTTCTCACTGTGATCGCGTGGGTTTCCTCCCACATCCCAGATGTGCAGATTTGTAGGTTAATTGGCCTCTATAAATTGCCCATGTGTGTAGGATGTGGATGAGAAAGTGTGATGAGTCAGAGTATAGAAGTGAGATCGACCGAATGACCAAATGGTGCCAGCACAAAAACTGGCTCTCAATATCAGTAAAACCAATGAACTGATTGTGGACTTTGGAAGAGGAAAGATGAGGAACCACAATCCTGTTTATAAACTTCAAATTCCTGGGCGTGCATATTTCCAAAGATCTTTCATGGACCCAGCACGCTGATGCAATTATAAATAAAGCACATCAACACCTCTACTTCCTGAGAAGATTACAGAGATTTGGTATGTCAGAGAGGATTTTCTTGAACTTCTACAGGTGTACAGTAGAGAGCATATTGACTGGTTGCATCGTGGCCTGGTTCGGCAACTTGAACACCCAGGAACGGAAAAGACTGCCAAAAGTTGTGAACATTGGCAGTCCATCATTGGCTTTGACCTCCCCACCATTGAAGGGATTTATCATTTGCTGCTTCAATAAGGCAGCCAGCATCATTAGAGACCCACACCATCCTGGCCACATACTCATTTCATCCCTGCCATAGAAAAGAAGGTACAGGAGCGTGAAAACTGTAACGTCCAGGTTCAGGAACAACTTCTTCCCTACAGCCATCAGGCTATTAAACACTCAAATAAACTCTGAACCTCAATAGACTATTATTATTATTGCACTAATAATGTTTGTTTTTTGAGTATGTGTGTGTATGTATGTATGGATATATATGTGTACTTGTGGGTATGTGTATATATACACACTGAACTTTTTTTTCTCTCTCGTTTATCATATTGTTTACAGTCTATGATGTTTGCATATTCTGTTGAGCTGCAGCTGGTAAGAATTTCATTGTTCTATCTGGGACACATAATAAAACACCTTTGACTCTTGTTTCTTGATAACATAGAACTAGTGCAAACAGGTGATTGATGTACTTTTGAGGTTCCCTGATTGGCGTGGACTCGGTGGGTCAAAGTGCCTGTTTCCATGTTGTATCTTTCAATGATCAAATGATGTATATCATTACCATGAACATGACATTTCACAAATAAAACCTAATTAGGTACCACTTGTAAATAATAGCTCCATTCAAACCTGCTTGTACCAGTGTAATGGAGTTCTGGGTAACACACATAAAGAACATTATCAAGTGAGAGGCTTTAAGAGATCTAGTTGGACAAGTTGGTCATTCAGTCTTCTTTTTGAAATGCTCTGTGTAATTTAAAAAAATAAAATACTCCCCCACCAAGTTTTCATTTACTGCGGCATACGATGGAAAACTGATTCAGTGGATAGATTTCTTAGGAGGCTGAGACAGGAAGAAGCCTGTTGATTGTCCTCACCTTTGTTTTCAGGACCCAAAGGTTAGTTCATTGTTTCAAGTATGGTGAGGTACAGTGCAATGAAAAACCTTGTTCGCAGCAGCATCACAGGCACATACTCAGACAAAATTGCAAAAAAGAAATTATACATGTTTTATACAGAAATTATATATAAAATTCAAAATTAAGGTGCAAAAACAACACATTAGTGCAAAAATGTAATTAGAAAAAAAACAAGTCCACAGAAGTACAAGAGGTGGGCTGTGGTGTTCCGTTGTTACGGTCGAGTTAGGGTTGAGTAGCTTGGTTCAGGAACCTGATAGTCATAGGAAAATAGCTGTTCCTGAACCTGATGGTGTGGGACTCTTGCCCGATGGTGACAGTGAGAAGAGGGCATGGCGTCTTCTAGAAGTGGTAGAGGTGCTAGAGGTGCCCGGGACACTGCCGGTGATTAGTGGCAGGGAACTGCCGCCAAGCCCGCGGGACATTCCCGGTGATTAGCGGGCAGGGACACTCTTGGTGACTAGCGGGCAGGGACACTCTTGGTGACTAGCGGGCTGGGACGCTCCTGCCGTGCCAGGGCACTCCCGACATGGACGGAAATCCCAGGGGGGGGGGGGACACATGTCCCTCCTATGTTTTGAGAGGTGGGGGACAATCCCCCCATGTTTTGTAATCCGGATTTTGAAATTCGGTGAAAAAAATATATTAAAGTCACCGCTTTCCGCGAGACATAGAAACATAGAAAATAGGTGCAGAAGTAGGCCATTCGGCCCTTCGAGCCTGCACCGCCTTTCAATATGATCATGGCTGATCATCCAACTCAGTATCCTGTACTTGCTTTCTGTCCATACCCCCTGATCCCTTTAGCCATAAGGGCCACATCTAACTCCCTCTTAAATATAGCCAATGAACTGGCCTCAACTACATTCTGTGGCAGAGAATTCCAGAGATTCACCACTCTCTGTGTAAATTTTTTTTTTCTCATCTCAGTCCTAGAAGATTTCCCCTTTATCCTTAAACTGTGACCCCTTGTTCTGGACTTCCCCAACATCGGGAACAATCTTCCTGCATCTAGCCTGTCCAACCCCTTAAGAATTTTGTAAGTTTCTATAAGATCCCTCCTCAATCTTCTAAATTCTAGCGAGTACAGTGAGGATCAAGTATTACTGAAGGTATTCACGGAAAATTTCTTAAAGCTGTCAGATGCGTGCACAATTACCATTTGAACTAATTGGATGTATTGGTGGATGGGAAAGATTTAAACGGGTATCGGATTTTAACGGGTCAGGTCATTAAGGGCTCCGGTCAAACGTGTTTCCTGGCTGGCTTGTAGGTAAGTCCCTCATTCACGGTCACTCACGTTATTTAGTGTGTTTTTCCCATCTCTCTTTCGCTCTCTCTCTCTCTATCTCTCTCCCCCCTCAAAGGTTGGTTCTTCTGTTTGCCTTTATTTGCTTCAATTTTATTTGTTTAAGTGTTATTTATCACATTGTAGCTTTTGAAAGATTCAAGAGGGTATCAGACACTTTCTAAGGGCTGAATCGGCCCGTTCGTGGGGTCTTTCATTGCCCGGCGCGGCTTAAAATTAAACGGCTGCGTCGAGGCGATCGAGGATCCCGATGTTGAAGCCCCTGTCGGCCGATTTTAAGCTGCGCCGGGCGATGAAAGGCCCCGTGAACGGGCCGATTCAAGCCCCACGATTCAGGGTGGACAAAGCTGCTGTTGCTGGAGTCGGTCACCAACCAGGTCAGCTCCCAATGTTACCGTCCACAGGGCCCATGGCCGAAGACTCCGAAGCCTCGCGCGCGCGTGTGTGTGTGCGCACGCGGCCACCAAGAACTGTGCCCCAAAATGTGTCACCCCCATGTTTTGATAAGTGATTTCCGCTGGTGCTGTAGGTCCGACTCTCCTGTCACAGTTGGACAATAGGGGAGGACTCGCCTCACAGGTGCCGCGGCCTGCGGAGAGGCCGGTGTGGAGAGAGTGGTCGAGGCAAGGTGGTCGGATCTGAGCCCCGAGGTCAGGTCGAAGACAAGTCTGAGCCCCATGGACGGGGTCAGGCCAAGGATGAGGTCAGGTCGGAGCATTAAGGTCGGGCCGCGTCGTCGAGAACAAAGTGGAACCCGGCGTGCTGGGGGCCACCAAGAACTTAGGGGGATCCAGTGAGGAGGGGGATGAAGAAGGGATGAGTACTTTTTGTAACTTTGTCGGCACCTTTGTGGCAATTTGTTTGTGTAATTTGTATGCAAAAACAAAGAATTTCATTGCACCCAGCTAGATACAAGTGACAATAAAGCATCATCATTTCTCAGTGCACCAGTGAGACTATCAAATAACAGTACCAATTTGATTAATTGTTAGGCTGAGATAGAGGGCTCTTAAATAAGACCTACGCAGATTAGAGTCCTTCTAGACTAGAGTCAATGAATCATCAGCTAGATCTTCATTTTAACATTCAAATACATGGATTGTGTAAATCAAAAAACCTGCAGATGCTGGAAATCTAAAATAAAAATAGCAAATGGTGGAAATCTATCTATCTATCTGTACATAACTAAAGCTCTGATCTTGTTATCTTCCGGTTGCGCGGTCATTCTATTTGCGCAAAAAACGTTATGCGATGGCGCTACGATTTTTCGCCAGCTTACTCACCGTTCTTTGTTGCGATTGCACCAAGTTTCGTTCTAATCGGTGGTCCAATGTAAACGTTAGCGAGGTTTAAGAAATCTTTAAAAACGTGCGTGCGCAGAGCGATCTCCCTCCTGCCATTCAGCGCCGCGTGGATTGGTCTTTTCTCCTGTCACTCCGCGGGACGGTCTGCCGCATCCTGCGCCATCGCATCTTTACTGGAGCTGTGGATGGCTTTCCAACCGGACACAATTTTCGGAGGGACCACAAACGGCCTGGCGCGGGAAATGTCGCCAAACGGAAAGCGGAGAATCTGATCCCGGCGGAGAAGAACGACCAGCGATCAGCAACCGCTGTGAGTCTGCTCCAGCCCCTTCTCCTCTGGTCCCCCTCACTGGCTCCTGTCCCCCTCCCCGTGATACCCCCACAACCCCCATCTTTCTCCGAGCTCTGCCCCCCCACCCCTCCTGCCCACACCCACCCCCACCCACACACCCCTCCCGCCCACCACATAACCACCCCACCACGGCAGTGGTAGGCCACGGCAGCACTCCCCCCCCCCCACCGGCCCCCATCCCGTCCCATCCCCAGCTGCAGTACGCTCCCCCAGCCCCCGCCTGAAGCCGTCCCCGTCCCCAACTGCAGGATGCTCCCCACCGGTCCCACAGCAGCGGTAGGCCACGGCAGCGGCAGTGGTAGGCCACGGCAGCGGTAGGCCACGGCAGCGTTCCCCCCCATCCCCCGCCTGAAGCCGTCCCCCTCCTCTGGCTGCAGAATGCAAGAAGAGACGCAACAAGAAAGAATGGACTGAATAAATCGCATCTTTAACGTTTAAATTGTTGTTATATTTTAAGAGTTATTTAACCTCTAATAAATCCCTTTTCCACTTGCCGTGCCCGTCAGCTGCACCTGCACAGTAATACCTGCGTGTTCTATGTCACAATGAGAACCCAATGGGCGGGAATGGCTGTGCAGCCAGAGAGCCGATAAGAGTGGATGGGGGGGGGGGGCGGGGGGATGGAGTGAGTGGGCATGGGGGGGGAGGGCAAGAGGCGGAGTGGGGGGGGGGGTGAGTGGAGGAGGGGGGGGATCAGGGGCTTTCAACGGGAACCCGTCAGCCGCGCCTGCGCAGTTAGGGGCTACGAGTGAGTGGTGGAATATTACATTGGAGGAACGGGTTGCGTTGGGGGAACAGGTGAGTGGTGGAATATTGCGTTAGGGAATGGGTTTCATTGGGGGACCAGGCCTCCCGTGTGACTGGGACCCAACTGGTTCCACTTAGTCTAGTACATGACTAAAACTCTGATCTTGTTATCTTCCGGTTTGGCGGTCTTTCTATTTGCGCAAAAACGGTTTGCGATAGCGCTACTGACACACATTGCGTTCTTGTTGTCAGCCCTGCGTTTTTGGAATGCACCCTGTATGCCATTACCTCAAGTATTTATGGAAAAATGTATTTCCAGCAACATTAAAACCAACGCCTGCAGTGTCAGCAGAAATGGTTTGCAGTGGTGTTAACTATGAATGCTTGGGATCCCCAAATTCAGCTTCTGTTCCTGGAGACATGCAAAATATTTAACCACAACTGATCTGCTTAACAAAGTCACTAATTCCAAAGCAGTTCAACTTCTCGGTGGATATGGATTTCCAAGAAAAGGAGTCCAAGAGAATCTCCCCTATTGTGCCTAATAAAAATAAGATTATCACCGAAGTATGCGCAAAAGAAAAATAATTTCATTATACGTTGTACGTGACAAAGTACCATTGAACCATACATTCCTTCCCATGTGGTGGTTTATTTTGCACGGCTTCACTGTTCCTACAAGACTTTATTCACTCAGCTCCTTCAAAGTGCTTTTGCAAACTTCTCTTCTGCCAAGTGGCAAGAATTAAAACATCAAGTTGTGCGAGAAAGTACATGCATGGGGATCAAATACACCACTACAGGCTTTTTTTGCACAGGGTGGCATCCACTTTGCCAGAGGAATCCAGCCTCATGTCAATCACACCAGCACCACCTGAGGTACAATGAAGTCATCGATGTCCCCTCCCCAAGCAAGCAATCATTCTACAAATTACACCCATTAATCTGAAAACCGCAGCAATTTAATTCCATTTTTTAAAAATCTCCCTTTAAGATCTTTTATACAAGGTAATCTACGAAACCTTATGTGCAAGGTTCCTTCTGGATTGTCTGTCTCACTCTCAAGTAATCCCTCTGTTTACACTCACCGTGCATTTAAAGCATAGCGATGCAACAAAGTTACTTGAGGGGGTTTGGTTTGGAAATCTTAAAAAATGAAAGGTTAAAAGGCAGCAGATGTAAACAGATTGTCGGTTCCACTCTCAACCACTCCTTCCCTTTCTGCTTTCCACAGAGACCGTTCCCTCCGAAATTCCCTGGTCAACTCGTCCCTTCCCACCGAAACCACCCCCTCCCCAGGTACTTTCCCCTGCAACTCTTCGGAAGTAATGACCAAAGATCCTATAGCAAGCTTGCTATAGGATCTTTGGTAATGACCACACGGTAAAAGGTCTCCGCCTACATTCTTTGTTCCGCCTCGACCCGAAACGTCGCCCATTCCTTCTCTCCAGAGATGCTGCCTCACCCGCTGAGTTACTCCAGCAATTTGTGTCTACCTGCTTACGTGTATCATACATTTAATACATGCAATGCAACAAAGTTAATTCAGAGAATTGACACGTAATGCTGCGAGTCAGGCAGCATCTCTGGAGAAAAGGAATAGGTGACGTTTCGGGTCGAGACCCATCTTCAGACAGAATCAGAGGAGAGGGTTTTGGTTTGGAAATGTAAAAAGAGACAATGCGGCAAATGTAAACAGTCAGCGCGCATTTAATACATGGCAATACAACAAAGTTAATTGAAAGTTTTATTTGGAATTGTTTTAAAAAATGGTTATAAAGCAGCAAAGGTGCACAGACCTGGGCAGCGGCCTCAGCCGCGCCCCCTGGCGGCCGCGCGCTCACGGGCTGGCCGCCGCGGGTTGCCGTAGTTACCACAGACCGGGTCGCAAAGATGGCCGCCACGATAGCCGAGCGGAGCTCGAGCGTTGGCTGAGGGGGCAAAGCCGGCGGCAGGGCTCCCCACAGCATCGTTTGCTCTCTTTATTTATTTCCAACAACGACGTCTACCCGAACGGCGGCGGCTCCGAGCAGCAGCAGCAGCTATGCATCAGTAGCGGCTCCCGACATGGAAGCGTCCGAGCTGCAAAGGTAAAAAAAAAATGAGGCTTTTGCACTGTGGAGGAAGTTTTGAAGCGAATGCGGAGGGGGAGAGTGTGTGAGGGAAAACGGGTCGCGTCGTCCCCCTCGCTCCCCGGTCGGTTGGCCTCGGGGTCTGTGGGCGGCGCGCATGCGCGGGACGCCGATAGGCCGCCGGCGGAGGGCAGCATGCGGCCGCGCGCTGAGCAGGGTGCCGGCAGCGGGGAAGCACCCGGCCACCGCGCATGCGTACGCTGCTGGCGGAGAGCAGTCTAGGCCGCCGGGCATGCGCTCTGTTTGCTGCAGCTTTCTGCTTGCACCGCCGAAACAAAAGTCAACCAAATTAAAAAAAAGACCCCGCCAAACTATTTATTTTTAAAATTTGCATCGTGTAGGATAGTGAACGAGGACGCATATGCAACGCATGCGCTTCAATGGGAAGCGGCTGTGTTGCATTTAGCATTTTTTTCCCTCTAACTTCGGCTCCTGCAGCAGCGATTAAAGTATACAATAAGAATGAGACCGTGTTGAAACTGCAGTCAATCTCTCCTCTGTGTGCATTGAACTGGGTGGGGGTGATACTGCAGCAAACATCTGCCGCGGCCAGTGATACAATGGGGGGGTTAGCGAAAAGATCACTTTCTTTCAAGATATAGCGAAGCATTATTAATGTAGCAAGAATGTATCTACATTCAGAAGATCTTTAGCGAACACTTTGTAGAATGGTGACTGGTTTTTGAACTACATTGCCGAAACTTACTTGTTCTGGAAGAAATCCAACATATTCTCTTCCCTACCATCCCATCTCCACCAAATGTTGAAATGCGAAGTTATTCAAAATCCAAATGCTTTCTTAACCAGAATCCTCGTCTTTTCTCAACTGGCTCATTCATGCAAGACCAGGTGCGTGTAAAAGCCTTTTCGCACTCTCACTGAATTATTGGCCCAGGCCGGTAAATCTAATCACTTGCAATAATTTTATTTATTCCATAAAGCTTTTAAAACGGATTCATTCTAAAGTCTGCATCGGACTCGCTTCTTTAAAGAATTACACACTGCAGCAAACACCTAACTCGTTCACGGGTGCCTTTCGTGTAAGTATTGGACATGTAAAACTTCACGTAGTAACAGATTTTGAAGGAAGCAGTGCACTTGACAGGGGTTTTGATATATTTTGCATAATTTTCTGTCCGGAATTTGGAGCGATGGATTTGAAAACAAATGCTGATTGTTGAGTATCTGGCGGAGGAAGTGCGAGCTACTTTTTCATTGGGGTAAGTGACTGAGGCGCAAATAAAAGTTTGAGGAAAGTTTGCTAGAGACTTTTGCGTAGGAGTTTGCGACAATGTGACATCGATGCAGATTCAGACCGGAATCAGCGGATTTCTTTGAAAACATTATTTTTCTATTGGGCTTGTAATGTTTCTTTATGCTGAAAAATTACTAGAGACTTGGGAAGAGAGATGTCGATCGGACAGCGGAGATTTTTTAAAGGCATTCTAATTCATTTTCAAAGCTCCGTATTTTCAGGATTTGTTTTCTAGGGCGCGGTCGTGCAAGTTAAGATTGCTGCACGTTTTCTCCTGGAAAAGGGTTCGCTGTGTAGGCTGTTTAGAAGGGTCCCGATCCGATACGTCGTCTGTCCATTGCCTCCACAGATGCTGTCTCACCCGCTGAGTTCCTCCAGCACTTCTTTTGTTGCAAGTTATTAGGAAAAGGGAGGTTGCACGTAAGGTCATCAGGTCAAAGGGCGTGACGCACGGAATAGCTCAATCCCTCTGGAGTACAAGGCAGCTTCTGGCATACACTAGTAACACACGAAACACGTACGTTCTTGCCTGTTAAAAATTGCCAAAATGATAAATTTTTGCGCAGTAAATAATTGTGGAAATAGGGGTAACCGTGAGAGAAAACTGCCAAAATCACTGCTGCTCACTGACTTGCGAAAGAGCAGCATGCCAGCGGATTGAGGGCAAGTCCCGGCCCACGACAGCCTGGGGCTGGAGGGTGACTGAGCGCTCTGAACTCGAGCACCAAGGTGTAAGCGGCCGAAGGTGCGGATCCCTCGGGACAGCCCCCACTTTCCCCCCGGGGTCAGCGCTGTCCGGCCTCGGCCGCCCTCCGCCCCGTCTCCCCCTGTGCGGCTGCACTGTGACAGGCTGTGGGTCGGCAGTGGCCACACACGGGGCCGGGTGCAGCAGGGCCGCGCTCCGGGCAGCGGACACACGGGGACAAAAACCCAGCAACGTCCCCATCAGCTGCAGCAGAGTTGGGGACAGTCTGGTCCCTCCGCCCACCCAGAGTGACTGGCTGCACCGGCACGGAACCCCGACCCCCACACTGGGTTATTCACCCCCCCCCCCCCCCGATCCCTGGACCCACACACGGGCTGATTCCCCGACCCCCACCACCACACGTGGTGATTCACCCCCAGACCCCAACACCCACACCGGGTGATTCCCCCCCGACCCCGACCCCCAAACAGGGTAATTCCCCCCCCCCCGGGTGCTGGGCTGTCTGTAGCCCCGCCGCCGCGTTTCAGGCGCCAAACAATGGCCGCGGGGACAGATGACCCGGGGTCCGCAAGTGTGGAGTCCGGATGCTGGGACAGAAGATGGGCCCGCTGTACTGGCAGCCATAGTAAGTGCTTACCTGACGTTCACCGCTTGTACTCCAGAAGGTGTTGCATGGCAACAGTACGGGTCATGGGTCGTGACCTCGACTGCCATGCAACCTCCCTATAGGTTTGTTATGGTTACATGTACCGAGGCTCAGTGAAAAACGACAGGTATGTCATGTCGACGAGGAACACACCATGTGCACCTGCACACTACTCCAAGCAACTTGGAGAAGTTGCACATTGTCCATTTAAAAGTAGTTGAGTGCTGTACCTCCGTACACCTCTCATCACCATCCAGAGACCTGAACAGCACTTCCATGTTCAGGTTTATTATTGTCACGTGTACCAAGGTAAAATGAAACTGTTTTGCACACTATTCAAACGGATCAGATATACTATATTATACTGTATTAGTACAGCTGATGCACATGCCTCCTTGGGGTGTATGAGCATTTTGTACGGGGCAGCAATGACTGATCATATACCTGTTGCTATGACAATAAATGTTGAACACATACCTGTGGTATCCAGAGATAGAAATAGCTTTAATACAGAAAAACTGGACTGGTCAACGCTCACAAAGAAAGACATCCTAGCCTATTATGCCCATACAGATAAATCCTTAAGCAATATTCGTCTACCTAAAGATGCAATAATGTGTAGTAATGTTAATTGTAAGGATATGAAGCATAGGAGAGATATCTGCTCCATGTATAATGATATAGTAAGCGTGCTATATGTAGGCAGTAAGCCCTACTGCAAGCATAAAAATAAGACATAACATCAGGCCTGGCTGGAATCAGTATGTAGCTGAGTATCACGCAGAAGCCCTTGAAGCCACTAAATCATGGGCTATGGCAGGTAAACCCAGACGGGCCTGTGTTTGAGTACACGAAGCTTACTAATGCAAGGTATAAGTATGCTATTCGCTTCATCTGTAAAAATGAGCAAGCTATGAGGGCTGATTCCATGGCTAAGAAGCTGCTAAGTAACAATGCTACTGATTTTTGGAAAGAAGTGAGAGCTCTTAACAGTTGCAAAACATCTCTACCATGCACTGTAGATGGAATCTCCGGAACAGCTAATATTGCGGAGATATGGCGACAACATTATAGTACTTTATTCAACTGTGTCCAAGGTGACTTGTATAGGGTGGACAATATTGAGAGTAATGACTCAATGGTGATTATGTCACATGAGGTGTATCATGTCATGAACAAGCTGTCCAACAACAAAGCAAGTGGCTTGGATCATATTTCTGTTGAACATCTTAAGTATGCGAGTATGAGGATAGCTCCTCTCCTTGCTAGGTACACAAAAATGCTGGAGAAACTCAGCGGGTGCAGCAGCATCTATGGAGCGAAGGAAATAGGTAACGTTTCGGGCCGAAACCCTTCTTCAGACTGATAGGGGGTGGGGAGAAGAAAGGAAAAAAGGAAAAGGCGGAGGAGGAGCCCGAGGGCTGGGGGAGGGGAGGAGACAACCAGATGGCTGATGAAGGGGAGGGGACAGCCAGGGCTAGCAGAATTGGGAGAATTCAATGTTCAGGCCACCAGGATGTAGACTGCCCAAGCGGAATATGAGGTGCATTTCCTCCAATTTACGGTGTTGCTCGCTGTGGCCATGGAGGAGACCCAGGACAGAGAGGTTAGATACGTAATGGGAGGGGGAGTTGAAGTGCTGAGCCACCGGGAGTTCAGGTTGGTTATTGCGGACCGACCGGAGGTGTTCGGCGAAACGATCGCCAAGCCTCCGCTTGGTCTCACCGATGTAGATCAGCTGGCATCTAGAGCAGCGAATGCAATAGATGAGGTTGGAGGAGATGCAGGTGAACCTCTGTCGCACCTGGAACGACTGCTTGGGTCCTTGAATGGAGTGGAGGGGGGAGGTGAAGGGACAAGTGTTGCATCTCTTGCGGTTGCAAGGGAAAGTACCAGGGGAGGGGGTGGTATGGGAGGGAAGGGAAGAATTGACAAGGGAGTTACGGAGGGAGCGGTCTTTGCGGAAGGCAGACATGGGGGGAGATGGGAAGATTTGGCGAGTGGTGGGGTCACGTTGGAGGTGGCGAAACTGACGGAGGATCACTTGTTGTATGTGACGGCTGGTGGGGTGAAAGGTGAGGACTAGGGGGACTCTGCCTTTGTTGTGAGTGGGGGGATGGGGAGAGAGAGCAGTGTTGCGGGGTATGGCAGAGACCCTGGTGCGAGCCTCATCTATGGTGGAGGAGGGGAACCCCCGTTCCCTGAAGAATGAGGACATTTCAGATGCCCTGGTGTGGAACGCCTCATCCTGGGAGCAGATGCGGCGTAGACGGAGGAATTGGGAGTGGGGGATGGAGTCCTTACAGGAAGCAGGGTGGGAAGAAGTGTAGTCCAGATAGCCATGGGAGTCGGTAGGTTTGTAGTGGATGTCGGTAAGGAGTCTATCACCTGCGATGGAGATAGTGAGGTCAATGCACCTCATATTCCGCTTGGGCAGTCTACATCCTGGTGGCCTGAACATTGAATTCTCCCAATTCTGCTAGCCCTGGCTGTCCCCTCCCCTTCATCAGCCATCTGGTTGTCTCCTCCCCTCCCCCAGCCCTCGGGCTCCTCCTCCGCCTTTTCCTTTTTTCCTTTCTTCTCCCCACCCCCTATCAGTCTGAAGAAGGGTTTCGGCCCGAAACGTTACCTATTTCCTTCGCTCCATAGATGCTGCTGCACCCGCTGAGTTTCTCCAGCATTTTTGTGTACCTTCGATTTTCCAGCATCTGCAGTTCCTTCTTTAACACTCCTCTCCTTGCTATTTGTTTTACTGGCTTTATGATTCATGGCTTGTTACCAGACTCAATGTTGTCTGTTCTGTTAGTGCCTGTCATTAAGGACAAAGTTGGTAAAGTAGGTAGCCTAAATAATTACAGGCCCATAGCTTTAGCCAGCATATTGTCAAAAGTCTTAGAAAGAGTTCTGCTGAATAGAGTAAATGAGTTTGTTAACTCCACAGATAACCAGTTTGGTTTTAAAGCTAAACATGGCACTGACTTGCATATATGCCCTAAAGGAGATTGTAAAAAAATATAGAGGCAAACACTCTTCAATCCTTATGTGCTTTATTGATGCTTCCAAAGCCTTTGATCGTGTTAATCACAGAAAGCTGTTTGTTAAAATGAGTCAAAGAGGGGTGCCTAAATACATTGTGATAATTCTGGCCTACTGGTATGCCCACCAGACTATGCAAATAAAATGGGGCAATAGGGTCTCGGCCCCATTTGGGGTTAGCAATGGTGTTAGACAAGGGGGAATTTTGTCCCCAGTACTTTTTAATCTTTATATTGATGATCTGTCCAAACAATTGAAAGCATGTAATACTGGGTGCATGATTGGTAATATTTTAGTGAACCATATTATGTATGCAGATGATCTTGTGGTCTTTAGTCCATCTAGCGCTGGTCTACAGCAGCTCCTTACTACATGTTCTGTGTATGGTGTAGAACATTATTTTAAATATAATGCTTGTAAGAGTGCTGTTATGATCTGTAGAACCAAAGAGGATAAATGTCTAAAATTTCCTGATTTAAAATTGTCTGACAATCTTAGTGTCTGTAATAAGGTAAAATATCTAGGGCATTTTATTACAGAACAAATGACAGATGATGAGGATATTTATAGGCAACGATGCATGCTGTATGTACAGGCGAATATTCTCTTGCGTAAGTTTGGTGCGTGTGTAGATGTGGTGAAGATGTCGCTATTTAGAGCATATTGCACACCACTCTATACTGCGCATCTGTGGTCGAACTATGGAAAGACAAGTTTGCAGAGACTAAAGGTGTCATATAATGATGCCATGAGAACACTGCTAAGGAAACCTAGATGGTGTAGTGCTAGTAACATGTTTGTGGCTGCAGGAGTCCGTACTTTAGAAGCTATCCTAAGAAATCATATGTATAAATTCATTTGCAGGATAAATGACTCTAAAAATGTAATTATTGTGGCCTTGTCAAACATAAGGTTTAGCACTACACGCTACGAATCCCAGTTGTGGAGACACTGGTATCGTTGTCTCGTTGTAGGACATTGATCATTCTTTTATTCTGGATTTTAATTCATGTATTGTGGTTTTTTTTAATATAAAATTTATGATGCTTTTATAAGTGATATACTAAGATTTTATATGTACTTTATGATATTTTTTAATATGCAATGCATTTTTATGTAATGTCCCTTGTCTGGACCTTGAGTCCGAAATAAAGTTTATTATTATTATTATATATAAATGCATTCAATTCAAGTACAATAGGTAGAGCAATGGGGGAAGGTCCAGAGTGCAGAATGTCGTTCTCAGCATTGTAGTGCATAAGTCCATGGACCAGTCCAATGTCCACAATGAGGTAGAGGTGAATTGGACGGTACCCTAACTTATGGAAGGAATGTTCAGGTGCCTGATAACAGAGGAGAATAATGCCCCTGTCCCACTTAGGCGATTTTTTTTAGGCGACTTCCGCCTGTATGGTCGTGAGTAGTCTCCTCAGTCGCCCAAAGAATTGTAGTGTTTTTCTGGTCGCCGCTGGATTTTGAAATGTTCAAAACTTTTTGGCGACAGTTGGCTTGACGCCAATGAGCGTGGCTTGACTTCTCCTGACGTGGGTGCTGTCGTAGGTTGTCGTCAGGATGACGTAGGTTGTCGCCGGTGCTGACTTCAGTGAATTCCATTGGCGACCACCTACGTCAACCGGCAACAGGTACCGGCGACTGAATTGTCTTACCTTGTTGGAGCTTGTCGCGGGTAGTCGTAGGTGGACGTCCTAATGGGTCGCCGGTTGTCGGTAGCTTGACATCGACTAGGTAGTAGGTTGTTGTAGACATTGTCGTAGGGGGGTCCAGTCCCCAGTTTTTCGGCGACCTGCAACGAATATGACAGTCGCCGAAAAAATCACCTAAGTGGGACAGGCCCATAAGTTGTTCATGAGTCTTGTGGTGCATGCTTACCTCCTGTACCTTCTGCCGGATTGGAGCAGGGAGATGGAATGACTGGGATGGGACAAGTCTTTGATTATGTTGGCTGCTTTTCTAAGGCAATATGAGGTGTAGGTTGTGTCAATGATGGGAAGTCTGGTCTGTGTGATGGACTGAGATACACCTACAACACTGCAATTTCATGCGGTCTTAGGCAGAGCTGTTCCCAAATCAAGTTGCGATATAACCCGACAGTATGCTTTCTATGGTGCATCTGTAGAAGTCTGCAAGAGTCATTGGAGACATGCCGATTTTCCTCAGTCTTCTGAGGAAGTAGAGATGCAGGTGTTCCTATTTGGCTGTTGCATCAATGTGGCTGGTCCATGACAATTTTGTTGGGAATATTAACCTCAAGGAAGCTGAAGCTCTCAACCACTTCCATTTCAGCACCATTGGTTCTGATTGGGGCATGTACTCCACTGCCTTTCCTGGTTGATAACTAACTCCTTTGTCTTGCTGACATTGAGGGATGGCATGTTACTAAGTTCACTATCTGCCTCCTGTACTTTGTCTCGTCATTGTTCGTGATCCGGCCCACCACAGTGGTGTTATCTGCAAATGTGTAGATGCTGAATTTGGCTATACAGTTGTGATGTATAGGGAGTATAGCAGGGAGCGAAGACCTCCTTGTGGGGCACCACTGTTGAGAATTGAGGCGGAGAGACAGATTTGTATACACCAATTTATTTGGGTGTCTTGTTGCTCTTTATTGGTATGACTGTATGGCAATCTGAATTTCACTGTGCCTTAATTGGTACATGTGACAATAAACAAACCTTAAAACCTCCTCTATTGCATTTGATGCTCTCGATGTGGCCTCCTCCAAATTGACAAGACTCAGTGCAGACTTTGTTGAGTACTTGTGCTCTGTCCGTAATGGCTATGCTGTCGAGCTCTCGGTTGCCGGCATCCCCATTCCAACAACAATCTGTCAGTCCTTTTGCCTCTCCACTGTCAGGTGAGTTCAAATTCAAACTAGAAGAACAGCTCCTTGAATTCTGCCTGAGCAGTTTGCAACCCAGTGGCATAAACAATGAATGCTCCAATTTTCAGTACCGCCTTCCTAATCCACTTATGTCCTCTCACGCCCTCTTTCCTCTTCATAACCTGGTTCCACTTGCCTGTTACCCACATTCTTAAGCCCTTTATGCCCTACTATTCCCACCATTCCTCCCTAATCTGGTTCCACTTGTCACTTTCATTTCTTATTAACTTTAATTATCTGCAGCCCATTGTCCACTTCTCACAGCCCTTTCTACCATCTCCACCCCTCCTTCATTCCCCCATCTTGCCTGAATCCACCTATTTATTACTTGCCTGCTCTTGCCTCGCCCTGCCCTCTCTCCTCTTTATACTGGTCATTTCCCCTCTGCATACTCATTCCTGATGCAGAGTTTGGATCCGTAATATTGACTAACCCTTTGCTTCCACAGATGCTGCCTGACCTACTGTGTTCCTGCAGCAGCTTTTCTTTTGTATGCGGAGATCATTATAAGTTATGGAGCCATGCAGCATGGAAACAAGCCCTTAACCCAACTCGCTCATGCCAACCAAGTTGCCCCATCTACACTAGTCCCACCTGCCTCTGTTTGGCCCATATCGCTCTAAACCTTTCCTATTCCAAATACCTTTAAATGTTGTTACAGTTCCTGGCTCAACCAACTCCTTTTCCAGCTCTATCCACCACCAGGAAAAAAATTCCCCACGGCAATTAAAATTTTTTTTTTTAAATTAATTTCTATCTTTCCCCTCTCACCTTAAACCTGTTGTTGAATATCAAAGAAGATTGTAATAATTAATGGCATTGAAGCTACATGTATATCTTCGAATCAGTTTGGTATTGATTCTATTAAAATACCTACATTATTGCCCTTATTCAAAATAGAGGTTCAATTGTGCAGCTGAATTTTAACAGCAGAAAAATTACTTGGCTGTCTATAGAATTCAGCACATTATGAACAGTTGGTTTCTAATTACTCATCTTGTGTGTTAAAGGAATTATTGTTGTAAAGAACATTAGCATCATTGAGTAGTGTGGAAGACGGCATTGTGATCAGCAGGGAACTGAATTGGGAGTAACTTTAATGACAATGGGATGAGTGGGAGGTTTTTTGTGGACAGATGGGTTTTCTTTGAGATAAAGAGGAAACAAGTGAATGGTCTTGCAAAAGAAAAACACAAATGTATTACAACTAAAACCAACAGTTGAATTTGTGTTATTAATGATGGGGGCAAAGCGCAGAGTTGTAAGTTGGGGTAGGGAGGGGAGGGTAACGACAGGCTGTACATTGGGTCAAAAACTCAATGTTGGACAAACTCAGCGGGGTCAGGCAGCATCTCTGGAGAAAATGTTTTAGGTCAGGACTCTTCGTCAGGCTGATAGTAATAGGGAGATTTGAGGTCTGGGCAAACTGGAAGCAAAGGAAAAAAACAGAACAAATCAGGGCTGGCAACAGATGACCTTGGGCAAGGAGGTTCCCTAATAGGTTGACTGTTGGCAAGGGACAGGTATGACCCCAAGAGGGATTCATAGTTGAACTGTGGAACTAGTTAACCAACTTTCATTGGAAGGAGGGAGGGAGAAGGGGAGAGAGAGGTTTGTAAGAGCTACCTAAAATTGGAGAATTCAACGTGTTTACCATTGAGTTGTAAGCTACCCAAGTGAAATATGAGATGGTGTTCCTCCAATTTGCACGAGGCCTCACTCTAGCAATGGAGGAGGCCCAGGAAAGGAAGGTCAATATGGGATTGGGATATGGAGTTAAAGTGGTGAGCAACTGGGAGATCCAGTAGGCCTGAAGAAGGATCTCGACCCGAAATGTCACCTGTTCCTTTCCTCCAGAGATGCTGTCGGACCCACTGAGGACCAGCTTTTTGTGTCTATCTTCCAGTAGGCCTTGGCGGACTGAGCACAGGTGTTCACTGAAACGGTCGCCGAGACTTCAGTTGGTCTTGTCGATATACAGAAACCCACATCTGAACAACGGATGCAGTAGATGAGGTTAGAGGAGGTGCATGTGTGCCTCTGTCTTAATTGTAAGGATGGCTGGGGTTCCTGGATGGAAGTGAGAGAGGAGGTATAAGGAAGGGTAAGTGTGACATCTCCTGCAGGGGAAGGTACCTGCAGAGGGGATGGTTCGAGTGGGAAGGGATGAGTGAACCAAGGAGTAGCAGAGGGAGTAGGAGGGATGGAGATAGGAAGATGTGATTAGTGGTGGGATCACGTTGAAGGTGATGGAAATGTTGGAGGATGATGTGTTTGATGTGGAGGTTGGTGAGGTGAACAGTAAGGACCAGGGGAACTCTGTCCTTGTTGTGTCTGGGAGGACCGAGAGTAGAACTACTGGACACCGGAGACTCGTGTGAGTGACACAAGGGGGAAACCACGTTCACTAAAGGATGGAATTGAGCAAAACACAGTGCTGGAAGAACACACTGGGTCAGGCAGCATCTGTGGAGGGAAATAGACTGATGTCTGAAGAGGTGTCCCTACCCAAACAGTCATCTGTCAGTTCCCTCCACTGCCTGACTCGGTGAATTTGTGTTTTGATCAAGATTCTAGCCTCGTATTGTATGTTGTGCTCTGTATGTTTGGCAAGTTGGTGGCAGATGAGTGGAATGATTCGTCGCCTGCAGTCAGGGACTGTGTGGAGTGAGAACGTGTTGGTGGCAGAAAAGGAGTGGCACTGGGCTATAAATGACCTTCCATCTGCGTCAGGGCAGGGCTCCAATGCTCGAAAGAGAACTGGAACCAACACTTCAGATCAATGACCTTTTTAATGAAATCATTGATCTAAAACTTCAACTTTATGTCCCTCCACAGGTTTTGTATAACCTGATTATTTTCAGTATGTTGTTCTATTACATTTGCAACGACTGTAGTTCATGATTTTTTTTCTATGAACTATTAACTTGACTGTGGAGCTGTGCATAGAATTTGCAATTGGTTGCAGGACCAGCAGAGAATATTTTTCAGATGGAAGTGGTGCCAGGAATGTATTCTTTCCAATAAATAAAGGTATTGGGTGTAAATAGAAGTGTAAATTTGTTCTGGTGAGTTTTAAAAATCCAATGAATTGAAAGGTAAATCAAACCAACTGAGACAAGGAACTGCAAGTAATGGTTTACAAAGCCACAAAGTGCTGGAGTTACTCTGGGTCAGGCAGTGAGGTTTTGGGTCCAGGCCCCTCTTCATACTGATTGTGGTGTAAGGGAGAAGGAAAGCTGGAAGAGAAGTGAGTACAGAACTTGGCAAGCGGATACAAGTGATTGGACTTTTCATTGGCAGATGGTTGGACAATGGGTAGACAAGGGAACGCTGCAATTCCCATCCCCAAACCTTTCCGCCTTCTGCAGAGACTAATCCCTCCACAGTTCCTTGGTTCACACATCCCTTCCCACTCAAACCACCCCCTCCCCAAGAAGAGTTCTGTCCCAAAACATCACAAATTCCTTTTCTTCAGAGATGCTGCCTGACCTGCTGAGTTACTCCAGGATTTTGTGTCTACCCTCCCCAGGTATTTGATGTAACACCTGTCCCAATACCTCCTTACAAGTGAGACAGAGGTTTACGTGCACCTCCACGAACCTCATCTGCATTGGGTGTTCCCAATGTGGCCTCCTTTACATCGGCGAGACCAAGCGTAGACAAGGCGACTTTCACTGAATCAAGTCCTATTGCATCATCTGGTTGCTAACCATTGTAACTACCCTTTCCATCCCCATACTAATCTTTCTGTTCTGGACCTCCTCCATTGTCACACGTAAACTGGAGGAACAACGCATCATATTTCGTTTGGGTAGCTTACAACCTAACGGCATGAAGGCTTAGGTTTATTGTTATCACATTTACTGAGGTATGGTGAAAAGCTTTATTTTGTATGCTCTCCAAACAGATCAGATATAACATACATAAACTTATTTCCTCTGATTCTTGATTCCCCTACTCTGATTTGATTATATTTAAGGTGAGGGGGGAACAGATTTAATAGGAACCTGATGGGCAACTTTTTTATACAAAGGGTGGTAGGTATATAGACCAAGCTGCTGGAGGAGGTAGTTGAGGCAGGCACTATCACAACATTTAAGAAACATTTAGAAAGGTACATGGATAGCATAGATTTACAGGGATATGGGCCAAATGCAGGCAGGTGAGACTAGTGTAGGTGGGGCATGTTGGTTGGCTTGGGCAAGTTTGTCAAAGGACCTGTTAAACACACTGACTCTAAGCATAATATTAATGTTCTACTTAGTTGATGCCTGATCAGCCGAGTTGTCTTTTTTTAAAATAATCTGTTGACGTGTTTCAAAGCAGAAGATTAGAGCTACAGGGTCACTTAATGGCCAGGGGGTCTTTCTGTTTAATGTCACCATGTGATAGCGTGGTACAGCAGTATGTAATAAGTAGTATATTGGTTTGCAGGAACTGCTCCAGTACATCGAGTGCGCGGGCCGACCAGACTTTTGATAATGGTGCCAAAACATGGTGGTACCCGCATGTGTAAGAATTTCACTGTGCAGTTGCATATGTGAAAAAAAAGCACTATTGAACTATAACTGTAGTGTTCAGAAGGTGATGTCTCTTTGATGCCTGTATTACGGGGATATTAGCTACCAGGGAGAGGTTGGACAGATTTGGATTGTTTTCTCTGCAATGCCGGAGGTTGTGGGAAGACCTAATAGTAGTGTATAAAATTATAAGAGGCATAGATGGGTGTAGCTTTAAGGCGAGAGGGGCAAAGTTTAAAGGAGTTTTTTTTACACAGCGGGTGGTGAGTCCCTGGAACGTGCTGCTGAGGATGGTGGTGGAGACGGATACAATAGTGGCATTTAAAAGACTTTTGGATATGGATATGGAGTGATATACAGTGCCCTCCATAATGTTTGGGACAAAGACCCATCATTTATTTATTTGCCTCTGTACTCCACAATTTGAGATTTGTAATAGAAAAAAATCACATTTGGTGCACATTGTCAGAAATCATAAAGTGCACATTGTCAGATTTTATTTACATTTTGGTTTCACCATGTAGAAATTACAGCTGTGTTTATACATAGTCCCCCCCATTTCAGGGCACCATAATGTTTGGGACACATGGTTTCACAGGTGTTTGTAATTGCTCAGGTGTGTTTAATTGCCTCCTTAATGCAGGTATAAGAGAGCTCTAAGCACCTAGTCTTTCCAGTCTTTCCATCACATTTGGAAACTTTTATTGCTGTTTATCAACATGAGAACCAAAGTTGTGCCAATGAAAGTCAAATAAGCCATTATGAGACTGAGAAACAAGAATAAAACTGTTAGAGACATCAGCCAAACCTTAGGCTTATCAAAATCAACTGTTTTGAATATCATTAAGAAGAAAGAGCACTGGTGAGCTTACAAATCGCAAAGGGACTGACAGGTCAAGGAAGACCTCCACAGCTGATGACATAAAAATTCTCTCTATAATAAAGAGAAATCCCCAAACATCTGTCTGACAGATCAGAAACACTCTTCAGGAGTCAGGTGTGGATTTGTCAATGACCACTGTCTGTAGAAGACTTCATGAACAGAAATACAGAGGCCACACTGCAAGATGCAAACCACTGGTTAGCTGCAAAAATAGGATGGCCAGGTTACAGTTTGCCAAGAAGTACTTAAAAAAGCAACCACAGTTCTGGAAAAAGGTCTTGTGGACAGATGAGATGAAGATTAACTTATATCAGAGTGATGGCAAGAGCAAAGTACGGAGGAGAGAAAGAACTGCCCAAGATCCAAAGTATAAACACGGTGGTGGGGGTGTTATGGCCTGGGCATGTATGGCTGCTGAAGGTACTGGCTCACATCTTCATTGATGATACAACAGCTGATGGTGGTAGCATAATGAATTCTGAAGTGTATAGACACATCCTATCTGCTCAAGTTCAAACAAATGCCTCAAAACTCATTGGCTGGCGGTTCATTCTACAGCAAGACAATTATCCCAAACATACAGCTAAAGCAACAAAGGAGTTTTTTCAAAGCTAAAAAATAGTCAATTCTTGAGTGGCCAAGTCAATCACCCGATCTGAACCCAATTGAGCATGCCTTTTGTATGCAGAAGAGAAAACTGAAGGGGACTAGCCCCAAAACAAGCATTAGCTAAAAATGCTGCAATACAGGCCTGGCAGAGCATCACCAGAGAAGACACCCAGCAACTGGTGATGTCCATGAATCGCAGACTTCAAGCAGTCATTGCATGCAAAGGATATGCAACAAAATACTAAACATGACTACTTTCATTTACATGACATTGCTGTTTCCCAAACATTATGTTGCCCTGAAATTGGGGGGAATATGGATAAACACAGCTGTAATTTCTACATGGTGAAACCAAAATGTATAAAAATGGCCTTTAATAAAATCTGACAATGTGCACTTTGACCACGTGTGATTTTGTTCTATTATGGAGTTGTGGCAAATAAATAAATGATGGGTCTTTGTCCCAAACATTATGGAGGGCACTGTATATGGGTTATGTGTAGGCAGATAATAGGTATGTTACAAAACTTACCTTCAGTCGCGCTGTAATTCTGCCACTGGCCGTGTGCGCGATTTTGGCGCCTTTAAGGGGGGGGCGGGGTTAAAACGCGGTTTCTCCTTCCTTGTGCTGAATTATATTTTGTTGGAGTACCAGCCTCGGTGAAAGAATCGTTCCGGGTGCCGTTTTGCGTAGTTTGTTTAAAAAATCTCCCAACAAGTTCAGCGTTGGAATCATTTTAAAATCATCTTCTGAAGCGTCAACGCCAACAACGGGGACGGATTTCACACAAGGGAAAGGTAAACGAATGTGCCTTATTTTAATGTATAAACGTTCTGCTTAAGAGGCCTTTAATTCACTTTTTTTCATGCGATACGGTGATTTTTCCCCCCGAATTAACGGCAGTATTTTTCATGCCAATACGGGGTTAAATTCACCGCAAATGAACGTTCCAAATAATCGCGTTCCAGAAATCCCCATTCGCAAGATGATATAAATTCCCATTAATTTACAGGTATTAAACATTCAATTCCTTCCATTTGGCCTGTAAATTCATGAAAATTAGATTTAAAAATTATGTTATATTGTGAATTATTGTGTGAATGTTATTTGGACACTTAAGCTTTTTAAAAATGTTAAACTATTCTTAAATAAATGGATAGATGTTTAAATCTAGTAATTGAATTTAGATGAAACTGATGATTTTCTTGTTGAGTATTTACTATTTGTTTTAGCATTTAACTTTATCATTTCTACCTTCTTTTCTAAAGCTGCAAATAATAACTTGTTTCTGTTAATGATGTTCAGTGTTTTTTTTTAAATTTACATTGTAAATAGATGTCTCCAAAGAAGAAATGCAAAATTGTCAATCCAAAAGCCCAGGCAGGCATAACTAGAGTTCAACTTGAAGAGAAGTTCTCTGTCATGCCTGAGTCTAAGAGGGATCTTAAAAATGGACACATCTTGTACTTGTATACCTCGTTTGGAAAAAGTCTGCCTGAAACAGAGAAATCGCTGAGTTCACATTTCTCTTTGTCGGATGCAGAAGGCTATTCATTTGTTACTGTTAAGTTAAAAGTGAAGACTCTCGTTAACCGGACTTTGCTTAAGTTTAAAAAACTCACCAATCCCAAGGAACTTGGAGTATTTATGGAAATTTGTGATGAAACTTTTAAACTTCCGGAAGGCAGTCAACACATTTCTTTAGATGACATTCCACTGCCTGGTGCTCAAGATCCTGAATCCTTGACATCTGCCGAAAGCCAAGTGCCCATATTTCAAGACACTGAGGACATGGGCGATGACAGTCATAGTCTGCATCCTCCACTGAATCTAGCAATGCCAACGACACCTGCTGCCTCACCTGAACCAATGCCATCGACATCTAGTGTTTCAAAAAGATGTACCAGAGAATTTCTAAGTCTTTCACCAGGGAAACAAAAATTGACGAAAAGACTAAAGTATATGTACGAATCCAGGGCTGCTCTTTCAACAAAGTATCACACAAAGATCAGTGAACTTAGGGCACGGTTGAAAACTCCCAAACGTATAGTTAATCAAGCCTTAAAGAGAAAGCAAAACCAAATAGATTTAAAGGACAGAAAGATTCAGGAACTCAAAACCAAATGACGTGATAATACTTCTGCACGAGTGCTTGCTAACACCAAGGCAGAGTTTTTGAAACTTAAAAAAGCACACAGACAATTGCTGATGTTTCGTGGCAGTACGAAAAGGAGGAAAACTGTTTCAATTCACCAGTACAGAAAAGTTCATGAAAATTTAAAGGACAGGGAAGAGGATGTGAGACGCCTCGAATTTGACAATCTTGTCCTCAAAGAAACAATCGAAAATCTGCAGGCTGCCAGTATTGTCAAGGCAAAGGTGGGCCAGAAAACCTACTCCTCAACAATAAGGATGCATGTGTTTGACAGTATTGTAAACAAAACTCCCACAGCAAACATTCCAATCCTGATAAGCCAGTTCTACAAGCGGAGTGGACTTCATCTGGATTATGTTCCTCGACGCAGTGCAGTTGAAGTTATGGCCCGAGAATTGGGAGCTATTGCTGAGTTGCAAACAGCAGAGATGCTCCTTGCAACAAGCGGTTTGACTGTTGGGTTTGATGCAACCACCCAGGAAGAGACCCACATTAACAGTGTTCATTTCACCACCACAAACAACTGTCTCTCTGCAGCAGTTGATGAATTGGCTGGTGGGACTGCTGAGGACTATGCACAACATATTTGCGAAACAATTGACAATTTGTGTAAAACTTACATTTATTTTAATGAGCAAACAAATTTTCAAGATACAAGACAAAAGATAATCGACAACATTTCAAACACAATGAGTGACAGGTGTGCAGCTAATCATGCTGCTATTAGAATTGTGAGTAGTGAGTGGGGTAAATATTTGAACGAGCTCTACTGCCACTTGCATCCTCTTGACTCCATTGCTACATCAGTTCGCTCAGCCCTAAAAATGCAGAAACAATCCGGAGGACAATTCTTATTTGGGAAAGACTGTCTAGCAGTAAATGCCATACTGCAGATGAGCAAACTTAGATACAAAAACGGAAAAGGGGACCCAAAAGGATTTGTCGCATTTTTAGATGACAGGAACATCCCCCGAGGTGTCCTCCCACGGTACCGTGGCAACAGATTGCACATACTGTTTCATATTAGTGGCAAGCTGATAGAATATTATGATGACTTTGTTGCACTGCTGAATAGCGGAACATCCTGTGGGGGGTTGAAAAGCGCCATCCTCCATGACTTCACCCAGGCTGAAGCAAAAGTAGAACTTCAGATATTGGGCTTACTTGGCAAATATCTGACTGGGCCTTGGATGAAACGCTTCTACACTTCAAGCCAGAATCAGATCAACCATGTTGATGGCATCAAAGTGGTTAAAGGGGTGATTGCTGCTCTAAAGGAAGCCACAGAAAATCCAGAGAACATCATATTGGCAAGGGAAGATTTCTTCGGTGAGGAGGTACATCTTGACGCCACATTGAAAAAACTTTGGGAGCTACCAATACATCCACAGTTCAGTTCAAAGATGAGGAGCTGTCTTCAAGCTGTCATCACTGTGTTGGAGAGGCAATATAGTAAATACTTTGAACTTGATGTTACTGAGAAACTGAAGGAGGAGACTGCATCAGCAAGATCACACAACATTGATGCGGAGGAGATAATGGGGATGTTTAGCTCATCGAAACAGAAATCTCCCAATGCCACCATGTGTTATTTGTCATGTAGGATGCGGGCCTGCAAGAATAGAACAGTCAATTACCTTGATAATCTCGAGGAGCATCGTAGGGAGGAGGTGCTCTGTAAGGCAATGAAATTGGGGAGAGTGCAGAGGAACAGACGGAAGAAAAAACAGAAGGAATTGAGAGCAGAAATCATCAAGCGACAGAAAGGCAAGGAGCATGCTCGGGACACGAAAGAGAGGAAAAAAATAGGAAAAAAATTGAAAGAGACTGATTTAAACAGCATTCGCAGAGATTATCCAAATTTGGACTACTCCAAATGTGATGATCTACAGGACATACTTAATGGGAAAGTAGTGGGCAGAAAGGCATGTCATGTGTGGTTTGAAGAGCAAAAACCTGTAGTTTACAATGCCAAAATTGAAAAGTTGAGGAAAAACAAGGTGTACAGAGTTGCTTATTGGTTGCAATCTGACGAGTATGATGATGCTACTGATTTTGATATGCCAATGTACCAGCTAGCAGCTGATCTTCTCCTTAAAGATTTGGTCTTTTGCTAGAAATTGTAAATTAATTACCTATCTGTTACGGACTTACAGCATATAATACAATAATATTAAAGTTCTGATCTTGAGAATATCACATTTTTGAATTTTCAAAGCAGTCTGGGTGTTTATTACTATTTCCGTCACATCGGTCAATTTTGTAATTAGCTACAATTAAGTAACTAACTAATTATATGCTGCAATTTCAGGTCATCCAAGTAAGATTATTTTATATTTGTTTCAGAATGCTTCAATCTATAATAACTGAAAATTTCATTCAGTTCTCTTAATTTTTAAGAAAGTTATGGGCTTTTGACTGTCCTCGATCACAGCTTTTGAGACAAGTCAATGGAAAGGCAATAGGGAACAAGATGCTAATTTCCGAGTATGAAAATGGCCATAACTTTTTTAATACTGAAGATATCAAAGTGAATTAGGTGTCAAATTAAACTTCTTGTAATGCTTTATCTGATGGGATAAATTACAGACTTGATTTTTAAAATCTCAAAATTTTGTAACATTGCTACAGATAAGAGCTGGTCTTGGCATCATGTTCGACACGGATATTGTGAGCCGAAGGGCCTGTTCTTGTGCTGTACTGTTCTAGGTTTTGGGCTATTGCCCTCATGGATTGTTGTACATGAAATGACTGAGAAATAGTGTTATGGTTTTCTATCATGTGAACTCTCGCTTCCACAGTTTGCTGCATTTGCTGTATTATGCTTTGTGGTGACTTGGTTGCATAATACAAGTGGGAAGTTCCAAGAGTAGTGAAACTGAACAGTGGAGTTAGCATTAACTAATTTAGCTCAATTTGAGCAAATCTACTGAATGAGTTCCAGAATCGAGGGCATTCAAACTTCCCTCTTCAAACTACAATTGGCAACTGCTCTGCCTAAGACTAAATTGCAGAAAGTTGTGAACGCAGCGCTGTCCATCACACAAACCAGCAACCATCTCCCATTTGTAGATGATATATGCATGTGCCTTTAACATAGTGACCTCATACCTACTAACCACTCCCCATATCACAAGTATAACTACAACCTCCCCACCCACAGATCGCTCTCTAGTTCCTGTGACAGACCACGTACAGGTAGTGCAATGTGTAATGCTCCAGTATGAATAAAGATAGTAAAGTAACGATGCCTCGTTATAGATTCTTTACATGGTGTCAAACCACTTACCTTGCGCCTCCTGTCTATCGGTTTATCATTTAATTTTGTCCCAGTTTTTGTTTCCCCCGCCCTCCCATTTCTTTGTTATGGCCTCTTCTGCCCGTAAGCCTGATGTGCTCGTTTTCGATTTAGACATCGCCCTTCGATGGGACGTATTCAAACGTGACTTTGAACACTATGTCACGATCGCTCATCCTGCCGCCACCGCTGATCTCAAAGCTTCTCTGCTTCTCAACTTGGCTGGTCCCGAGGCCCTGACTCGCTCTGACTTCTTCGTCTACGCTGCTGGAGAATCAGCTCGGGACCCGGTATGTCTGGTGGCTAAGTTTGATGCTATTTGTGATATCCCAACAAACTGCATCTTAGAACGTTTTAAACTGTTCGCGCGGCGTCAGCTCCCTGGGGAAAATGCTGAGAACTATGTCTCTGCGCTGCGCCACCTGGCCAGGCGCTGCCGCCTCCACCCGTTGACCCCCGAGGAGATTATCAGGGACCTTCTAGTTTACGGTCTCCGCGATGATAAGCTCAGGGCCGAACTTCTGCGCAAGCCGGATCTGACTTTTAACGATGCGATGCACGCCACTCGCTTAGCTGAAGCTGTCACCTCGGCGGTGTCACCGGCTGAACAGGCGATTAACTTTGCCAGCACTCCCAGTCATCTGATGAACACGCCCCGGTCGCGGCCCCCGGGGTCGCTCGCTGCTCGAGGGGGACGTGCCCCGGGGTTCGGTACTGCTCCCGGGGGAGGCACCCGGGAAAGGTGCCCTAATTGCAACTTCACCACTCATCAATACAATGTGTGCCCTGCCTTGGGTAAAACGTGTAATGTCTGCAAGAAATTGAACCATTTTGCTGCGGCCTGTCGCTCCCGTGGGAAGCCTGTCGCTGCTCCGAGGGGAAATTTAAACAACCTTCTACAAACTGATAGTGAGCTCAGCTCCCAGTGCTATTTCGATGAACAGTCTGTTTCTGCATCCGACTCCTCTCAGGGGGAGAACAGCTTGTATACTGTGTTGGGCGCACCTGCTATGATAACAGACCCTTCTGTGCGAGTCACTGTGAACAACTCGACCTTCACTGCTAAGATTGACACGGGGGCGGTTGCGAACGTAATGTCAACATCTCTCTTCAAACAGATAAGGACTAATGAGCAGATTTTTTCTCAGAACTCAACCTTGCATGCCTACGGGGGGAGATTCTTACTCCTGTGGGCAAGGCCACGCTACGCTGTAAGATACTAGAGACCTCTCGGCCCCTCACCTTCTATCTCCTCGATCAAAAATGCATTCCAATGCTGGGCATCCGGGCATGCCAGGAAATGGGACTAGTATCCTTCCACCGTGACATCCACCAGGTGCAGGCCCTCATGGACCCGCTGGCCGATTATCCCGACCGCTTTGATGATGAGCTAGGCAAACTACCCTGCAGCTACAAGATTGTAGTGGACCGTAAGATCGATCCAGTGGTCAATGCTCCTCACCGTGTCGCCTTCGCCATGAAGGACAGAGTGGAGTCGACACTACACAGTATGGTACAAATGGGCATCCTAAAGGCGGTCATCGAGCCCACCAGGTGGGTCTCTTCCATGGTTGTTGCTGCGAAAAAGGACATGAGCGAGATACGCATCTGCATCAACCCCAAAGACCTCAACCTGGCCATTAGACGCCCGCACTACCCCATGAGAACGGTAGAAGAAGTCGCTGCACAGGTTGGTCCGGCAACGGTTTTTTCTGTCCTCGATGCCAAAAGCTCCTTCTGGCAGATACCACTGGACGAGCAGTCGTCCATTTTGACAACTTTCGCCACCCCCTACGGGAGGTTTCGGTTCCTCCGAATGCCATTCGGAATCAACTCTGCCAGCGAGGTATTCCAGCGGACAATGGAGCAGTTGTTTTCAGGTCTACCATGCGCCATCATTGTTGACGACATCCTCGTTTACGGTAAGGACGTTGCCGAACACGATGTCAACCTCCGCCAGGTCCTGGACCGGGCCCGGCAAATCAACTTGAAACTTAACCCCAAGAAGTGCCGATTCCGCGTCCCGGAGGTCAACTATGTTGGACATGTATTCACCGCCGAGGGGTTAAAGCCAGACCCGCAAAAAACGGCTGCCATTTCAGGGATGCCTTCTACTAATGTGGCAGGCCTACAACGCTTCCTGGGCTTGGTAAACTACCTGGGGAAGTTCATCCCCGACCTCAGCGAGCTCAGCGCTCCCCTGAGGGATTTGATAAAAAAGGACACGTCCTGGGCTTGGTTCCCCCACCATCAGAAAGCATTCGACATTCTTAAGTCCAAGCTGATCAGCACCCCCACGCTCAAGTTTTTTGACCTGCAGCGTCCCATTGTCCTCACCTGCGACGCCTCTCAGTTCGGACTCGGTGCCGCCTGTCTCCAGGTCCATGACGGCCTACAGCTGCCTGTCTCCTTCGCATCCCGCACCATGACCGTCACCGAACAGCACTACGCGCAGATTGAGAAGGAGCTACTGGCCGTGGTGTTTGCCTGCTCCAAATTCAGAGACTACATCGTGGGCAACACTTTCACCATTGAAACTGACCATCAGCCACTTGTCACCATCCTCAACAAGTCGATCCATGTGGCCTCATCACGCCTACAGCGCATGATGCTGCAGCTCCAGCGCTTCACGTTCAAGGTGGTTTATCGTAAGGGCAAGGACATGTTCGTGGCCGACACGTTGTCTCGCGCCCCGCTGTCGTCCACCGTTCGCCACCCATATGAGATGTCTGATCTATTGGTGCTCCAAATGGACATCGTCCCTTCACAACAGATGAAGTCCCTGGTTGAACACACTACCAATGACCCTGCCCTGCAACAGCTGTCTGCCGTCATCCAGCGGGGCTGGCCCGACCGTCGTTCCGCACTGCCGGCTGGTGCCGTGCCCTACTTCCTGGTCCGGGATGAGCTCGTACTACACGACGGCGTGGTGGTGAAGGGTCACAAGGTGGTCGTGCCCGCGGCGCTGCACGACCACTATTTTCAAGTCGCTCACCGCGGTCATCCTGGGGCCGAAGCCACCGTGTCTCTCGCCAGGAGCCAGTTCTATTGGCCGGACATGGCCAAATACATCCGGGAGAGGGTCTCCTCGTGTTCCACCTGCAACAGCCTCGCCCCCCACCAGCAGCGTCAGCCGCTTCTGCAGCAGCCCACGCCCGAACTGCCCTGGATGGCGCTTGCCGCCGACATTTTCGAGTGGCGAGGCAAACACTTCCTGGTTCTCGTTGACTCCTACTCCAGCTGGTTTGTGGTCGACCGGCTGCGCTCCCTAACCTCTTCGGCCATCATCGACAGGTTGTACCCTCATTTTGGCACTTTTGGCCCCCCGGCAAGCCTGCAATCGGACAATGGCAGCCAGTTCACGAGCTCCGAGTTTAAAGCGTTCGCTTCCAGATGGAACTTCCGCCATTTCACCAGCAGCCCGGAGTACCGCAAAGCAACGGTCTGGCCGAGCGTGCCGTCCGCAGCGCGAAGCACCTGCTGGAACAGTGTGGTGGCATTAACTCCGACTTCCATCTGGCCCTCCTCAACCTCCGCAACATTTCCCGCGACTCTGCCATGGGTTCCCCTGCTCAGCGGCTCATGTCTCGCGCTACCAGGCTCCCGCTCCCGGTGGCCCAGCGCTCCCTCATACCCTCCGTCCTCCCACCTGCGGCGGTTCAGAAACGCATTGCCTTCAGGCACAATGTCCAAAAGCGTTCCCATGACAGGTCCTGCCACCCGCTGCCGCGCCTCTTCCCCGGTCAAGTTGTCCGTATGCAGACCACTTCCGGTCACTCCAAGCTCGCCACCGTCGTCGGCTCTGCGGGGTCGCCCAGGTCTTATCTCGTCGACCATGCGGGAGCCATTTACCGACGGTCACGCCAGCACCTTCGGCTCGTCAACGAGCCGCGTCCTCCTGCCGCGGATCCCTTTGCTCCCCCACTGCCGGCTTCGCGTCCGGGCGTTGCTCTGCCCGTCCTTCCTAACATGCAACGTTCTGCACCTCCTCAACTCCTTCCGTCCCACCCTGCTTCGACTAGTCCTCGCTCGCCTGCCCGCGCACTGCCCGCTCCTGATCCCGCATCACCTCCGGGTTTGGTGCCGCGGTCTCCTCCGTCTCCTCCCGTTTCCCCCTTTCAGGTTCGTCTGTCCCCATCGGTGCCTCTTCCTCCTGCCGGAAGGGAGGATGGCGAGACGCGAACCCGGTCGGGACGTCTTGTCAAACCGCCTGTCCGCTATGGCGATTTTGTTTAACCATCCTAGCGCATGAGCCGTGGTCGCCCTGTCACCATTGTATTTGCCTGTCGATTCGGAGGGGAAGGATGTAGATGATATATGCATGTGCCTTTAACATAGTGACCTCATACCTACTAACCACTCCCCATATCACAAGTATAACTACAACCTCCCCACCCACAGATCGCTCTCTAGTTCCTGTGACAGACCACGTACAGGTAGTGCAATGTGTAATGCTCCAGTATGAATAAAGATAGTAAAGTAACGATGCCTCGTTATAGATTCTTTACACCATTACTTTGTGCCGCCTTGGAAAAGATGCCAGCATAATCTAGGACCAATCACACTATGGTCATTCTCTCTTCTCTCCTTTCCCGTCGGTCAAGGGATACAACCACCTTGATGTAGATGCAAGGAACTGTAGTTGCTGGTTTACAAAGTGCTGAAGGCCAGCATGGCCCTTGCAATTTTAATCTTCAATTTAACTGTAGCTATATCTCTATATTCTGCACACTGTTTATTTCATCTTTTGCATTATCTGATGTTTGGTATGATTTGGCACGCAAAGCAATTTTCTTTTAGCATCTGCAAAACAAAGCTCCTCAATCGATCTACCTCTGCTGTGCAACAACCCCTTCCCAATCCAGTAACGAAAGTTCACAATGACATTCGTTTTAGATCGGGACCTATTTTCGTATTTTGGGAGCCATATCTCAGAAGGTGCAGAAGCTTGAAAGCATGTCACACCAGATTCAGGCACACCACCTTCACTTTTATCAGGTTTCTGAACAGTCCTTCCATAGGCTATGTATGTCAAAGTTTGTTTCTTAAAAAGCAGATAGCAACAAAAACTGTTAAAGGTAAACTGTGGCAATCTTTAATTGATTCGTCAGGCAGGAGTGGCGAGATCTACAATGAGCACAAACAGTTAGCACAATTATACATCAGTAAAACACTCCTACCAAGTCTGAATATGGCATGACTGAAAGATTCTGCAACCTTTCAGAATATAGGAAAAATGGGTCCAAATTAAGCTCATCCAATAACAAGTTATTACTTATCTCTGGAGCGTCAGCTATTTTTTTCAATCTTGGCTTCTTTATGGCCTTGAATGAAGCGCATGTTATTATTGCAGGATTCCATCTTCATTTCTTTATTGAAAAGACAACCTGTCCTCCATATTGTGTTCCATATAATTTACAATGTCATTCAGCCATTCTTTTGTTCCACAAGTCCATGCTTTTGTAGAAGAACAACTCCATTTTAGATTTGACTATTATATTTATGTTAATCCTTTGTGTCTTGCTGACATTGAAAAGGGGTGCAAGATTCTTTAGACTCATCATTTAGCTGTTGAATAACTATTAACTGGGTTCCTGCTTAATTAATGTTTCTATTCTTAGCTGACTTGATTCAATTTCAATAGGTTTGTTTTTATCTGTATTCTGGGTCAAGGGATGAACCATGGACATATGAACATTTAAATTGTGAGCCTTCTCGAACCGCTTCTCACATTGGTCACAAGCAAATTCAAGTTTAGCTTCTGCCTTGTTCTTGGTCATATGGTATTTCAAGGATGCTCTTTGCCTGCACTGGAATCCACAAACTTCACACTTCAAAAGTTTTGCTCCAGTATGGCTCATTTGTTGAACTGACAGTTGTTTCCGCTGTTTGAAAGTCTGTCCACATTCATCACAAATGTAGTTTCTTTTCACAAATCGAGTCGTAATTTCTCCCAAGTTGTCCATCAGCGTGTGAAACCAGCATTCTTCTTCCTTCTCCATCAATGTCAACTGGCTGTCTGATCCATCACAACTCAGCTCCTCACTTTGATCCCGGCTGGGATTTACCTCAATCCAGTTCTGTAACTGAGTTGCACTCCAAAATCAAGGCTTTTCAACTCCACAACCTGATTGCTCTCCTTCAGCCGCTGTGTGATGGAAGCGAGATGGTCATTTTCAGACTGGGCATTGGTGAGCACATTTCTCATCTGTTTCAGCTCAGTCTGTAGCTCCGGGATAAGCTGCCACCTTTTTCTGGTTACTTAAAGAACCTGTGGTAATGGATCCATCTTGGTCAGTGTTATAAACATAAGGACAGTTGTCAGCCTTATTCAGGGCGTCTTGGTGCAGGGGTGTTCCCCCAACTCCAGCCCATCTGGGCCAACCTCAGGATATAAAGTAGGGTCAATAGCCCCATTGTTCTTTCTTGGTTCTCCTCCATTTACAGTCAATCGTATCAGATGTCTTCAATGGGAGTAATCTTCAATCTTCACAGCAGTTTGTGCCGTAGCAGCACCTGGTACAGTCCCCTCCAACATAGTCCCAATTTTGTCCGATCCCAGTAGTATGAACTGTGTGTGTTCAACTGGCAGTGGCTTCTGCGTTTTCAACCCCTGTGAATGCAAGACTGACAAAGTTGTGCTTAATTGCTGTGCGTATGTAATTAATTCATTGCTGTCGGCCTGTAGGTCATAACTAACTTCCACACTCTTTAGTGTCCTATTCATACCCTCCACTAATCCAGAATTCTAATGGTAGTGGGGGATGTGAGATCACTCTTTAACTACCTATAAGGCAGACCCTTTAAAAATAGATCATTATATTTAAAAAACAATTAAAAAATATTCCCAATTGTTCCAATCTATCTCCCCAAATTTACAAATTCAAATTAACAGATTTTGTTCTGAGATAAAGGCATCTCCAATCTCATCTAACACATCTACCTGAATGCCACGTGGCCATCGTGGAATTCAGGTCTCTATTTGAACTCAATTTAAAAGGTAAGAAATAGGAGAAAAAAAACTTAAAGTTAAGAGAAAACAAAGAATAAACAATTAATTTTCATAGATTGTAAGCTCATTCAATGACTGTCTGAAGAAGGGTTTCGGCCGATGTCTGAAGAAGGGTTTTGGCCCGAAATATTGCCTATTTCCTTCGCTCCATAGATGCTGCCTCACTCGCTGAGTTTCTCTTTGCGGATTTGCCATCAGCGGCTCCTATCGCCCTGATAACGGTCGCTGCTTACAACTCCGCTAACGGCGCTTTCAAAACAACCCCTCTTGCACGCCGATGCCGGGAGGAGGGAGGGAGGGAGAGGGAGGTCTCCTTCCGCCATCTGAAGCAGCTGCACCAAAGATCCTACAGCTATAGGATCTTTGAGCTGCACCGCTCGGCCCCGCACCTTCCTGTCGGAGGAGGAGGCGTTGGACAGGGACGGCCAAGGCAGCGGGGCGATGTTGTCCGAGGAGCGCTGACCTTCGTTCCTCCCCACCTCCTCTGCCCCTTCACCCCCCCTCTCTCTCTCTCTCTCTCTCTCTCTCTCTCTCTCTCTCTCTCTCTCTTGTACGCCCCCCTCCACCCCTCTTATCCTGGGACCCCTCCTCTCCATCCCGCACTGATCCCCATTCCTTCCTCTATTCAGTCCTCACTGACATCCCCTGTGCTCCCCTCCCCATCTACCCCCCCCAATCTATACATCACCCTACCCACCTCGCATTGATTCTCTTGCCACCCCCCCCCCCCCCATCCATCCTACACTGGTCCCCCAATTCATCCTGTACTGACCCCCCTTCCCATCCATCCTGCACTTCTCCCCCCATTCATACTGCACTGATCCTCCCATTCATCCCGTACTGACCCACCCTCTATTTACCCTGCACCAAGCCCCCCATCCATCCTGTAGTGATCTCCCTATTCATCTTTTACCGATCCCCCATTCATCCTGTACTGATCCCCTTATTCATCCTGTAGTGATCCCCCATTCATCCTGCATAGACCCTCCGATCCACACTGCCCTGACCCCCCCATTCATCCTGTGCTGATCCCCCCCCATCCATCCTGTACTGATCCCCCCCATTCAAGAAGAATGGGGGGAACAGTCTGAAGAAGGGTCTCGACCCGAAACGTTGCCTATTTCCTTAGCTCCATAGATGCTGCCTCACCCGCTGAATTTCTCCAGCATTTTTGTCTACCCCCATTCATCCTGTACGGATCCCCCCACCATACATCGCATACTGATCCCTCCATTCAACACCACTGACATCCCCCGTGCTCTCCCCTCACAATTTTACATACTCCAACCAACACGTACTAATTCACCTGCCTCAATCCATCCATTCCGCACCGATTGTCTTCTCAATACCCCCCCCCCCCCGCCATCTATCCAGCCCGCACTGATTCACACCCCCCCTGACCCTATTGTGCTTCATGGTCTTCAGAGAGAACATTGATTATGTTTGATAACGGAATGTAATCAAATGTGTTTTAATTCCCAATGTTATTATTTGTTTTGACACCTTTAAACATATTACCAAAAGAACATTTGCTGCAGTTATGTCCTTTGGCCATCTCTTGTCAGTTAGTTTAATGTTTAACCTGTCAGATGGGTATAGTCGGTTTTAACAGCTATTATCATAAAACGCCTTTAGAAATTTCCTTGAAACGTGTATATTTTGTTATGGATAAATTATGTGGGAAGCCAGAGTGTTTCTGTGCCAATAACAATAACGACATATGCTATGGCCATGTCATGGTAATTTTCGGTCCTTCACAGAAAACATGCTTGCATCCATCTGTAGTGTGTATGGTTAAGCATATATGTTACCATGGTCCAGGATTTATTGACGCAGGTTGATCATACGTTGAATAATCCAACCACATTTTTGTTTGGAAGTGGAACGAAATAGAAATTGCATTCATTGCAACGTGTAATAAGAGTTGAGATACTGTATTATAATTTTGCTGCATGTCATTGTGGTATATATCATGTCTTGATTGGTTAATATGTTTAGTTTGTGAGTTATTTGAAGCAGAAATAATATGTGAATGTAGACAAAAGTGCTGGAGAAACTCAGCGGATGCGGCAGCATCTATGGAGCGAAGGAAATAGGCAACGTTTCGGGCCAAAACCCTTCTTCAGACTGATGGGTTTCGGCCTGAAACGTTGCCTATTTCCTTCGCTCCATAGATGCTGCTGCACCCGCTGAGTTTCTCCAGCACTTTTGTCTACCTTCGATTTTCCAGCATCTGCAGTTCCTTCTTGAACATAATATGTGAATGCTTCATTGAGCATAATTCCGACTGGTAACTACCCACTTCGTGCGAGCACATTATCGCACGCGTCATGCAAACCGTCTTCAATGAGCACCTAAACTGTCATTTGGCAACCTAAAAAGCTGTGAAGGTTGCCCGGCTGGCAACAGGGAAAAAAAGTTAAGCGAGAGCCCTGTGGAGCGTCAGCTATTTTTTTTCAATCTTGGCTTTATGGCCTTGAATGAAGCACATGTTATTACTGCAGGATTCCATCTTAATTTCTTGAAAATAAACCTGTCCTCCATATTGTGTTCCATATAATTTACAATGTCATTCAGACTTGGCACCGAGCCATTCATTTGTTTTACTAGACCATGCTTTTGTAGAAGAACGACTCCAATTTGGATTTGACTATTAGATTTGACTATTAGCTCTTTCAGCTATAGTCCCGATTCTACAACTTACCTTATTGCGGCCATTTTCTCTGGAACTGTTATGCTTCGATGCTCTGTATTTTCCTCGTCACTCTACCTTTTGTACTTGTGTTTGACTTGATTGTATTCATGTATAGTATTATTTGTAGATGCAAGAAGCTGCAGATGCTGGTTTACAAAAAAGACTGAAAATGCTGGAGTAACAACAGATCAGCCAGCATCTCTGAAGAAATGGATAGGCAAGGTTTCGGGTCTGGGCCCTTCAGACTGATTTGGGGGTAGTGGGGAAGAAGGCTGGAACAGAAGAGAGGCACTACTATCTGGTTTGATTGGATCGCACGCAAACCAGTGCTTTTTACTCTACCTCGGTAAATGTGAATAATAAACCTAAACCTGTAATGTTTTGTCACATGCAATATGTGCAATAGACACTGCGATAAAATACCAATGCTTCTCTGCAAAGTTCTCCAAATCCACACAGGGTTAGTAATCTGACAGTGGTGTCCTTTTCCAAGCCCACATCACCAGCCATAATTGCACCAAGGCTGGATCCTGTTGGCAGATCATGTCCTTAAGCTATCTAAATGGACACTATTGAAAGCTCTGTAATGGCAACAAATTACGAGGTGAGTGGAGAGAATGATTTGGGGATTTTTCTCAAAATCATCTTTGAGGGGGAATAAAGTTATAACATTCTTATCAACTTGGAATTCCTGGCCTATGACCCTTGAAATTAGAGAAGAGGCATAAGGAGAAGAGCTTCTACAAGTATATAATAAATAAATAAAATCATTAGATTCCTTACAACCAGAAACAGCACAATTCATGAAGAACAAAGCAATGGGAAAAAACTGGAGTAACTCAGCGGGACAGGCAGCAGAGAGAGAGAGAGAAGGAATGGGTGACGTTTCGGATCGAGACCCTTCTTCAGACTGGTTAGGGATAAGGGAACCAAGAGATATGGACGATGATGTGGAGAGATAAAGAACAATGAATCAAGCGAACACCTTCGCTCAGCCCGCGTGAACCAACCAGATCTCCCGGTTGCTGGACACTTTAATTCTCCTTCCCATTCCTACACAGATCTTTCTGTCCTCGGTCTCCTCCATTTTGTCAGAGTGAGGCTAAACACAAATTGGAGGAACAGCATCTCATATTTTGCTTGGGCAGCTTACAGCCCAGTGGTATGAATATTGATTTCTCTCACTTCAGGTAGCCCTGGCATTCCCTCTCTCTTTCTATCTCTCCTCCACCCAAGTCACACTAGCATCTCATTTTCACCCTACAAACAGCTTACGATGGCCTCTTTCCTTTATCATCGTTAGTTTTTTGCATATATTTCATTCATTGTTCTTTATCTCTCCACAACATCACCGTCCATATCTCTCGTTTCCCTTATCCCTAACCAGTCTGAAGAAGGGTCTCGACCCGAGACGTCACCCAGTCCTTCTATCCAGAGATGCTGCCGGTCCTGAGTTACTCCAGCTTTTTGTGTTTATCTTCAGTTTAAACCAGCATCTGCAGTTCCTTCTTACACAAAGCAATGGCAAAGCAAGAAAACATTTTTTTGTTCTGCTGTCAAGGAAGTGGACACACATACTAGGGAACCAAGACATTAATGCAAAGGTGGAATTTAAAAGTGACTGGTATTAATTAAAAACAAACTATATATGTCGTGCTGGACAAAATAATGAAACTGAAATCATTCCCCTATGCTTGATAATCTGCACTTCAGAAGACGAAGAGGTAGTGGCTGAGTTGGTCACTACCTTCCAAGAACCTATAAATTAAGAAACAGCTTGCAGTGCTACTGCCACTCTGCACCGGAAACTTAGGTTAGATCCTGACCTCGGGTGCACGTTCTGCCTGTGACCACGAGGGTCTCCTCCAGGTGTGCTGCTTTCTTCCCAAAGACGTGCGGTTTGTAGGTTAATTGGGCTCTGTAAATTGGCCCTAGTGCGTAGGGAGTGGTGAGAAACTGCAATAACATGGAATGAGTGCGAACGGGTGATTGATGGTCAGTGAGGACGGTGGCTGTACCTATCAATCCATCTGTTACGGGTGATAAGAGGATGCCTATTGTAATCCTACAATTTATTGAAAAAGAAAAGTTATAAGCAGGGTATTGTAATGTCAGAGGTAAAGAATCTGTGGTAAAAGGACACGGAGCACATCAATAGGATTTGTTAAAAGCTAGCATGACTTAGTGATAGAGAATTGATGTTTTAAACATTCTTGAATGTTATGGAGTTGTAACCAGTTTAAGGAATAATTAAGGAAGAACCAGTGACTGTAATGTATTTTGAATTTTAGAAAGTCTTGAAGTTTCACAAGAAATAGAGATTTGATCTGTAGCCTATGTGGATTGAAAATTTGGTTGACGGCTAAGAAACACCAGGGGTGATCGGTGGTGGTGAGTGGAGATACCACAGAGATCAGTGTTTGGGCCTCAACTGCTCACAATACATCAATATTTGCGGTGGGGGGACCAAATATGATGCAAAATCAAGATGACGCCTGCCTGCGGCGACTTTTGCGGAGCACCAGAACAGAAAAGGTTCACCTACAACTTCTATCAACTTACCTGCATCAGGGAAACGGCAGTAATCGGTGCGGTTTCAGACAAGCTGCTTGGGCAGCTGAAAGCGCTGGCAATTTCGCGATCTCCCGCAGCTGCGGGAGCCCCGGACTTTAAATTTTCCCACGCTGGCTGTGGAACTCCCGACCCGACTGAGGATCCCAGGTACTGTACCTGGAAACCCCAGGATGACCTCCAGAGCCGACGGGCCGGATCTCCCAGGAACAATGAAGCTGGAGCTGCCGACTTTGAATGTACCCCCGTTCGTTACGGAGCTGGAGCTGCCGTCTGTGAAGGAATCGCCGTTCCAGCGCAGGTCCGCAGAAACAGCAGGTACAGTAAACTCAGCACCTGGAAACAAAGGGGAAGCCTCCATTGTGTCCGGAAACGTGGCCGACGGGCAGGACTTCAGGTCAGACTGAAGCGCAGGGGACTTCGGCCCCCTCTCCCTACTATCCTACTGGCCAACGTACAGTCCCTTGAAAATATAGTGGAGGACTTAAGGGCAGGGCTGCTTTATCAAAGGGAGCTGAGGGAATGTTCTGTGTTCTTTCACAGAGACATGGCTCACCCCCAGCTCCCCAGACTCAGCGGTCCAGCCTGAAGGTTTCTCCATCCACCGTATGGACTGTACACTGGCATCTGGGAAAGGGAGAGGAGGGGGCATCTGCCTCATGGTCAACTCTGCGTGGTGCTCAGACGTGGCAGTCCTGTCCAACTCCTGCTCTCCACACCTCAAACATCTGGCGGTGAAGTGCCGTCCCTTCTACCTCCCAAGGGAATTCACCTCCATCATCATGACCGCGGTCTACATCCCACCCCAGGCAGACGTCTGTCTAGCACTGGAGGAGCTGCACGCCGTGGTCAACAAACACCAGACGTCTCACCCGAGGCGTTCACCACCGTAGCCGGGGACTTCAATAAGGCAAACCTAAAGAAATCACTCCCTAACTTCCACCAACATGTCTCCTGCTGCACCAGAGGACCAAACACCCTCGACCACTGCTACACCACCATCAAGAATGCCTATCGTTCTATCCCTCGCCCTCACTTCGGTAAATCCGACCATACCGCGGTGCTGCTGCTTCCTGCCTACAGGCAGCAATTAAAGAGCGCACCCCCAGAGGTGAGGACAGTACAGAGCTAGTCGGGGGGGGGGGGGGGTGCAGAGGAACAACTCCAGGACTGATTTGGAGTCTGTAGACTGGGCAATGTTCAAGGACTCGGCAACGGACCTGAACGAATACGCCACAGTCGTTACAGACTTCATTAAGAAGTGTGTGGAGGACTGCATCCCCACCAAAACCTTCCGAGCATTTCCCAATCAGAAACCTTGGATGAACTTTGAGATCAGCACTCTTCTGAAGTCCAGACACCGGGCATTCATGTCTGATGATACAGTGGCCGACAAGAAGTCCAGATACGACCTTGGTAAGGCCATCAAAAAGGCCAAAAGGGACTTCAGCTCCAAACTGGAGGAAGAGACAGATGTTCGGCGGCTGTGGCAGGGCCTGAATGCAATCACCTCTTACAAGTCGAAATCAGGAGGCAGCTCGAATGTCGGCGAAACATCACTCCCTGATGAGCTCAATGCGTTTTATGCACGCTTTGATAGGGAGAACACCGATGTGCCTTTCCGAGCCCCCATTCGCAGTGATGGTATTTCAGTCTCAGTCACAGAGGCCGACGTCAGGAAATCCTTCAGAGGGGTGAACCCTCGAAAAGCGCCTGGACCTGATGGTATACCTGGTCGTGTTCTAAAAACCTGTGCGGACCAACTGGCTGGAGTTTTTACGGACATTTTCAACCTCTCATTTCTGCTTCAAAAGGGCATCAATTATACCAGTGCCCAAGAAGAGTAAGGTGACGTGCCTCAATGACTCGACCTGTGGCACTAACGCCTGTGGTGTTGAAGTGCTTTGAGAGGTTGATCATGGGGCAGATCAACTCCTACCTCGACAAAAAACCTGGACCCACTGCAGTTCGCTTACCGCCACAACAGATCAACGGTGGATGCGATCTCACTGGCCCTCCACTCCGCTCTGGACCACTTGGACAACAAAAACTCATATGTCAGGCTGTTATTCATCGATTACAGCTCGGCATTTAATACAATCATCCCCTCCAAGCTGGTTACCAAACTCGCAGAACTGCGTCTCTGCGCATCCCTCTGCAATTGGATCCTCGACTTCCTCACTCTCAGACCACAGTCTGTTCGTATTGGTGGAAATGTGTCAGACTCGATAACAATCAGCACGGGAGCACCTCAAGGCTGCGTGCTCAGCCCCCTGCTGTACTCACTCTATACTCATGACTGCGTAGCCGGACATAGTGCGAACTCCATCATCAAGTTCGCTGACGACACCACTGTTGTGGGACGTATCACTGTTGGGGATGAGTCAGAGTATAGAAGAGAGATCGAGCAACTGTCCATATGGTGCCAGGCCTGGCCCTCAACACCAGCAAAACCAAGGAACTGATTGTGGACTTTGGAAGGAGTAGGATGGGGACCCACAGTCCCGTTTATATCAACGGGTTGATGGTTGAAAGGGTCAAGAGCTTCAAATTCCTGGGCATGCACATCTCTGAAGATCTTTCCTGGTCCGAGAACACTGATGCCATTATTAAGAAAGCACATCAGCGCCTCTACTTCCTGAGAAGATTACGGAGGGTCGGTTTGTCAAGAAGGACTCTCTCTAACTTCTACAGGTGCACAGTAGAGAGCATGCTGACCGGTTGCATTGTGGCTTGGTTCGGCAACTTGAGCGCCCAGGAGAGGAATAGACTACAAAAATTAGTAAACACTGCCCAGTCCATCATCGGCTCGGATCCCCTCGATGGAAGGGAGGTCAATCACAGTCGCTGCCTCAAAAAGGCTGTCAGTATCATCAAGGACCCACACCATACTGGCCACACACTCATCTCCCTACTACCTTCAGGTAGAAGGTACAGGAGCGTGAAGACTGCAAAGACCAGGTTCAGGAATAGCTACTTCCTCACAGCCATCAGGCTATTAAACCTGGCTCGGACAAAACACTGAACTTTATTAGCCAATTAACTGTTATTTGCACTTTATCAGTATAATGATTCATGTGTGTATATATTTATAGAATGCCTTGTAGTCAATGCCTACTATGTTCTGTTGTGCTGAAGCAAAGCAAGAATTTCATTGTCCTATCAGGGACACATGACAATAAACTCACTTGAACTTGAAATTGAAATTTGCTGATAATTGTGAGGCGAGGAGGATGCATGGATATTTTAAAGTAATTTGGAAGTTGCTTGGATGGCTATGTAAAAGGCGGGTGCCTTTTAAAGAAGTGAAATGAGAAGTTATCCACTGTGGCAGTATTATTCAAATGGATTGGGGAACTATTTGATGCACAAGGGATCTGCCTATCCTTGTATAAAGTCTCTGGACATTTTTTTTAATATGGAAGATTGAAAAAAATGCTGCTCAGAGAAATTTGTATGTCGCAATGTAAGTCTATATGGACATAATGTATTTTAGAGCATTAATGGTAAATTGGTCTTAATGGCAAGTTGATTTGAGTACATGAGTTATGTCTTGCTGCATTTAGACAAGGACCATGGTGAGACGTCATCTGTTTGTCCTGATATGCCTTCTGAAGTCAGATGTTGTGATAGAGGGGGTGCGCTGAAGGTTCACTAGATTGAGCTGTGATTACTAGATCGTTCACTAGATCGAGGAGCTGTGGCTGCGAGCGTCCAGCTGCGGGCGGCGCTGGATTTAAAACACCGCGGAGCCTGGGATCCAAGATAGCCAGAGTCGGAGCTCCAACCAGCGCGGGAGGAAGCGGCCGCTCCAGACATTCCAAGCCGCTGAGTAGTGTTCACCCGACGCCAGAGTTCCATCTTCCCGGCAAGAGGGCCTGAAGCTTTGGGCTGCCATAGCGGCGACTGCGGAGGCCACAATAGGCCCGACTATGGGTGAACAGGGGATGGGACTGGACTTTGCTGCCTTCCCCCACAGTGGGAACCATTGTGGGGGATGTTTTTATGTTTATTGTTAAATTCTTTAATGTTTTGTCTTATCTTTATTCGTGTGCTGCAATGGCAAGTCAAATTTCACTACACCAATTGGTGTATGTGATAATAAACGTCCTTTGTATCCTTGATTGATTCCTGAGATAGGCAATTTGTGCAATGGGGATCATTTCACAGTCAGTTTGTACTTTGCAGAATCTAGAAGAATGAGAGATAATCACAATGAAATTATTTTCATGGACTAGGGGGTCACGGTCTCAAAGTAAGGGGTTAGTCATGCAGGACTGAGATAACAAGAATGTCAAGTAGGCTGTGGGCCGAGGAGCTTTTTCGTTCAGGTTCGTGATCCAACTCACGGAACTACCTAAATTTTTAACATATTGTGTAAAAATATTATATAAATCATACCTGAAACTCGTCAAGACCAAAACCTGCACATTTTTAAGAAATATGAGAAAGCCCTCAAATTTTCCGAGTTGTAATTGCCCAATCAATGCACGTTTGACATTGAGGTCGGACGCAAATTGACCAATCCCACGCTTTGTTTTATGGTCGCTAGGCAACAAGGACCCTGGGATCATGGCTGCCTCCTCATTACATTAAAACAATTACAAGGTTTCCAAGGATAAAGGTAATGCTCACGCTGATAATTTTGTTTTTCAATTGATTTATCTTTATAAAGTTATGATGTGAACTGTTAAATAAAAATGATAAATAACAAATGTAGAGCTAGGGTTAGGATTAGGGTCAGTCCGTAGGTCAGTCAGTCGGTCAATTGGTCAGTCTGTCAGTCAGGCTTGTCGGTAGGTCGATGGATGCTGTGGAGGATCGGTCGGGCCGCCGGTGGGTGGTGAGCGTTGGGCCGGGCCTCTGGTGGGTGGTTAGAGCGGTCAGTTGTGCTGGGCTTCCGGTGGGTGGTGAGAGCGGTCGGTCGGGCCGGGCCTCCGGGGGTGGTGAGCGTTGGGCCGGGCCTCTGGCGGGATGGTGAGCGTTGGGCCGGGCCTACGGTGGGTGGAGAGAGCGGTCGGTAGGGCCGGGCCTCCGGCGGGTGGTGAGTGTTGGTCCGGGCCTCTGGTGGGTGGTGAACGTTGGACCGGGCCTCTGGTGGGGGCTGCGAGGGGTCGGTCGGGTTGTCAGGCGGCCGGTGTTGCAGCAAGCGTGCGGGTGGTGTGACGGAGCCGGCGCTATGGGGGTGCTGAAGGCGGCCGGGCAGCGTGCAGGGCAGTGCTGCTCCCACCATCATCACCACCAGAATGGCATGCTGGCCGAGGTGGACGCGCTGCAGGGACACACATACGGAGCCTGCAGCCGGTCTCAAAGTGGCTCCAGCTCCAGCCGTGGGCAGCTCTGGAAGGGGGGTGAGTTAAGGTTAGGCATTTTCCTGTCAGTGGAAGATGCCTTAGCCTTCCCCCAGCCTGGCACTGCCCCAGTCCCACTTTAGACGTGAAATCCCACTCTGCACACTGCGGCAGTCTCATTAAAAAAAAACACCTCACAATATATTAATTATATTATTTTTATATAATATAATTATATATGATTACAGGCCCCCCACACCACCCCCACACAAGACACACAGAGAGACATTAAAAACACACATTAAAACACACTAAAAAAATGAAAGTTCAAAAAACTAACACGCTGCTGGCAGGGCTGCCGGCTTGCAGCGCCCCCACCAATCTCATTTTCTAATTAGTTTAATTAATTAATGTGTAACTTTTGGCACTGACGAGTTATGACTTCCTTCTCAATTATATTTTATCTAAATCTGCACAAAATTTCATGTAGTTCCGAGACATGGGTCACGAAAGTTGATTTCTAGACACATTTTTGATGCTCGGCCCACAGCCTAAAAGAACAAGAAGGTTTGGTGGGAGACACAAAATGCTGGAGTAACTCAGCGTGTCTGGCAGCATCTCTGGAGAGAAGGAATGGATGACGTTTCGGGTCGAGACCCTTCTTTAGTCTTCACCTTCGATTTAAACCAGCATCTGCAGTTCTTTCCTACAAAACAAGGTTTGGTGGTTTTCTTGATGCACTGGGACAGATGGGCCAAATGGCCTATGTTGTAAATCTTTGACACTTTTTCATTGTGGTGTGTCATGCTAGTTGTATTTTAGCATTTTCTTTCTTTAATGTCACACATGCATTATATGTTAACATTTCTCCCATGCTTCCATCTCTGCTTGGCTGGTAAATACTACAATATATCACCGTATACCTGCATATTACATCGAAATCCCAATCTTCATTGCTTATCTTTGCAACAAATCACAACTGCTTATCATTTTTAAGGAGTGCTCACAATCATTTTGGTGTCAAATTTCTATTTTCTTTCTTACAAAGTAAAAGCCCAGAATGTAGCATGGCAAATGATACTCAAGTTTGAGCATTAAAAAGTGATGGCCTAAATGGGACTTTGAAGTCAAACGCTGAAATCTAACACGAGTATCATGTGCCTGGACAGTGGGCAGGTGCTATGGACCTGCACGGGAAGGCAGACGCTCCAGCCCCCATGAGTCTCGGGCAGATGGGGCTCGTCAGCCTGAGAAGGCAGTCCATCTAGGAGAGGGAAAATTGATTTAAAACCTCCACTGCCTTTTGGCCATATCCAGTCATGGAAAAGGCTCCAGGAGTAAACCTTAAGAAAATCCAGAGTCGGAGTCCCTAAAGCAGTTCATCGTTGTCTACAACCTTGCTCTGGCAGCTCCTGCGACGGCGCTGGTGCCAAACTTTAAGGGCCCTGCTGTTCTCTTGGACCGATCAGCGATGTGGAGAGGGGGGACGTGGTGCATGGGCAACAGCCTGTCCTCCATATGACATCGCCCGGGCTTGCATCCGACCACACATCACCTGCAAACCTACACCTATAACCTGGAGAGGACACTCCAGCTTCACCTGCGGCGTTGACACAACACGGGGTGCAACAGTTACCGGTTATAAGTCATCGCTAGATTGGCGTAAAGCGAGGCGCCAGGGGTTGCTTCCGACGGTGGGAGGGATTTTTAGATCTCACTGACAGATGAGCAGCTGGGCAGCCCCCAGCCAATAAGGTGCTGTCCTGCCACGGTCTGCTATCCTCACTGGGTGCACGGGGATTAGGAACCATCGCAACCTTCGCACCTACCAACAAAAGAACACATCAAAAGAGACCAGCTCTAAAACTGGGAACTTGGAATGTCCGGACAATGATGACCGGCCTCTCTGAAAACCTACAGGACATCAGCGATTGCAGGAAAACAGCTGTCATAAACGACGAGCTCAAGAGACTCAACATAGACATAGGCACCCTTCAGGAAACAAGGCTGGCAGACTATGCACACTGAAGGAGAAGGAGTACACGTTTTACTGGCAGGGGAAGGACTCTGACAAGCCCAGAGAGCACGGAGTAGGCTTCACAGTAAGGAACAGCCTGCTGAACACTGTGGAACCAGGCAGAAATGGCTCAGAGCAACTCCTGACTCTCCGCCTCAACACCACCGCAGGCCCAGTCACTCTTGTCAGCGCGTATGCCTTGACACTGTCCTCCACATCAGACACAAAGGACGAGTTCTATGAGAACCTCGCATCCATCATCAGCAGCATCTCCAGCAAGGAAGAACTTGTTCTCCTGGGCGACTTCAACGCCAGAGTGGGCGCAGACCCCGAATCGTGGTCTTCCTGCCTTGGGCAGTTTGGTGTGGGCAAAATGAATGATAACGGACAGCGAGCTGTGCACTTACCATGACCTGTGGTTCACCAACTCGTACTTCCAGACAAAGCTACAGCACAAGGTTTCCTGGAGACACCCACGCTCAAAGCATTAGCATCAACTTGATCTGATCCTAGTCAGACGTGCTGCCATCAAGAACGTTCTCCACACACATTCCTACCACAGTGCAGACTGCGACACAGACCATTCCTTGGTGTGTTACAAGATCAGGCTGCAATCAAAGAGGTTTTACCGTACCAAGAAGCAGGGGAACCCCTGGATCGATGTCAGCAAGATGCAGCGTCCAGATCTCGTGCAACAGTTTGCAGAGGCTTTTGAGAGAGAACCTGGCACCTCGTGTCCTGGAGACTCTGCAACAGAGAATTGGGAAATTCTGCGGGACACCATGCACCGCACAGCCTTGGCTAGCTTTGGGAAGAACACCTCGAAGACACACGATTGGTTTGAGGACGTCGACCGAGATGACTCCCGTAATCGAAGCCAAGCGCGCCACCGTAGCCGAGTACAAGCGGTCAGCTAACGAGAAGAACCTGCAGATTCTCAGGGCTGCCAGGAGCAAGGTTCAGCAGACTGCCAGGCGTTGCGCCAATGACTACTGGACACAGCTTAGTGACGACATCCAGACGGCCGCCATAACAGGGAACATCAGGGGAATGTACGATGCCATTAAGAAGGCACTAGGACCAATCCAGAGCAAGACAGCCACCCTCAAATCCTCCACTGGCGAATGCCAGCAGATGGAGAGATGGGTGGAACACTACTCCGACCTGTACTCGAGAGAGAACACTGTCCCCCTCAGCCCTTGATGCCATCGAGTGCCTGCCGACCATGGATGAGTTAGACGCAGAGCCGATGGTAGAAGAGCTCAGCAAGGCCATTGACAGCCTGGCTTCAGGCAAGGCCCCAGGCAGCGACGGGATTCCCCCTGACCTGATCAAGTATTGCAAGACTACCTTACTGCTTTCTTTGTTTGAAGTCCTCTGCCAGTGCTGGCAAGAAGGAGCTGTACCGCAGGGCATGAGGAATGCCACGATCATTACCCTCTACAAGAACAAGGGTGAGAGAAGCGACTGCAACATCTACAGAGGCATCTCCCTTCTTACATCGTCGGCAAGGTCTTTGCTCGGGTCATCTTGATCCGCCTGCAGAAGCTGGCAGAACGTGTCTACCCATAGTCACAGTGCGGTTTCCGAGCTGGAAGGTCAACAGTAGACATGGTCTTCTCCCTTCGCCAGCTCCAGGAGAAGTGCAGAGAACAGCGGATGCCCTTGTATCTTGCTTTCATTGACCTCACCAAGGTGTTCGACCTCGTGAGCAGAGATGGCCTTTTTAAGGCTGCCCACCAATGCAGAACATGATAGAATCCTTCCACATCAACCCGAAGGGGACAGTGCAGTTCAATGGCAGCTTCTCTGAGCCCTTCGACATCCGCAGTGGCGTCAAACAAGGCTGCGTCCTCGCTCCCACACTCTTTGGGATTTTCTTCGCTCTGCTCCTGAAACATGCCTTCAGCATTGCAACAGAGGGGATCTACCTGCGTAATAGATCAGATGGCAGGCTCTTCAACCTCACCCGCCTCAGAGCAAAGACAAAAGTACGTGAAGCTCTCATCAGAGACATGTTGTTTGCCGATGACACTGCAGTTGTGTCCCACACCAAGCAGGAACTACAGTCACTGATGGACCGCTTCTATCGGGCATGCACGGACTTCGGGCTGACCATCAGCCTGAATAAGACGAATGTCCTGGGGCAGGATACAGAGGCACCGCTTGTCATCACCATCAACGACTACGAACTTGATGCCGTCCATCAGTTCACGTACCTCGGCTCCACCATCACCGACAATCTCTCCTTGGACACAGAGATCGATAAGAGGATTGGGAAGGCAGCTACAACTCTCACTCGCCTCACAACTCGAGAGTGGACCAACCCAAAGCTGACAGTGAAGACAAAGATAGCTCTCTACAACGCCTGTGTCAACAGCACGCTGCTGTACGGCAGTGAGACATGGACTACATGTGCCAGGAAGGAGAGAAGACTCAACACCTTCCACCTGAGAAGCATCCGCCGTATCCTAGGCATACCCTGGCAAGACAGAGTGTCCAACGCCGAGATCCTGTCTCGTGCTGGCCTTCCCAGTATGTACACTCTACTCGGGCAGCGCAGACTGCGGTGGCTGGGCCATGTCCACCGCATGGAGATGGCCGTATTCCAAAAGACATCCTCTATGGAGAGCTGACATCTGGGAGGAGAACCATCGGCCGCCCCCAGCTACATTAAGGGCCTGTCCCACTATACGAGTTTACCCAAGAGCTCTCCCGAGTTTAAAAAAAAATCAAACTCGTGGTAAGTGCGTAGAATGTACGTAGCGGGTACGTCGGAGCTCGGGACGTCTCTTAGCGGCTCGTAACTCTAACGGCAGGTACTCGGGAAATGCGGTAAGCTCGTGAAGTTTTTTCAACATGTTGAAAAATGTCCACGAGAGCCCTGAGTACCTACGAGCGACTATTACCGTAATTCTCCAAGTTTGAATCGGGGGAAACGCGGGAGAACTCTTGAATTACCTCGTACAGTGGGACAGGCCCTTTACAAGGATGTCTGCAAGAGAGATATGAAGGTGCTCGACATCGATGTGGAGTCCTGGGAGAGCCTTGCAGCTGACCGCACGAGGTGGAGAGGTACCCTGAACCAACATCTCAAAACGGGGGAAGAGAAACTGTTGAACGCAGCGGCAGACAAGCGGGCACGCAGAGAGGAGCGCAGCAACTTCAACAAACCAGAGACCACACACAAATGTGACCTTTGCGACAGAGACTGTCACTCCCGCATTGGTCTCTTCAGCCACAAGCGACGCTGCTCTAGCCAAGGTTTGGAGCAAGCAGCCAACCACTAGGATGCATCACCCATGGTCAGTCATGACCGAGGGGGGCTTACAATCATGTGCCATAGGAAATTAAGCAGTCAGTCACAGCACAGGGTTAGGTCACATGATAAAGCTTTCCTTCTCTGTACCTCTTCAGACAACCAAGTGTTTAATTGTAATGCGTGCCGACAGCAGAAGCTTAACAGTTTAGTTTATTGTCATGTACAGTGGACAGGTTTTAATTTCTAGTTTAAGCAAAATGGCATTTAATTGCACTTTGAATCACCTCAAGTAATCGCAATAGATTTTCCCAACAATCTTCTGTTTTGCATTAATGCCATCTGTTCCGACTTTGGCTGAGCATTCAAACATTTTACAACTCTCCGCAGGCCAGTATTGTGCAAATAAAAGGTTCTAGAAAATCTTGCTGCGCATGAAGATTTGCGCTGCGTGCTGGCATTATTTGATCTCTATTTTGGCATATGGATGGATTGAGGTAAGCGCAGATTCAGTGTGGGAAATCATGGCTATGATATTAAAAATAGTTCCTTAGACATACTTTATTGCTTACATTTTTTGATTGAAAGCCAAAATGTGGAAACCATGTGAGTGAGTGAGTGGTGCATTTAGTTTCACCCGCTGGAGAGAGCCACAGGAGTGAGTTAGTGGAAAAAAATACTTTTGCCAAGAACTTGTACCAAACTGGAGAGGAGCAGCCAGGAAGAGCAAAAAATCAGAGGTTATGGGGAGAACAGGTATCAGAGGTTCTGGGGAGAAGGCAGGAGAATGGGGTTAGCAGGGAGAGATAGATCAGCCATGATTTAATATAGAAGCATAGAAAAGAGGTGCAGGAGGAGGCCATTTGGCCCTTCGAGCCTGCACCGCTCTCCCATGAAAAATGTCAAGGCAGCTGGTCTTGCTTATCTGTTCTTCAAAGATCTTGAGTCTTCAGTAATCAAAAATATGTTCTTTTGAATATATTTAATGTTTCTGCCTCCACACTCCTGAGTGTAGAAAGCCACAGCCTGTTCAGAGAAGAAACCTCTAATCTCTATTGTAAATGGTTGATCTTTTATTCTGAAACTGTGCCCTTGGTTCTAGGTTGTCTCATGAGTTGGAGACATCCCTCCAGGAATCTTTTTGTTTCAAAAGTTCATCAGTTTGACCTTCCTTTGCTCCCATGAACCTTGTACATTCTGTGAACTGCCACCAATGGTAATATATCCTTCTTTGAATAAAGTTTCAAAAATGTTCTAAGTATGCTCTTGTCAATCCCCTTTACATTTGTAATAAGACGTTTAAACTTTGTACTCTGTCCCCTTTGTAATAAAGGACAGCATTCCATATGCCGGTCTAATTACCGGCTGCACCTGCAAGCTAAGTATGCTGCATGTACTGTATGAGAATACTGCCATCCGTCTGAACAGCAACATTCTGCAGTCTCTCTATTTAAATCGACTTTTCTCCCATGCCGAAGTGGATAAACATACATATCACCTGCTAAACTTTTGGCCACTAGCCTCACCTACCTATATTCCACCACAGCCTGGTTTCTTCCTTGTCAGTTGCTTTCCAGCCAACCTTAACATCATTAGAACATTTGGCAACAATTCATTTGGTCCTTTAACCTAAGCAATTTAGGTAAATATTCAAAGGCCAAATATTCACTGATTCTGTGGCACCCCACATGTTACAGTTTACCACTGAAAATGATCCATTTATACAAACACTCTTCTGTTAGCTAGCCAATCTTGTAAGCTAATATTACTTAGCTCTTGTTTTGTGTAGTAAACCTTCTACTGATTACGTCTGTAAATATAATACATCTATACATAGATACATAGATCCATAGAAAATAGGTGCAGGAGTAGGCCATTCGGCCCTTTGAGCCTGCACCGCCATTCAATATGATCATGGCTGATCATCCAACTCAGTATCCCATACCTGCCTTCTCTCCATACCCCCTGATCCCTTTAGTCACAAGGGCCACATCTAACTCCCTCTTAAATATAGCCAATGAACTGGCCTCAACTACCCTCTGTGGCAGAGAGTTCCAGAGATTCACCACTCTGTGTGAAAAAGTTTTTTCTCATCTCGGTCTTAAAGGATTTCCCCCTTATCCTTAAGCTGTGACCCCTTGTCCTGGACTTCCCCAACATCGGGAACAATCTTCCTGCATCTAGCCTGTCCAACCCCATAAGAATTTTGTCCGTTTCTATAAGATCCCCTCTCAATCTCCTAAATTCTAGCGAGTATAAGCCAAGTCTATCCAGTCTTTCTTCATATGAAAGTCCTGACATCCCAGGAATCAGTCTGGTGAACCTTCTCTGCACTCCCTCTTTGGCTATAATGTCCTTCCTCAGATTTGGAGACCAAAACTGTACGCAATACTCCAGGTGTGGTCTCACCAAGACCCTGTACAACTGCAGTAGAACCTCCCTGCTCCTATACTCAAATCCTTTTGCTATGAAAGCTAACATACCATTCGCTTTCTTCACTGCCTGCTTCACCTGCATGCCTACTTTCAATGACTGGTGTACCATGACACCCAGGTCTCACTGCATCTCCCCTTTTCCTAATCGGCCACCATTTAGATAATAGTCTGCTTTCCTGTTTTTGCCACCAAAGTGGATAACCTCACATTTATCCACATTATACTGCATCTGCCAAACATTTGCCCACTCACCCAGCCTATCCAAGTCACCTTGCAGTCTTCTAGCATCCTCCTCACAGCTAACACTGCCCCCCAGCTTAGTGTCATCCGCAAATTTGGAGATGTTGCCTTCAATACCCTCATCCAGATCATTAATATAAATTGTAAATAGCTGGGGTCCCAGCACTGAGCCTTGCGGTACCCCACTAGTCACTGCCTGCCATTGTGAAAAGGACCCGTTTACTCCTACTCTTTGCTTCCTGTTTGCCAGCCAATTCTCTATCCACATCAATACTGAACCCCCCAATACCGTGTGCTTTAAGTTTGTATACTAATCTCTTATGTGGGACCTTGTCGAAAGCCTTCTGAAAGTCCAGATACAACACATCCACTGGTTCTCCCCTATCCACTCTACTAGTTACATCCTCGAAAAATTCTATAAGATTCGTCAGACATGATTAACCTTTCGTAAATCCATGCTGACTGTCCAATGATTTCACCACTTTCCAAATGTGCTGCTATCCCATCTTTAATAACTGACTCTAGCAGTTTCCCCACTACCAATGTTAGACTAACTGGTCTGTAATTCCCCGTTTTCTCTCTCCCTCCCTTCTTAAAAAGTGGGGTTACGTTTGCTACCCTCCAATCCTCCAATCTTATGGGGTTGGACAGGCTAGATGCAGGAAGATTGTTCCTGAGTAGGTTTCCCTTTACTCAGCCTGGTTTTGCATTCTCTACAAACTGCTAAATATATCAAGCACAATTCCCCTGTCACACAGCCATTTTGATTCTGCTTTAACTATGATTTTTGTCTAGCTATAACTGGGGGGGAAATATCACCTATTTCTGATGACATATGATAGGTTGACCAGTCTTCATCCTTTATTGGATAAGGGGTTAAATTTGCATTTTTCTGAAAAAGTGGAACCTTTCCAGAAAGGTGTAGGGCACAGTGGCTCCATGAGTAGAGCTGCTACCTCTCGGCCCCAGTGACCCATGTTCAATTCTGACCTCTGACCTCTGGGTTTCTTCTGGTTGCTTGGGTTTCCTCCCACATCAGAAAAATGTGAGGTTTGGTTGGCTAATTAGCTGCAGTAAAATGCCCTGAATGCATAGGTGAATGGTGGAATCCAATGGGAGAAATAAATTAGGCTAGGATTAGGCATGTATAAAAATCAGTGCTTAATAGTTAGTGTGGACATGGTGGGTCGAATAGCCTGTTTCTGTGCTATATCTCATTTTGACACCCATAAAGGGGGGATTTTAGAAGATTGATGCATTCACCATAGCAAGACATTCACAAGACACAAGGATGCAGATAGTTGGTTTTGGTTTGTTATTGTCACATACCGAAGTAAAGTGACAAGCTGTTTTGCATGCTCTCAGATCAGATAATACTATAATTATATACAATCAGTGCAATAGGTGGAGTGAAGAAAAAGGTACATGTTGGAGAATATATTTCTCAGCATTGTAACGTAACAGTTTCAGGGATATCCCCAATGAGGCAGGATGGAAAATTGGGACTATACCCTAGATTATAGAGGGACCGTTCAGAAGTTGGGTAACAGAAGGGACGAAGCTGTTCAAGTTCATTTCAATTGTCAGGCATTAATTCCGTTGTTCTGCATTGTACCTTTTCCTTGGTGATTGAGTCTTGTTCCCCTCCCCATTTTGCCTCTGGAATATGCACTGCAATAGGCATTGGTTTAGCAGATTTTAAATATTTGTTGAAACATTGTTCTTTTTATTCCCAACCACTAACTAACGAACTAACCAACCTCAATTCCCAACAATAGTCTTGTCTCCCAGTGACCTAAGGCATACCCTTGGTAATATGTTGTATCGTAGAAATGCATGCTTTGGTCTCTTGCTGACTTGCACAAATCATACATTTTTATTCCTCCGTTAGTTATCTTTTGACTTATGTTTTGCAATTCTCAGATTTACCTTTAATCTTTGCATTACATCCATTTTCTTTCGCTCTTATCTTAAATTTCTCAGTAGCATATAGGTTTATGAAATCTATACATAACTAAAACTCTGATCTTGTTATCTTCCGGTTTGGCGGTCATTTGCGCAAAATCGGTATCCAATAGCGCTACGATTTTTCTCCAGCTTACTCACCGTTCTCCTGTGCTGCGATTGCACCAAGTTTCGTTCCGATCGATGGAAGCTGGTAAGAGTTATCGAGGTGTAAAAATGTTTTAAACCGCCCATGCGCAGATCGATTGCCTCCTGCCATTCAGCGCCGCGCGAATTGGTCCCTTCTACTGTCACTCCGCGGGACAGTCCGCCCATTCCTGCGCCATCGCGTCTTTACTGCAACTGCGGGAGGCTCTGGATGGCTGACGGAGGTCTCCAACCGGACACAATTTTCTGAGGGAGGGACCGGAAACGGCCCGACCCAACCCCACCCAGCCCAGCCCAGCCAGCACGGAGTCGGAGATGGTGTCGATGTCGCCAAATGGAAAGCGGAGACTCTGATCCCGGCGGAGAAGAACGACCAGCGACCAGCGCCCGCACTGAGTCCCCATCGCACCCCCAGCCCCTTCCCCTCTGATCCCTCTCGCTGGCTCCGGCCCCCCTCCCCCCTGATACCGCACTCTCCCCATGGCTCTTCCCCCATCTTTTCTCCAGGCTCTCTCCCCCCCCTCCCCCCCCACAACCCCACCCCCCACACACCCCTCCCTCCCACACACCCCTCCCTTCCACACACCCCTCACAACCCTCCCCCTGCCCACACACACCCCTCTCCCACACACCCTCCCCCCTCAACCCCCCGCCCGCACACCCCCTCCTCCCCACAACCCCCCCGCCCACACACCCCCACAACGCGTGCCCCCACAACGTCATGCACCCCCGCCCACACACTCCTCCAACCACAACCTCCCCGCCCACACACCCCTCTCCCCCACAACCCCCCCCACAGCGTCCCTCCCCCCGCCACTACGTCCCTCCTCCCCCCCCCACCCACATACACACTTCCCCTCCCACCCACACGCCCCCCCCCCCCCATCACACATCCCCTGTGGTGACTGGGACCCAACGGGTCCCACTTAGTCTAGTATCTCCAAAATATCATCTTCTGACCTTTTAGCAGTAAAACATTTCTAAAGGGGCTGTTTATCTGGAATTTATGGAGCTTTAGCAGTAATGGTAGACAAATCTGGAAGATGTCTGGACATATTTGGCTTCTGAACCATATTTACTTCTTGAAACTTTCTAGTAACTTGTTCAGGAATTCCATCTCGTGGGTGGGAATGAGGCAGAGGGACCCTAAACATCCAGGTTTTGCCTAGTGTTTGCTGCTTGATCTTGATACCAACTCCTCATGTCCATTTTATGCATTTTGGATATGTAACGTCTTAGGATGTTTTCTATTTTTGATGTGCTCTATAAATCAAACTCTTGGTCTGTCAAAATAGTTTGGACGTTCAAGAAGGAACTGCAGATACTGGAAAATCGAAGGTAGACAAAAATGCTGGAGAAACTCAGCGGGTGAGGCAGCATCTATGGAGCGAAGGAAATAGGCAACGTTTCGGGTCGAAACCCTTCTTCTGATATATTCAAAAATAGTTTGGACACAAGGAACTGCAAATGCTGGTTGACAAAAAAATGATAAAGTGACATTGAAGAGTGCTGTCTCAAAGAGACAGCCAATATCATTGAGGACACACACCACCCTGGCCATGCTCTCATTTCACTCCTGCCATTGGGAAGAAGTTATAGGAGTCTGAAAACTAATGTCCAGATTCAGGGACAGCTTCTTCCCAGCATCCATCAGGATGTTGAACACTATGAACTCCAACTAAATTCCGAACTGCCTTGGTTGCACTTGGGACTTTGGACTTTGTTTTGTTTTGCACTATATTGTTTTTTTATTTATTGAACTTTTTTTGTTATATTGTCTTAAGTGCCGTTTACAAACCTGTTGTGCTGCGTAATAATTTTATTGCTGTACAAATGACAATAAAATATCCTTGACTCTATCTTTACAATTGTTGATCCAAATTATAGCTGAGCGCTAATGCTGTGATCTCTGCTGCACCAGATTTTGTAGGTGATACAGATTTCCTCATTCCTTGAAAATGTTCAGTCAGGCAACGTGGAGGCATCTGGCAATTGAGTACATATTGATGCATTAAAAGAAATCCCTGCAACAGGGATAATTAAATTGTATGCTGCACTTTACAGCATGTGCACTGACTCAGAGTTTGAGTAACCATGGGAACTGTTAAATGTTGATGTTATTGCATTGTAGCCTATGATCTTTTGGCTTTAAGTAATTTTCTCTTTAAAAAATAGTAAGCTCTTTGGATCAGATTGTTAAAGGCCAATTAATCTTGGTCTCCTTTTAATTAATTTCCCTCTCAACTTGACCATAAACCCCCTAGTTCTGGACTCCTTTACCCTGTGAAATATATTGGGACTCTTCACCTTATCATGTGATTTAAAAAAAAAAAATTGTATACGTGTAAGGTCATCCCTCAGCTGAGTATGCTCCAGGAGGAAAAACGTCCCAACTGTTCCTTGTAACTCAAGACCTGGAATCCTGGGAATATCCTGGTGAATCTTCTCTGCAACCTTATCAGCTTTTGGATAGGTGCGTGGATATGCAGGGAATGGAGGGGTATGCATCATTTGCAGGCAGAGGAGATATGTTTAACTTGGCATCATGTTTGCAAAGACATTGTGAGCCGAAGGGCCTGTTACTGTGCTGGACTGTTCCGTGTTATATATATTTTTTAAATCTTAAGTTTTCAATGCAGCTCTTTCATATCCTGATCAATTTAGACAGCTAACTTCAAGACACCAACATGTGTGCACAGAGGACACCCTGTTCCTGCACTTCCTATAATTTTGCTCTGTTTTGTTTATGTTGCCTCACCGCATTCGTTCTATGAAAATTGACATCATGTGCACCAGTCTATTTCCACATTTGTAGCTTTTTTTTGTCATCACCAAGTTTAAAAATTCTACATATAGGCACAAAAGATCCAAGTCTTAGTTGTTCGATACATATCCAGAAAATGACCCTGGGGAGGGGGGGGGGGGCATCCAGTTGAAGAATAACAGTTCTTTATAACTCATTTCTTTTTTTTATACGAGTTTATACATTTTTATTGGTCGTCAACACAACTATCTTTGAACTCGCTGACTCGTTAGAAAAATGTGAAGACTTCTGAATCCTTTGCAGCTACCCTACCCTTTCAGCTACTATTTCATAGATCGTAATCTCCCCTCAGGCAGTCCCTTGTGGTTGACGATGGCTCGGTTGGGAAACTGGCTCCCTGCTAATCGAAGCGCTCTGCAGTGCTGGGCCCCTCTCATCACAACGCAACACAACAGCTTGGCTTTGCCTACACAATAGTAGCAAATATTTGCGTGTCTCTGACGTTCTCCAACTTTTAAAACAAACCTGGACGCCGTTTCTTAAAAATTATTTGAAAACTACTGTTAATAAATGTTTGTTCACCCAATAATAAAATCCATTTGAAGTAACTGAGATCTAGATTTTGGTGGCCATGGATTTTCTTCCCTGGCTCGTTCTTGGCACAGGTAATGAGCACATTTCTCAGTGGAAAACTAGGAAATCTGTGCTGCTCCATTGAACTCCACATTGATTCCATCCATGCGGTGCAGGCATATCTGGGCTGTCCCTTTGCTGGAGTGAAAGGCTGCATCTCTTTTTTTAACATTAGTGGGTGGTGAGTGCGTGGAACACGCTGCTGGGAGTATTGGGTGAAGCAGATACGTTAGTGGCATTTAAAAGACTTGCATAGGCATATGGATATGCAGGGAATGGAAGGATATGGATTATGTGGAGGTAGATAAGTGATGTTGGGCACAGACATGTGGCTGGAGGGCCTGTTCTGGAGACATCATGTTGGGCACAGACATGTGGGCTGGAGGGCCTGTTCTGTGTTGCACGTGCTTGGGAGTCTTGAACTTGTGCCTAGTTAAGTGCTTAAATGCTGGCAGAATCAAAACTTTTTTCTCGCTCTTGAAGTGAAAGTTCTTCTCCGGCAACTGTTATATTTCGCAACGTTATTTAAAATGCCCCTTTTATGTGGTTGTTGAAGATTTCTGACTTGTATTTGTCCAAAATGATGAAGGCTTGAATCATGGAGTGATGTAATGTTGAGATAACTAACCTCATCCTTTGTGCAAGAACCTGTCAAAGCAGTAAATGAAAATTGCTCCTTTTCAATGTTCCAACATAAACATGGCCAAAGTTACACTTTACTTTGAACTATAATGTTTTATTTGGGCAGATGTTTGATAATGCACTTTGGAAGGAAGCATACAAAAATAGAATATTGAACTAAAATGTTGGTGCACTGTGTGGTCTTGGAGAATTGGCCCATGAGATGTAGAAAGTAAAAGTGGCTACAGCAAGTTATGAAGAAAGTAAATGTTATGGTCTTTGTCACAAAAGTGTTACAATACAAAAGAAGATCCTTGCCTACTCTTCCGTGTCCTTATGCTATATAGTGGCTCGTCACTGCTGTACACATCGTTGTGCTATTGGAGTATTAAGTGCAAGTCTGCAGTAGTACATGGATTATCCAGCAATGGGCATTGCAGTAGGTGTTGCATTGTATGAGTCTGTGTGCCACAGTCACAGGTTGTTGTAACTTCAATGTAGCCCCATTTGTGCATTGTCACCCTTGACCGCCCGACCCTGGTTCATGGTCGGTTGAGACATCTTTAGTTTAGCCAGTGTTCATCAGCACCTGGTGGTAAGCGCTCTGCTGCTGGTATGCCCATCTTGGTGGAAATAGGGACAGTGGCTAGTCTGTTCTTCTACATCTGGAGGCGAGCTTCAGTTGGTGTTGTTTCCAATGGGGTGACGCTGGTTAGGAAGCTCTTACGGGATTTTAACCGCCTAGGAGGGGGCACATGGTTGTGTAATGCGAGTCTATCGTCTGTCAGTTGTTTCAGACGCTCTGTCCTACTTGCAACAGCTCTCCTGTTGTCTGGGGGAGCGATGCCAGCCAATAGGTAGACGTTGTTTATGTCCGTAGATCGGAGGCAACCAGCAATGCTACGGCAGCTGGCATTCAAGGATGTCGATCTTCTTTGCATGTGTAGATCTCTCCCAAGCAGGGCAGGCGTATTCTGCAGCAGAGATGCAGAGTGCTAAGGCTGTAGTACGTACTGTTGTTGGGTTGGCACCCCATTTGTTGAGCTTGTTCAATATGTTGTTGCGGGTGCCCACCTTTGCTTTAGTTTTTTTCCGCAAGTGCCTTGAGTGTTAAGCAGCGGTCGAGTGTGACTCCAAGGTAGACTGGGTTTGGGCAATGTGTTAGTGGGAGTCCAGACCATGTGACGTGTAGTTGATGGTTAGCCTCTTGGTTCCTCAGGTGGAATGCACAGACCTGTGTTTTCGATGGGTTGGCACGTAGCTGGTTTTCCTCATATTATGAAGATAAACCGGTGAGTGCCTCTGTCAGCGTTGTCTCAACATCTTGGAACTGTGTACCCTGTGCTGTTATAGAGAGGTTGTCAGCATAGATGAAATGCTTAGTTACCAAGTCAGTTGGCCAGCCATTGGTGTAGATCCTTGCTGAAATTTAATAGGGATTGTGGTGAGTTCTTGGTTAAAGTACTGTGTGCTATTCTGGTCTCTGTACCTCAAGAGAGAGTTACTGGAGGCAGTGTGATCTTGATTCCCTTGTTCAAGGCAGTGATTGTCCCTAGCTGATGAGATGATTTAAGACTGAATTAGCCTGCAAGCAATTAAGAAAGCAAATGTTTCCGAAGGAATGGAGAAGTCTTGCTACAATTGTACACATTTGTGAGACCGTTCCTAAAACACTGTATGGTTTGATCTTTTTAAGTGAATCTGCTGACGGTTCTTTGACTTTGTCTTTGATCAGAAGCATTGGCTAATTCTCTTTTCATAGATGCTGCTTGACATGCTGAGTGTTTCCTGCTCTTTGTTGTTACAGAGATTCCCTAAATTCCTTCCTGGGATGAAGGGTTTGTTTTAAGAGGATAGGTTGTTATATGTAAATATAGATTGGGACTATATGCTGCAAAATCTGTAAGATTGGGAGGTGATCTTGCTAAATCAAGTGGGATTCTGAAGTGTCGTGACATGATGGATATAGTTGGGTATCTGATGGAGCAGTCCAGAACTGGGACGGATGATGAGGGCATTGTCTCAATAAAGGGTTATCCATTTAGGTCTGAAATGAGAAATTTAATTTTTTGAAGATCGACTCAAAGTGCTGGAGTAACTTAGCGGGTCAGGCAGCATCTCTGGAGAAAAGTAATAGGTGACGTTTCGGGTTGGAAATTCTTCTTCAGACTGAAAGTATAGGGTGGGGGTGGGGGGGGGGGAAGGACTGATGATAGGAGATGGCTAGAACAATATAGGTGCCCTGAAATGGGGGGACTATGTATAAACACTGCTGTAATTTCTACATGGTGAAACCAAAATGTATAAAAATGGCCTTTATTAAAATCTGACAATGTACACTTTAACTACATGTGATTTTTTTTCTATTACAAATCTCAAATTGTGGAGTACAGAGGCAAATAAATAAATGATGGGTCTTTGGCCCAAACATTATGGCGGGCACTGTATGTAATTGAAATATGTAAAATTAGACAAGTATAATCAAATGGCATCATCGCGATCTTGTTCGCTCCACTTTAGATTGTTTTTGCTTTTTTATTTACTAAAGGAGTTCCTTTTATTCTGAGGCTATGCCCCTATGGTTCTAGACTCTCCCCTTACTGGAAACATCTTTTCCATGTCCACTTTATCTAGGTCTTTTATTCTGTAGGTTTCAATGAAATCCCCCCCCCCCCGAATCCTAAACACTAGCGAGTACAGTCCCAGAGCCACCAAACGATCCTCGTATGTTCTCATAAACCTCCTCCGGTCCCTCTCAAGTCAGCACATCCTTCCTCTGATATAGGGTCCAAAATTGCTCACAACATTCCAAATGTGGCCACCAGTTCCTTTATAAAGCCTCAGCATTACATCCTTGCTTTCATATTCTTGGCCCCTTGTAATGAATCTTAGCAAGAGGTATTTCTCCAACATTGCCTCATATCCTTGGTCAGAGATTGTATCTGCAGCACACGTGAAAGTTACCATGTGAAGATGCATTTGTATCTTTGGCCTATTGCATCCTTTCTGGTGTGCCTCAATCATCTTTTTATTGTATATCCTTTTACTTTCTGACATTCTCTACTGTAATGTTTCTTCCATTGCCCTGGGCTCTGTGTACTTTCATACTTCATTGTGCTGCAACTCGCACTCTGGCTCCTCCCTACCTACTCACCCCCACTACATATTTCATGCGTCTCCCACAGCGTGAGTTAACTTCCCAGCAAGGGCATTGATCTCACTTGCTGCAACGCGATACTTGCTGCGTGCCTGTGCTGTCATACTGTCCCCCTCCCCCCTGGATTCTATAGAGACACGGGTGTAGCAGACTGCACGGATCCATTGCCTATCTGTCTCTCACACTCCACCCCATATAGTTAGGTGTTGCTAATACTATGCTTACTTGATATCATAAACTGTTTTTTGAGGATGTCATAGTTTGTGAGAATTACTGCAGCTTGCCTCTTGGCCATTTGAGCACCATCTGCTTGCAGATTCACTGGTTAGAGTGCATGATTTTACCTGTAGCTCTGTGCAGTTTTTATCGGTGCGTAAGTTTATTCGTATATGCAGTACAGTCAACAGTGATTTTTTAAAATCTGCTTGTGTAAAGCTCTCAGCATCAAAGGGAACTCCGAATCAATTGGAGGTGTTTTCTGTGTGAACCTCCTGTGTTTATTGTCACCTGCAAATTTTGTGCTTCATGTACACTAAGTTTGTGTGTAGACTCAAACTTTACCCGTCACAGAGGAAATGCTGCTAAATGTGAAATCAAGTTCTTTATTGAAGTTGTCCTCCACCCAAGCATGTCTTGTGGTTTGGTTGCCTGATTGGTTGGTTCTGTACTTTTATTACCACAAGAGAAGTTGCTTAAAGCAACACATTTCTTTTTGTTTAATATGAATAGTTTGCAAAACAACAAATTGAGCCTCTTTTTGTTCATGCCCTAGGGAAGATGATGCTAATGTAGTTTCTGAAGATTCTGAACCAGAAAGCTATTCTGATGAATCGGGCATTGAAGGTTTTTATGGAACATCGCCACCTAATACCCAGAGGCAGATGAAACGCATGTCAACTAAACATCACAGAAATAATTTGGGGAAAGCAGTTAGTCGTCCTGGCAATCAAGGTCAGTAAATAGTATAATTTTACTTTGGGTTCCAATAGTATCCAGCAATGTGGATGAATTGATAGGATGATATTGGTTTTGCATCATGATGGATGTTGGCAGTAAGATATGCACTGAATGTGTCTGGTTATACAACTATCCACTGTTGATTATACAGAGCTCTTTGGGAAAGAGAATTCCAAATTTCCCCAAACCGTTCTGTGCAAAATTAGTCCAAAACGGCTGACCCCTAAGCTTGCATTATGTTCCCTCTATTTAGAGTCGTACAGCATGGAGTGGAAACAGGCCCTTCGGGACAAATCGTTCATGCCGACCAACATGCCCCATTTAAACTTCCTCTAAGTTTTTCCAATCCAGGTATCTGTTCATTTCTGGTCCCCAGCTAAGGATCCATCCACTCAACTACTCAACCTGGACTTGTACCTATTTCTCCCCTCCCCCACCTACATTCCGAATGGATCGACTGGGCTTTTTTTCATTCGTATTTAGAAGGCTGAGAGGGGATCTTATAGAAACATATAAACATTTGAAGGGATTGGACAGGATAGATGCAGGAAAAAATGTTCCCGATGTTGGGGGAGTTCAGAACTAGGAGTCACAGTTTAAGAATAAGGGATAGGCCATTTAGGACTGAAATGAGGAAAAACGTTTTCACCCAGAGAGTTGTGAATCTGTGAAATTCTCTGCCACAGAAGGCCAATTCACTGGATGTTTTCAAAATAAAGTTAGATATAGCTCTTAGGGCTAACGGAATCAAGGGATATGGGGAGAAAGCAGGAATGGGGTACTAATTTTGGATGATCAGCCATGATTATATTGAATGGCGGTGCTAGCTCGAAGGGCCGAATGGCCTACTCCTGCACATATTTTCTATGGTTCCTACAACTTCACAATTTGCACCTCTTCAATCCGTCTGCTTTAATCTTGGTTCCATCGCCAGTGTTCCAACCCCCTATCTGCTTGTCTATCAACACCCTCCCCCCCCCCCCCCCGACCGGTGTCCACTGATTACCTGCCACGCTTGGTCCTGCCTCTCCTCTCTCCCTGCTTTCATTCACCCCCTACAATCCATCTGAAGAAGGAACTCGACCCGAGCTCTCTGATCCCCTGAGTACTCCAGTACCTTGTGTCTTTTTACTCAACATCCACCATGTGAAACTTTAACCTCATTGAAATATACATGATACTCCCTCATCCTTAAATCCAATAGTGTGCTCATTCTCTTCACAGGCAACTCCCTCATCCCAGGAAGTGACCTAGATTGCCCTTGCACTGCTGCTGGGATTCCTTTGCATACGATTCCTTGGCATACAATTTCCAAAGGAATAATTTGCCATACTTTTAATTATTTGTGTTGACAGTTTTCTTGAATCAAATTGTTAAAAGGTACACATACCATTAATTCTTCTCAGTGGTAAGTTAAACAGGCAGCTAATGTGCCAGTGCAGGTATCCCTTTTAAAAAATGATGGCAGTGTAATTTTCATGAGGCTGCATGCAAAGTTATGAAATTCAAGTGATGTTTCTTACTTGCCAGATGCTCTTAACCTCACTAATGGTGTTAACAAGCTGTCATCTTTGAAACAAAACTCTAAATCACTATCACTTCTAATGCATCACGCATAACTGTACCCAATTTTATTTTTGAGTATGCTAAAACATTTCAACAAATCTTGAGGAGAAACCGAGAGCTGCAGATGCTGAGTTACTTTGAGCTGGAGTAACTCAGCGGATCAGGCAGCATCTCTGGCGAACATGGATAGGTGATGTTTTGGATCGGAACCCTTCATCATTGGGTAGCTTACAACCCAACATGTATGAACATTGAATTCCCCATTTTTAGGTAACTTACTACAAACACTTCCCCCCCCCCCCCCCCGCCCTCTCTGTCTCTTCCCTGTGTCTCACCTGGATGCACATCCGGCCCCCCCACCTATATTCCCTCATCTGGCTTCACAATTCGCACTTCTATCCTTGGCTCACACTGTTTTGTCTCTTCATATCATGACTTTGTCCAATCATCTGCCTATTAAAATGCCTCCTCACCTGTATTCACCTTTCACTGGTTAGGCTTTGTCCTGCCCCCACCTCTTCAGCTTGCTCCCCACGCCCCACAATCAATATGAAGAAGGGTCCCAATCCGAAATGTCACCTGTCTATGTTCTCCAGAGATGCTGCCTGATCCGCTGAGTTACTCCAGCACTATGACCTTTTTTTTTCAACAAGTCTTGTCTAATTATAAAGTTACATTTAGTGTTTGATTAATTTAACTGCACAGTGCAGCATTGCTGTTTGTCTTACTTTGTCTCTTTCCTATTTCATCCTTTAGGTTCAACATTATGCTGTTAAGACCACATTAAAAAAATGCTCACTCTAGTGTGCAAATACTATACATATACAGTGCATATACTATATTAAATACACTAATATTACAATTAGTCAAATATTTCACAAAAGCATATTAGGGGTGGTAATCTTCTGTACTGAGATTCTTTGAATTCCAAAGTATTAATAATATGCTTGAAATAGGGCTAACCTTCAAATGAAATATCTAGTTTTACCTGGTTTTGTTCCTTCAAAAAAATATTTTTTACTAGAATTTAAACTCTGAAATTACTTATGGGGAGGGGTAAGGGGTAAAGATGAAACTTTCCATCGAGGAGAAGCATCTGCTATTTCATATCCATTGCAGTTTGTTGCATTGTTATCTGTGATTAACCCTATCATCTTGTCATTAAATTCTCAGCAAGAGTCTGCAAATAAGCATGGATTTGTGGGCCTGTTCAATTATCTTTGAAAATGAGCCTAAGTTTTTTTTAATAGTTTAGTTTATTATTGTGCAGAGGTATAGTGAAAAGCTTTTTTGTTGTGTGCTATCCAGTCAAGGAAAGGACTATACATGCTTACAATCAGCTGTTCACAGTGTACAGATACAGGATGAAGGGTATATCATTTAATGACGAATGAATGATACTTTATTATCACGTGTGCCATGGGTTCCTTGGTACTGTGAAATGCTTTATTTTGCATACAACCTAGGCAGTACACAAGTTTTGCCATGTGTTGGCATGGACAAAGTTACAATAGTATCGAACAGTCCTTTCAACTGCCATCTGCCGCATGTGGCAACCCCCCCCCCCCCCCAGTCAGCTCCCCTTTTGTTCTCGGCTGCCCCATGCCGGGTCCCCCCCATTGTTCTCCGCTGACCGCAGTGGGCGAGTCGTGCCTGCTTGCCGGGAGTGTCCTGGCCCACAATGGATGTGCCTTCAACAAGACTCAGCAGCTCAGCCTTCCTCCGCTCGTCAGACTAATTAAATTTAGTTTAGAGACACAACACGGAAACAGGCCTTTCGGCCCACCAACTCCACGCCGACCATCGTTCACCCGTTCACATAACTCCTGATTAACATTGCAAGATAAAGTTCAATTGTCATAGTCATACAGCGTGGAAACAGGCCCTTCGGCTCAGCTTGTCCACACCGATCAACATGTCCCATCTACACTAGTCCCACCAGCCTGCATTTGGCCCATATCACCTCTAAACCTATTCTGTCCATGTACCTGTCCAAATGATTTTTACATTTGTGAAGATAGATATGTAAAGGATCCATTCTGAGCTCTCCTTGCTTGGGGCCGCGCAGTGCTAGGATTGCTGCCTTACAACGCCAGAGACTCTGGTTCAATCCTGACTATGGGTGCTGTCTGTACGGAGTTTGTATGTTCTCCCTGAGACTGCGTGGTTTTTTTCCGGGTGCTCCAGTTTCCTCCCACACTCCAAAAGACATACAGGTTTGTAGGTTAAATGACTTTGGTAAAATTGTCCCTATTGTGTTGGATAATGTTAATTAACCGGGTGCGTGGACTCGGTGGGCCGAAGGGCCTGTTTTCATGCTTTACAGTGCATTCAGAAAGTATTCAGACCCATTCATTTTTTCCACATTTTGTTACTTTACAGCCTTATTCTAAAATGGATTAAATTCATTTTTTAAATCATCAATCTACACACAATACCCCATAATAAAAAAGTGAAAACAAGCGTTTAAAATTTTTTGCAAACTAATTAAAAATAAATAATTAAAATATCACGTTTACATAAGTATTCAGACCCTTTACTCAGTACTTTGTTGAGGCACCTTTGGCAGCGATTACAGCCTCAAGTCTTCTATGGTATGACGCTACAAGCTTGGCACACCTGTATTTGGGTAATTTCTCCCATTCTTCTCTGTTGATCCTCTCAAGCTCTGTCAGGTTGGATGGGGAGCGTCGATGCACAGCTATTTTCAGGTCCCTCCAGAGATGTCTGATTGGGTTCGAGTCCGGGCTCTGGCTGGGCCACTCAAGGACATTCACAGACTTGTCACAAAGCCACTCCTGCGTTGTCTTGGCTGTGTGCTTAGGGTCGTTGTCCTGTTGGAAGATGAACCCCTGCCCCAGCCTGAGGTCCAGAATGCTCTGGAGCAGGTTTTCATCAAGGATCTCTCTGTACTTTGCTCTGTTCATCTGCTAAGGTTCGTTTTTACTTCAAACAGATAACAACACAAAGATTAGTAATCAAGTAGTAAAATCTTTATTTCACCCAGGCGGGTGTAGCCGTCACTCTTACAGTATGTAAAATACAGACTATACAGAGTCACTCTATCCCCACTCAAAGAGGTAATGTTCAATCAGATATATTTATACCCCAATAATCAGTAATTCAGCAATACTTTATCTTACAGAGCATTGTACAGCCTCTTGCCTGTTAGGATTGACAGGTTCTTCTGAGAGAGGAAAGGTTAGCCCATATATGGTTATGCTGAAGAAGCTATTTTTCTGCAGATCAAGCATTTGTTTTTTTTTACCTAGTTGACGCACATTATAATCTTATAGAGTAAAGAGTACGAGCCAAGTGTCTGAACATTCTCTTGATTGTTTTTCTCTATGATATAAACATTAATGTATTTGTGCTGTTATCTAGCTAGTGTTATGGAAGAAGGGTGAAAACATTTCTGTTAGCCTTGTTAGTGTAATAGGAGAAAGGTGAAAGCATTTCTTCTAGCCTTGCCAGTGTAATAGGATAAAGGTGACAGCATCCATTTTATATTGCTTCTAAATCTACAGCTGAATCAATTTTGTAACTTTTAAATTTTTAAACGTTCTCATTCCTTCCTCTTTATCATTTATGATAACATTCACAATTCTCGGTAGGTACATCATGGTCGCAAGCAGTTAACAATAAAATTCAGAGTGATGATTAATAAAAAGATAGAGCCATAATGTAACACAGTACCCCAGAGTCCACCAAACCAACTGAATGGCCAGCAGCTCCTATTTCCTTCATTGTACCCATGCATGTCACTGCCAACCTTATGGATTTTCTCAATTTCTTTGGAAATGTGGGTAGCAAGGTCAGTGATGATAGAGGATTCATCAGGGATCTAGGAACAACACTAGTTTTATTATAATACAGGTGCCTTGTTGTTGATCTTTATGATCAATACTTATTTTATAGTAAGAAAGTTTAAAAATATTATCTCATTAATCAGTTGCAGAAATGGCGGCATAGTTATGTCTGATTGTAATTTGGTTTGAACCTGTCCTTGAGTTCGTAGAGGGTTATGGCACAAACCCAACATCCTAATCAGATAAGGAAGCTTGCTTACCTTACAGCAGCGAGTTCACTGCTAACACTTCTATCATTGTAGCCCTCGCCGTTACAGCGCGTAAGCAGGCTGGCATGTCAGTTTATTACTGCTGGTAAAGCCACGGAATAATAGGCTACCGATCTTTATGCAGGGGTTGGAGAAAAAGGCTGAACATAGGTCAATTACTGTAAAGGTGTCGGCTTCTGCCGGTATAGATTACAGAATATTATTGGTATCAGGTACTAAAGGACTATTTTTTAATAGCTCTCAGGTCATAGACAAACCATTCATTATGTCTTCCCACTTTCGGGATTGGCAGAATAGGAGTATTACACAGACTTTGCATTTTCACTAATCGTGCTCGTTGCAATAAAGACAATCATGGCAATCATAAAGACCATAGCTATCCCTTCTTCAGCCTCCGGGGCCAGTCAATGTTGTTTTAAACATGGCAAGGCAGCACCCTTTATTTTTATAGTCAGTTTATGTTCAGGGGCTGAATACACTCATCCCACATTATTCTTATGCTTTGCCCATAGTTCAAAGGGTACTTGGACCACAGCCACAGTAGGCAGATCCTCAGTAGGCAGCTTTTCATAGTGTCCCATTCCTTTCTGACCCATGTGATCTTTCCTTCTGTGTCATTGGTAACTTTAAACATGAATTGTCTGTTTGTTCTTCAGCCTTTTATCATTTTCCTATTTCTTTCGTTGTTGCTGGAGGTCTAGTAACTATGATTAAGTGTGACTCAGAGGTGTCTTCCATCTCAAATCGATCCCTTTGGTTTTATTCCTAATCCTGGGACCCCAAAGAACAAATAAGGGGTCACTGTTAATTGTTCAAGTTTATTCAACCAGGGGGAGACTCGTTCCTGGTATCCGGGATTAGGGAGACACGTAGAGAAATTCAATGCAATGCGTTCGCTTATGTTCATGGCTGGTTTTAACAAGATACTGTAAATACTGGCCTTTTAAAAAAATAAAAAGAATTTGTATGGCTTCCTTTTACCTCCAGTCTTGCAGGAGGACATCCAAGTTCATACTTCCTTTTTCCAGTTTCCAATTCTTTCGCAATAAGTTAGGTGTATCCAACAAGGATTATATTCGACCTTCACTGCTGTAGGTGTAGTCAATAGTACTGGGAAGGGCTCCTTCCACCGTTTTCCCAATTTCCTCCGATCCCAATTTCTTATCACTTCGTGATCTCCTGGTTGTAAGGATTCGCCATTATGGTCAGCTGATAGTAGTTTCTGCATTTCTCTGGTTCAGTGGTTTCTGTAAGACTGACAAGGTTCGGGTCAATTGCTGTGCATATATAATTAATTAATCACCAAGGTCCTGTCTAGTCTCAGTCAAGGCTTTACTTAAACTCTTTAACCACTTACAAGGCAGACCCTTTAAAAATAGGTCATTATAAAGAAAAAACAATTAAAAAATTATTCCCAATTCTTTCAATCTAACTCCCCAAATTCACAATTTCAAATTAATAGATTTTTTTCTGAGATAAAGGCATTTCCAATTCTCATCCAATACCCCAATCTGAATTCCACATGGCCAGTGCACAATTCAGATCTCTCTTGAATTCAATTCAAAAGCTAAGAAATAGGAAGAAATCAAACTTAAAATACCGACGTCACCAATCCTAATGCCAGGTTATGCGGCGAAGAAAATGAACACACTTTGCTGAGCTATATCCGCTGTTGAATAAAAGTTGAGAAGACAGAGAATAAACAGTTAATTTCCACATAGATAGCCAATGCATTTCCAAAGAGCAAATGAAAAGAAAATAACTGTTCGGCCCCACGCTCACACAACAGCAACTTCTTAAAGAGACACTACCTTTTAAAACACATGAGACTCTACAAAGATTTATCATGTAAATGAGCAAGCTCATTCAATGACATCCTATTTCACCTGAATTATAAGATTAAATCAACATTCACCCAGAACCGGTTCCACAAACAAGTAACAGTCTTTAAACTCACCCATTCTACACCCTCTTTTCTGTGACATTCACTCACAAATTTCCACACCTCATGCAATATGCTGAATCTCAGATATTCACACACGTTAAAGCAATAAAATTCTCACTCAAGAGTAAAACACGGTTATACACTCCTCAAGGAAATCATGCAAAACTCTTAAAACTGATACACCTAAAAATGTTCATATTTTGTACATAAATACAACACACACTGAAGAACGGTTTCAACCCAAAACACACATTTCTGTTATCTCTCTCTCTCTCTCTCTCTCTCTCTCTCTCTCTCTCTCTCTCTCTCCTCTCTCCTCTCTCCTCTCTCTCCTCTCTCCTCTCTCTCCTCTCCCTCCTCTCTCTTCTCTCTCTCCTTCTCCTTCTCCCTCCTTCTCCCTCCCTCTCCCTCCCTCTCCCTCCCTCTCCCTCCCTCTCCCTCTCCCTCTCCCTCTCTCTCTCTCTCTCCCTCCCTCTCTCCCTCCCTCTCCTCTCTCTCCCTCTCTCTCTCCCTCTCTCTCTCCCTCTCTCCCCCTCTCCCTCCCTCCCCCCTCTCTCTCTCTCTCCCTCTCCCCCTCACCCCCCCTCTTCATACCACCCCCTCCCCCTCTCTCCCCCTCCCCCTCTCTCCCCCTCCCCCTCTCTCCCCCTCCCCCTCTCTCCCCCTCCCCCTCTCCCCCCCCCCCCTGGCAGAGACACCAGCCATGAGTACTTTAATGTATCCACTGCCGGTAGGAATTAACCAAGCACAGAAATGGGATTGGTCAGATTCCCTGTCACTCAGGGTCTTGTCACACCTCACACTTGTCCGATTACTCACACACTCCCCCCTCTCCCTCCATCAGGGAGACGAGCTCTGTATTTGCAAACGGGTCAGAGTCTTTTGTTTCAAGTTTGTTTTAAACTGTGCCGACTGTTGGCTGCAAAATGTTAAATTTCTTGGGGCAAAAGTGAGCAGCCTCGATTCTTGCGGGGTAGCCAACAGCTCGACATCCTGCTTTTTCCCTTTTCAGTCTTTGATTTATCTGCTTTTTCTCTTTCACTGGTGCTCTGTGTTGTTTAACTCTCTCACTGCTGGATTCATTACTGCTCTTCCTCTTCTGCCTTAAGCTCTCTCCCTTCTTCTTCCTCATCTTCCTTATCAGTTCTTCCTTCTTCTGGGGTTGCCCTTCCCTGAAGGAGTATCGGAGCCCCTTACTCTTCACGGGATCTTAGTGCCGTAGCTCCTGCTGTCAGTGACTGGTGGCCAGGCATGCGGGAGGTATTCTACACTATTTCCAATTTTGTTTCTCTTCCCGAATTTGTACCTCATCCCCCCCACTCTCTGTAAACAGGGTCGCCATGCCAGACAAGGGGTCCCTGGGGATATTTTGCTTAGGTTTCCATTTTTACATTCCAATTGTTGAATATTATGTTGGCCAACCATATTCTCTTTTTTTTTAATCTATTCATTATGTTATCTTTATGTTTTCCTGGATCCAAATAACACATATGCTGTACCGAAACTCCCACATGTACCGAAGGTCCCACATTACTCTTATCCAGAGTATCCCATTACTTTACTCAATATCGGCTTTATACTTCAGACAGCCTACTTAGTCTGAGTCAACAATCACAAAAATTGTCTTACCTTACCTTACGTTATCTGTCAAAGATCTTGGCAGGGAACCAGATCAACTTCGGACGAAGGACCACAGTGTTCCCGGGCACTCTCAGGAGTTCAGACTCAAAGGGTTTGATAGTGCACTTTCTACTCCCTTCGAGATCCTGGCCAAACTGTAGCCTCTTACTCAGTCTTCAGAGATAGTTTTCAGCAAGATCCTGCTCGAATACGCCAATGTTAAGGTTCGTTTTTACTTCAAACAGATAACAACACAAAGATTAGTAATCAAGTAGTAAAATCTTTATTTCGCCCAGGTGGTTGTGGCCGTCACTCTTACAGTATGTAAAATACAGACTATACAGAGTCACTCTATCCCCACACAAAGAGGTAATGTTCAATCAGATATATTTATATCCCAATATTCAGCAACATTTTATCTTACAGAGCATTGTATAGCCTCTTGCCTGTTAGGATTGACAGGTTCTTCCGAGAGAGGAAAGGTTAGCCCATATATGGTTATGCTGAAGAAGCTATTTTTCTGCAGATCAAGCATTTGTTTTTTTTAACCTAGTTGATGCACATTATAATCTTCTAAAGTAAAGAGTACGAGCCAAGTGTGAACATTCTCGTGATTGTTTTTCTCTATGATATAAAGATTCATGTATTTGTGCTGTTATCTCGCTAGTGTTATGGAAGAAGGGCGAAAACATTTCTGTTAGTCTTGTTAGTGTAATAGGAGACAGGTGAAAGCATTTCTGCCAGCCTTGCTAGTGTAATAGAAGAAAGGTGAAAGCATCCATTTTATATTGCTTCTAAATCTACAGCTGAATCCATTTTGTAACTTTTAAATCTTTAAACTTTCTCATTCCTTCCTCTTTATCATTTATGATAACATTCACAATCCTCGGTAGGTACATAATGGTCGCAAGCAGTTAACAATAAAAATCGGAGTGGTGATTAATAAAAAGATAGAGCCATAATATAACACAATACCCCAGAGTCCATCAAACCAACTGAATGGCCAGCAGCTCCCATTTGTAATGGGAGAAGGGTCAAAGCATTTCTGCTAGCCTTGCTAGTGTAATAGGAGAAAGGTGAAAGCATCCATTTTATTGCTTCTAAATCTATAACTGAATCCATTTTGTAACTTTTAAATCTTTAAACTTTCTCACATCTTTCCCTCGATCCTGACTAGTCTCCCAGTTCCTGCCGCTGAAAAACATCCCCACAGCATGATGCTGCCACCACCATGCTTCACCGTAGGTATGGTATTGGCCAGGTGATGAGCGGTGCATTGTTTCCTCCAGACGTGACACTTGGTAGAGTAGCCACTCTTCAGTAAAAGGCACATGACGGCCCGCTTGGAGTTTGCCAAAAGGCACCTAAAGGACTCGCAGACCATGAGAAACAAGATTCTCTGGTCTGATGAAACCAAGATTGAACTCTTTGGCCTGAATGCCAAGCGTCACGTCTGGAGGAAACCAGGCACTGCTCATCACCTGGCCAATACCATACCTACAGTGAAGCATGGTGGTGGCAGCATCATGCTGTGGGGATGTTTTTCAGCAGCAGGAACTGGGAGACTAGTCAGGATCGAGGGAAAGATGAACGGAGCAAAGTACAGAGAGATCCTTGATGAAAACCTGCTCCAGAGTGTTCAGGACCTCAGACTGGGCAGGAGGATCACCTTCCAACTTGTATTGATGCTCCCCATCCAACCTGATAGAGCTTGAGAGGATCTGCAGAGAAGAATGGGAGAAATTACCCAAATACAGGTATGCAAATCTTTTAGCGTCATACCCAAGAAGACTTGAGGCTCTAATCGCTGCCAAAGGTGCCTCAACAAAGTACTGAGTAAAGGGTCTGAATGGCCCATGTAAATGCGATATTTCAGTTATTTATTTTAATTACTTTGCAAACATTTCTAAACACCTGGCTCGAAGGGTCGAATGGCCTACTCCTGCACCTATTGTCTATTGAGTCTCCCCTGGACACTCCCTCTTCTCCCCTCTCCCATCAGGCAAGAGGTACAGAAGTGCGAAAACGCATGCCTCCAGATTCGGGGAAAGTTTCTTCCGAGCTGCTATTGGACAACTGAACCACCCTATCACCAACTAGAGAGCAGTCCTAAGCTGCCACCTACCTCATTGTAGACCCTCGGACTATCTTTAATTGGACTTTATCTTGCACTAAGCGTTATTCCCTTTATTCTGAATCTGTACATTGTGGGTGGCTTGATTGTAATAATGTATAGGCTTTCAGCTGACTGGATAGCACGCAATAAAAACCTTTTCACTGTACCTTAGTACAGTACACTGTACCTGGGTAAATAAACTAAATTCACCCTTCTTTTTCACAAACCCAAGTAAAAAATAAATTGTGTGGCATTTTGTGAAACTTGTAACCATTTGAGGTTGCTAATAATTCATGTAATTAGGCTTGGGTGGGAGCTACTTCTTATCAGAAGTGTGATTAAATCTGAAACATAGTATGAAGTATTTTTCATCTGTTTAGTTTTTTTTTTAAGATGTAATGTAAAGCTTAACGGTAGGACTCTCTCAAAAGCCAAACAGGAAAAGTGGGCTAACTGTTGCTGACAAGACTAGTAAACGATAGTATTAGATCAAAGGGGAACAGTTCTAATGTTGCTGAAAGAAGCAGTAAGCCTGAGGATTCAAGTTTTCGAATTCAGCAAAGGCAGATCATGAAATTGATAAGGACATAAAAGTAGAATTTGAAAATAATGGCATCTGTAGATATGCAAAAAAGAAATGTTTAGCTAAAACTAGTGGGTCTATTGCAGGAGGAAAAAAAATATTCTGGAAAATGTTAAGCATAAAAGTGAGCTGCCTCCAGTGATGGATCTATCCTTTCTGTGATAATGTATTTGAAGGAGTTAGTAGATTAAAGGGGAGATGAGGAAAACTGCCCTTGCGGTTGGTGGGATGGTTCTGGAAGTCACTGGCTAAATGCATAGTTGCAGCAGAAACCCTTGCATTGTTACTCAATGATTACATGAGGTCTGCGAGTTGTGATCTGCACGGCCACAGACCCAGTGTTGAAAGTGGGATTAGGCGGGGAAGTTTTTATTATCCTGCACAGTGCAAAAATGCTTCCTGTGCTGTAAATTTTTTGTAGTTTGTTTTCTTTTAATTTCATCAGAGAAACTGTAAACTGCACTTCAAACCAAAAAGGATACAATTAAATTCCATGACTGATACTTCATTCTGTGAAAGGCTTTGTAAACACCAGCAAGTTTCATTTAAAAACAAGGTTTAGTATTAAAAACCCTGTCCCACGGTACGAGTTCATTCCAAGAGCTCTCCCGAGTTTAAAAAAAATCGAACTCGTGGTAAGCACGGAGAATGAACGTAGCGGGTACGTCAGAGATCGGGAACGTCTCTTAGCGTTAACGGCAGGTACTCGGGAATACTCGGTAACGGCAGGTAAGCACGGGAAGACTCATGAAGATTTTTCAACATGATGAAAAATGTCCACGAGAGCCCCGAGTACCGACGAGTGGCCATTACCGTAAATCTCCGAGCGAATCAGGGCAAACTCGGGAGAACTCTTGGAATGAACTCGTACCGTGGGACAGGGGTTTAAGGAAGCTTTATTTACTCTCTTTACTTTGAGCAATAGTTTTTAAAGTTGCTGCATACGTCATATACCCTGGAAGACACAGAGTGCTGGAGTAGCTCAGTGGGTCAGGAGTACACGAATGGGTGACGTTTCGGGTCGGGAGCCCTCTTCAGACTGATTGAGGGTGAAAGAAAACTGGAAAAGAGGAGAGGCAGGACAAAGCCTGGCAAGTATCTTGAAGCCGCGGTCTCCGGTGGGGAGGCACCGATTCAGGACTTACCTGGACTTACCTTGTCTGAACATCTGGACGCCCGCAGCGACGGCTGCGGAGGGTTGAGGTCCCGACCACGGGGAAAATGGAGGAGGACTGGCCAAATTTTGTGCCTTCCACCACAGTGATGAATGCTGTGGTGGATGTTTGTGTTAAATTTTTATTGTGTATTGTGTGTTCTTTATCATTGTACCGCTGCTGGCAAATTCATTTCACTTGCACTTTATGTGCAATGTGACGAATAAAACCGTATTGTATTGTATTGTAAGTAATAGACTGACACAGGTGAGGAGGGTTATTTGATAGGCAGCTGTTTGGACAAAGGCTGAGGTGAAGAGACAGAAGGCATGGGACAAAAGGATTACAGAGTTCCGAATTGTGAAGCTAGAGGAAGGAATGTAGGTGGAGGGGAGAAATGGGTGTGTCTGGTGGGGGAGAGAGAAGGAGGAGGCCTTATATGGGGGAAGAAAGGAGTGGGGGAGGGTTATGTAGTTACCTAAAATTGGAGAATTTAATGGCTTGTAAGATGCCAACTGAGGTGTTGTTCCTCCAGTTTGCATGTGGCCTCACTCTGGCAATGGAGGAGGCCTAACCCGGTCATATACCCTGCTGTGTCTATCACCCAGGATAATGCGTGAGAATCTCGGGATCACAGCCCAAAATGCACCCATCATTATTTTGTGTGGACCCAGGTGTAATTCAAATAGCTTTGGATGATCAGCCTTGATAATAATGAATGGTGGTGTTGGCTCGAAGGGCCGAATGGTGTACTCCTGCACCTATTTTCTATGTTTCTATGAAGATAATGTACGTCCGGCCTCCTTTTCGCGGGACTTGTATAAAACAAAAATAACAACACCGGAGGAGACCATTCAGCCCATTGTGTCTCCATTGCTGAAAAAGTACTATCCGGTTACCGAATCCCACCTTCTACATTAGGTCTGCGGCCTTGCAAGTCTTGTGTAATGAGTCAACTCGGACACACATCAAGATTCAACACATATTTATTAAATCTACATACAGCAAGGATCTGCAGTCATCACATCTCCGAGCTGCTACTCATTCTAACTAGCGTAAGCCGGCTATTGATAATATGAAGCACATAATAGGCGGAGTCACTAATAACAAACACTATAATTGGCTAGTATGAAATAGCCAATCTACATCCTTGCTTGTAGAAACAAAAGAAGCATTGGTGGCTAAGCAATATAGGTGAAATGTTAATAATACATTTGCAGAATTACACAAAATCGCCATATCTAACGGATGGCCTGCAAACCCTTCTGGCCCGTGTGCGGTACGAGTCCCCCTCACCTCCTTTCATTGGAGAAGAAACCGGGGAGGGAAATGGGGAAACGACCGGCGGTCCGACAGGCAGGGAGGGTGACGAGATAGGCGAGCTAGATGCCAAACGCCGCGGGGAGACCGCAGTGGGAACAATAGGCGGCAGTGGCGACGCGGGACCGACAGTGGGAGGGTATACGAAACGCGAGACATCAGGATATGGAGTCGCGCAGGACGCTGTTCCTTCACTGGAAGGATATGTTGATGGTTGCGTCTGTAGATGACTCCGCCCGCTTCGACCAGATAAGAGCGCGGCTATTTGGCAGGGCCGTAGATGTGTCCCAGACATGCATGGCCCTTGTTTGTCTGGAGACGGACCACTTGTCCACGAGCGAGAGGTTTAAGTGGCTTGCTGGATTTGTCGAAGAAGCGTTTCTGCATGTCACGTTTAGATTGTAGTTGCTTCTGAACTGCAGTCGGGGAACGAACTTGTGGCTGCAAAAGCTGTTGGGACACAGGCAGAGGAGCACGGGTTTGGCGAGACATCAGTCGTTGGGCTGGAGAACCCAGTATGGGATTCCGTGCAATATTCCTTTGGTTAAGCAAATCCAGGTACACGATGTGGCGCTCTGACCACAGGAGTAACTTTGGGATCAACAGCAATGTGGTATTTGATAGGCAACTTGCCAAGCTCATCGTTAAACCGTTCTTTATATTGAGAGACTAGCTGTTGTGTGGGCCCGTTAGCGAGACAGAGTTTATGGACCGCGCAGCCAAAGTAAACCAGGCCTAGATCGTGACATGCATTGATACCGAGCAAAGTCTCTGAATCTCCCTTAACAATATAAAGCGGTACGGTATGGGTCTGTTTGTTGATGGTGCACTTTAAATCAGCTTATCCAAGTGGGTGTAGTACTTCTCTCCCGTAAGCCCGAAGCGTTGCGGAGGCCTTATCAAATCTACCTTGGCGATCAATGGCCTGTTATTCACAAACATGGTTACCTCAGGGTCAAGTTGCTCGTCAGACGAAGGGAGGAGAGAGTGGATGGCAGAACTGGTATCTGTACTCTCTGAGAGCGGTGCGGGGGATTGCAAGTCAGGCTCATGGAAGTAATTATCAGTAAGCTCATGTTGAAGCAGGTGCAGGCTCGTCCTTGAAACTACAGGAGTCACACGGGAATGGCAGCACCGAGCAAAGTGGTTTAATTTCTTGCAGAAATTACAGGCTTTCCCATAGGCAGCACAGCACCCGTAGCATGGAAATAGTTGCAATTTTGACAACGAACTGCAGACCCAGTGCGTGGGTTGCGAGAGGAGAGGTCTGTAAGATTAACACTATGCTGCGAACGTTGACTGAAGGGCACAGAGTCAGTATGGGGAGACGTTATCTCAGAAATACGACAGGGATGTTCAGCTCGTTCTAGGGTTAAATCAGTGTTGCGAAGGAGCTCACCTCGCAGCTTGCTGTCAAGCATTCCTCCAACAAGCTTGTCCCGGGTGAGTTCATCCCGTAAATCACGAAAGCGACAGCGTGCAGCCATGTGCTTCAGGTTGCTGATAAAACGTATATTTTGGTTCATCGACCTGCTGTAAACGAGCATAGAACTTGGTCCTTTCAATAATATAGTTCGAGGGCAGGTCACGCAGCTCTCTGAACTTTCTGATCAAAACCGTAGGGTCGTCGATTGTTTCAGCAGGCACTCTGACCTGACCATCATCTTCCAAAACAGCAGGAGCAAAAGTGAAGTTGTCGGCACGATTCATTGCTTTAGGTCCCGCCAAATTAAGCAGTACAGAGGGACACACCTCGGGGGGTCATTTCGATGAACGATGCGAGCATAATGAGTGTAGTCACGCTCGAAAAGATGCCAGCGTTCAGCAATGTCAGAATCAAAGATTAGAGGACTTGGACGGCGACACGAGTTTGATTGAGATAAAAAACACACAAAATAATCAAAAGAAAATAAAACCCGGTAAACATGAGCGGAGTGGGCAAGATTCACTCTCTGACACCATGTAATGAGTCGACTCGGACACACATCAAGATACAACACATATTTATTAAATCTACCTACAGCAAGGATCTGCAGTCATCACATCTCCGAGCTGTTACTCATTCTAACTAGCGTAAGCCGGCTCTTGATAATATGAAGCACATAATAGGCAGGGTCACTACTACAGACACTATAATTGGCTACTATAAAATAGCCAATCTATATCATGGTTCTTCAAGTAAATGGCCTTTCTTTCCTCACAGGTGGGAAGTTAAGTTATTGAAAAGGAGAAGAAACATAAACTAGGAAAGTAGTTCCTTTTAACTGCAAAAATCTGTGGCTTGCTTCACTGCAGAGTTATGGAATGAGAAAATGAATGATAGGCTCTCAAAATGGGCTGCTTGAAGTTCCTTGAGGCAAGTTCAAATTGTCCACTTTGGACCAAATAAGAATGTTTCATTGTGATTAATGCATAGCTGTATTTTCAGGAATGGATCCGATTTTTGTCAGTGAGTTTTGTCGTTGATCTTTTTACTGGGCTGGGCCTTCATAAGTGAGAAGAGCAGAAATTAGGCCATTTGGCCCATCAAGTTACTCCGCCATTCAATCATGGCTGATCTATCTCTCCCTCCGAACCCCATTCTCCTGCCTTCTCCCTATAACCCCTGATACCTGTACTAATCAAGAATATATCCATCTCTGTCTCAAAAATATCATTGGCTCGGTCTCCACAACCTTCTGTGCAACGAATTCCACAGATTCCCCACCTCTGACTAAAGAAATTCCTCCTCATCTCCTTTCTAAACGAATGTCCTTTAATTCGAGGCTATGACCTCTGGTCCTAGATTCTCCCATTAGTGGAAACATCCTCTCCATATCCACTCTATTTAAGCCATTCACTATTTGGTAAGTTTGAATAAGATCCCCCCTCATCGTTCTAAACTCCAGCGAGTAGAGGCTCAGTACCGACAAACGCTCATCATATGTTAACCCACTAATTCCTGGGATCATTCTCATAAACCTCCTCTGGACCCTCTCCAGCGCCGGCACATCCTTCCTCGTGCCCAAAATTGCTCACAATGCTCAAAATGCAGCCTAACCAGTGCCTTCTAGAGCCTCAGCATTACATCCCGATTTTTGTATTCTAGTCCTCTTGAAATAAATGCCAGCATTGTGTTTGCCTTCCTTATTACGGATTCGACTTGCAAATTAACATTTTGGGAATCCTGCACCAGCACTCCCAAGCCTTTGCACCTCCGATATCTGGATTCTCTCCCTATTTAGAAAATAATCTATGCCTTTATTCCTACTACCAAAATGCATGACTCCACACTTTGCTACACTGCATTCCATCTGCTATTTCTCTGCCTACTCTCCCAATCTGTCTGTCCTTCTGCAGAGTCCCTGCTTTCTCTACACTACCTGTCGTCGTCGTCCCCCCCCCCCCCCCCCCCAACCTATCTTCTTATCATCTGCAAACTTGGCCACAAAACCTTCAATCCCCTCATCCAAATCGTTAATGTACAACGTGAAGAGTAGCGGCCCCAGCATAGAACCCTGTAGAATTCTGCTAGTCACTGGCAACCAACCAGAAAACGCCCCCTTTGTTGCCACTCTGTCTTTTGCCAACCAGCCAACCATCTATGCTGCTATCTTCCCTTTGATACCATAGGCTCTCATCTTCTTTAGCAGCCTCGCATGCGGGCCTTGGCTGGAGTCCTCGGTAATGTTTTGTTGTTTGTGTCGATGAGCTTTGCAATGTGTTTTTTGTAAATCAAGAACAGAACTACCTAGTGCTAATTAACCATATTAAATTGTTGCAGAACATAGAACAGTGCAACAGAGGAACATGTCAATCGGCCCACGATGTCCGTGCCAAACATAATGCCAAATTAAACTAATCTCCTCTGCATGCATGTGATCCATTCCCTGCATATCCATGTGCGTATCAAAAAGCCTCTGAAATGCCACTATCAGCTCTGGCAGCACGTTCCAGGCACTCGCCATTCTGTGTAAAACAAAAATTGCTCTGCACATCTCCTTTAAACTTTGTCCCTCACATCTTAAAACTAGTCTTTAATATTTCCACTTCTAGCAGGTCTCCCTCAACCTCTGATGCTTCAGAAGAAAATAATCCAAGTTAGTTCAACCTCTCCTTTTGGCTAATATCCTCTAATCCAGGCAACATGCTGGTAAACCTCTTCTGCACCCTCACCAAAGCCTCCACACCTTAACTATTACTTAACAAAACTAAACATTCTTCCTGTAACAGATGATCAAAACTGAATACAATGCCCCAGTTATGATCTAACCAAAGTCCTATAAAACTGCAACTTGTCTTCCTGACTCGTGCACTCCATGTCCTGACCAATGAAGGCAAGCATACCATACACCGCCTTCGTCACTATCTACTTCGGAGCTATCCGCAAGGTCTCTCTGTACATTATTGTTGTTAAAGGTCTTGCAATTAATTTGCCCCTTACTTTCAGCCCCAAGAGTGTAACCACTCACATTTGCCCAGATTAACCACCCACATTTGCCCAGTGTAACCACTCACATTCCTCCTGCCATTATTTCTCTAGTGATCTATATCTAGCAACAGATATTTCACTGGGTTTTGCATAGCATGTGCTGTTGCACTATAGCAGAGCTCGTCACTAATTCACTTCCTCTAATGCATATCCTTGAACTCTTTTCACTATTTACATTTTCTACCACCAGTATCTCCTTTTCAAATTACTGACTCCTTGTGCTGGTCAGTGTTATACAAGCACTAAAATACATTTCCATAGCCTTTCATTTAAATGTGACCATGAAGAGCGTATAACGTACTTTGTTAGGTCATTTGCAAACTGCACAAGTTATTTAACAGATTTTTTTCCTTTGCGCCCCTCTCTCTTGTACCACTTTCTACTTTGAAAAAACAACATTTAGACTTGAACTGTGGCCACAAAAAACAGCTTCTAAAATAATCCGATTTAACTGTTAATAAAGACCAACAACTGTAGCAACATGAAATGTCACTTTGACCAATTTAATTGGTGAGAATTGATGCAGGGTAGTTATCACTTATTTTCAAGAACCGTTTCAGGTGTTCAGTTCTGAATCCAAATACTAGAGGGCAGAGCTCTTAAGGGGAGAAGGGCAACGTTTAAAGGAGATGTGCGGGACAATTTTTTTACACAAGAGGGTGGTGAGTGTCTGGTTTGGTGTGGAGGCAGATACGAGAGTGGCATTTAAGAGGCGTTTGGCTTAGCACATGGATATGCAGGGAACAGAGTGATGGATTATGCGCAGGCAGATAAAAAATGATTAAGAAGGAACTGCAGATGCTGGAAAATCGAAGGTACACAAAAATGCTGGAGAAACTCAGCGGGTGCAGCAGCATCTATGGAGCGAAGGAAATAGGCAACGTTTCGGGCCGAAACCCTTCTTCAGACTGATCTAGACGTCAGAAGAAGGGTTTCGGATCTCTGCAACTCATTCCTCCACCTTTTTGCTGATAAAATCAGCACCATCTATAAATCCCTATCCCCTGTACCCGACTCCCCAGCATCTACTCCACCACCTACCAAGGCCCCTCCTTTCAACATCTCCGCTGATCTCCATACCCCTCCCCCTCACTGCTTCCTCTCCCAGTTTGACCCGGTCACCCCTACTAAAATCTCCAAACTCATCAGCTCTTCCAAACCCACTACCTGCTCCCTTGACCCTCTCCCCACTCCCCTGCTGAAGTCCTGCCTCCCTGCTCTCTGCCCCTACCTCACTAATCTTTTCAACTCCTCATTGTCCCAAGGAATTGTCCCCTCTGCTTTCAAAACTGCTGCTGTCACTCCAATCTTAAAGAAACATGGTCTTGATCCCTCCTCTCTCACTAACTACCGCCCTATCTCAAACCTCCCCTTTCTTTCAAAAACCCTGGAGCGTATCGTCGCGTCACAACTTCATTCCCACCTCCTCGCGTATAACCTATTCGAACCCCTCCAATCTGGCTTTCGCCCCCTCCATAGCACAGAAACTGCTCTCCTCAAAGTCCTCAATGACCTCCTTACCTCTGCTGACACTGGCTCCCTCAATATCCTCATCCTCCTCGACCAGCCTTCGATACCGTCAATCATAACATCCTGCTCACCAGACTTAGGGACCTTGGCATTGAAGGTTCTGTACTCAGCTGGCTCCGTTCCTACCTTTCCAACCGATCCCACTTCATCTCTCTCCATAACCACACCTCTGCCACAGCCACTGTCACTCAAGGCGTTCCCCAAGGCTCCGTTCTTGGTCCCCTCCTCTTCATCATCTACATCCTCCCCCTTGGTCGTATACTCCGTCACTTCAACCTGGATTTCCACTGCTATGCTGATGACACCCAGATCTATCTCAGCACCAAGTCCCCCCACCACCCCCCTCTCTCCCATATCAACTCCTGCCTATCAGCCATCAAATCTTGGATGCAACTCAACTTCCTTAAATTAAACAGTAGCAAAACAGAATTTCTCATTGGCTCCAAATCAACACTCACTAAAATTAACAACCCCACTCTCACTATTGACGGCCACCACTGTCTCCCCATCTCCTCAGGCACGCAACCTTGGCGTGATCTTTGACTCAACCCTCTCCCTTGAGCCTCATATCCGCCATGTTGTCAAAACATTATTTTTTCACCTCCGCAACATTGCCAAAATCAGATCCTCTCTCACACCCCCCGCTGCTGAAAGACTCATCCATGCCTTCATCTCCTCCCGACTGGACTACTGTAACTCTCTTCTCTTTGGAATCAATTCCAGCAGCATCAACCGACTCCAACTGGTCCAGAATGCAGCCGCTCGACTCATTACCCACACCAAATCCTGGCACCACATCACCCCAGTTCTCAAAGAACTTCACTGGCTTCCCATTTACAACCGGATCACCTACAAAATCCTGGTCCTCACCTACAAAGCCCTCAACAACTTGGCCCCCCCCTTATCTCATTGACCTCCTCTCCCCCTACCAACCCTCACGGTCCCTCAGATCCACATCAGCTGGTCTCTCCACTCCAAAATCAAACCTCTGCACTTTTGGAGGCAGAGCCTTCTCCAAGGCAGCTCCCAGGCTCTGGAATTCCCTCCCACAACTGGTCCGAAATTCTGAGTCCCTCACCATCTTCCAGTCCCGCCTCAAGACCCATCTCTTCACCTCTGCATACCCTTAGTCCCATGTTCCTCTATTCTTTGCATCTCTGTCTTACTGCCCTATTTTGTTTTGTTTATTCCTGACTCTCAATGTAAAGCAACTTTGAGTCCTGAAAAGCGCTATATAAATAAAATCTATTATTATTATTATTATTAAACGTTGCCTATTTCCTTCGCTCCATAGATGCTGCTGCACCCGCTGAGATAAAAAATGATCTTGGCATCATGTCTGGTACAGACATTGTGGGCCGAAGGGTCTGTTGCGGTGCTGTCCTGTTCCATGTTTTATATCTAAGTTGACGCCATCAAGTTGATGCCCCCAATATAGTTTAGTAAAATAGACTTTCATCTTCCTTTTTGAGGGAGTGAAAGAGTATTTTGTTTGAATGGGTAATTTTCTTCAGAGAGAAACTGTCTTTGTTCAAACTATTCATTGACAGGAAATATAACTTATGTTTGTTTTGTTTCTAGGCTCCCAGTAATGGTAATTATTTGACAAATATGCCAATGTTTCCTAAATGAAAACTTTCTTCCTACCATTTTGGCAAATATTTCTCTCAAAGTTAAATTGGTACTTAATTGGATTCTTGTTTGGGAATCAAAGAAAATTTGAGTACTTGCTTATAGTTCTCCCTCTCATGTGTTCATGTTATCTCTGTTTGAGATGCCTTTGAAGTGCTCTCTTTAATATTTGTAGTTGTGGGTGTTCTCAGATCTACCCACTGTCTGTTATTCACCATGTATTTCCTGTCATCAGAAAGGGCGGTGTGGATATAAGTTGTACTGGTTTCCCATACATTGAAATTATTGCACTCATTTCCTCTGTGGCTTCCCGCATGTCACATTTCTCATTATACTTTGTATGTATCTTTTCCTTTTAAAAATGTGAACATGAGCAATGTGTAATATGAGCATGGGTTCTGAGAGAAAGACGTGCAAAAAGTAAAGGAAAACGAGTCTTCATGGAATATTTCTTCAGATTTTAAAGTGGAATATTTATTGTTTTTTTGAGAGATACAGCATGGAAACGGGACCTATGGCCCAGAGTCCACGCTGACCATCAAATACCCCATACACTAGCACTATCTTACACTAGCACCCATTCATACTAGTTCTATGTGATCCCATTTTCCCATCCACTCCTTATGCAATGGTGTCAATTTTACACTGACCAATTAACCTACAAATCCACACGTCTTTGGGATGTGGGAGGAACTCGGAGCACCCTGAGGAAAACCACACTACCACAGGGAGAACGTACAAACTCCCACACAAACAACCCTGGGCCATGATCGATCTCTGGTCAGAGAGGCTGTAAGATAGCAACTTTAACAGCTGTACCACTTGTATATTTGCTGAAAGGTGATGATTTGGAGTCTGTACGTTCTCCCTGTGACAGCGTGTGTTTCCTCCAGTGCTCCAGTTTCCTCTTACATCTCAAAGACATGCAGGTTTGTAGGTTAATTACTCTATCAATTGTTCCTAGTATGTAGGGAGCACATGAGAAAGTGGAATAACGTTCACATAACTAGTGTGAATGGGTGGTTGATGGTGGGCCGAAGGGCATATTTCCACGCTGTATCTCTAAACTAAAGTAAGTATTGAAAGCATCATCAGATGTGGTGGTATCCAGATTATCTGCTATGGCAGCGCGAAAGTAAATCTTTTTAATTCCTCTTTTGGGATCTGTGTTGTTGGTGGGGCCAGCATTGATTGCCTATCCATAATTGCCCCCGAGAAGGTGAGGGTGGACCACTTTCAGTTCTTCCGCTGAAAGTATGCTCAATGCTATTATGATGAGAATAGGATAGGGGGCTGCGCGCGGCTGAAGCCCCCGGGCGAGCCGTGCGTAGGCGAACGGAAGACCAGGCTTATCACGGCCTGCAGGATTGGACCCGGCGGACTGCTGACCTGAGAGGGGGAGGCCACTGTGTCGGCCCCTGCTCTTCCCCTGAAGGCTGGGAGGATGAAGCTAGTGACGATGGGCGAGCAAGGCTGAGATGAGAGGGAACATGGGTTTAGCCTACCGTGCCTTCGTGGTCAAGAGTCAAGAGAGTTTTATTGTCATGTGTCCCAGATAGAACAATGAAATTCTTGCTTGCTGCAGCACAACAGAATATTGTAGGCATAAATACAGAACAGATTGGTGTGTCTATATACCATAGACCATATATATACACATAAATAAAGAGATAAAGTGCAGTAGGCTGTTATAGTTCAGAGTTTGTTTGAAGTTGTGTTTAATAGTGATGGCTGTGGGGAAGAGCTGTTCCTGAACCTGGATGTTGCAGATTTCTGGCTCCTGTACCTTCTACCTGATGGCAGCGGAGAGATGAGTGTGTGGTCAGGATGGTGTGGGTCCTTGATGATGTTGGCAGCCTTTTTGAGGCAGCGACTGTGATAGATCCCCTCGATGGTAGGGAGGTCAGAGCCGGTGATGGCCTGGGCAGTGTTTACAACTTTTTGCAGCCTTTGGACTGGACGCTCAAGTTGCCGAACCAAGCCACGATGCAACCAGTCAGCATGCTCTCTACTGTGCACCTGTAGAAGTTCGAGAGAGTCCTCCTTGACATATCGACTCTCTGTAATCTTCTCAGGAAGTAGAGACACCGATGTGCTTTCTATATAATTGCATTAGTATGCTGGGACCAGGAGAGATCTTCGGAAATATGCACGCCCAGGAATTTGAAGTTCTTAACCCTTTCCACCATCAACCCGTTGATATAAACGGGACTGTGGGTCCCTATCCTACCCCTTCCAAAGTCCACTATCTGTCCCTTGGTTTTGCTGTTGTTGAGAGCCAGGTTATTGTGCTGGCACCATTTGGTCAATCGGTCGATCTCACTTCTATACTCTGACTCGTCACCATCAGTGATACATCCTACAACAGTGGTGTCGTCGGCAAACTTGATGATGGAGTTCGCACTATGTCCGGCTACGCATAGAGTGAGTAAAGCAGGGGGCTGAGCACGCAGCCTTGAGGTGCTCCCGTGCTGATTGTTATCGAGGATGACACATTTCCAACATTACGGACCAACTGAATGAGGAAGTCGAGGATCCAATTCAGGGCTCTCACTTAACTTTTTTTCCCTATTGCCAGCCGGGCAACCTAGGCAGCTTTTTAGGTTGCCAAATGACAGTTTAGGTGGTCATTTAAGATGGCTTGCATGACGCATGGGATAATGTGTTCGGACGAAGTGCGTAGTTACCAGTCGGAATTATGCTCAATGAAGCATTCACTTATTATTTCTGCTTCAAATGAACTCACAAACTAAACATATTCACCGATCAAGGCATGATATATACCACAATAACATGCAGCAAAATTATAATACAGTATCTCAACTCTTATTACACGTTGCAATGAATGCAATTTCTATTTCGTTCCACTTCCAAACAAAAATGTGGTTGGATTATTCAGCGTATGATCAACCTGTGTCAATAAATCCTGGACCATGGTAACATATATGCTTAACCATGCACACTACAGATTGATGCAAGCATGTTTTCTGTGAAGGACCGAAAATTATCATGACATGGCCATAGCATGGGTCTTTATTGCTATTGGTACATAAACACTCTCGCTTCCCACATAATTTATCCACAACAAAATATACAGGTTGCAAGGAAATTTCTAAAGGCATTTTATGATAATAGCTGTTAAAACCGACTAGACCCATCTGACAGGTTAAACATTACACTAACTGACAAGAGATGGCCAAAGGACATAACTGCAGCAAATGTTATTTTGGCAATATGTTTAAAGGTGTCAAAATGCCACATTACCGGACATTCAGATTAGATGTGTGTGTTGTGAACAGCAAAGAAGATACCCAGATTGTACGCACCAGATTTTAAAAAAATGATTGATAAACGATTTCCATCATTCCCACTTCAGAATTAACATTCAAATCTCAACTGAAATATCTATTGACCAAATTCGTGATGTATATGACCGACTGTAGAAGTAAAACCTGGATAAATCCAACGTATAGTTGTGAATGTTGTTCATTAAATAACTACAGTACTGATACTCCATATTAAGAACATTGATTTGCCGTTAAAATGAATTCTGTAATAACGTGTCAACGGTAGCAGTGACAATCAAAGACTGTGGTTTTAATGTTTCACGTGTTCACAATTTAATTAATCCATCTTTATGGATTAAAACAAATAATAACATTGGGAATTAAAACACATTTGATTGCATTCCGTTATCAAACATAGTCAATGTTCGCTCTGAAGATATTTCCAGAGCAGTAGGGTCGGGGGGGGGGGCTGTGTGAATCAGTGCGGGATGGATAGATGAGGGGGGGGGGGGATTGAGAGGCAATCGGTGCGGAATAGATGGATTGAGGCTGGGGAATTAGTGCGTGTTGGTTGGGGTAGGTAGAATTGTGAGGGGATGTCAGTGGGGTTTGAATGGGGGGATCAGTACGGGATGGATGGGGTGGATCGGTGCAGGATGAATGGGGGGTTCAGTACAGGATGAATGGGGGGTTCAGTACAGGATGAATAGGGGGGGGTCAGTACAGTGTGGATTGGGGGGGTCTGTGCAGGATTAATGGGGGGATCACTACAGGATGAATGGAGGGATCACTACAGGATGCATGGGGGGGATCAGTACAGGATGAATGGGGGGAGGCAGGAGAATCAATGCGAGGTGGATAGGGAGATCAGTGCAGGATGAATAGATGGGGGGGTAGATGGGGAGGGGAGCACAGGGGATGTCAGTGAGGACTGAATAGAGGCGGGAATGGGGATCAGTGCGGGATGGAGAAGAGAGGTCCCAGGATAAGGGGGTGGAGGGGGGCGTACAAGAGATAGAGAGAGAGAGAGAGAGGGGAAGGGGCAGAGGTGGGGAGTAAGGAAGGTCAGCACTCCTCGGACAACACCGGCATCATCGCCCCGCTGCCTTGGCCGCCCCTGTCCACCGCCAAGTGCCGCCGCCAAGTGCCGCCGCCAAAGCGGGAGGCAGTTGGGATCCCCTCGCCACCGCCTCCTCCGCCAGCCAACAGGAAGGTGCGGGGCTGAGCGGTGCAGGTGCTTCAGACGGCGGAAGGGGGCCTCCCCCTTCCTTCCTTCCTTCCTTCCTCCCTCCCTCCCTCCTCCTGGCCTCGGCGTGCGGGGGTGTTTGTTTTGAAAGCGGTTATAGCCGTTGGCGGAGTGACACGCAGCGGCCGCTATCGGGGCGGACTGGGTGCGGGAGGAGGAGGAGGTGGAGCCGTGGTCGCCGCTGCTGCTGTGCAGGGCCCGTCATCCGACCCTCCGTCACCCCGTACTACATCCGTCGCCGACGACCAGAAACGTCACTTATTCCTTTTCTCCAGAGATGCTGCCTGACTCGATGAGTTACAGCAGTTTTTTTGTGTCTATCTTCGGTATAAACCAGTATCTGCAGTGTCAAGCCGGGTAAAATAACATGGCTTTTAGGTTGCCCGGCAGGACTTTAGGTGGCCATTGGCAACCGGGCAACCGGTAATTTCGAGCCCTGCAATTGCAGAGGGATGCGCAGAGACCCAGATCTGAGAGCTTGGTAACCAGCTTGGAGGGGATGATGGTATTAAATGCCGAACTGTAGTCGATGAGTAAAAGCCTGACATATGAGTTTTTGTTGTCCAAGTGGTCCAGAGCGGAGTGGAGAGCCAGTGAGATCGCATCCACCGTTGATATGTTGTGGCGGTAAGCGAACTGCAGTGGGTCCAGGTTCTTGTCGAGGTATGAGTTGATATGCGCCATGATCAACCTCTCAAAGCACTTCATCACCACAGACGTTAGTGCCACTGGTCGATAGTTATTGAGGCATGTCACCTTGCTCTTCTTGGCACCGGTATTATTGATGCCCTTTTAAAGCAGGTGGGAACCTCAGACCTCAGATGTGAGAGGATGAAAATGTCCGTAAAAACTCCAGCCAGTTGGTCCGGACAGGTTTTGAGAACACGACCGGGTTCACCCCTCTGAAGGATCTTCTGACGTCGGCCTCTGTGACTGTGACCGAAATACCCTCACGGCGAATGGGGGCTCGGGAAGGCACATCAGTGTTCTCCCTATCAAAGCGTGCGTAAAATGCAATGAGCTCGTCAGGCAGTGATGCTTCGCTGACTTTTGAGCTGCCTCCTGATTTCGCCTTGTAGGAGGGGATTGCATTCAAGCCCCGCCACAGTTGCCGAACATCCGTCCCATCCTCCAGCTTTGAGCAGGTCCCTTTTGGCCTTTTTGATGGCCTTACCAAGGTTGTATCTGGACTTCTTGTAGACCTCTGTATCTCCAGACCTGAATGCCTGGGATCTGGACTTCAGAAGAATGCAGACCTCATGGTTCATCCAAGGCTTCTGGTTAGGAAACACTTGGAAGGTTTTTGTTGGGATGCAGTTCTCCACACATTTCTTTATGTTGCAGGAGGAGGAGCGGCGTCCGAGTAGTGAGTAGATAAACAGCGCGGGGCTTTTCTTTCCAGAGGCCCAGGGACCGTTGCAGGAGGAGGAGCGGCGTCCGGGTGGTGGGTAGATAAACAGCGCGGGGCTTTGCTTTCCAGAGGCCCAGGGACCGTTGCAGGAGGAGGAACCCAAAACTGCAACGTTCCATTCACGTTTCATATAAGTGAGGAAGCCGCTGATTGGTGGAAGAGGACTAAGAGGAAGCAGCTGATTGGGAGTCAGATCCCTGCTGATTTCCTCCACCAGTTTGTATTGTATCCAGGGTAAGGCTTTGTATTGTATCCAGGGTAAGGGGGGAGAATGAGGGCCAGGGCAGTTTACTGTTCTGGATGTCAGATGTGGGAGGTCATGGAGTCTGATGCCCCTCCAGACGTTCACATCTGTGCCAGGTGCGTCGAGATGGGGTTTCTAAGGGACCGTGTTAGGAACCTGGAGCAGCAGCTCGATGACCTCTGTCTGATCAGGGAGAGTGAGGAGGTCAAAGAAAGGAGTTATAGGGAGGTGGCCACTCCAAGACCACGGGAGGCAGACAAGTTGGTCACGGTTAGGAAGGGCAAGGGGCAGAGGCAGGGACTAGTGAGTACCCCGGTGGCTGTACACCTTGAAAATAAGTACTCCTGTTTGAGTACTGTTGGGGTGGACAGCCTTCCTGGGGGTAGCGACAGCGGCCGGGCCTCCGGCACAGAGACCGGCTGTATTGCTCAGAAGGGTAGGGAAAAGAAGAGGAGGGCAATAGTAATAGGGGACTATAGTTAGGCGGTCGGATAGGCGATTTTGTGTACGCAGTCAGGAGACCCGGATGGTAGTTTGCCTCCCTGGTGCCAGGGTCGGGGATGTGTCTGAACGCGTCCAAGATATCCTGAAATCGGAGGGAGAGGAGCCTGAGGTTGTAGTACATATAGGTACCAATGACATAGGCAGAAAAAGAGAAGAGGTCCTGAAAGGAGAATTTAGGGAGTTGGGAGGAGAGTTAAGGAGAAGGACCGCAAAGGTAACAATCTCAGGATTACTACCTGTGCCACGCGACAGTGAGAGTAGGAATGGAATGAGGTGGAGGATAAATGCGTGGCTGAGGAACTGGTGCAGCGGGCAGTGATTCAAATTTCTGGATCATTGGGACCTCTTTTGGGGAAGGTGTGACCTGTACAGAAAGGATGGGTTGCACTTGAACCCGAGGGGGACCAATATCCTGGTGGGGAGATTTGCAAAGGCTACTGGGGAGACTTTAAACTAGAACGGTTGCGGGGAGGGACTCAAATAGAGAAAGCTAGTAGAAAATGTGGGAGGCAGGAGGCAGAGAAGGGAAGCACTCGGACCCAAAATGTAGGGGAGAAAGAAGAAAAAGATAATAAACAGAGAATAAGTGGTGGTGGGTTTCTTAAATGTGTATATTTTAATGCTAGGAGCATTGTAAGAAAGGTGGATGAGCTTAGAGCCTGGATTGACACCTGGAAGTATGATGTTGTGGCGATCAGTGAAACATGGTTGCAGGAGGGCTGTGATTGGAAACTAAATATTCCAGGATTTCGTTGCTTCAGGGATGATAGAATTGGAGGGGCAAGAGGTGGGGGTGTTGCATTGCTTGTCAAGGAAGATATTACAGCAGTGCTTTGGCAGGATAGATTAGAGGGCTCGTCTAGGGAGGCTATTTGGGTGGAACTGAGAAATGGGAAAGGTGTAGCAACACTTATAGGGGCGTATTATAGACCGCCAAATGGGGAGCGAGAATTGGAAGAGCAAATATGTAAGGAGATAGCAGATATTAGTAGTAAGCACAAGTTAGTGATTGTGGGAGATTTCAATTTTCCACACATAGACTGGGAAACACATTCTGTAAAAGGGCTGGATGGTTTGGAGTTTGTAAAATGTGTGCAGGATAGTTTTTTTGCAGTAATACATAGAGGTACCTACTAGAGAAGGGGCTGTGCTGGACCTCCTGTTAGGAAATGAGACAGGGCAGGTGGCGGAGGTATGCGTTGGGGAGCACTTCGGGTCCAGTGATCACAATACCATTAGTTTCAATATAATTATGGAGAGGGTCAGAACTGGACCTAGGGTTGAGATTTTTTATTGGAAAAAGGCTAACTTTGAGGAGATGTGAAAGGATTTAAAAGGAGTGAATTGGGACATGTTGTTTTATGGGAAGGATGTAGAAGAGAAATGGAGGACATTTAAAGGTGACATTTTAAGAGTACAGAATCTTTATGTCCCTGTTCGGTTGAAAGGAAATAGTAAAAATGGGAAAGAGCCATGGTTTTCAAGGGAAATTGGACACGGTTTGGAAAAAGAGAGAGATCTACAATAATTATAGGCAGCATGGAGTAAATGAGGTGCTTGAGGAGTATAAAGAATGTAAAAAGAATATTAAGAAAGAAATTAGAAAAGCTAAAAGAAGATATGAGGTTGCTTTGGCAAGTAAGGTGAAAGTAAATCGAAAGGGTTTCTACAGCTATATTAATAGCAAAAGGATAACAAGGAATAAAATTGGTCCATTAGAGAGTCAGAGTGGACAGCTATCTGCAGAGCCAAAAGAGATGGGGGAGATATTGAACAATTTCTTTTCTTCGGTATTCACCAAGGAGAAGGATATGGAATTATGTGAGGTAAGGGAAACAAGCAGAGTAGCAATGGAAACTATGAGATTCAAAGAAGAGGAGGTGCGGACACTTTTGAAAAATATGAAAACGGATAAGTCTCCAGGTCCTGACAGGATATTCCATAGGACATTGAGGGAAGTTAGTGTAGAAATAGCAGGGGCTATGACAGAAATATTTCAAATGTCATTAGAAACGTGAATAGTGCCGGAGGATTGGCGTACTGCGCATGTTGTTCCGTTGTTTAAAAAGGGTTCTAAGAGTAAACCTAGCAATTATAGACCTGTTAGTTTGACGTCAGTGGTGGGCAAATTAATGGAAAGGATACTTAGAGATAATATATATAAGCATCTGGATAAGCAGGGTCTGATTAGGAACAGTCAACATGGATTTGTGCCTGGAAGGTCATGTTTGACTAATCTTCTTGAATTTTTCGAAGAGGTTACTAGGGAAATTGCTGAGGGTAAAGCAGTGGATGTTGTCTATATGGACTTCAGTAAGGCCTTTGACAAGGTTCCTCATGGAAGGTTGGTTAAGAAGATTCAATTGTTGGGTATTAATGGTGGAGTAGCAAGATGGATTCAACAGTGGCTGAATGGGAGATGCCAGAGAGTAATGGTGGATGGCTGTTTGTCAGGTTGGAGGCCGGTGACTATGGGGTGCCTCAGGGGTCTGTGTTGGGTCCACTGTTGTTTGTCATGTACATCAATGATCTGGATGATGGTGTGGTAAATTGGATTAGTAAGTATGCAGATGATACTAAGATAGGTGGTGTTGTGGATAATGAAGTAGATTTTCAAAGTCTACAGAGAGATTTAGGCCATTTGGAAGAGTGGGCTGAAAGATGGCAGATGGAGTTTAATGCTGATAAATGTGAGGTGCTACATCTCGGCAGGACAAATCAAAATAGGACGTACATGGTAAATGGTAGCGAATTGAGGAATGCAGTTGAACAGATGGATCTAGGAATATCTGTGCATAGTTCCCTGAAGGTGGAATCTCATGTACATAGGGTGGTAAAGAAAGCTTTTGGTGTGCTGACCTTTATAAATCAGAGCATTGAATATAGAAGTTGGGATGTAATGTTAAAATTGTACAAGGCATTGGTGAGGCCAATTCTGGAGTATGGAGTCCAATTTTGGTCGCCTAATTATAGGAAGGATGTCAACAAAATAGAGAGAGTACAGAGGAGATTTACTAGAATGTTGCCTGGGTTTCAGCAACTAAGTTACAGAGAAAGGTTGAACAAGTTAGGTCTTTATTCTTTGGAGCGCAGAAGGTTAAGGGGGGACTTGATAGAGGTCTTTAAAATGATGAGCGGGTTAGACAGAGTTGACGTGGATAAGCTTTTCCCATTGAGAGTAGGGAAGATTCAAACAAGGGGACATGACTTGCGAATTAAGGGACAGAAGTTTAGGGGGAACATTAGGGGGAACTTCTTAACTCAGAGAGTGGTAGCTGTGTGGAATGAGCTTCCAGTGGAAGTGGTGGAGGCAGGTTCGATTTTATCCTTTAAAAATAGATTGGATGGGTATATGGACGGGAAAGGAATGGAGGGATATGGTCTGAGTGCAGGTAGATGGGACTAGGGGGAAGTAAGAAGAAAGAAGGGGGGGGAAATAAATAAATAAATAAATAAAAGTTCGGCGCGGACTCGAGATGGACTGTTTCCATGCTGTAATGGTTATATGGTTATATAAGTCTGTAACGACTGTGGCATATTCATTCAGGTCCATTGACGAGTCCCTGAACATTGCCCAGTTTACAGACTCCAAGCAGTCCTGGAGTTGTTCCTCTGTCCCCTCTGACTGGCTCTGTACAGTCCTCACCTCTGGGGGTGCGCTCTTCAATTGCTGCCTGTAGTCAGGAAGAAGCAGCACCGCTGAATGGTCGGATTGTCCGAAGTGAGGGCGAGGGATAGAGCAATAGGCGTCTTTGATGGTCGTGTAGCAGTGCTCGAGGGTGTTTGATCCTCCGGTGCTGCAGGAGACATGTTGGTGGAAGTTAGGCAGCGATTTCTTAAGGTTGGCTTTGTGGAAGTTCCCAGCTATGGTGGTAAATGCCTCTGGGTAAGCCGTCTGGTGCTTGTTGACCACGGAGTGCAGCTCCCCCAGTTCCAGATGGACATCAGCCTGGGGTGGGATGTAGACCGCGGTCAGGATGATGGAGGTGAATTCCCTCGGTAGGTAGAAGGGACGGCACTTCACAGCCAGGTGTTCCAGGTGTGGAGAGCAGGAGTTGGATAGGACTGCCACGTCTAAGCACCACGCAGAGTTAACCATGAGGCAGACGCTCCCTCCTCTCCATTTCCCAGATGCCAGTGTACGTTCCATGCGATGGATGGAGAAACCTTCAGGCTGGACTGCTGAGTCTGGGGAGCTGGGGGTGAGCCAGGTCTCTGAAACAGAACACAGAGCATTCCCTCAGCTCTCTTTGGTAAAGCAGCCTTGCTCTTAAGCTGCGGCTACAAGCTTGTGTTCTTCGGCTGCGGGAAGCGTCACCCCCGGGGAACAAAGGTGGACAGGCGAGGAGGACGGTGTCCAAGGAAGGAGATGGCCGGGGGCCCGCAACAGTTTGGGACTGGCCTGGAACAGACACTGCTCATAACAACTGGACTATGGCAATGATCCCTCTTGTGTGCGGGCTCAATAGACTAATTCTGTGCACTTGCTAATCGATGATCAGGGGTATGGCAATGCTCTACTGGACTGTTTGTATGAAAAATAATTTCACTGTGTTAGTGCTTCGCACTTGTGATAATAAACGCTCCGTTGAACCATTGAGAATTCCAGGATTTGTGCGAGGCATTGAAGATTTAATGGCAGTAATTCCCAAGTTGGATGATGTGCGAGTTGGAGGGAAACCTGCTGTTGTCCTCCTTGGTCTGACCAATGCTATCACTGAGTAACTGCAGATACTGCACTCTCAGCAACTGTGCACTGGTGTTGGAAGGGGTGAATGTTTGGAATGATGGCCACCTTGCCAGTCAAGCAGGCTGCTGTGTCCTGGATGGTGATGAGCTGGACGTGTTCACAAAGTCACACTCCTCCTGGCAAACAGAAGGTATTCTGTGCCCCTCTGCCTTGTACTTTGTAGATGATGGAATGGCTTTGGGGTATGAGGAGGTGAGACACTCACAGCAGACACCCACCCCTGACTTTAGAAACATAGAAAATAGGTGCAGGAGGAGGCAATTCGGCCCTTCGAGCCAGCACCGTCATTCATTGTGATCATGGCTGATCGTCCCCAATCAATAACCCGTGCCTGCCTTCTCCCCATGTCCATTGATTCCACTAGCCCCCGAGAGCTCCATCTAACTCTCTCTTAAATCCATCCAGTGATTTGGCCTCCACTGCCCTCTGTGGCAGGGAATTCCACAATTTAATAACTCTCTGAGTGAAAAAGTTTTTTCTCACCTCAGTCTTAAATGGCCTCCCCTTTATTCTAAGACTGTGGCCCCTGGTTCTGGACTCGCCCAACATTGGGAACATTTTTTCTGCATCTAGCTTGTCCAGTCCTTTTATAATTTTATATGTTTCTATATGATCCCCCTCATCCTTCTAAACTCCTGTGAATACAAGCCTAGTCTTTTCAATCTTTCCTCATATGACAGTCCCACCATCCCAGAGATCAATCTCGTGAACCTACGCTGCACTGCCTCAATCACAAGGATGTCCTTCCTCAAATTAGGAGACCAAAACTGTACGCAATATTCCAGATATGGTCTTACCAGAGCCCTATACAACTGCAGAAGAACCTCTCTACTCCTATACTGAAATCCTCTTGTTATGAAGGCCATCATTCCATTAGCTTTCCTCACTGCCTGCTGTACCTGCACGCCAACTTTCAGTGACCGGTGTACAAGGACACCCAGGTCTCGCTGTACTTCCCCCTTACCTAACCTAACCCCATTGAGATAATAATCTGCCCCCTTTTTTTTGTCACCAAAGTGGATAACCTCACATTTATCTATATTATACAGCATGTGCCACGCATCTGCCCACTCATTCAACCTGTCCAGGTCACCCTGCAACCTCCTAACATCCTCTTCACAGTTCACACTGCCACCCAGCTTTGTGTCATCCGCAAACTTGCTAGTGTTGCTCCTAATTCCCTCTTCCAAATCATTAATATATATGGTAAACAGTTGCGGCCCCAACACCGAGCCTTGCGGCACTCCACTCGCCACTGCATGCCATTCTGAAAAGGACCAGTTCACTCCATCTCTTTGCTTCCTGTCTGCCAACCAATTTTCGATCCACGTCAACACCTTACCCCCAATACCATGTGCTCTAATTTTAGTCACCAGTCTCCCATGCGGGACCTGAAAGGCTTTCTGAAAGTCTAGATACACTACATCCAATTGCTCCCCTTCATCCATTTTACTTGTCACATCCTCAAAAAATTCCAGAAGATTAGTCAAGCATGATTTTCCTTTCATAAATCCATGCTGACTTGGACTAATCCTTTTACTGCTATCCAAATGCCCCATTATTACCTCTTTAATAATTGACTCCAGCATCTTTCCCACCACCGAAGTCAGGCTAACTGGTCTGTAATTCTCAGTTTTCTCTCTCGCTCCCTTCTTGAAAAGTGGGATAACATTAGGTATCCTCCAATCCACAGGAACTGATCCTGAATCTATTGAACATTGGAAAATGATCACCAATGCATCCACTATTTCTAGAGCCACCTTCCTGAGGACCCTGGGATGCAGACCATCAGGCCCAGGGGATTTATCATCCTTCAGTCCCATTAGCCTACCCAATACTATTTCTCGAGGGGCACGAGGGACAATTTTACAAACACTAATTAACTTACAAACCCGCACGTCTTTGGAGTGTGGGAGGGAACGGGCGCACCCAGAAAAAATCCATGCAGTCATGGGGAGAATGTACAAACTCTGTATAGACAGCACCTGTAGTCGGGATCATGCCCGGGTCTCTGGCGCTGTAAGGCAGCAACTCTACTGCTGTGCCACTGTGCTGCCCCTAAAATAATTTTTTTAATATATATATATTTTTTTAACTCAAATGTGTTTGGCTTGAGGAATGACTTTCAATAGATTGCACCAAGGTAGCTACTCTGCTACTTATGAAACCCTGAGCCAGAATCACGTCGTTTATAAATATTTTAGCACCAGGTTTCCCATGAACATAGGGTGTGCTAAACGGGTGAGAGGCGGTGCTGATGGGCGTAAGGATTGGGAAATAGCAGGTACAGATTCAATAACATCTTTCAAATATATGTGAATAAACATTTTATCTCAAACAAAAGGTAGCAGGGAAAGAGTAGGGAAATGGCACAGATTGCTTGTGCTTTCCAAAACACAGTGCAGATGTAATGGTCTAGGTTTGGGATGGTTCTGTGATGTATTTCCACAAAGTTCTGACATATTTTCATTGCCCGATCTCTGGCGTAAATGATTTGTAGAGTTCTACACTGGCCTGCATTGATGAGCTAAGCAAAGTAATAAAGTGCAGACTGCCTGATATTATTCTTACTCTGGCTCCCTTTTGTAGAAGCATGATTAGCAAATTAACTTTTAGAAGGTCATTTTCATTTGATTGAAATAAACTATGTACATTGGGCTAGGTATTTGGTCAAAGGTTGGTCTGGGAAATTGGATACTTGGGATATTTTTGGGTGAGCCAGTGCCATGTTTAGAGTCACGGAGATAAGCACAGAAACGGGCTCTTCAGCCCACTAAGTTTGTGCTGGCCATCAATCACACATTTGCATAATCCTTCATTCTCAGTATTTACTCCCCAGATTTGTCCTCCCATGTATACACCATGGGAAATTTACAATTATCAACCTGCATAATTTGGGATGTAGGAGGGAACTGGAGCACCCAGAGCAAACCGACAGGGTCACCGAGAGAACATGCAAACTCCACGCTGATAGAACCAAAGATTGGCATTGAACCTGGGTCTCTGGCACTAAGAGGCAGTGGCTTTATTAGCTATGCTGTTGAGCTGCTAGTTTGTCTCTGACTGGTCACGAAAGATAGACACAAAAAGCTGGAGTAACTCAGCGGGACAGGCAGCATCTCTGGTCACTGACGAAGTTGTTTTCTGCCCTCTCTGTCAAAGTGGTCCTACATTCAATTAATTCACAAACACACAGTCCTTGCAGCCAGTGTGTTTCTGTTAAACATCTGTGGATGGACAGAGGGCTCAGCTACAACTTTCTTGGCCCTTTAACATTTAAAATGTAGCACAGTGAATGGTGCGATTTGTCCTCTGGTTATTCCAAAGCATCTTTGTAACAGTTGAGCTGATCTGTTGGTCACAGTACAACAGCAATAGTAATTCCATTCTTAAGTGCCAATTAAGACATGACATTTATTTGTATTCATGGCACAGTTCGGTTAGTAAAGCCAATAACTTTCCACTGGTGCATCCTGGAGTTGTGAATGGCAACACAGAAACACCCATTCAAAAAATGCTTTGTTGCAGAAATGTTGTTGCATCTTCCTGAGGTTCAACTTTACACCAAAGTGCAAAGTGCACCACACATCTACAAGTCATTCTTCAGCTTTTGCAGCCTTGGGATAATTGGATTTGTCATGGAGACTTGTTTAAAAAGGGAACGCATTTCATTTTCTTCTTAAATTACCATCATTTTACCACTAAGTCAATCGTTTATTGTTTGAGTTGGGTGTTAAATTGAGCAGACTCTTTCGGCTGGATTGAGCACATTTATCAATGCAGCATGTTTTATGGCAGGTTTAAGCTTCCAAGCCTGATACAGTTAAACAGAGCTTGCACGACACCAACTCCTAATTTTGCATCTGAACGCAAACCCATGAAAGGATGTAGTTTGGAATGTGAAAGGCATTTAAAGCCCATTTTCAAAGCTGTCCCTGACAGATCTGTTTTCAGTAAGGCAACTGGCTCCCGGCATGACATGCTGGGTGCGGGACAAACCCACACATCTTTGTAGGATGTAGGAGGAAATCGGAGAAACTCCACGTGGTCATAGGGAGAATGTGCAAAATCCACACAGACAGCACCTAAGGTCAGGATCATTCCCGGGTCTCTGACGCTGTGAGGTAGCAGCTTTAACCTTTTTTTGATTGAATATTGCCGTTCCACATTACTGCTTGAATTGTGTGTGTTTTAAACCATCCCTTGTGCTATTGTTTATTCACAATCTCCTAATGGAAAATGGAACTGGTGTTGCAGCTTTTTGAAAAAGGAATTTTTCTTTTTCTTAGCGGGATTTTTATCTGCTTTTCAAATGGAATGGAGAAAGATTTTTCAATAACTTTATTTCTTTCTTTAAATTTCAGAAAAGGTAACTGTACCAAAGCAAACAACACCTAAAGACAAGACCATTGAAAATGTGGCAGGTTTCAGTGAGAAACAAGAAAAGAAGCTGCGATCCAATATGCGAACGACAGAAAGGGACCACAAGAAAACCGTGCAATGTGCATTCATGCTGGATCCCATCTCTGGGTCGTCTGCAAAGAATTCAATTCCTAACAAGCCTTACCTGTGCCTCAGTTGCAGCAACCCCAACCCTCCTGTTGCAATGCCCCTCAGTAGACCCACACGGCAGACTTCCCGTACGGACTGCCCGGCCGACCGACTGAAGTTCTTTGAAACTTTGCGATTACTACTTAAGCTTACCTCGATATCCAAACGTAAGGAGAAAGAGCAGAGGGGACAGGAAAATACCTCATATGAGTGGGGGAACAGAACAAATGAACTTATCTGGCTGGAGCTGCAAGCTTGGCATGCGAGTCGTAGCATAAGTGACCAAGATGTTTACCTGTACACAGCGCGCCAGGCCGTCCCTGATATTATTAATGATATATTGAACTTTAAAGTAAATTATGGAAACCTTGGGGCTTGTAAAGCTGGTGGTGATGCTGATGCTGCTGGAGTGGATGATATTTTTGAGCAGAAGACCGACTGTATTAGGACTTCAGGAACGCACGTCTTTGGTTGCAGTGACTATCAGGAACACCTCCAGTGTCAGAGGATAGCATTTGAGCAGGTGAAAAGTATTATGGAGCTGCTAGAGTCTGTGGAAGCACTTTACCCATCGTTGCAAGCCCTCCAGAAGGACTATGAGAGGTATGCTGCAAAAGATTTTCAGAGCAGAGTGCAGGCGCTCTGCTTATGGCTTAACATTACCAAGGACCTGAACCAGAAATTGAATTTGATGAGAACTGTTTTGGGCATTGAGAAATTACCAAACATTGGCTGGCCAGTGTTTGAAATCCCATCTCCACGTCCTTCCGGATCAAGTGACCCGGACGAGGAAGGAGATGAGAGCAAGAATTGCTTACAAGCTTGTCCCTTGGAAAATGAAGAGCAGGAAGATGAAGACACTGGGTCTGGAGATGATAGAGAGCACGGTTCTCACAGGCACAAAGAAGGGGTACATGTTCACTTTCATCCTTTGGAGTTTTTCCCAAAGAAATTTGAGAGATCTGTATCCGAAGATGAAACGTCGTTGATGGGAAACCTGCCCTCTGAGTGCCCACCTGAAGCGGGTTTCAACAGGAATTGTCAGATGTCTATTTACAGGCCTTTTGTTGATAAAGCTCTGAAACAAATGGGACTGAGGAAACTTATAATGAGGCTTCACAAATTAATGGATGGGTCTCTGCAAAGGGCCCGAGTAGCACTGGAGAAAGATGTTAGTACACTGGAGGTAAGAACTCTGCTGAGCAGCGCTGCCACTTGTGACAATATTCACAACTTCACCAGGACATTCAGTGATACTTTATTGTCACACGTATCTAAGTACAGTGAAATGCTTTGTTTTGCATACAACTCGGTAAAATCATACAACAGACCTCACCTCGGTCGACACGTGTCCGGCTCAAGTGTCGCCACGTTTCTGGCTCTGACAAAGTTCACAGTACAGTCGTGTCTTCCCTCCCTATCTTCTGCTTGCCACCGCATGTGGCGGCAGCCTCTGCCGCACCACGTCTCCCCATCGTTCTCGGCGGCCATTGTTTGGTCCTTTTGTTATCACTCGATTTCTGCCTTTGAACATTCACCTTTTTATAAAATACTTTTTCTTGGCACTGTAATAAGGTCACACTGGCCGCTGGACAAGAGTTATTATTTTGATTTAATGACCTTTCAACAGAACTGGAAATATTTGGGAGTTTAACAATATTTTATGCAAGTGCAGAGTCTGTGCGAGAAAGGGACAGGGCAAAGAGTGAGAGATGAGGAAAGACCAAAGGCAGCAGGGTGGTGCAGTTCTTAGAGCTGCTGTCTCATAGCGGCAGTGACCGAGATCCGATCCTGACCTTTGTGTGGAGTTTGCACGTTCTCCCTGTGACCAAATGGCTTTCGCTCGGGTACTCCTATTTCCTCTCACGTCGCAAAATCCTTAGAGTTTGTGGCTTAATTGGCCGTTGTAATTTGCCACTTGTATGTAGGGAGGTGATGCGAAAGTGTGATAACATAGAACTAGTGTGAATGGTGGATGATGGTCGATGGGCCAAATGGCCTGTTTCCATGATGTATATTTAAACCTAAACAAATGGGATCTTGGAGATAGTGTGACCACCTTTTCCAGATGATAAAGTGGTACCTAGAAACATAGTAAATCGGTGCAGGAATAAGCCATTCAGACCTACAAGCCAGCACTGCCATTCAATATGATCATTGTTGATCATCCAAAATCAAGTCCCCGTTCCTACTTTTTCCCATATCCCTTGATTCCTTTAGTCCTAAATCTAACTCTCTTGAAAACATCTAATGCCAATCACCTAAATGCATGTGAGAGATTAAGCCACTTCTGAACCACAGAATCTATTTGGAGCAGTCCTAATTTATTTTAGCAAATAATTATTTTCTCTCAAGTCCCAGGGGCAATATTGATTAAATCTTGTGTAATGGAACCTTCCTCCTCCTCTTTTGTTACAAAATTTTGAGATTTTAAAAATCAAGTCTGCAATTTATCCCATCAGATAAAGCATAAAAATAAGTTTAATTTGACACCTAATTCACTTTCATATCTTCAGTATTTAAAACGTTATGGCCATTTTCATACTCGGAAATTAGCATCTTGTTCCCTATTGCTTTTCCATTGACTTAACACAAAAGCTGTGATTGAGGACAGTCAAAAGCCCATAACTTTCTTAAAGATTAAGAGAACTGAATGAAATTTTCAGTTATTATAGATTGAAGGATTCTGAAACAAATATAAAACATCTTACTTGGATGACCTAAAATTAAAGCATTACATTGGCATATCATAATCAGTAGCATCATACTCCTCAGATTGTAACCAATAAGCAACTCTGTACACCTTGTTTTTCCACAACTTTTCAATTTTGGCATTGTAAACTACAAGTTTCTGCTCTTCAAACCACGCATGACATGCCTTTCTGCCCACTACTTTCCCATTAAGAATGTCTTGTAGATACCATTTCATAAGAAAAGGATATATTTTTTAAATAGCCTAAGTATCCAATTAACAAACTAATCCCATTCACACAAGAATTCACAATATAACATGATTTTTAACTCACTGTCATGAATTTATATGCCAGATGGAAGGAATTTAATGTTTAATTCCCATAAATTAATCTAGAAACATCAACTCAATATAATCAAAATTATTATTTCTTTGCACAATACATGGGACTAAAACTGATATTTAGTATAAAAATAGTGACTATGGATCGACAATAACACAAAATATAGACGATTTAGATGCTCTTATGACATGATTGTCCAAAAAAAAGAGCATTTAAATCATCTTGCGAGTGGTTTTTTCTGGTACGCGATCGATTGTTACGTTGCATTCGTGGTGAATTTGAACTCCATATTGGCAGGAAAAACACTGCCGGTTCGTATGGGGCCCATATCACATTTTCGCAACATAAAATTAGATTAAAGCCATCCCAAGAAGCAAAATTATATGTAAAATAAATGACTTACCCTTTGTTTTGTCCCGTTCTTGCGATCCGTCACGTTGTAGGCGTTGAGGGCGTTAGAAGTCGCTTTTTATTTTAATCTAATTATTAAATTGTCTCGCGATTTTTAAAAAAACGGGAACGGAAGTCCGATCGATTTTTCTTCAGCAGCTAGCAGCCCGAGGAAATCCGCCTCCGACAGGCAGTAGAAAACTGGATTTTAATCCTGCCCCCCCCCCTCAAAGGCGCCAAAGTCGCGCACACGGCCAGTGGCAGAACTGCAGCGCCGCTGAAGGTAAGTTTTGTAACATCGCTACAATGTGCTTCTGTCACTCTGCAAGGGCACAAGCCAATTTCCACTACTTTTGGCCACTGACTTGGATTTGCAGAGACCAAATAGATCTTTAATGACAATGAGCTGCTGTTGTTTGTGCACCAAAGCTACCTCTGCACTCATGCAAACATGCATGATGACAGTTCATAGTTACTGTTCTGACTTTCCCCTCATAATGGCCTCCTTGTGGAGCCGAGCAAGAGAGTCCAATGTTGTGGCAGTTCCAGAACCAGCTTGCAGTGGGAAATCCAATTGAACAAGCTGCATCAGGTTCTGCAACACAGTGTTCCCAATGAAAGGAGACAGCTTGCAGAGGCCTAGGCACAGTTGTAGTAAATATAGATATTTTTTGTCAAATTTAGCTTAATTTAAATAGCTTTATTATTGTCATGTGTACTGAGGTACAGTGAAAAGCTTTTTTGTTGCGTGCTGTCCAGTCAGTTGAAAGACTATACATGATCACAATCAAGTAATGCAGTGTACAGACCAAAGATCATGGTTCACTCCGCGAAAAAGCTGTAGTAGGTGACGAGTAATCTTCAGCACCATTTCCCTAACCGGCTTCTGTCATGGCGTCAAACTAAATCAGGGAGATTCTGCTATATCAGGCCAAGAGATTAAAGGATAGACACAAAATGCAGCTGGTCGGGCGGCATTTCCGGACAAAAGGAATAGGTGACATTTCGGGTCGAGACCCGTCTTCAGACTGAGTCAGGGGAAAGAGGAACTCAAACCATCCTCTCCACCCCCCCTTCCCTCCGACACGGACACGGAGCGATCGCCCCCCCCCCTTTTTGTTGTTAAACATATATTTCCCCCTTACCATTTCCGTACTTTTTCGATAGCTGCCATGACCCGTTTGATGTCATCCTTCGCCCTGCTCCTGGTGTGGGTGTAGATGGGTGTGTGAGTGAGGGTGGGTGGGAGTGAGTGAGTGTGTGAGCGAGTGTGTGGTTGGGTGTGTGTGTGGGTGGGTGTAAATAAGTGTGAGAGTGTGTGAGGATGTGATTATGTGGGTGTGAGTGTGGGTGTGTGTGTGTGGGCGGGTGTGTGGGTGGGTGTGCGTGCGAGAGTGTGTTTGGGTGTGTGGGGTTGGGTGTGGCTGTGTGTGTGTGTGGGTGTCGGTGGGTGTGTGTAAGTGAGAGTGGGTGTGTGTGAGTGTATGTGTGAGTGGGTGTGTGTGAGAGAATGTGATTATGTGGGGGTGTGGGTGTGAGTGAGTGTGCGTAACATTTATTTATTTTTTCCTACGGCCCGCAAAAATGTGCCAAATATATAATGTGGCCCTCATGCTGAAAAGTTTGGAGGCCCCTGGTTTAGATATCTAATCCTAGTTAACCCCCTCCGACTCCCAGCCATCATCCCACACTCTGACATCCGCAAACTAGGGTGAGCGCCGATAGGATTGTGCCTTCTAACAAAGATCCAGTCATTCTGCAACACTGAATGCTGTTGGGACCACATTTGCCACCAAGCTCCTTCTGGCCTGTACTCTGTGGACAGCAGTGAATCACACACAATCACCACCAACTTGAGCACGGTCCCAACTTGCTTTGCATGCTGCCTCCATCCTAAGTTTGCCAGACCTTGTCAAACTTGTCAAAGCACATGCTTCTAAAGTTTCCGACATTCAAATTAGAAATTAGAATAGACAACAGAACAATTTAAGTGCACAGATGCGCCACAGAAAGCATTTTATTAGGGTTTCAATGTAAATCTTTTTTTTTGTACTTGTTCTCAGAAAAGAGATAGTTAGAAAACTAATGTCACCTTTTTATTTAATGTGCATAATAATAAAATTTGAGAATTATTTTTACATAGAACTTTTCTGCAATCTGAAATATGGTGAAAGTATTCTTTTGGTATCCTTTGTATATCTTTTTTATAGTGTGAAATTCACTATTCGGCAGTTTTATGTTTTTCACACAATGGGTGGTGGGTACACGGAATGAGTTGCCAGAGGAGATAGTTGTGGCAGGTACGATAATGACATTTACAAGACATTTGGAGAGGTACGTGGATAGGAAATGTTTAGTGGGATATGAGCCAAATACGGAGATGGGGCATCTTGGTCGGCATGGACAATGTGGGCGAAAAACCTGTTTCTGTGCTGTGTGACTGACTCCACAACTTTTTTTAGAAAGTTTTGACTTTCCTGCTAAAACCTGTTTATCAGAATTGCCTTTTTACTCGTAATGAATGGGCAAGAGCAGAGATAGAGGCACTTTGCTACCAATAGACAATAGGTGCAGGAGTAGGCCATTTGGCCCTTCGAGCCAGCACCGCCATTCAATGTGATCATGGCTGATCGTCCACAATCAGGACCCCGTTCCTGCTTTCTCCCCATATCCCCTAACTCCGCTATCTTTAAGAGCCCTATCTAGCTCTCTCTTGGAAGTATCCAGAGAACTGGCCTCTACCGCCCTCTGAGGCAGAGAATTCCACAGGCTCAACTCTCTGTGTGAAAAAGTGTTTCCTCATCTCTGTTCTAAATGGCTTACCCCTAAAGCCCCTGTCCCACTTACGTGTCCTTGGCACGCTAATTACGCGACCTCGTGGTCGCGTGGAGGCGCGACGGCCCCGTGAAGGTCGCGCGCGACTTCATTCGCCCGCACAGCCGTCTGGAGCACGTGACGTCATTTGAAGATGGACACAAAATGCTGGAGTAACTCAGCGGGACCGGCAGCATCTCTGGAGAGAAGCAATGTGTGATGTTTCGTGTCGAGACTCTTCTTCAGTCTGAAAGAAGGGTGTTGACCCGAAACGTCACCCATTGCTTCTCTCCAGAGATGCTGCCGGTACTGCTGAGTTACTCCAGCATTTTGTGTCTATCTTCAATTTTCTTGGCCCCGCTCTGGGAGTAGAAGTGGGGGTGGATCCGGATCCGCATTGGCCGTGAGCCCCAGGCCGAGCTTGGTGATCGTTTGCCTGCTTCTGCTGCTGTTGAAGGTGAGACGTTGCGTCGCGCCAGGGTCTTGGGCCAGTCCCACTTTGGCCGTCAGTTACGCGACAGGCCGTTGGCGCACAAAGATTTCGTTCACTACAAAAATTTTGGAGCCCCGCGCGATTTCGTGCACAACTACATACCCCTCTGCGCTTCTCAGTGGGACCGGCCCTGCGCGGCCACACGATGCCCGTGCGCCTCAACGCGACGACGAGATCGCGTAATTTGCGTGCCAAGGACACGTAAGTGGGACAGGCCCTTTATTCTTAAACTGTGGCCCCTGGTTCTGGACTCCCCCAACACCGGGAACATGTTTCCTGCCTCTAGCGTGTCCAAACCCTTAATAATCTTATATGTTTCAATAAGATCCCCTCGCATCCTTCTAAATTCCAGAGTATACAAGCCAGTTGTGTCTCTTGATGCCCTTGCTCAGTGCTGTAACCACTTTGCCGTTTCTTGCAGCAATTACCTAAAAATGTGAGTTAGGATGCATGTGGCCAAGCTGTGGATGAACATGTTTATATAAGGCCAACATGGGCCCTCTGAACAGCATATATTATTCATGGATTTGATAGAATCATACAGCATGGAAGCGGGCTCTTTTGCCCAACTGGTCATAAGACATAGGAGCAGAAGTAGGCCATGCAGTCCATTGTCCTCTCTGCCATTCAATCTCAACCCCATTTGGGGCACACAATGGACAATAGGTGATAATGAGTATACAGACAGGAACACAACGGGGCGACAGTAAAACAAGTACGATGACTGAGGAAAGAGGGGAGGGACGGAGAGAGAGGGGATGCAAGGGTTAGTTGAAGTTAGAGAAATCAATGTTCTGGGTTGTAAGCTGCCCAAGCGAAATATGAGAGGTAATTGTGTACAGTATTCAAATGCTGCAAGTGTGTTTAATCATCACAGGAGTTATGAATAATCAGGTGAATACGGCAGCTGAGTGCAGTGTAAGATGTTTGAGTAACTGGGTAGGTCTCGGGAGTTTGTTTTATCTTCATTTTAATGTCTTTCTCCTGATTTTCCCTTCTAGTTATATGAAAGGCCGGGACATCTTGTCATGCTTTTTTAAAATTAGTCGCTGAGCAGAAGTTCCTATCTTGTCCCCAGTTGTTACTTTTATCCTGCACTGTGGTTTACTACATTTCACAACTCTTACATTCTTTGGTCTGTTTTCACTCCTAACTGACAATTAAACCCTCTTGACACGAAGCTTCTACCAAACACAGACTGGGCGATCATTTCGCTGAACACCTTCGCTCAAACCGCCTGAACCTACCTGATCTCCCGGGTTCTAAACACTTTAATTCTCCTTCCCATTCCCATACTGACCTTTCTGTCCTAGGTCTCCTCCATTGTCAGAGTGAGGCTAAATGTAAATTGGAGGAACAGCATCTCATATTTCGCTTGGGCGGCTTCAGTGGTATGAAAAGTGATTTCTCTAACTTCAGGTAGCCCTGGCATTCCGTCTCTCTCTATTCCTCCCCCACCCGTCTCATTAGCTTCTCGTTTTCACCTAACAAACAGCTAACAATGTCCTTTCCTTTATCATCGTTACATTTTTGCATATCTTTTATTCATTGTTCTTATCTCTCTACCTTATCATAATCTATATCTCTCGTTGCCCTTATCCCTAGCCAGTCTGAAGAAGGGTCTCGACTTGAAACGTCACCCATTCCTTCTCTCCAGAGATGCTGCCTGTCCTGCTGAGTTACTCCAGCTTTTTGTGTCTTTCTAGGGGATAGAGTCTTTGCAGGAGGCAGGATGGGAAGTGTAGTCTAGATAGCTGTGGGTGTCAGTAGGTATTAGACATCAGTCGATAGTCTATCTCCTGTGATGGAGACGGTGAGATCAAAAAAGGCTAGTGCCCATACCTAGAAACAAGTTCAAGGAAGTTATAATTTTAAAATTAAGTGAACAATTGCAATTTGTCGCATCAGTGATTTTTAAGTGTTTGCACTTTTTCCTGTTCATTCTTTGAGATGTTTTTATAGACGAGTTCGGTATACCGACTGCGCATGCCCAGGTCAAAGGTCACTGTAGATAAACATTGGATCGAACCGGGTCTCCCGCGCTGCTGGTTGGCCCCCTTGGCGCCGGAGCTGCGGCGGCCCACAACCAGCGCGGAGAAGAAGCGCTACCCCGCCGGACCAACCGACAGCCCCGGACCGACAGGACAGCGGAACTCTCCTGCAGACACCCGCCCAATAAAAGCCCCTCTCCTGTTTCCCAGTCCCTGCCTCCTCTCTCCTGCCATCTATCCCTTTGACCGCTGCTCCTTTGCGGGAACCGCTGCTCAGCGATTCTCGTCGCTGCACTGACTGAGGCCGGAGCTCCGGGTCTGTGGGGAATTGCACCTGCCCTCCCCGCCGCTGCTCCGGCGCCGAGGGGGCCAACCGACAGCCACGAGAAAAGGCGAGAGGCGCAGCCGACTGTCACCGGCCCGCCGAGGTTGCTCTGTGATCTATGATGATGCCGAGGGATTCTGGTCCCACTCACTGTGGGGGAGGGCAAGTGCGATTCTCCCCAGACCCAGAGCTCTGGCCTCGGTGCAGCGACGGGAATCGCTGAGCAGCGGTTCCTGCAAAGGAGCGGTGGTCAAAGGGATAGATGGCAGGAGAGAGGAGGCAGGGACTGGGGAACGGGAGAGGGGCTTTTATTGGGCTGGTGTCTGCAGGAGAGTTCCGCTGTCCTGTCGGTCGGGGCGGCGCTTCTTCGCGCTGGCTGTGGGCCTGTGGGCCGCTGCTGCTCCAGTCTCCCCCGCTCTCCCACTACCTGCCATCCCCGTTCCTCAGATTAAATATATTTTTACACATAAATACATTTTACACGTATTTTTACACATAAATCATGAATAAAAATAAGAATTTACATACAGTTTATGCAGCCAGCACTTCGTTCGCATTTTCTTTATAGCGAGTTACCTTTGACAAATCCCATGATTCCTTGCTTTTTTCGGAATACCAAACTCGCTTATTGCATGTGATGAGGAACGTAAGGAACTGCAAAAGTCCCTGAATTGCTGCAACTACAGACTTTAAATAGTGTGCTTGGTGGGCTTGTACAAATGACAAAATACAATAAAATCTCATTCAAAATGTGCTTTTTGGATTAAACTAAAGTGATGCCAATTTTAAAAATGTTTTTTCATCATTGTTGCCATATTTTAAATGCTTATTGGAATCTATCATTAAGATATTTCCAGCACAGAAACCAGCTACAGCAGATATTCCCTCCCCATGGGATGCATGTTCTGCATAATCCTTCACTTTATGGCTATTAACTCTATAGACATAATCCTGCACTTCTCTTTGTAGACCCCCACTTTAATGTATCTCTGCTTTTATTCTCGGCTGCTTCCTATGGAAGAGGGTTTCACATCTTTTTACTTGTTCTAAGGCCTTTTACATAGAACACAGAACAATACGGTACAGGAACGGACCCTTCAGCCTGCAATGTTTGTGCCGAACATGATCTCATCTGCCTGCACATGATCCACATCCCTCTATTCCCTGCACTTCATGTGCCAATCTAAAAGCCTCTTAAACTCCACTATCGTATCTGCCTCCACCACTACCGCTGGCAATGCTTTCCAGGCCCCCACCACACTTTGGTGTAAAAGAAAGTGCCCTTCCACATCTCCATTATCCTTCCCCCATCTCACCTTAAAACTATGCCCTCAAGTGATGGACATTTCTACCCTGGGGAAAAAGGTTCTGACTATCTACCTTATCTGCATCTCTCATCATTTTATGTACTTCTATCAAGTCTCCCCTCAACCTCCAATGTTTCAGACAAAAGGTGGTGTGTTATTGCAGAATGTATTGCGTTTCTGCTGCAAGTAAGTATGTCATTGTTTGGTTGTCAGTATTTATGATAATTAAACACTCTTGACTGGAATTTTATCAAGCCATACATGAAGATGTTAGGGTGGTCAAACTAAAATTTGGTCAAAGATGGTTTTAAGGAGTTCCTCAAAAGGAGGAGTGGAACGTTTAGGAATAGGGAATACCTTGGCTTTGGGCAGTTGAAGGCATGCCGCCTTAGAGGGATGAAGATCAGGAGATACAGGGAACTGCAGTTGCTGGATGAACTGGTTTAAAAGACTGGCAGGTACATGGATGGCAGAAGGTTTAGAGGAATATGGGCTTGGGGTACAGGTTGCGTTCCTTAGACACCATGTGTTACAGAAATGCATTACAGAGACCATTGTATCAACGGCGGAAAAGGGGGTTGAAGGTTAGAGAGTCTCAGGCTCATAATGAGAGAGTTAAACCCCTGTCTCAGGGTGCGAGTTGACCCACGAGGTACCCCGAGTTTAAAACAAGTTTAACTCGTGGTAATCACGTACAATTAACGTAGCGGGAACGTCGGAACTCGTGGACTCAACTTTGCGACTCATGGCGCTAACGGCAGGTACCCGTGAAACTTGTTAACTCTTGAAAAAATTCAAACATGTTTAAAGTTTTCCACGAGTAAAATATACTGCTGAAGTTAAAAATTGAAACATTTAAACTCGTTGTAAGAACGTAGTGGCCCGTGAGTTTACCTTAGTGACTCGTGCGTCTACCGTGGGCACTCTTTAACTCAGCGGGCAGGCAGCATCTCTGGAGAGAAGGAATGGGTGACGGGAATGACGTTTCCAAATTTCTGCTGCGTCTTTGTGTTACTCCAGCACCGTGTGTTCACTTTTTGTCCACCAGCATCTGCCCTTTCTTGTGTATGACATTATTTGTATCCGTGGCAGTTGATTGTCGCTCCCTTCAGTTTCCCAGGGGGTCGGGACAGGACTGGAGTTGGGAGGGAAAGGTGGGGGGGGTGGGGTGAGGGGGAAGGAGGGAGGGGAGGGGGTGGGGGGTTGGGGTGACTTAGTATAGGAGACAAGTGTACTGACTGTGTGGGAAGACACTTTGGTAGTGATTGCCCATGGGGTTCACTGTCGAGGGCTTCATAATGCAGGGAGCATTATAACCAGTGGAGCGATTAACCCTGGAAAGGGGGGAGACTTCTCTCTGAGTTGGACCCAGGAAACTGAAGCAGGAATTTTCTTGAGGTTATTAACGACAGATAAATAGATGGGAAGAGTTTAGAGGGCTATGGGCCACATGCAGGCAAATAGGACTACCCCAAGACGCCAACTTGGACGGCACGGCCAAGCTGGGCCGAAGGACCTGTTTCCGTGTTGTACAGCACAATGACTAAGGCCTATCCAGTGGGATTGACATATTTTGTATTTTTCCTTTCTAAAGATGCAGTGTATTTTGGTGACTATTGCACACTGCAGACCAGAAGCGCCTTCAATACCCAGAGAGCAGGGATGGGCGGGTTAGGGGAGCAGGAGAGTGGGGTTGTTTGCAGTTGCAGAGGGAGGGGGCAAGGCGGTACAGTTCCCAGTCTCAGCTCCTGTTCTACTGAGCGTGTGGACGTGGACGGGTTGCTTGGTTGGCGGCGGCTCATGGTGTGGCAGAACCGGCGTGCCCGCTGACTCCCACCCCCTCCCCGGTCCGGGGCCACTCTGGGAGAGTGCCCCCGAGCATCTGCCCCGGGGTGACTGGCACTGACCTGCTGGCATCGCCGATGTGAAGACAGTGCAAAGCCCCCGCGCCCGGCGCAATGGGCGGGGAGCTGGAGAGGGAAGGGGTCACATACATGGCCGGGAAGCAGAGGGGTGGGTGTGGCGACAGACAGGGCCAACAATGAGATGGAGACAGACAGAAACACCGACGCGCAAAGGAGACCTACAATAGTGCATGATCTCTCTCGCGTTATGGCGGGTGATTGTCGCCTGCCCGCTGTTTCTGACGCTAAAGCCTTGGGATCGTTGCCCTTCGTGTTGGGGGGGAGGGGGGTATTGTGCTGTTTGATCGCCCCCTGCTATCCCAGGGACAGGGAGACACAGCGGCTTTTGACACAGGTGGGCAATCACTACCAAAGTGTCTGCCCACACAGTCAGTACACCTCTCCTACACTTGTCTCCCGCACTAAGATCATCCCGCAGAGAATGATCCCAGCCTAACCCAAGAGGATTGTCACCCCAGACAGATTAATGACGCCTGCGCATCCTCCCCCAACCTCCCTCCACCTCAACTCATGCCTGGGCACCAAAGCAGCTCAGGAGGCGAACCCTGAGCTCCATCTCCCAACAATCTGATGCGCAACTGATGTGAAAGAACAGCGGCTGCGGCCGGCCGGCACCCGGCATGGACTTCTCACACCCTCACACAGGAAAAGTGTGTGCGAATAAACAAAAACAAGGAATAAAACCTAAGCCCGGCTTGAAAGGCAACTAAAAATATATTGCGCTTAGAACGAGCAGGCGCGGAGACATCCATCCACATTCAAAGATTTCATCTCCCGTCTCCCCGCAGTGTGTAGACCTGGCAGTAAATTCAATTAAAATATAGCAAACCTCCGCCCGCTGGTCTTTTAACTACGTGATGTGTGTTTCAAACAAATCATAAGTATAAATGCTCTGGCACTGGACGGTGCGCATTTTCCCTTTGTAGGTCACATCAATAGATGCGGCCGCGCTGAATTCTATCTTTAACTCAAAGCCGCAGGATGGAGATGTCTTCTTTAACACTGTTGCTTATTAAAACAAACCTTCATTCACGGTTGGCTCAAGAGTAACTCGGGAGAGGAACTTGGAACATCGCAGAAATGACAAGTAAACGGCAAACTTAGTCATACCCGTGGGAACTCGGTTAAACTCTTGATCATACACTTGGAATCTCGTACACAATCACGAGTCTTTCACTCGGGGCACCTCGTGGGTCAGCGCGCACCGTGAGACAGGGCTTTTATATTTCCTGCAAATATAAAGGTCTTTTAGAAAGCATCAAGTTTATTTTTACTTTATTACTTCAAGCTAAAGATACTAAAGGCTGCATGTTACATTGTTTAAATAGAGTATCATTGCACATGTATCAATGGAAGCGATAGATTGTCAATTTCACTGGCCACCCACGGTTAAGGTAATCTGATTACTGTGGGCAAACTTTTTTTTCCCCTTATACTGTTTCAATCCAAGTTTTTTTTCTGCTTGTAAATTTTGAAAATAACTTTTATGTGGTTCATATGTTCCTGATAGAAATTACATTCTAACTAATCCGGCCCGCATAATACAAATGGTGATATCTTATTCACCAGTCGTGTTATATCCAGTTTGTGTTATGCAAAACGTGCGCTATTGCAGTATCACCTGTAAAACCACAGAAGCAAGCACAATTCCTGCTTATTTGTTTCATAACTGTGTCAAAGTTCAGGTCTGTTGAACACGATATGCTACAGTGGAAATTGGAAGTGTTTCAATCTCCAGAATTGGCATTATTTTGAGTGTTTAAAAAGTATCAGATTTGTGGGAAGAATGCCAGTATAATTTCCCAGAATGGAAGTGTCAAATAGAGGGCCTAGCTTTAAGGTGAGATGGGCAAAGTTTAAAGATGATGTGTGGGACAAGTTTTTGTTTTACTCAGAGAATGGTGAGTGCCTGGAACGTGCTGCAGGAGGTGGTGGTGGAGGTAGACACTATAGTGGCGTTTATGAGACTTGGATAAATACATGGGAATGGAGGGAAATGGATTATGTCAAGAGTTGGGCTTGGCATCATGTTTGGCACAGACAATGTGGTCTGAAGGGCTTGTTCCGGTGCTGTACTGCTCTATCTTCTAATGTGCATCATGTGAGATAAATTGGGTAGATTTATGTTCAGCACACCAAGCTGTTTATGGAAACCAAAAGCAATATCTTGAAGATAAACGCTGGCAGGATATAGCAACTTCCTGCGATCACTTTGCCAAGGATCATGATATTTCTATTTCAAAACTAGTGTTGAAGTTTGAGGTTTCACCGTGTCCATCTTTGCCCCAAGTTGCTGGATGACCAAGGTTCTACCCTGCTGCAGCTCTGAAAGGGGAACTGATGTCTTTACTTTGCCATCTCGTACCTTGTTCTCAAGTTCCCTCTCCTCCTTGAACTGTTGACTATGCGTTTTTGTTGACTTCCCATGCTCACCAATGTTTTCAATACTTTCTCAGTGGATAATATTCCCTCTTGCCTTCAAATCTTTCATCGCCACCTTCCTCAAAAAAAAATTGTTGGCCTCTCCGTCCTTGCAAATTGCGGGTTCATTTCGAGCAATAACTCCAAGGGCACTTAATGGGAGCAAATCTTGCATAGGATGATTCTGTTTGCCACCTGTGGTAAAATGTGGGTAATCCAGTTGTGGGTAATCCAGTTGTTCAAGTGCTCTGATTGTTCAGTATCCAGTGCACCGGGGGCCCAGTTCCCATGCTCCCTGGCAACTTTTGTTTAAAAGTCACTAGGTGGACTGGAAAAGTTATTATACTACTGAGAAACACCTTAAAAAATGTTTTGGGATATTAATAGGAGTCTAGTTTAGAGATACAGCGTGGAAATAAGCCCTTCGCCCCACTGAATCCGCGCCGAGCAACGATCATCTCGTACACTAACACTATCCGACACACTAGAGACAATTTTTGATTTTTACCAAAGCCAATTAACCTACAAACCAGTAAGTCTTTAGATTGTGGGTGGAAACCAGAGCACCCGGAGAAAACCCACGTGGTCACAGGGAGAACGTGCAAGCTCCGTACAGACAGCACGAGCAGTCAGGATCGAACCCAAGTCTCTGGTACTGTAAGGCACCAACTCTACTGCTGTACCACCGCGCTGAGTCGTAGATGCAAAGAGCATGCAAACAGGGCCTTTGGCCTAACATGGCCATGCCGACCAAGATGCCCATCTGCACTAGTCCACAGCCTATACCCTATCTATTAATATTCAGTAGATCCCAAAATAGTCTGTTCTGAGGAAGGATCTCCGATCTGAAATGTTGACTGATTCTCTTCACACAGATGCGGTCTGACCCTGCTGAATGTTTCCAGCACTTTTTTGTTTTGTTTTGGATTAGATATGCCAGAGCAGTTACTTGTTCTGCAGTGTAGGTCTCCAGTTGACATGTTGTCTGGTCCCAAGGCTCTTCCTGCATCCTGTGCTCTCAGCTGTTTCTGGATTTTATGTGGTGTGAATCAAGATAGGTTTCTGTGACAGTGGCGACCTCAAGAAGAAACTGATTTGATTAATTAATCTTGCTTGATTAATCTGTGAACAGCTTTCCAACTTTAGGCACCAATCTTCCAGATGTTAGTGAAGAAGACTTTCTGAGGTTGACTGGGCTGCGATTAATTAATTTTGCCTTGTCTGAATTTGGTGCGTCAGGCACATCCTAACGATGAGCAGATTTGTAGGTTAAATGTGCAGGAAGGAACTGCAGATGCTGGTTTAAACCGAAGATAGACACAAAAACTGAAGTATCTCAGCGGGACAGGCAGCATCTCTGGAGAGAAGGAATGGGTGACATTTTGGGTCGAGGTTAATTGGCTTCTGTAAACTCTCTAGTGCATAGGATCGAACTAGTGTATGGGTGATTGTTGGTCGGCATGAACTTGGTGAGCTGAAGGGTCTGTTTCCACGCTGTATCTCTAACCTAAACTAAACAATCTGTCCATTCCCTCCACAAATGCTGCCTGACCCTAGTTACTCCAGCACTTGTGTATTGCTCAGGATTCCAGCATCTGTAATCTCTCATGTCTCACTTTTATTTACCTTTGTGCTGTCAAGGAGATGAAGCAACTCTGGTGATATCTGGGACAGTACTTAAAGATCAAACACTGCCAGGCATTACCAGTGATGGCTGCCCATACTTAGTCACTAGTTTACTCTTATTTGATGTAGCTCTCAGTTTAAAGTATCCAAGGGTTTCTCCGTGCGCAATTCCTAACTACAATTATGAATTGTCAGTAAAAGGGCAGAAAGTGCTGGAGTAACTCAGCAGCTCAGGCAGTATCTCTGGAGAACATGGATAGATGATGTTTTGTGTTGGGACCCTTCTTCAGACTGATTGTGGGGGGGAGGGGTGGTGGGGGCAGGGGTAGCGATTAAGAAAGCTGGGAGAGAGGAGAGGCAGGTGGCAGGAAATATGTGGACACAGGCAAGCGGAATTTTTGATAGGCAATTGGTTGGAGCAAAGGCCGGAGACAAGAGCAGACAGTTGGAAGATTTGCAAATTGTAAAGCCAGAGGAAGGAAAGTAGGGGTGGGGAGAAACAGGTGGGGCCCAAGGGAGGGGAGAAAGAAAGGGTAATGGGGGTGGGCGGTTTGTTAGAGGTTATCTAAAATTGGAAAATTCCAGTATTAAATGAACAATGTTTTTTGTTTGTGTTTCAGTTCTTTGCTGTTCCAGAGCCCTTGAGTTGCCACGATTACCTGCCTGTATTGTCCCACACACCTTCCTGTACAGAGCAGAAAGGCAGCAGTGTGTCATGGGAACAGCTGGAGGCCATGGAGCTACCATCCTTCCAGCCTGCATACTTGGTCTTGTGCCGGGTTCTCCTCAACGTGATTCATGAGTGCTTGAAGCTGAGGCTGGAGCAGAGACCTGCCGGAGAGCCCTCGCTGCTGAGCATTAAACAGGTGGGTGGCCAACTGTCCAGAGACCAGAGGGTTTAATAGTCATATGCACTGACAACGGAGCAACAAAAGTCGTCTTTGCTGTAGCATAACAGGCCTGTCAAAGTTAGTCATAGAGTGATACAGTGCGGAAACAGGCCCTTCGGCCCAACTTGCTGACACCAGCCAACATAACCCAGCTAGCTACACTAGTCCCACCTGCCTGCGCTTGGTCCATATCCCTCCAAACCTGTCATATCCATGTACCTGTTTCTTAAACGTTGGGATAGTCCCAGCCTCAACTACCTCCTTTGGAAGCTTGTTCCATACACCCACCACCTTTTGTGTGAAAAAGGTACCTCTCAGATTCTTTTCCCCTACACCTTGAACCTATGTCCTCTGGTCCTCGATTCCCCTATTCTGTACATCTACCCGATTTATTCCTCATGATTTTATATACTCAATAAGATCACTCCTCATCCTCCTGTGCTCCAAGGAATAGAGACCCAGCCTATCAACCTCTCCCTTTAGCTCAGACCCTCTAGTCCTGGCAACATCCTCGTAAATCTTCTCTGAACTCATTCAAGCTTGACAATATCCTATATCATGGTGCCCAGAACTGAACACAATACTCTAAATGTGGTCTCTCCAACGTTTTATACAACTGCAACATGACCTCCCAACTTCTGTACTCAATACTCTGACTGATGAAGGACAATGTGCCAAAAGCCTTTTTGACCACCTTATCTACCTGCGACTCAACCTTCAAGGTTGTTGAATCATAAAGCAAAAGATAAGAGTTTTACGCATGACTTTAACTTTTCTGAGCAGATAATTAATGTAAGTTCATGTAGAAATAAGGAACTGTAGATGCTGGTTTAAAAAAAAGATACAAAGTGCTGGAGTAACTCGACTAGTCAGGCAGCATGCCTGGAGAACATGGATAGGTAATGTTTTGGGTTGGGACCTTCTTCAGACTGATTGACCTATATATTCTGACATGATGCATGTCAGCTTGGTTAACCAACTGCTCTGCTCTTGACCGCCTGAACCTGCAGAGTGTGGTGAACACAGCCCAGTCCATCCCAGGCTCGGCACTTCCTTCCATCCAGTCCATTGCATCAAGAAGAATGGAAGATGTGGCCACTTCCTTTTTACTTTTCTACCTTCTGGGAGAAGATGCAGGAGTCTAAAAGCCCAGACATCCAGTCTTAAAAACAGTTCCTTTCCCACTGCTATCCGACTCCTGAACCAAACATCTCCTACACACCCCATTCCCTGAGGAGCTGCCACATATTTTTACCTCATTCAGTCATTCCATTATTGTGCTTTAATATTCTTTTGCACTATTCATATTTTGTACTATAATCTTGCACCATTCTACTTTGTACTCATCGTATTTATTGTTATTATTACTGTATGTATACTATTTACTCTGTGGGCTTCCTATGAACGAAGAATTTCATTGCACCATGATGTATGTGACACAAAATTAAGCTAATCATAAGAAAAAATATCTCAACGTGTAGGGCCCATAAAATTAAATGATTATTCACTCAAAATTTCCCTTAAATTATTTGATTCTTTGAAAACTGAGGACCTGTGTGAAGCTTAAGATTGGCTAAAGGAATAAATTGCCTATGCATAACAGTCAATAGATTGATTATTGTAATTAATTTTAACTAGTTAATTGGCTTCTGTAAATTGCCCATAGTGTGTAGGACATTGAGGTAGTGTACGGGTGATCGCTGGTCGGTGTGGACTTGGTGGGCCGAAGGGCCTGTTTTCACATTGTAATACTAAAATAAATAACATTCTACTTTTTTTATAAATCAATGAGGTCCTGTCTATTATATTTTTGTATCCAGGTTAGATATTACTACAAAGATTTAGAAAGAAATTCCATCCGACGGGAGATTGGATACTTCCAGCAAAAGATCCATGAGATTACATCAAAGCCAGTGGTTTTGGAAATATCCATTTTTAGTTTTTTATTTGTCAGATGGTAATTACGTAGATATTATGGAGCATCAGTAATGTGTTAGATGCGATTTGGTTTAAATAAAGATTTCCTAAAACATGTCTGAAGAAGAGTCCCAACTTGAAATGTCATCTATCCATGTTCTCCAGACTTGCTGAAGAACACAAAGTCCCGACCTGAGGCATCGCCTGTCCATGTTCTCCAGAGATGCTGCCTGACCCGCTGAGTTACCCCAGCACTTTGTGTCCTTTTGTGTAAACTAGCATCTGTAGTTCCTTGTTTCTTCAGAGATGCTGCCTGACCCGTTGAGTTTCTCTTCCTTCCTAATACACATTGAGGTTCATGCCCAGCATCAACTTGTACGTCTCTGGGTTCAGATTTTTTTTTACAGAGAGTGTGTGATAAAAGAAGTTGCTGCCAAAGAGATGGTGAAATCATATACAGCCATTATGTTTAAGGGGCATTTAGACAGATACTTAATATTCACGCAGCTGCTAGGAACCATATTTTAGGATGGATATTTTGTGCAGAGGCATCAAGGCTAATGTCCTACCACCAACCTGACTGGTTAAACTGATTCATAATAGAGAAGCAAGGAACTACAGATGCTGATTTATAGAAAAAGACACAATCTGCTGGAGTAACTTTGGGGCGGCATGGTGGCACAGCAGTAGAGTTGCTGCCTTACAGAGCCAGAGACCTGGGTTCGATCCTGACTATGGGTGCTGTCTGTATGGAGTTTATACGTTCTCCCTGTGACAGCATGGGTTTTCTCCGGTTTCCTCCCACACTCCAAAGACGATCAGGTTTGTAGGTTAATTGACTGGTAAAGATTGTATTTTGTCCCTAGTGTATAGGATAGTGCTAGTGTACGGCGAGTGCTGACCGAAGCGGACTTGGTGGGCTGGAGGGCCTGGTTCCACGCTGTAACTAAACTCTAAACTAAACTCAGTGGGTCAAGCCGCATCTCTGGAGAACATCATAGGTGACGTTTCAGGTCGGGACCCTTTTTCAAAAGGGCTTAGTATGAAGCATTTTTGATACTTTAATGTTTTAAAAAAATCAACACCATATTGTTTTAAAAAAATCGATGCATATTTGCACTCATTTGCTTGGCCCTCTTTTGGATATTGTGTGTAAAGACATATCCACTTCAACTTCATCAACTTCACCACCAATTTTCATCCTGCACTCAAATTTACATGGACCCTCTCTGACACCTCCCTCTCCTTTCTTGATCTCACAGTCTCCATCACAGGAAATAGACTATTGACTGACGTCTATTGCAAACCCACTGACTCCCGCAACTATCTCGACTACACTTCTTCCCACCCTGCTTCCTGCAAAGACTCTATCCCCTACTCCCAATTCCTCTGTCTACACTGCATCTGCGCCCAAGATGATGTGTTCCATACTAGGCCCTCACTCGTGTCACCTCGGTACCACGCAGCTCCGCCCTTGCTCCCCCTCCCCCTAGTCGCAACAGAGACAGAATCCCCCTCGTCCTTACCTTCCACCCCATCAGCCAATGCATACAACACATAATCCTCAAATTTCCACCACCACCAACGGGATCCCACCACTAGCCACATTTTCCCATCTCCACCCCTTTCCGCCTTCCGCAGAGACCGTTCCCTCCGCAACTCCCTGGTTAATTAATCCCTTCCCACCAAACCCCCCTCCCCCCAAACCCCCCTCCCCCCCCCAGGTACCTTCCCCTGTAACCGCAGAAGATGCAACACCTGTCCCTATACCTCCTCCCTCGACTCTGGCCAGGGACCCTGGCAGTCCTTTCAGGTTAGGCAGAGGTTTACTTGCACCTCCTCCAACCTCTGTATCCATTGTTCAAGATGTGGACTCTTATACATCGGCGAGACCAAACAGACTGGGCGATCATTTCGTGGAACACCTTCCCTCAGCCCGCCTGAGCTCCCGGTTGCTGGACACTTTAATTCTCCTTCCCATTCCTACACAGACCTTTTATGTCCTAAATTTCCTCCATTGTCTGAGCGAGGCTAAATGTAAATTTGAAAGAACAGCATCTCATATTTCACTTGGGCAGCTTGGGCAGTGGTATGAATATTGATTTCTCTCACTTCAGGTAGCCCCGGCATTCCCTCTCCCTCTATCCCTTCCCCACCCAAGTCATACTAGTTTCTTGTTTTCACCTTACAAACAGCTAACAATAGCCTGTTTCCTTTATCATCGTAACTTTTTTTTCATATCTTTCTTTCATTGTTCTTTATCACATCGCCGTCTATATTCTTGTTTCCCTTATCCCTAACCAGTCTGAAGAAGGATCTCGACCCAAAACGTCTCCAATTCCTTCTCTCCAGAGATGCTGCCTGTCCCGCTGAATTACGCCAGCTTTTTGTGTCTATCTTCGGTTTAAATCAGCATCTGCAGTTCCTTCTTACACAAGATATATCCTTTGTCAGTTCTGCCTGTAAACATTTTATTTCAACGGCTCTTTATATTGCAGCTGGTCAGAGAATGCAAAGAAGTGCTGAAGGGTGGCCTGCTCATGAAGCAGTATTATCAGTTCATGTTGCATGGGATAATGGACGAATTCCAGAGGCAGCAGAAAGTTGACAGCAATATTGATGAATTTGAGGAAGATCTGCATAAAATGTTGATGGTGAGTGTTGTAATGATAAAAGATTTCTTCCCTGGTTGTACCTGGGTACCAAGGATGTTTCTTTAGTTGTGCGTGAATTTATGTAGAGTTGGGGAGGTTATCTGTGGTTACCTAGAGGTGAATCTAGAACAAGGGCAGGGATACTAGAACAAGGGCACCGCCTATTTAAAGACAAAGATGAGACTATAGACATAGGAGCAGTATTAGGCCATTTGGCCTACCGAGTCTACTCAGCCATTTGATCATGGCCAAACTATTTTTCCCTCACAACCCTGCCTTCTCCCTGTAGCCTTTGACTCCCTTACTAATCATGAACCTATCATTTTCTGGCGATGAATTCCACAGATTCACCACAGAAGTTGTTTATACTTTCTGTGAGTTTGGGATTACATCAGTGAAATATCTGCAGCATCTGACATAGATTTTTGGCACTTGGACCTGAGGCAATGATGTGAAGTAGGGTCCCAACCCGAACATTACTTGTCCTCATCCTCCCAAGAAGCTGCCTGGCCCACTCAGTTACTCCAGAACAATGTATTTTATTTGAGGCAAAGATCTATTGTTTCATGATCTGACTTCAGCTATTTCTTATATTTTAAATTCGCATGGCTACATAAAACCTGCATTTTACAGCTTTTCTCTTAGAAAATAGAAAATAGGTGCAGGAGTAGGCCATTCGGCCCTACGAGCCTGCACCGCCATTCGATATGATCATGGCTCAACTCAGTATCCTGTACCTGCTTTCTCTCCATACCCCCTGATCCCTTTAGCCACAAGGGCCACATCTAACTCCCTCTTAAATATAGCCAATGAACTGGCCTCAACTACACTCTGTGGCAGAGAATTCCAGAGATTCACCACTCTCTGTGTAAAAAATGTTTTTCTCATCTCAGTCCTAAAAGATTTCCCCCTTATCCTTAAACTGTGACCCCTTGTTCTGGACTTCCCCAACATCGGGAACAATCTTCCTGCATCTAGCCTGTCCAACCCCTTAAGAATGTTGTAAGTTTCTATAAGATCCCCCCTCAATCTTCTAAATTCCAGCGAGTACAAGCCGAGTCTACCCAGTCTTTCCTCATATGAAAGTCCTGACATCCCAGGAATCAGTCTGGTGAACCTTCTCTGTACTCCCTCTATGGCAAGAATGTCCTTCCTCAGATTAGGAGACCAAAACTGTATGCAATACTCCAGGTGTGGTCTCACCAAGACCCTGTACAACTGCAGTAGAACCTCCCTGCTCCTATACTCAAATCCTTTTGCTATGAATGCTAACATACCATTTGATTTCTTCACTGCCTGCTGCACCTGCATGCCCACTTTCAATGACTGGTGTACCATGACACGGATGTGTCTCTTGAATCTGAAACTGACATACTATACAAAATATTTAACGTTTTAATCATGCATGAAAGTGGTTTATATGACAGAAACGAGAAGCGCATCTGATTCAGTTTAATATCTGTATATTTTGAGCCAGTAGTAAAAATATGCATCTTGAGGCTGATTGTCAATGTTTTCACACTGTCAGACTACTGTCTCCTGTCAGTTTTTTAATTAAATGTGTACCTTTCTGTTCAAGTTATGCGTTTGAAAGGTTAATGTGATTCACTAGCAACCAAACATCCTCTGGAGAAACATAGTGGGTCAGGCAGCATCAATGGGTGGAAAGAAAGGGTTGATGCTTTGGGTCAAAGTCCTACATCAACACAGGGTCCAGCAGTTTTCTCCTGGCCTTCCCCACTCACCTTTTATCTTGCATAAACCTAACTGCATCCAAGACTGCTGCAGATTCTGATTTTTTTTCTCCGTCCTTGCTACTAATCCTAGATGCGAGTTCCTCTGCCCTGGATGCCCTTAGAATCTTGCATATCTCCAACTCTTCCAATTTAACGCATGCACCAGAAGCTGTCATTCCTGCTGCTATCAGGACTCTTAAGCTTTGGATTTCCTTCAAAAACCTCTACTTCTATAAACTCTTAACGTGCTAAAAAGGTTTTTATTTACCTACTTTAATATCCTGATGACATCTAAGATGCTTTTAGATAGGCACATGGATATGCAGGGATTGGAGGGACATGTGCAGGCAGATGAGATTAGTTTAACTTGGCACCATGTTCGGCACAATGTGCTGTGCTGTTCTATGTTCTGTGGCGTTGTGACATTGGAGGTGCAAAATAAATACAGGCTATTGTTCTGTTAGGTGACCTGATTCGCTCTATAACTGATGATTTGGGTTATGGATTGAACTTGGGTTTGAACTAATCCCTCTCCCAGATTTGGATGTTTCCCCTCTATATTTATCATTTATAGAATCACAGTATCATACAGCATGGAAATAGGCTTTTCGGCCCAACTTGCCTTTGCCTACCAAGATGCCCCATCTACATTAGTCCCACCTGCCCAAGTCTGACTCTTATCCCTCTAAACCTTTCATATCCGTGCCTGTCCAAATGTCTTCTAAATGCTGCCATCGTACCTGCCTCAACTTACCCTCTGGCAGCTAGTTCCATATACCCACCAATGTCTGTGTGGAAAAAGTTGTCCCTCAGGTTCCAATCAAATCTTCCCCCTCTCACTTTAAACCTATGTCTTCTGGTTCTTGATTCCCCTCCTTGGGTAAAGGTCTCTGTGCATTTAACCTATCTTTTCACCTCATGATCTCATACACCTCTATAATAATAATAATAATAGATTTTATTTATATAGCGCTTTTCAGGACTCAAAGTCGCTTCTCTATATGATCACCCCTCACCCCCCTGCACGCCAAGGAATAAAGTCCTAGCCTACCCAATCTCTCCCTATAGCTGAGGCCCTGAAGTGCTGTCAACATCTTCGTAAATATCTGCACTTTTTTCAGCTTAACAGCATCTTGTAGCGGGGGCTCGCAGGAGTCCAGCTAGAAACTAGTCGGACACGAGTTGTGTACACTAGACGTGTTTATTCTCTCCAATACAGCTCCCTACTCCTCGCAGGACACGGGCGTTGCCCGGCCTTGGGTTGCCACCAGGTGCCGCCACATGACCCCCACCACCCCCCCCAACAGATCCAGAGGCACCGAACCGGACGGGACGCCGAATGCGTAGATACAATCCCACGCCCCGGGGGCTTGCTCGGTTCGGAAGAATCTCCTGGAGCCACATGGACTGGCGTGCTCAGGTCGAAGTGGGCCGGTTTCAAACGAGCCACAGACACAGTTTCACGCCGACCTCCCATGTCCAAATCAAATGTAGCAGGCCCGTGCCTCAGCACGCGAAAGGGACCTTCATACGGGCTTCAAGGGCGACCTGTGGGAGTCACGGCGAAACAAAACGTATGGGCAGCCCATCAGCGGCAGTGGCACATGGGAAGGGTCCACTCCATGACACGTCGTTGGGATGGGAGACAGGGCGCTGACTCTCTCCCGCAAGCGGACCAGCACCGATGACGGGGGTTCCTGGGACCCATCAGCAGCAGGGACAAACTCCCCGGGGACGGTGAGCGGAGCACCATATACCTACTCCGCGGAGAACGATGACAGATCCTCCTTGGGGGCTGTCCGAATCCCCAACAGGAGCCATGGCAACTCGTCCATCCACCCAGGGCCTGTGAGACGAGCCTTCAGACAGCGGTGGAACTGCTCCACCAACCCATTTGACTGGGGATGGTACGATGTCGCGTGGTGGAGCTGTGTCCCCAACAGGCGGGCCATGGTGGACCACAGTTCAGACGTGAACTGGGCGCCCCGGTCGGATGTGAGTGAAATGGAACCCCAAAGCGGGCAATCCAAGTTGCCACGAGGAAACGAGCGCACAACTGAGTTGAAGTGGCTGTGAGCGGGATGGCCTCCGGCCACCGCGTAAAACGGTCAACTACCGTAAGCAGGTGTGAAACACACTGGGACGGAGGCAGTGGCTCCACGATGTCCACGTGTACGTGATCGAACCACTGGCGTGGCACTGCGAAGTCTTGAATGGGCGCCCGGACGTGTAGATGCACCTTTGATGTCTGGCACGGGATGCACCTGCTTCCGAAGTCTGCCACATAAACCTTGCAGCCACCATAGCTACCGTGGCCCGGATGGATGGGTGGGCCAGCCAATGGATCACCTCAAAAACGCGACGGCGCCAGGCCTTGGCTGATCCGTGGATACGTCACAGAGGATGGAACCCGAGGGACCCAACAGCACGTCCTCAAGCACCAAGCCAGAGATCGCGGTGCGGTACACCGGCATCTCATCGTCTGCCAGCTGGGCCGCCGCCAAGGCGGAGTAATTATTCCCGAGGCCGGGTTAAGCACGGCTGCAATTGCCGGACGGGACAAAGTATCCGCCACGAGGTTGCATCTCCCGGCGATGTGTCGGACGTCCGTTATATACTCCGAAATAGCCGCCAGCTGGCGCTGCTGACGGGCGGACTAAGGATCCGAAACCTTCACGGAAGCAAATGTGAGGGGCTTGTGGTCCGTGAAGGCTACGAAGGAACGGCCTTCGAGGAAATATCAAAAGTGCTGCACTGCGAGGTGTAAGGCGAGCAACTCCCGGTTGAAAGCGCTGTAGCGCAGCGCTCAGATGACGGCTAAAGAAGGCGAGAGGCCGCCAACGGCCATTACCCAACCGTTCCAAAATGCCGCCGACTGCAGAGTCTGAGGCATCCACGTTAAGGGCTGTGGGGGCGTCGGCCGACGGATGCACGAGCATAGTCGCCCGTGCCAAGGCCTCCTTCGCTCCTTCAAACGCCGCCGTGGACAGCGTGTGACTATCTCCCGTTGCTTGCCCGTCAGCAACTGGAAAAGCAGCCGCAAAAGTTTGGCAGCTTCGGAACGACCCGGTGGTAAAATGTGACCATCCCTACGAACTCCTGGAGGCCACGCACCGTAGCAGGCCGCGGGAACTGGCAGATTGCCTCAACCCTGTCCGGCACAGGCACTGCTGCTTGCCCTGTCACCCGATGCCCCAGGAAGTTGATAGCCCGAAGGCCAAATTGGCACTTGCCAGGGTTAATTACGAGGCCATGGTCGCTGAGGTGCTGGAAGAGTAGACGCAGGTGGGCACAGTGTTCCTCTCGCGAGCGATTTGCCACGAGGATGTCGTCCAAGTAGACAAACAGGAAGTCGAGCCCGCGCACAGCGGTGTCCATCAGGCGCTGAAAGGCCTGCGCGGCGTTCTTAAGGCCGAAGGGCATCCGTAGGAACTCGAACAACCCGAACGTGGTGATAATTGCCGTCTTGGGGACATTCTCCGGTCGCACGGGGATCTGGTGATATCCCCGGACAAGGTCGATCTTGGAGAAGAACCTAGCCCCGGCCAGAAGTGCTGAGAAGTCCTGTATGTGGGGAATAGGGTAACGGTCAGCGGTCGTGGCCTCGTTAAGGTGGTGGTAGTCCCCACACGGCCTCCAGCCGCCGGACACCTTCGGCACCATGTGCAGCGGGGAGGCCCATGGGCTGTTGGAGCGTCGAACGATGCCCATGACCTCCATACTCCGAAACTCCGCCTTTGCTATGAGGAGCTTGTCAGGAGCAAGCCTGCGGGCGCAGACGTGGAGCGGTGGACCCGATGTCAGAATATGGTGCATGACACCGTGCCTCAGGCTGGCCGAGCCGAACTTGGGGGTGACGATGTCCGGAAACTCAGCCAGTACCTGGACGTAGACATTGTCCACTGTTGCTACGGGGTTGCTGACCAGTGTGGTGGGCGCAGTAGAGCGCAAGGAGATCTTCTCAAAAGTTGACGTGTGGACGAGACGTTGGCCCCTCATGTCCACAAGGAGCGTCTGCGCCCAGCAGCGGCTGGGCCACGTCCGGGATGATGAATGGCCAGGTGAAATGGCACGCGCCGAAAATGACAGGAACCGTGTGGATGCCATATGTGTGGATTGAACTGCCATTCACAGCAGTTAACGGGGGGCCCCTCTTACCAGCATGAAGGCCGAGTCCAGATGGGGGCAATACGCTGACCTCCGCCCCGGTGTCCACCAAGAACCTGAGCCCCAAGAACATAGAGTCGATGGATCCTGCCGGCCACCGGAAACTATCGGCGTCCGGCGCTGTCGTTTCCCGGAAACGAACATGGCTGACGGCATTGGCGGGCTGCTGAACCCCAGCGCTGGTGGTAAAAACACCACATTCTTCTCCTTGGATCTCCTGGGTCCTGCTCAGCCATCCTCCTCTCCTGTGCCACTTGTCTTGTCTGTGGCTCTTGTGGGCGTGGCTCTCTTGTGGGTGTGGTCCTGGGTCACTGGGCCTGCCAGGGCGTTGAATTAATCCGGTCCAGCAATTCCGGGCACTCCAGCGGTTCCAGGTATTCCAGCGTGCCCACCTGCTGCTGGTCAGAAATCCACAGCTCATCAGTATGGGCCGCTAGCCGGATCGGTTCCTCGAAGCTCTCCCCCGCGAGCTGCCGGCGGATGTCTCGCAGCAACTGCTGCAGGTAGGTAAATTCAAAGAGCGGGCAGGACAGGTGGTCGCCCTTGAGCGTGAGCATCTCGCTCATGAGGGCCGAGGGCATCCGTTCGCCGAGCCCACCCATGTTAAGGACTTGACAGGCGTTCTGCATTCAGCTCGGCCCGTAGATCTGTGTACTTGAGGCCTGTGTACTTACCCGCCGCCGGCGGATTATCCAGGTAAGGAATGACCCGACCGACCGTCTGCTGGTCAAGTGCGCTTACCACATAGTGATAGCGGGTCTCGTCGGCTGTAACGCCGTGGATGTAAAATTGGGATTCGGCCTGTCGAAACCAAACCCCCGGCTGCGAGGTCCAAAATGTAGGTAGCTTTAGGGAAACCGTGTTGAGTTCGGCCACGTTGGCCTCGTAGGCTGCGGCGGCAGAATGTAGCAATGTTACAAAATTTTGACATTTTAAAAATCAAGTCTGCAATTTATCCCATCAGATAAAGCATAAAAAGAAGTTTAATTTGATACCTAATTCACTTTCATATCTTCAGTATTAAAAAAGTTATGGCCATTTTCATACTCGGAAATTAGCATCTTGTTCCCTATTGCTTTTCCATTGACTTAACACAAAAGCTGTGATCGAGGACAGTCAAAAGCCCATAACTTTCTTAAAAATTAAGAGAATGAATGAAATGTTCAGTTATTATAGATTGAAGCATTCTGAAACAAATATTAAACATCTTACTTGGATCACCTGAAATTAAAGCATATAATTAGCTACTTACCTAATTGTAGCCAATTACAAAATTGACCGTTGTGACGGAAATACTAATAAACACCCAGACTGCCTTGAAAATTCAAAAATGTGATATTTTCAAGATCAGCTTTAATATTATTGTATTATATGCTGTAAGTCCATAACAGATAGGTAAATAAATTACAATTTCTAGCAATAGACCAAGTCCTTATGGAGAAGATCAGTTGCTAGCTGGTACATTGGCATATCATAATCAGTAGCATCATCATACTCCTCAGATTGTAACCAATAAGCAACTCTGTACACCTAGTTTTTCCTCAACTTTTCAATTTTGGCATTGTAAACTACAAGTTTTTGCTCTTCAAACCACGCATGACATGCCTTTCTGCCCACTACTTTCCCATTAAGAATGTCCTGTAGATCATCACATTTGGAGTAGTCCAAATTCGGATAATATCTGCGAATGCTGTCTAAATCAGTCTCTTTTGCTGGGCATTTGGATTGATAATTTTGCATTTCTTCTTCGGAGACATCTGTTTAAAATGTAAAGGAAAAAAAACATTGAACAGCATTAACAGAAACAAGTTATTATTTGCAGTTTTAGAAAAAAGTTAAACGCTAAAACAAATAGTAAATACCCAACAAAATATTCATATTCATCAGTTTCATCAAATCAATTCATCTAAATTCAATTACTAGATCTAAACATCTATCCATTTCTTAAGAAAAGGATAATTTTTTAAATAGGCTGTATCCAAATAACAAACTAATCCCATTCACACAAGAATTCACAATATAACACGATTTTTAAATCTCACTGTCATGAACTTATATGCCAGATGGAAGGAATTTAATGTTTAATTCCCATGAATTAATCTAGAAACATCCACTCTCAATATAATCAAAATCATTATTTTTTGCACAATACATGTGGCTAAAATTGTTGTGGATATTTAGTATAAAAATATTATGGATAGACAATAACACAAAATATAGACGATTTAGATGCTCTTATGACATGATTGTCCAAAAAAAAAGAGGATTTAAAACATCTTGCGAGTGGGTGTTTCTGGAATGCGATCGATTGGAACGTTGCCGTTGCAGTGAATTTTAACCTCATATCGACAGGCAAGACACTGCCGATTCGTATGGGGCCCAAATAACATTTTCACAATGTAAAATTAGACTAAAGCCACCCCAAGAAGCAAGATTATATGTGAAATGAATGACTTGCCTTTTGTTTTGTCCTGATATTACGATCCTTCACGTTGAAGGCGTTGAGGGCGTTCGAAGTCACTTTTTACTTTAATCCAACTATTAAATTGTCCAGCGATTTTTTTTTTTTAAACGGGAACGGAAGTCCGATCGATTTTTCTTCATTGACTAGCAGCCCGAGGAAATCCCTCTCCGACAAGCGATACAAACCTGCATTTTAATCCCGCCCCCAACCCCCTCAAAGGCGCCAACGTCGCGCACACAGCCAGTGGCAGATCTGCAGCGCCGCTGAAGGTAGGTTTTGTAACATCGATACAGAATGATTTTTTATTCTTCAAATTTCCCTTCCAGGATTACACTCCTGGGCGTCGGGGGTCACCAGTGTAGCGGGGACTCGCAGGAATCCAGCCAGAAACTAGTTGGACACGAGTTGTGTGCACTAGACGTGTTTATTCTCTCCAATACAGCTCCCTACTCTTCGCAGGACACGGGCGTTGCCCGGCCTTAAATACCAATTCAGGTACCGACCCCGTGACTAGCGCCTCCCACACCAAGACGCTGCCCTCTGGAGCCGATGGTTCGTTGTGCCCTTGGGTTGCCACCAGGTGCCGCCACAATCTTTCCTATAGCAGGGTGATCAAAACTGAACACAATACTCCAAATGTGGTCTCACCAATATCTTGTACAATTTTGATAATATATCTTGATAATTATCATATAAACCATTTTATTCCTGAAGCTTTCTCTTATCGGTTATGGAGCCATAGCAATATTGCAGCATGGACTTTGCAAACTCATTGCAGCAAAGACATTACTATATATAGTATGAGGAGAAGGAGGCTGTGATGTGGATACTGCTTGGATAAATTGTTAATATGTGCATTGAAATAAGTTTGCAAAATAATGTTTTTCTTTTTACAAAGCTATGTATATGGTCCTTTGAATTCCAGGTTTATTTTGATTACATGCGGAGCTGGATCCAGATGTTACAGCATTTACCTCAGGCCTCGCACAGTCTGAAGAACCTTCTAGAAATAGAATGGAATTTTACCAAAGAAATAACCCCTTGCATACGAGGAGGAGAAGCTCAAGCTGGAAAGCTCTTTTGGTAGGATCTGTGCATTCAAAAATGAATGCAGTTAATTTCATTTGGATTTATTTTACTAAATGAAGGGATCAAATTCCATTTTTATTCCTGGTTGGTACGTTTAGTGTTATAGTTTTCGAGATGCAGCATGGAAATTGGCCCTTCGGCCAACTGAGTGCACGGCGACCATCGATTATCCGATCACACTAGTTCTATGTTATACCATCTTCTCATCCACTCCCTACACATTGAGGGGCAATTTTACCTGCAGGGGTAATTTACAAAGGACAAATTAACATTCAAACCTGCACGTCTTTGGGATGTGGGAGGAAGCCAGAGCATGCGGTGGAAACCCACGCAGTCATAGGGAGAATGTGCAAACTCCACACAGACAACACCTAGGTTTCTGGTACTGTGAGGCAGCAGGAGTACCAGTCAAATGCCAAAGAGTTATTGATTTTTTCCAGCTTAAAAATCGTTAAAAATAGACGAGAAATATTAATTGAGGGCCTTGCCCATCTCCTGCGGCTCCAAAGATTGATGTCCATTTCGGTCCTTGAGGGACTCAATTTTCTCCCTGGTTTACCATTTTTCCCTTGATATTCATGTAAAAGCTCTTTGGAATCTCCTCAATCTGCCTAAGCTAGAACCTATTATTAAGAAAGTGATGATAGGGCATTTGGAAGATATTTATTGGTATTGGTAGAACAGCATGGATTTTACAAAGATGTAATATTTTTCGATAAATCTTCTTTTGTGAGATTTGAACGTGCAGAATACAGGTTGTATCTCCATTATAGGAGCACTGGCCTATGAATTTTTACTTTACAAACATTTTCCGATGGATTTTGAAACAATTGTTTGAAACAAGTTTAGCTCCCCTAACCTTCACAGCAGAGCGTCACAGGGGAGTCGGTGAGACAAACCAGGGGATTTGGAGTTGGCCAGTGGAGTCGGTGCCTGAATGTGCTGCCAGGGTAGAGGCAAGGTTTTCAGGGGGAATTAGTGGCTTGAGCGGCAGTGTGGCTGTAGTATAGGGGGGTAGATCTACCAGCTGCTGCGGGCTTGCAGGCATCTTCTGCCAGGTGGCAAAAGGGCATTTCCACATGCCTTCTCTCCCCCCAACGCCGAGCTATAATATTCATAAACTGGGCAGAGCTGGGAGTGCCTAGCAGACTCTCTCTGCACAGTGGTAGAGTTACTGCCTTACAGTGCCAGAGATCTAGGTACGATCCTGACTATGGGTGCTGTCTGTACAAGGTTTGTATGTTCTCCCTGTGATCGCATGGGTTTTCTCCGGTTTCATCCCACATTCCAAAGACGTTCAGGTTTGTAGGTTAATTGGCTTCGGTAAAATAATTGGAATTGTCCCTAGTATGTAGGATAGTGCTAGTATACGGGGATCGCTGTTTGGCGCAGACTCGGTGACCGAAGGACCCGTTTTCGGACTGTATTCCTAAAACTAAAACTAAAACAAACTCGCTCACTCACCAAGTCAGTGAGGTGGACTGGCGGCCACTCTTCTCGCACCTGCTCGCTCTCCTGTCATGCCTGTTTCTGCGGCCCTCTCCCACTGTTTCTGGTCCTTTCTCACTCACCAATAATTCTGGTTACGAACAGTTCTCGTGAACGGAGCCCTGCCGTAACCAGAGGACTGCCTGTAAATTGGGGAGAAGAAGGGATCAGGGTATTTGGACTTTGAGAAATCCTCAGCAAGGCGGTTAATAAACAACATTAGAGCATGTGGATTGGGGATAATATGCAGGCCAGGTTAATGGACAAAAAAGTGAAGATAGGATTCAATAGTTTAGGGTTGGGAGCATGAGACCAGAAAGGTGCGAGGATTGGTGCTGGGACCCACAATCAATGACTGGAGCAGGGGCCCGAGAGTAACATATCATCGTTAGCAGTGTTAGCCTGCACCTCAATGCAGGAATTATTCTGTGTGTGAAGCTCTAATTAGAACTGGCATGGCTGCATACTGGACTGAACAAATGGTTAATTTACACTCTCTCATCAGTGACATAGCTGGAATGTTGCTGAAGTCTACAGGAGAGTTCTTGGATTCCGGTCTCCCGGAAAGCTGTGACGAATTGTGGGCGAGTGCTGATGACAGTACAGCATCCGATGAAATCAGGTACTGCAAGTATTACCATTACCATTGAAAACAGTCCAATCAACATGTCTTGTCATCGATGTGGCTGAAGTCTCTTCTGTGAATCGTAAAATATTTAAGAGTGCAGATTTCATTTTAAACATCACTTCCATTATTATACAGTAGTAACTGCAAATGATTGGTATTTTCTCTGCGTAGAAAGGAACTGCAGTTGCTGATTTACACCGAAGATAGACACAAAATGCTGGAGTAACTCAGTGGAACAGGCAGCATCTCTGGAGAGAAGGAATGTGTGATGTTCAGGTCGAGACCATTCTTCAGACTGAGAGTCAGGGGAGAGGGAAGCTAGTGATATTCTGCAGCCTACCTCGGCTCCTACACTCAAAGTTTTTAAACAGTCTTGTCTTTTCCAATGTCGCCAGAACTTTTTAGTTGGAGCAAAACATTTGAATTATTTATGTTTGGTGTCTTAGTGCTGGCAATTTCCCAGGTTAAATGATTCCAAAAAAGGACACACAGTGGTGGAGTAACTCATCAAGTCAGACAGCATCTCTAGAGACATGGATAGGTGACATTTTGGGTCAGGACCCTTCTTTGGAAAGTACTTTGTGTTCTTTTGTATACTAACCAACATCTGCAGTTTCTCGTTTTTACACTATTACAAACTTAACCAATATCTATGATAAGTATTATCGTATAATTTTCACCTGACATCATTACAAATATACCTACGTATCATCCAGTCAAATAATCTGTAATGCTATTTCAGAATTGCTATCCAGATGGATAAATGTCACCAATGTGTGGCACAGTGGCGCAGCTGATATTGCTGCTACCTCACAGTACCAGAGACGCTGTTTGATCCTGACTTTGGTTACTGCCTGTGTGGAGTTTGCATATTCTCTCTGCGACTGTACGAGTTTCCTCCAGGTGCTCCAGTTTGCTATCACATCCCAAAGACGTGCGAGTTTGCAGGTTAATTGACCTCGGTAAAATTTCCCCTTAATGTGCAGTGAGTGGATGAGAAAGTGGGATAACATGGAACTAGTGTGAACAGGTGATTGATGGTCAGCGTGGAGTCGTTGAGTTTAGTTTAGTTTAGATATACAGCATGGAAACAGGCCCTTCAGCCCACCGGGTCCACGCCGACCAACGATTCCCGCACATTAACACTATCCTACACACACCAGGGACAATTTTTACATTTACCAAGCCAATTAACCTACAAACCTGTACGTCTTTGGAATGTGGGAGGAAACCGAAGATCTCGGAGAAAACCCATGCAGGTCACGGGGAGAACGTACAATCTCCGTACAGAGAAGCACCTGTAGTCAGGATCAAACCTGGGTTTTCGGGGCTGAAGGGCCTGTCTTCATGGCTCTAAAAGGGTAAAACGAAAATGAAAACCTGCTAATTGGCCCATCATCTTTGTGGAGTTTGGTTGGCGTACAAAATGACTTGGGCAAACTACCTAAATGTTCCTTTCCTTTGCCCGATTATGAACAACATTGGTGACAACCGAAAAAGTGACATCCTTAAATTTAAATTGGGAAGAGAGGAGGAAGGGAAGAATAGTTAGTTGGACCAGCATAGAGTCATAGAGTGATACATTGTGGAAACAGGTCCTTCGGCCTAACTTGCCCACACCGGCCAACATGTCCCAGCTACACTAGACTCATGTGCCCGTGTTTGGTCCATATCCCTCCAAACCTGTCCTATAGATCCACCTGTCTAACTGTTTCTTAAATGTTCGGATAGTCCCTGCCTGAACTACCTCCTCTGGCAGCTTGTTCCACACACCAACCACCCTTTGTGTAAAAATGTTATCCCTCAGATTTCCCCTTCACCTTAAACCTATGTCCTCTGGTCCTCGATTCACCTACTCCGGGCAAGAATCACTGTGCACCTACCCAACCTATTCATCTCATGATTTTATACACCTCAATAAGATCACCCCTCATCCTGCAGCGCTCCAAGGAATAGAGTCCCAGCTTACACAACCTCTCCCTATAGCTCAGACCCTCTAGCCCTGGCAACATCCTTGTAAATCTGTACCCTTTCCAGCTTGACAACATCATTCCTATAACACAATACTCTAAATGCGGCCTCACCAACGTCTTATACAACTGCAACATGACCTCCCAACTTCTATACCCAATACTCTGATTGATGAAGACTAATGTGGCAAACGCCTTTTTGACCATCCTATCTACCTGCGACTCCACCTTCAAAGAACCATGCACCTATGTAAAGTGAAATATTTGGGGTGTGCATGTTTCTCTTTAAAAAAAAATGTTAAAGAGAACATTAAGCCATGTTTCTTGAAGCTGCTTGTGCTTATTTGCCTCTAGAAGTTTTTTTCCCCCTATTTTCTTATCATTGAAACTCAAATATTGGAAAAGTATTAATAATGGATATTTTTTTCTTTTTTCCTATTATTTTGTGTGGGATTCTTTCCAGAGAGGTGAATGTGTGATGTAACTGTCTTCACAGGAGATCCATTATAGAGACCAGTCGTGCATTAAAAGAGCTCTTTCACGAAGCTCGGGAGAGAGCATCCAAGGCTCTGGGTTTTGCTAAAATGCTGAGAAAGGTAATGTATATATGGGCATTTGTGGGAATAGTGTAAACATGTATTAATGTAATTTAATAAATTATTACATAACTCTTAGGAAGAATATTTTTCAAAATTAAAATTTGTTTTTCTTTTGATTTAGGACCTAGAAATAGCAGCTGAATTTACTTTGTCGGCTCCTGTTCCAGATTTTTTAGAAGCTCTTAAAACAAAAAAATATGTCAAGGTAGGTTTTTCATTTTAAATGTTGTCTATCATTAACCACACTGATGTGTATTCCATATGTCAGCATATTCAGTTGAAGTAGTATCTTGCTCTGAACTTGGTGGGGAAAAGGGATTTTGTTCCCTAGTTTTAATTGATATTGGTTTATTATTATCTGAGGTACAGAGAAAAGCTTTTGTTTGTGTACTATCTAGCCAAATCAAATACTAGTACAATCAAGCCCAACACAAGTACATTAGGCAGTTTCCTGGGCCATTGCCAGAGTGAGGCCATTGCCAGAGTGAGGCCACACATTGAATTTGCCAATTTTAGGTAAGCTGCAACAACCCCCCACCCCCTCCCCACCTATTTCTCCTGGACTTGCACATATTTCTCTTCTCCCCCTTTCCCTCCACCTACATTCCTTCCTCTAGCTTAACAATTCGCAACTCTTCAATGCATTTGATTTACACCTTCTGTTTTTTCATCTCTAGCGTTTGTCTATTTGCCAATCAAGAACCCCCCTCACCTATTACCAACCATGCTCTGTCCCACCCCTCCCCTTCCTCCTCCCTACAATCAGTCTAAAGAAGGGTCCCAACTTGAAACATCACCCTATCCATGCTCTCCAGAGATGTTGCCTGACACTGAGTTACTACAGCACATTGTCTTTTTTTGCCTAAGGTAAAAGTTGGTTCAGTGGGACTGCTGCACAGGCAGCTCCCAGGTTACCACAGGGTTTGGTTTCTGAGAACTGTTTACAACCTGAATTATTCGGAAGTTAGAAATGATTGGAAACAGTGTGTGGGAGAGGATTGCAGAAATAGGGAGCAAGCGTGCGAAGAGTAGCCTCCAGCCGGCCTCACTGACTTGGTGAGTGGATCCCACAACGCTTGGAGTGTGCAGTGTTTGGAGAGAGCAGGAAAGTCTGTATTTGCACGGGGTGATCGGTGGAGACGAGGCAGAATGAAAGACACACAAAAGAAATATGAAGAATGGACTCCAACAAAAGAACTCCACAATTAGAGAAGTAGATGTCAGCTCTGCATCGTGAGAAGAGATTGTGGACTGCAAATCATGGAAAATTGCTCTGTTACAAGACTTCTAACAAAGGTTGAAAGTGAAACTTGTAACATGTCTAGACATGCTGTGATTGAAAAGTTCACAATATGATGTTATGGGTAAAGTGGATGGAGGTAACCTTAATCAATAAGCTGTATGTAATTCAAGGGAAGTCGATTTATTTCAAGCTAAAGTTCTTTATGCTTTGGGATTAGATACTGACATAATTTTTGTCTTTTTTTTAGTTTGTTTTTATTTTAAACAGGGAGAGTGCATATTGATGAACATTTACATGTAAATATGCAAGATTATAGCCAATAGCTAATTTCCATCTTTAGTCCCTTTGTCAGCAAAAAGAAACAATTATACAAGACACACAACCAACTCAATTCACACAGACATCCATCACAGTGAGTCTCCTCCTCACTGTGATGGAAGGCAAAGTCTTGTCTCTCCCCTGCTCTCTATCCTCTCCCGATGTTAAATCCCCCGGCGGGCGATGGTAAGTCCCGCGGCCGCTAAGGCCGCGCCGGCGATGTAAGGCCCTGCTCCGGGTATTAATGTTGGAGCCCCCGGCGGGCGATGGCAAGTCCCGTGGCCGTTAAAGCCATGCCGGGCGATGTCAGGCCCCGCTCCGGGTCTTGATGTTGGAGCCCAGGCGGGCGATGGCAATTCCCGTGGCCGTTAAAGCCGCGCCGGGCGATGTCAGGCCCCGTTCCGGGTCGTCTTCAACCCCGCAACTCGGGCAGGAGAAGCTGCCGCCGCGGGAGCTCCGAAAAGCCGTCTCCCACAAGGGACCCGCGAGCTCCCAATGTCACCGTCCACAGGCCTGCAGCTGGAGCCTCTGAAGCCCCGAAGCCGCGCGCCGCCATAGCTCTCCACAGCTCTGAGGCCGGCCAGCCCCACGATGGTAAGTCCGTAGGCTCCGCGACTGGAGTCCCCAGGTCGTTCCGGCTGGAGACCGCTCCACGGTGCCAGGCCCCAACGACAATGGAGACCCGACAGGGGAAAGGTCGGGTCTCCCGTGCATGGAAGAGATTTAAAAGTTTCCTCCGCCCCCCACATATACACAGTTAAAAACAATATAAAACAATATAAAACCACAGCAAACGAGACAAAAAAAAATTTAAAGGACAGACGAGCTGCAGGGGGCCACGCCATTACAGCGCCGCCATTTCCCATCTTTTGACATAAACTATGGTTATGTTGCCCTGTGTTACATGTGAAATAATAAATGCTAGGTCCTGCAGCAATCTCTGCCAAGGGTTAGACAGAAAACTTGTAAGAGGAACAGTAATTGGTGAGATTGTAGGAAAACTGCAGATGCTAGTTTATATCAAAGGTAGACACAAAATACTGGAGTAACTCAGGCAGCATCTCTGGAGAGAAGGAATGGGTGACATTTCGGGTCGAGACCCTTCTTCAGACTGATGTCAGGGGAGTGGACGGTATTGAGATAAAATGTAGTCAGAGACATTAAGACTGGTAGGAGAACTGGGAAAGGAGAGGCGATGAAAAGAGAGGGAAAGCAAGGGCTTCTTGAAGTTAGAGAAGTCCATGTTCATACTGCTAGGGTGTAAACTACCCAAGCGAAATATGAGGTGCTGTTCCTCCAATTTGCACTGGGCCTCACTCTGACAATGGAGGAGGCCCAGGGCAGAAAGGTCAGTGTGGGAATGGGAGGGAGAGTTAAAGTGTTGAGCAACCGGGAGATCAGGTAGGTTTAGGCCAGGGGTTCCCAACCTTTTTCGTCCAGTTTCCCCCTGGCAACTTAAATAGCACATAACAATGATATTTCACTTATTTATGAAAAACTAATGATGGACCAGAACCAAACACAGTCAGTCAGTGAAAAAAATGTACAAATTAGGAATCGACAAATTTACCACCTGGGTAGGAGAAATTTACCCCCCTGGGGAGAAATTTACCCCCGGTTGGAAACCCTTGGTTTAGGCGGACTGAGCGGAGGTGTTCAGCGAAACGATCGCCGAGCCTGCGCTTGGACTCGCCAATGTGCAGGAGAGTAATTGGTGAGGGGTGGGCCTTCACCACCGTTCGTTAAGATGTGGCCAATTTAAGACTACTGTACTAGCTGACAAAAACAATGCCAATATTTAATCGCAAAGGAGAGATTTTTAGCTGGAAATAAAATAACCATCCTTTAATTATACACAAGCATATCGATTGGAAGATCCATCCAATTTACCCATAAAATTATATTAAATCAACCATGAACTTTCCCATCGATCACTTATTTTAAATGAACTAGGGTAGATAATTCCAAAAGTTCATCACTGTCTGTGTGAAGAAACTTCTCTAATTTTGCTCTAAACCGCCTACCCCACTTTGAATCCGTTTTTTATTTGACCGATGGGGAACTGGTAAGAGGAAGATTATATATCTCTACTTCCTGAGGAGATGGAGGAAATTCGACATGTCTCCCATGAATCTTACAGACTTTGACAGATGCACATCTGAAAGCGCACTGTTGGGTTGCATCACAACTTGGTTAGGGAACAGCTCTGCCCAAGAGCGCAAGAAATTGCAGAGAGTTGTAGATGTAGCCCAGTCCATCACACAGTCCAGAATCCCCCTATTGACTCTATCTGTACTTCACACAGCCTCGGAAAAATAGCCAACATAATCAAAGATCTTTCCCATCCTAGTCATTCCTCCCCTTCCCTAATCCTGTCTGGCAAAAGATACAGAAGCTTGAAAGCAGATACCACCAGACTCAGGAGCAGATTCTTCCCCTCTGTTATCAGGCTTGTGAACGGTCCTCCCATAAGCTAGTGTACTGTCTGATTCGCCTCTACCCTCTTGTGGACATTGGATTTTGTCTATGGAACTGATGCGCTACAATGCTGAGTACTACATTCTGCTCTCTGTATCTTCCCTTTGCTCTTTATATTGTACTTGAGTTTGACGATTGTATTTATGTATAGTGTTAACTGATCTGTTTAGATAGTCTGCAAAACAAAGCTTTTCACTGTACCTCGGTATGTGAAATGATGAACCTAACTGACGTGGCATACCTTTCACTCGCAGGTTCTCATTCCCAGTCTGGAGGACCTGCATATATTTGTTGCTTGTGACCTTGCAGAGCGCAAGTCTCAGATACTCCAACTGCTGAGCGCAACTGCTGGCAAGGAATGTTCGAATGAATGCGATGAATCAGTGGACATAGCCTACCTACTCCTCATCAAAGCGCAGGAGGATTCCTGGAAATCATGGCAGGGCCACTCCATCAAAGTGCTGCCCCAGGTGGAAACAGTAGATACATTGAGAAGCATGCAGGTAAGCCTCATACAGTGGGTCGGATGCCATAACTACTCACCACACTTAGAGTCATACAACACGGAAACAGGCCCGTTCCGCACAACTCCGCCATGCCGATCAAGATGCCCCATCTAAGCGAGGACCATTTTCTTGCTTTTGGACCATATCCCTCTCAACTTTTTCTGTCCATGTACATGCCTCAACTACCTCCTCTGGCAGCTCATTCTACATACCCATTATTCTCTGAGTGAAAAATGTTGCCCCTTAGGTTCCTATTAAATCTTTTTCCTCTCACCTTAAACCTATGTCCTCTAGTTCTTTATTCCCCTACCCTAGGTAAAAGACATTCACCCTATCAATTCCCCTCATGATTTTATACACTCTATAAGGTCACACCTTAGCCTGCGCTCCATGGAATAAAGAAATAAAGTCATAGCTTACCCAATCTCTCCCTATAGCTCAGGCCCTCAACTTTTGGCAACATCCTTTTAAATCTTCTCTGCACTCTTTCAGCTTAATGACATCCTTCCTTTATCAGAGTGACACAAGACTCCAAATGTGGACTCACCACGTCTTCTATGAATGTAACTTAACGTTCCAACTTCAATACTCAATGCCCTGACTGTTGAATGCCAATCTACCAAAAGTCACCTTTACCACACTATTTACCGGTGATTCCACGTTCAGGGAGCTATGCACCCGTACTCCTAGATCTCTCTGCTCTACAACTCTCTCCAGTGCACTGCCATTCATTGTGAAGGTTTGCCCCGTTTTGACTTCACAAATTGACTACTTCACACTTACTGGCATTTATCTCCATTAGCCATTCCTCAGCCTACCTGCTCAACTGATCAAGATCCTGCTGTGATTTCTTTCATAACCCTCTTCACATTTACAATACAACCTACTTCACTTGAGTAACAGTAGGAACAACTTGCATTTGTTTAGCAACGTACCCATAAAATGTCACAATGTTTTTCATAGAAGCATTAATCAGTGGAGAAAAGGGGGAAGGCAATGAAATGAATATAAGAACAGAAGTAACGAGAATAGACACAAACTGCTGGCCAGGCAGCATCTCTGGAGAAAAAGGATGGGTGACATTTTGAACCCAGACCCTTCTTCCGGCCTGAAGTACTCCAGCACTTTGTGCCTAACTTTGGTATAAACCAGCATCTGCAGTTCTTTTTTTTTTACAGTAGTCCGAATATGTTGGCTCGTTCAATGGTTGTTATCAGTAGTGCAACATAGCTTGTCATATTAATACTTATATCTTGGATTTTAATAAACTGTCACTACCTAATCTGCAAAGTTCATTGTTTTTTGTAAATGACTTTCCCCTCCTCAGATCCGTAATTTATTACTGGTGGTGATGCAGTCTTCACATCTTGTAAGTCAGCGCAAGACCTTTCATCAATCCATAGAAAAAATAATCTCCCTGCACCGTGAGCAGACATCCAGCCAACCAGTCATAGCCAAAGCGCTGGAGCAGCTCAAGGTACCTTGTCTTGTTCAGTTTGTTTATACAGCTGTTTTAAAACTGCCCAATTGAGGCTCATCACACAATGCAAGTTCAATAGTTATGATAGATGCAGCATGGGAACAGATCTTTGGCCCACCGAGTCCACACCGACTGTCGATCACCCGTCCACACCAGTTATCCCACTTTCACATCTACTCCCTACACACTAGGGATAATTTACAGAGAACCAATTAACCTATAAAACCTCATATTTAGGATGTACGAGGAAATTAGAACATTCGGAGGAAGCCCACGCGGTCACAGGAAAAATGTGCTAACCACACAGACAGTACCTGAGGTCAGGATCGAATCTAGGCCTCTAGTGCTGTGAGGCTCTACCAACTGTCCCACTGTTGCATTGAGTAACTCAGTGCTGTTTAGTAGAAAGATTTTTAAAATCTTATGCACATTTAAAAAAAAATTAACACGTGGAAAGGACGAAGTGAACATGACAATTGTCGTGTTATTTCACTTTCTTCACACTTGTTCACAGGTTCATCCTGCTGGTATTTTATCCTTGCTCCGTAGCTAACAATGTAACAGTAAAGTTCAACCCCAGGAGAGTATTTGGTACAATTAGAGATACAATTAGAAGCAAGACTGTAAAACATTGGATTAAGCTCAGTCGGAGCCAGAAATGGGAGTGATGCTAATGCAGTGAAGTCCCTGGTGAACAAAATTTAATGGCCTTCCAGCTGCAATAGTTGGAAAATCCATTCGCATTTATGTTTCAATTATGCATAAAAATAGTGTAAGTAAGTAAGTTTATTGGCCAAGTATCCACATACAAGGAATTTGCCTTGGTGCTCCGCCCACAAGTAACAACATGACATACAGTGACAGTTACGAAAGACTCAGAAAACACTAAACATTAATAATAATAAAACATTAATGATAAAACACCATTGATCAAGCATGTGAACCAACAAAATACCAGATCAAAGGGAGGCTACAGATTTTTGGCTGTTGAGTAGATAAAAACTCGTGGATAAAAACAGTTTTTATGTCTGGCTGTGGCAGCTTTGACAGTCCGGAGTCGCCTTCCAGAGGGAAGTGATTCAACGGGTTTGTGGCCAGGGTGAGAGGGGTCAGAGATGATCTTGCCCACTCGCTTCCTGGCCCTTGCAGTGTACAGTTCATCAATGGAGGGAAGGTTGCAGCCAATAACCTTCTCTGCTGATCGGACGATTCGCTGCAGCCTCCAGGTGTCGTGCTTGGTGGCTGAGCCATACTCGTTTGTGCCCTTGACTGACCTTAATCAATTTCTTACAATCTTATTTCTAATTCTCTCATAAAATACTCTCATGGGTTTGAATTTGGGGCACAATTTTGCTAATTTTTCTTTAGTTTGGGCAGGGTCAGGCATTTTACTGCACTAATTCACAAATCACGCAGGCTCTGTCTCAAACAGACAATGCCACTTGTGGATATACAGGGTGGCCTGGTGGAGGGAATGTTAATTCTGGTCAAATTGGAGATGCCGGGACACTAAAATTGAGTAAAGGCTGCTAGGCCATTTGGTCAATTTAAATGTGCCTTCTGCAGAAATGGGACAAGCTGCAGAATGGTGCCAGCTTGTCTGGAGCCTAGATAAGAGTTGCAGGGAAAGAATGGGACATCTGCAGATTCTTACAATTAGGTGTAAATTGCATGAACCGGATTGGGTGAATGCAAACCAGATATACACATTGTAAATATTGTTGCAAAGCTTTACTTTGCTAGATGTTGATTGGGTTAAGTGTTGAGCCTTGTCTGGGTTTCTTGAATATCTGGGCAAATGTTGCTATGTTTGCTTCCTTCCAGAAGCTTGTTTGAATACAATGCATTAGTTACTGTATTATTGGGTTAGGGAAATGTCTATCATATACTGTGTTAATCGATATCTGTTTTTGGACTGTAAAGAGACCACCCCCATATGATTCGGCTCCTCAAGGTTCTGGGACCTATAAAAGGTAGCTCCCACGAGGTCCTGTGTCGATCTTCTGGGAGAACGCTTGGGACTGCATGACCTTTTGGAGTGTCTCTGCTTGCACGAGGCTAGGAGGGCTTGGACAAGCAGATACAAGGATCAAACCCGCGGTGGTTAGGTATAGTAGTGGGGAATTGTTATTGTGTTTTTCCAAAATAAAGTTTAGATGCGCAAGCGCTTGACTCGGTATTTTATTGACTGAAACTAGACTGGGGGAAGCTTAGAACGAGCTATTTACAGGTTAGGGTAGTAAAATCATTTGATTCTGGCGTCCAAGTATATTTGCAATGTCATCTCTTTAATGTATCTTTTAGTATGCAAAGCAATTGAGGAATCAGGAAAATTAATACAATCAGTCTGTTTTTCCATGGTTAGACCTGGTCATTACTCAACAACTTATGGGAAATTATTCTAATGTGCACAATCCTTGCTGATCATGTTACTGTAAATAAAACCCAGAACTGCGAGTTCCTGCAAAACACCAGATGCCAACTTGTTTACTTTGCTGAACTCTTGCCCTGCTCTCCCTTTCTGAAACTTTTCCTGACTATCTAATTTCACAAAATGATTACAAAAATAAGATAACATGTTTAAATCGCACACCTGCCACCCACGTCAAATACGCCTCAGAAGAGCTAAGCAAAATAATCTCACGCAGTGAATCCTAACCCTTTCTGAGAGCATACAACTTCTGGCTAAACATGGTTTAAAAAAAAAAGCAATAATATGAATCGTCTAAGTAAACGTGATCTTAAGCCACAGATCTATGCATACACAACAAGGTGCTTAGCACGAGACACAAGGAACTGCAGGTGCAGGTTTACAAAGGAACCAAGTAACTCGGCGGGTCAGGCAGCATTATTGAGTGAATAGAAAGGGCAGGTGGTGACGAGATGCTGCCTTCAATCACAACAGTTCTTCTGGTGAAGTGACTCCAAAGTGCTGTTGGGTAGGGAGTTCCATACTTGCTAATCTGGTTCAATAAGTTCCACATAGTTCATTCTTGTTACTTGGCCTGTCGTTCCACACCAGTCTTTCTGTTTATTTAGACTTTAGAGATACTGCATGGAAACAGGCCCTTCGGCCCATTGAATCCACACTGACCAGTGATCACCCCGTACACTAGCACACTAGGGACAGTTTACAATTTTTTTAACCAAAGTCAATTAATCTACAAACCAGTACGTCTTTGGAATGTGGGAGGAAACCGAAGCACCTGGAGAAAACCCACGGGCAGAACGTACAAACTCTGCACAGATAGCATCCATAGTCAGGATCGAACTCGGGTCTCTGGTGTTGTAAGGCAGCAACTCTTAAGTATGTTACAAAACTTACCTTCAGTCGCGCTGTAATTCTGCCACTGGCCGTGTGCGCGATTTTGGCGCCTTTAAGGGGGGGGCGGGGTTAAAACGCGGTTCCTCCTCCCTTGTCCTGAATTATATTTAGTTGGAGTACAAGCGTTGGCTGACAAATCGTTCCTAGCGGCCTTTTGTGAATTTTTAATTTTTATTAAATCGTCAATGTCAGCGCTAGAGTAATTTTAAAAGCAGCTCCTGAAGCGTCAACGCCGACAACGGGGACGGATTTCACACACGGGACAGGTAAACGAAAGTGGTTTCTTTAAATGTATAAAAGTGCTTCTTAAGAAGCCTTTAATTCACAATTTTTCATGCGACACGGTGATTTTATTCCCCGAACTAACGGCAGTATTTTTCATGCCAATACGGGGTTAAATTCACCGCAAATGAACGTTCCAAAAGATCGCGTTCCAGAAATCCTCACTCACAAGATGATTTAAATGCCCATTAATTTACAGGTATTAAACATTCAATTCCTTCCATTTGGCCTGTAAATTTATGAAAATGAGATAAAAAAATTATGTTATATTGTGAATTATTGTGTGAATGTTATTTGGACACTTAGGCTATTTAAAAATGTTAATCTATTCTTAAGAAATTGATAGATGTTTAGATCTAGTAATTGAATTTTGTAATTAGCTACAATTAGGTAACTAACTAATTATATGCTTTACTTTCATGTCTTCTAAGTAAGATTGTTTCATATTTGTTTCAGAATGCTTCAATCTATAATAACTGAAAATTTCTTTCAGTTATCTTAATTTTTAAGAAAGTTATGGACTTTTAACTGTCCTCGATCACAGCTTTTGTGTTAAGTCAATGGAAAAGCAATAGGGAACAAGATGCTAATTTCTGAGTATGAAAATGGCCATAACTTCTTTAATACTGAAGATATGAAAGTGAATTAGGTATCAAATTAAACTTCTTTTTATGCTTTATCTGATGGGATAAATTGCAGACTTTATTTTTAAAATCTCAAAATTTTGTAACATTGCTACAACTCTACCACAGTGCACTATTTTAGCGCACTGTGCCATTGAATTAGACTGTGCCCTTGTGGACTGAATTAAAATTAAATCAGTTACTCTGATAAAGTTCAATTCCCCATTGATCATTTGTTTTTCAGTGGTTCCTCTACTTTGATTTTGACAGCACTTTCAGAGTTGCCCCACTCCTCCCCTGCACTTGTTTTCTGACTGTGATTCTTATCTTTCACAGACTCTCCACTGCCTGTCCTGCGTTATCTGTTGACTGCTTACACTAACTCCCTTTGGGTTGACTTTTGCTGTGAAAGGAATAAAGAGGGCAAAGTATCATCAGGATTTGGCTCTTCATTATAGCAGGGGATTGCTGGAATGAATGTAGTTCCTGACATGACAAGGAGCCATTTAGATCTTCCTGCTCACAAACATTTACACTGCTGATGTTGCTGTTCCAACGGTGTTGTACCGTGAACACTGCAGCAACAAAGGAAAGTACTTCATAGTTTAAAAAATGTTCTGGAAAAAACAGTACTTTTAAGGACCAGAAGAGTCTGAAGAAGGGTTTCGGCCCGAAACGTTGCCTATTTCCTTCGCTCCATAGATGCTGCTGCACCCGCTGAGTTTCTCCAGCATTTTTGTGTACTTTTAAGGACCAGTTTTCTATTTTTAGCGGCTGTACTAATATATAATTTTGAAGAGTTTTTAGATCCTTTTATTTTGATTCATGTCCTTAATTTGATCATCATTATGGGCACTTGCATTGCAAGAAGGTACAATTATGTTCTGGCAGTATTGCTGCCAGGGTTCCACTCTTGAAGCATATTTTTGTTACATTCATAAAAAGGGCACAACTTCTTGATAAACCTTGGGTTTCATACCAATGTTTTTAATGTGCCCAGTTCTGGGAATCGGGAGGAAGTGTGAATGAAGAATAATTGAAACACATGAGAAAAACGTGTTGATTTAAAGTTCATTGAAGTTTATTCAATGCTACTTGTCGTTTCAAATTGCAGATGAATCACAAACATTAGTAATCCAATACTTGTATTTTGTAAAATGTAGATAATAAGAAGTACAGATGCTGGTTTACAAAACAAAAAGACAGTTCTGGAGTAACTCAGCGGGTCAGGCGACATCTCTGGAAGACATGGATAGATGACGTTTCTAGACAGGACCCTTCTTCAGACTGATTAGGGACGCTGCCTGACTTGCTGAGTTACTCCAGCACTTTGTGTCTTTTCTTTAGGTTCCCATTGCCCTTCTCAGCTCTGACTCAGCACCAACTCAGCACCTTTGACCTGAAACATAAACTCTGTTTCTCTTCTCACAGATGCAGCCTGATGGGTATATCTAGCATAAATTGCACACCAGTTGTGATTTGGGAATTTGCCCGATAACACACTTGCCCGTTTCGGCCTATCATGGACAGCATTTGGAGCAAAAAAAGCTAGGAACTCTGCAGGTCAAACAGCTTCTGTGGAGGCAAAGCACTAATTGACATTTTGGGTCGAGACCCTGCATCAGTGTAGACTTCCTGAGTGAAAAATTAAGTGCTGTTCTACATTCAAACACAATATTTGAATGGAGTGCACAGATGAAAAAAACAGAGTGTAGAATATAGAATCTAGCAATACAGGTCTACCACTAATTTTTTGACATCCCTGGTTCCAGAGTCTTTCTGGATTATCTGCTTTTCCGGACCAACAGACTTCATGGCTACTGAGTGGAGTCAAGAGTGTTTTATTGTCATATGTCCCAGATAGATCAATGAAATTCTTACTTGCTGCAGCACAACAGAATATGCAAACATAGTATGATATGACAAACGAGAGAGAAAATAAAAGCTCATTGTGTATATATACACATACTCACAACATACCCATATATATATATATATATACACACAAACTCAAAAAACAAACAAAACAGTGCAACAATAATAATAATAATTGTCTATTGGTACTGTAACGGGCCACCGCGGAGCCGAGACACCAACACGCAAAGTCAGCGTCAAAAGTCGGCTATGGGAACCAATCTGGCGTCTCCGGCCAGGTCGGAGTTCCAGAACCCCAGCAGCGGGGGTGTATTTCAAGTGCACTCTTGTAATGTCCAGATTAAAGGTGGCGCTGAACCATTAATTGCGGGAAATTTGATGGTGGACCTGTGCTTGTATTTATTAATCCAAGTGGTCAACAGCTTCAGGGAGCGGAGACATCAGGAGCTTTGAACTGTCTCGGGTACATTTATTGTGGTGTTTGTTCCATTTGAATTTCTATATCTATATTCTATTGAATGTTCATTTGCGCAAAATGTCTCAATCCTGATGATTTCCACTCTGCCTTTCAGCATGCAGCCTTGTTGCTGTGCAATAAGATTAGGAATGCCATTGACCGCATTGACAAGATGTTCAATTCAGAGTTTGAGGCTGAAATGGATGAATCTGAATGTGCGACTTTGCAGCAGTATTACAGGGAAACTATGATTCAAAGCTATAACTTTGGCTTTGAGGTAAGTTTCTGACATTAATTATTATTTTTAATCAATTATCGAAGACATCTGTTCTTCCAAACTACTTAGAACATAAAACAGTACAGCACAGGAACAGGCTCTTCCACCCACAATGCCTGTTCCAAGCATGATGCCAAGTTAAACTAATCTCTGCGTGCACGTGATCCATATTCCTCCATACCCTGCATTACCCATGTGCCTATCTAAAAGCCTCTTACTTGCCACTATCGTATTTGCCTCCACCACTACCCCTAGCAGCGCGTTCCAGGCACGCACCATCCTCTGTTATTAAAATAAATATATTGCCCTGCACATCTCCTTTAAAAATTTCCCCTCTCATCTTAAAGCTATGCCCTCTTGTCTTTGACATTTCCACCCTGGCAAAAAGGTTCTAACTTTTTACCCTTTCTATTCTTCTCAGAATTTTATATACTTCTATCAGATCTCCCTTCAGCCTCCAATTCTCCATGTAGCATTCTGGTAAACCTCAACTGCATCCTCTCCAATATCCTGCTGTATGCCATGACAGCCTTCCTCAGCCAGCCCATTTATGTTTACGTCCAAGTCATTTATGTCAATCACAAACAGCAGAGGTGCCAGGACAGATCCTTGTATTGCACATTTATCACTGTTTTTGGCACCAGTAGCATTTTTCTTTATTGAAAGATTGGGTGGATTATTTTGGCTATCCTTTGTCAATTAGTTTAAAAAAAATACTCAATGCATTTTAAGCAATATGTTTTGAATTCTCTCCAGTATCACAAGGAGGTTGTCCGGCTGATGTCTGGTGAATTCAGGCAGAAGATAGGGGACAAGTTTATCAGCTTTGCTCGGAAATGGATGACCTTCGTGCTCACCAAATGTGAAAGTGGGAGGGGAACAAGACCCAGGTTAGACGCATGTTTCATGCTCAGACACATTTTCTTTTCCTCCCTCTTCCCTATGCCACACCTGGCCTCACACCAACTTCTCTATGCCCCTTTCCCCCTACATTCCTTCCTCTGCCTTCACAATTCCCGCCTCTATCTTTATCTCACATCTTTTTTCCTTTCATTTCTCGCTTTTGTCCAACCATCTGCCTATCAACAAAAACCTTACTTGTATCCACCTATCACTCACTAGGCCTTGTCCTGCCCCTCCTCTCTTCCAGCTTTCTATCCCACCTCCCACCACAATCGGTGTGAGGAAGGGTCCGACCCGAAAAATTGCCTATCCAGGTTCTCCAGAGATGCTGCCAGACCTGCTGAGTTACTGCAGCACTTCTTGTCTTTTTTCTTGCACAAACCTGCTTTAGGAGTCTCGTTCTCGGGGGAGTCAGCATCATTGTTCTAATGTTTCTGTCTGTTCACAGGTGGGCAACCCAGGGGTTTGACTTCCTTCAGGCAATAGAACCGGGATTTATTTCAGCTCTCCCAGAAGACGACTTCCTGGCAAGTTGCTTTCTTTTCTGAAAGTAAAACCATTGTGCTTTTGTGATCTGTGGGTGTGTGTATTACAGAATCTGGTGTCGATGCTGGATGTTTTGACAGAGATGTAGCAAACAGTGTCAGTGTTACAGGGGCTGGGAACACGGCTGATTCCAGTTAAACATCGTCTGATTGTGATTTTTGGTTTATCAGATGTGGCCTCTATCCAGGAAACATTGATCATTCTTGGACTGATGCTGTTCTTGGCCAGGATACAAACTGGTTATCAAAGTGTCTTTCATTTCTTGGTCCCTCTCTGCTTTTTACCTTGTTTAAGTTGAAAAAGGACCATCCACTAGTCATAGAACAGTACAGCACAGGAACAGGCCATTCAGGCCACAATGTCTGTGCTGAACATGTTAAACTAATCCCCACTGCCTGCACATGACCCATATCCCTCCATTTCCTGCATATTCATGTGAACATAGAATATAGAAAAGTATAGCACAGAAACGCCCTTCAGCCTACGATGTTTCACCACCAGTTAGCCTGACATCGGTGGTGGGGAAGATGCTGGTCAATAATAAAAGATGAAACAGCGGCACATTTGGATAGCAGTAGCAGTATCGGTCCGAGTCAGCATGGATTTACGAAGGGGAAATCATGCTTGACTAATCTTCTGGAATTTTTTGAGGATGTAATCAGGATAATGGACAAGGGAGAGCCAGTGGATGTAGTGTACCTGGACTTTCAGAAAGCATTTGATAAGGTTCCACAAAGGAGATTAGTGGGCACAATTAGAGCACATGGTATTGGGGTAGGGTGCTGACATGGATAAAAAATTGGTTGGCAGACAGTCAATAGTCAGATTTATTCGTCACATACACAACAAAGTGCAGTGAAATGAACTTGCCAGCTGCGGTACAATAAAAAAGAACACACAATACACAATAAAAATTTAACACAAACATCCACCACAGCATTCATCACTGTGGTGGAAGGCACAAAGTTCAGTCAGTCCTTCTCCATTTTCCGCCGTAGTCGGGACCACAAACCTCCGCAGTCGCCACTGCGGGCGGCCAGATGTACAGGCAAGGTAAGTCCCAAATCGGTGCTTCCCTACCGGAGACCGCGGCTTCTAGATGATGTAGGCCGCGGGCCGGCAGTCGGAGCTCTTCTCCAGGGATCCCCGGCGAGGGATCCCGCTCCGGATGGTAAGTCCCCGCCGCGCCCGCGGTTAGAAGCACCGCAGTCCGCGGCTTCTAGATGATGCAGGCCGCGGGCCGGCGGTCGGAGCTCTTCTCCGGGGTCCCCACTGAAGGGATCCCAGGCTCCGGACGCCGCGCCAGCTGGAAGCACCGTAGATCGCGGCATCAGGCTGCCGCGGGCCAGCGATCGGAGCGCTCCCTTTTGGCGACCCCCGGCGAGGGCTCGCCCACTCCGTGATGAAAGGTCCACGCTGCGCCCGCTGCTGAAGCTCCGGGCCCGACTCCAGGAAAGGCCGCACCAATCCTTGGTGTTAGGCCGCGAGAAAGGCGACACGGAAAAAGTTGCCTATCCATGGAGGAGGCGACCGAAAGCGGTTCCCCCCTTACCCCCCTCACCACCCCTCACACAAGACACACCAAGAAACATTAAAACACACATTTGGACATACTAAAAAAACAAAAAAAGTAGAAATGACTAACAGGGCAGTCGTCTCGTAGCGCCCCCACCGTCCAAAATAATCAGGAAAATAAACAGGAAACAAAGGGTGGGAATTAACGGGTCCCTTTCAGAAAGGCAGGCAGTGACTAGTGGGGTATTGAAGAAAGCGAATGGCATGTCGGCCTTCATAACAAGAGGAGTTGAGTATAGGAGCAAAGAGGTCCTTCTGCAGTTGTACAGGGCCCTAGTGAGACCACACCTGGAGTATTGTGTGCTGTTTTGGTCTCCAAACTTGAGGAAGGAGATTCTTGATATTGAGGGAGTGCAGCGTAGGTTCACGAGGTTAATTCCCAGGAGGGCGGGACTGTCATATGTTGATAGATTGGAGCGGCTGGGCTTGTATACTTATTTAGATATATTCTATACTGAATTTAGAAGGATGAGAGGGGATCATTGAAACATATAAGATTATTAAGGGTTTGGATACGCTAGAGGCAGGAAACATGTTCCCAATGTTTGGGGAAGTCCAGAAGCAGAGGCCATAGTTTAAGAATAAGTGGTAAGCCATTTAGAACGGAGATGAGGAAAAACTCTTTCACACAGAGAGTTGTGAGTGTGTGGAATTCTCTGCCTCAGAGGGCAGTGGAGGCTGGTTCTCTGGATGCTTTCAAGTGAGAGTTAGATAGAGCTCTTAGGGATAGCAGAGTTAAGGGATATGGGGAAAAGGCAGGAACGGGGTACTGATTGTGGATGATCAGCCATGATCACATTGAATGGCCTACTCCTGCACCTATTGTCTATTGTCTATTCTTTGCGCTGAACCTGATGCCAGGTTAAACTAATTCAATCTGCCTGTGCATGATCCTTATCCCTCCATTCCCTGCATATCTATGTGCCTATCTAAAAAGTCTCTTAAACAGCACTGTCATATCTGCCTCCTCCACCATCCCCTGAAGCACTGTCCAGGCACCCACTCTCTGTAAAAAAAAAAACCTTGTCCTGCACATTCCGTTAAGCTTTGCCCGTCCAATTGTAAAGATGTGCCCTTTACTCTGGCATTTTCACCCTGGGATAGAGGTACAGACTGTCCACTATTTCTAGTCCGTTTCTAATTTTATATACTTCTCTCAGGTTTCCCCTCAATGTCTGACGTTCCTTAGAAAACCACCCACATTTGTCCAACCTGCCCTTGTATTGCATCATGCAACCTCTCGTTGTGCCTATCAAAGAATCTCTTAAATTCCACTGTCATATCTGCTTCCATTGTACCCTCTGGCGGTTCATTCTCTGTTTAAAATAGAATCTTGCATATCTTCTATATCTATAATTATAAAACTCTGATCGTGTGTGTGAATATAATAGCATCTACTCGAAAAAACGACGCGCTAACAGTAACATTTTTACATATTCCGGTAGAGATTTATCCCATGGACTCCGAAATCATCTTATCTGAAAAATCAATGCATTAATTCTCGAGTTATTAATGAAAATGTTCACAAATCTGAAGAAACTTTGAAAAAAAAACGTCTGGCTTTGGCTGATGACGTCACAATGGATCTGCCTGCCTGCCGTTCTTGTCTGTGTGGGGGGTGGGTAGTGTGAGGGTGGTTAGTGTGTGAGTGACGCCGCAGGCCGCACCCCCCCCCCCCGCAACTGCGCGTTGAGGGGACGGGACCCAACGGGTCCCACTTGGTCCAGTATAACTTGAAAACTCTAATCTTGTGTGTATGTGTGTATATATGTCTTTATATTTTTGGCAAAATGCTATGCCGTAAAGATACATTTTTTACATATTCTGACCCACATTTTTCCCCACTAAGCAGTCATCAGCTTCACTTAAGATTTGATGCATTATTTCACTTATTGGTGATAAAAGTTTTTTAAAAATGACAAAACTGCCTTTTAAGCTTCCCCTGGTGAGGTCACAATGAGGTGGGCAGGCACGATGGCTTGAGTGACAAGGCGCCCGTTTCACACACACAATATTCCACGAGCTTCGAGTGACGTCAGGGGGAGGGCTGTATTAAAATTAACTGACGCCCCGGCTGGGGTTTTACACGGCCATCAAGGAGGCATCGAGACCGCGCCGGTGAAAGAGACATTGAGACGATGGTGCCGCGGCGGCAGTGAGGCATCGCGACGGTGGGGCCTCGCGCCGGTGGGATCCGGGCCTGTCGGTGGGCCTGGCGGGAGTTGAGCTAAGGTTGGCGCATCTTCTCGAGGCCCACAGCCAGCGTGGAGAAGAAGTGGCAAACCCAGCTCAAAAGGGCAGCCAATACCCACCCCCCCCCCCTGGGTTATTCACACACCCTCCACCCCCCCCAGGTTATTCAAACTCCCCCTCTACCCCCCCCCCAGTTATTCATACACCCCGCCCCCTCCCCCCCCCCCACTGCCTCAAAAAGGCAGCCAACATCATCAAAGACCCACACCATCCTGGCCACACACTCATTCCACCATTGCTATCGGGAAGAAGGTACAGGAGCCTGAAAACTAAAGTCCAGGTTCAGGAACAGCTTCTTCCCTACAGTCAAGCAGGCAAGAGTTTCATTGTCCTATCTGGGACATATGACAATAGAACACTCTTGTCTCTTGACCCCCCACCCCACTCCCTTCCCCCCCACCACTCCCCCCCAACTTGTGGACATAGAAACATAGAAAATAGGTGCAGGAGTAGGCCATTCGGCCCTTCGAGCCTGCACCGCCATTCAATATGATCATGGCTGATCATCCAACTCAGTATCCCGTACCTGCCTTCTCTCCATACCCCCTGATCCCCTTAGCCACAAGGGCCACATCTAACTCCCTCTTAAATATAGCCAATGAACTGGCCTCAACTACCTTCTGTGGCAGAGAGTTCCAGATCTGTGTGGAAAATGTTTTTCTCATCTCGGTCCTAAAAGACTTCCCCCTTATCCTTAAACGGTGACCCCCTTGTTCTGGACTTCCCCAACATCGGGAACAATCTTCCTGCATCTAGCCTGTCCAACCCCATAAGAATTTTGTAAGTTTCTATAAGATCCCCCCTCAATCTTCTAAATTCTAGCGAGTACAAGCCGAGTCTATCCAGTCTTTCTTAATTTAAAGTCCTGACATCCCAGGAATCAGTCTGGTGAACCTTCTCTGTACTCCCTCTATGGCAAGAATATCTTTCCTCAGATTAGGAGACCAAAACTGTACGCAATACTCCAGGTGTGGTCCCACCAAGAACCTGTACAACTGCAGTAGAACCTCCCTGCTCCTATACTCAAATCCTTTTGCTATGAATGCTAACATACCATTCGCTTTCTTCACTGCCTGCTGCCCCTGCATGCCTACATGGACGATTGATTGTCTCTATAAATTCCATAATTTTCCTTGTGGGGGGTGATTGACTCTGGGGGGGGGGGGGGGCTGTCTCCAGGGTGAGTGCAGACACCTGGTCTAGTCACCTTTAAGCTTTCTCCCTCTGACTTTGTAGCTCTGCCCTTTTATAGAGGTTTTGACTGTTTACCTTGTACGTAAACCCCTCTAATCCAGGCGGCATCCTGGTAAACCTTGTCTGCACGCATTCCAGCCTCCACATCTTTCCCGTAATGGCATGACCAGAACTGCAGACAATATCCAAATGTGAGCTAACCAAAGTCTATAAAGCTGCAAGCTGACTTCCTGACTCTTGTACTCTGTTCCCCAACCGATTGAAAGCAGTGTCAATGTTAGTCATGCAGTGCTGCACTCCAAAGTACTTTATTATAAGTATATTGTAGTTGTCATTATTGACACGAGTAACTGGGGCACGGTAGAGTTGCTGCCTCACAGTGCCAAATATCTGAGTTTGAACATGACTACTGGTGCTGTCTGTACAGAGTTTATACATACTCCCTCTGACCGCGTGGGTTTTCTCCGGGTGGTCCAGTTTCCTCCCACACTCCAAAGACGTACAAGTTTGTAGATTAATTGTCTTTGGTAAAAATTGTAAATTGTCCCCAAAGAGCAGAAAGACCAAGACTGGAAGCATTAAATCTCTTATAGTCTGTGCTCCAATTATTTGGAAATCCTTAATATCTTTTTTTCTAACAGCATGTTTATTATGTTGCTCCTTTTATATTTAATCTTAGACAAGTGCACATAATCATTATGTGAGTTCTCATATTTTTTTCCACTTTTTGCAGAGTTTTCAGTCTCTAATGAATGAATGCATCGGACATGTTATAGGAAAACCTCACAGCCCTGTCACAGGTTCGTGCTCTTGAGTGTTGTACAAATAATGCAGCTGATCACAGTTGCGTTGTGTACATTTCTACGCTGGTACTTTGGGTAAATGTTATTATATAATGCCGTTTGATATCAATGTTGCACAACCTCTTTAAATAATCCCTAGTGTGTAGAGACTCGATGCGAAAGTGAAATAACACAGAACCAATGTGAACGGGTAATCACTGGCCAGCATGGACTCAGTGGGCCGAGGGGCCTGTTTCCATATATAACCATATAACCATAACAGCACGGAAACTGGCCATCTCGGCCCTTCAAGTCCATGCCGAACATTAAATTTTTTTATTTTTTTTTAAATTAAAAATAAATACTTCCCCCTAGTCCCATCTACCTGCACTCAGACCATAACCCTCCATTCCTTTCCCGTCCATATACCCATCCAATCTATTTTTAAAGGATAACATCGAACCTGCCTCCACCACTTCCACTGGAAGCTCATTCCACACAGCTACCACTCTCTGAGTAAAGAAGTTCCCCCTAATGTTCCCCCTAAACTTCTGTCCCTTAATTCTCAAGTCATGTCCCCTTGTTTGAATCTTCCCTACTCTCAATGGGAAAAGCTTATCCACGTCCACTCTGTCTAACCCGCTCATAATTTTAAAGACCTCTATCAAGTCCCCTCTTAACCTTCTGCGCTCCAAAGAATAAAGACCTAACTTGTTCAACCTTTCTCTGTAACTTAGTTGCTGAAACCCAGGCAACATTCTAGTAAATCTGCTCTGTACTCTCTCTATTTTGTTGACATCCTTCCTATAATTAGGCGACCAAAATTGTACTCCATACTCCAGAATTGGCCTCGCCAATGCCTTGTACAATTTTAACATTACATCCCAACTTCTATATTCAATGCTCTGATTTATAAAGGCCAGCACACCAAAAGCTTTCTTTACCACCCTATCTACATGAGATTCCACCTTCAGGGAACTATGCACAGTTATTCCTAGATCCCTCTGTTCAACTGCATTCCTCAATTCGCTACCATTTACCGTGTACGTCCTATTTTGATTTGTCCTTCCGAGATGTAGCACCTCACATTTGTCAGCATTAAACTCCATCTGCCATCTTTCAGCCCACTCTTCCAAATGGCCTAAATCTCTCTGTAGACTTTGAAAATCTACTTCATTATCCACAACACCACCTATCTTAGTATCATCTGCATACTTACTAATCCAATTTTCCACACCTTCATCCAGATCATTGATGTACATGACAAACAACAGTGGACCCAACACAGACCCCTGAGGCACCCCACTAGTCACCGGCCTCCAACCTGTCAAACAGCCATCCACCATTACTCTCTGGCATCTCCCACTCAGCCACTGTTGAATCCATCTTGCTACTCCACCATTAATACCCAACAATTGAATCTTCTTAACCAACCTTCCATGAGGAACCTTGTCAAAGGCCTTACTGAAGTCCATATAGACAACATCCACTGCTTTACCCTCATCAATTTCCCTAGTAACCTCTTCGAAAAATTTCCTTGCTGATTAACTAAACTAAACGGCATAACTAATCATTGTACCCCTGGTGTTGTGCCAGCAAGGTTGCTATCTCTTCAGATGTCCTGCTGTTATTTGAAATTTGCAGCTTTGGTAATATATCTATCGGAATCAAGCTATTAACCTTGCTTTTTAAGTAAACAATTTTAGTGTGTAATCATTCTTATTATTTGAACTGAAAACTTGGTAATGCTTATTGCTTTTCTTTATAATAATAGGTGATATCTTAAAAAGAAAGAAAGTTAATAATAGAAGGAGAAAATGCAGGAAACGTTAAGGAGTTTGGGCAGAAATCTGTGCAAAAAGAGATACTGTTTGAAGTCTAAGAGCCTTAATCAGAACTCGGAAAGTTAGCTTTAAATTATAGAGATGAGGGTGGGGATAGAAAAGGTGAAGGACTATCTGAGATAGGTGAGACCATTATAGACGATGGGCAAATGGTGGCTAGTCGTGGGACATACTATTGGAGAGAGAAAAAACGGAACAAATATCACAAACGATTAACTTGTTATCAGAAATTGCCTTGAATTCACCTTGTTTCTCTCCACAGATGCTGCCTGACTGGCTGAGTATTATGAGCATTACTTGTTTTATTTCAGATCCACAGCAGAAGTTGTTTGTTAACTTCCAGTTGCTATAAAATTAATACTGGAATTAGAATCATACAGTACTGAAACAGACCCTTCAGCCCTACTAGTCCATGCCAATCAAGATGCCTCGTCTAAACAAGTCCCATTTTCCAGCTTTTGGCTCATATCTCTCTAAACCTCTCCTATCCATGTACCTGTCCAAATACATTTTAATTAAGCCAATTCAATTTAGCATTGAGCCAGTCCTTTCAATAAGTTATTTATAAAATTATAACATTAATTTTAAACCTCTTGCCATGGTTCAGTTTGCTTTGTGTTGTTGGCAATGAGAAATTCTACATTTTCTCCATAACCCTATAATTTTTAACCTGCTGAAATATATATCCAGTTCAATTTCAGAAACTACTGTTTAATCTACTTCCAACGTGCACCTGGGCTGTGAACTTCCAATCATCAAAACCTGTTGCTGACTTTCTTTAATGGAATATTAATTGATTTCTGTGCACAGGAAATTATTATTGTGATATTACAGATTAAACCCAGTAACTGTATTGCATTCACTTATTATGTATATTTGCAGGGATTCATCGAAATAGCCCTCGTCCTATCAAAGTACCGCGATGTCACAGTGACCCACCAAATCCACATCTCATCATCCCCACATCTGAAGGATTTAGGTGACGTTTTCCACCTAATCTCTCCACATTGTCTGAACTTGAAACTTTTTCTGACTTTGCACACTTTAAATGTTCACATAAGCTGTTTGTTGAACAGTTGCGAGAGCAGCTCGTCTTCTCGTTGGTCTTAACCTGTGGAGAGTAGACGTGTATATAGACTAAATAAATAGCCAAAAATGTACTTGCCTCCTTCAAACTAGCTGACAGTGGTTGTTTACTCGGGCTCTCTGACCCAACTGTTTCTCACAATGGAGGGATAGTCGGCAGCTTCCATCACAAGCAACAGATGGTGGGTGATGAGAGAGGCTGTGGGCTCTGGGCAGTGTGTGTTACCACACGGAACCCAGCAATGAGCCTCACTCCCATGCCAGTCAGCCTGACCACCCCCACCCTCGGTGCTAAGCCCCGGCACCACCAGCCAGCCCAGGTCTGCTCTCAGCAACCATGGGTGAACCGTGGCAAAGATGTGACTGTCACATGTTGCAGGAGCGCTGGCAGAGTGAAGGATTTTTTGATTAGTAAGGGTGTCAGTGGTTATGGGGAGAAGGTAAAAGAATGGGGTTGGGGAAAAGTAGATCAGCCATGATCGAATGGCATAGTAGACTCGATGGGCCGAATGGCCTACTGCTGCTCCTATGACTTGTGACTCGTAGTAGGTTCCCGACAGCAGACACTATGTTGTATATTAGGTCCGTGTTTGGACTCTGGATCAGGAGCGCTGTAACCAATCAGTACTCTCTGGGATCGCATGAGTTTGGGTATCAGTGCATAATCTGTTGTTGTTTGAGTGTAGAAACTAGGAAGTGCAGCTGTTGGTTTACAAAAACAGACAGATTGCTGGAGTACCTCAGCGAGTCAGGCAACATTACTAATCATTCTAAAGATGGGCCTGACCAGAAACTTCATCAATCCATGTTCTGCAGAGATATTGCCTGCCTGCTGAGTTACTCCAACACTTTGTGTCTTTCTATCGTGGTTTGACCCTGTTATATTTCATTTTCCCTTACGGCATAGGATTGGGCCGTTTGGCCCATCAACTCTATGCTCGGTCTTAGAGCAACCTATCCCACACTATTCCCCTGCAGCTTCCTCTTGCAGATGTCCAACAATTCCCCCGGATTCTCTGAACATCCATCCCATAGAAGGGGCCATTCACAGCTGCCGGTTAACCTACCAACCAGCACGTCCTCGACATTGGGGCAAACTAAAGTATCTTGAGGAAACCCAAGGGAGAGCATAAAATCCCATATCAATCAGGAGCCACGGTCAGGATCACTGCAGCAGTGAGGCAGTTGCTCCATCTCTTGTGCTACCCATTAATCATAGTGTAAGACAACTTTGGGTTGCTAATAGTTAATGTGGTTGTGGAATATTTGGTGCAAAGAAAAGGATGTGGTCAGTTTACTAAAACACCCCCAGTTGACGCTTCCTCCTGACTATTTACTATTGTCTTTACTATTTATTTCATTCTGCTTACATGTTTCTACTATTTGTTAAACTTTGTAAGGTGTCCTTGAGATTTTTGAAAGGCACCCATAAATAAAATGTATTATTATTATTATTATTATATGTGAATAAGTAAGCAAAAGAAACATTCTACAAACTAGAAATGAGGATTTGCAGATGCTGGTTTACCAAGGAAAGACACAAAGTGCTGGAGTAGGGTCAGGCAACATCTCTGGAGAACATGGATAGGTGATGTTTTGGGTCGGGATCCTTCTTTAGGTCTGGCAGTTCTGTTCTGAAGTCGGGGTCAGGTCTGGTTTGAAGAAGGTTTCCTATTCGAACGTCACCTATCCATGTTCTCCAGAGATGCTGCCTGACCCGCTGAGTTACTCCAGCAGTTTGTATCTTTCCATTCCACAAACTACTTGTGTTAAATGTTGGCTACATTTGAGCAAAACCCAGTGCTGGAGGAACTAGGCAGGCCATGCCGCATTTGTGAAGGGGAATTGACAGACAACGTTTTCGGTCAGAAATTTTCTTCAGAAATATGTTCCTGACCCGAAACGTTGCCTATCAATTTCCTCCACAGATGCTGCCTGAGTTCCTCCAGCTCTGTGTGTTTTCCTCAAGATCCCACTGCCTGTAGTTTGTAAAGTCTCCGTCTCAGCTACATTTGTATGTTTTTGACTTGCTCTCTGTGTCTCTCCTTATTGCAGTCCAAGGAGCCTTGGATCTGAAGTACGGAACTTGTGTTTAGCCAGTGTCGTTCGCTTGACCCCAGCAGTTGGTGGTGACCTGAATCACACCAAACCTGTCGCCTCAGCAAATGAAATAAGGTAATGTCAGGTTGGAATGAACTAATGTCGTCATCTTAGTGTACCAGTTGGGAGAAATGTTTAGCAAAAACACAAAGTGGTGGAGTACCTCAGCGGGTCAGGCAGCCTGTATGTAGAACATCGACAGGTGACGTTTTGGGTCGGGAACCTTCACGCTGATTGTAGTGGGGGAGTGGGAGAAAACACAGAGAGAGGATAAAGCCTGGCAAGTGATAGGAAGGAACTGCAGGTGCTGGTTTATACTGAAGATAGACACAAAATGCTGGAGTAACTCAGAGGGTCAGACATCACATCTGGAGGAAAGTTTCAGGGCAGAACCCGTCTTCAGACTGATGATCTTGTAAAGGAGATGTGTGGGGCAAGTTATTTTTTTACACAGATTGTGGTGGGTGCCTGGAACGTATTGCCTGGGGTGATGGTGAAGGCAGATACAATAGTGACGCTTAAAAGGCGTTTAGATAGGCACATGGATATGCTCTGAATGAAGGGATGTGGATCACATGCAGGCATCGGGGATTAGTTTAATTCGGCATCTTGTTTGCCACAGGATTTGTTGGCCGAAGAGCCTATTCTTGTGCTATACTGTTCTATGTTCTGTGTGATGTAAGCCCAAAAGTTGCATAATTGGAAGAAAAATGATTTGCAAAAGCTTTACAGACAAGTGATGGTGCAATTGAATACAGTTTCCCTAGGGTTTGGCCCCAAATTCTAGGGTTTGGCCCCAAATACATTTTGCAGATTCAGCCAAAAAATAGTTACATGCATTACAAAATGCCAAGTGTATTGAGATAAGAATACAGCATTTAATAAGTTAGTGATTTTCATGGGAAATTAAGGTAGTTGTTCAGAAGATGAAATATTTGTGGTGCTTTGTCCACAAGCAGCTTGCAAGCACTCAAGCAGTTAGTCAATGGGATCTGAATATGTCGTATCCTTGGTTTGCCTGCTGTGACAGTGCCTGTGATAACACCTTTTATCTGTAGATGGACAAAAAGTGCTGGGATAACTCAGCGAGTCAGGCAGCATCTCTGGAGAAAAAGGATGGGTGACATTTTGGGTCGGATCACTTCTTCAGACTGTATCTGCAGAGGTTGACATTGCACCTTCCAGTGAGCGGTTCCTTAGTTATTGGCAGTACGATGTCTGAGCTATCTCCCTCTAGAGGATAAGAACTTTTAAACGCACAATGTCTTTAAGCATAATAAATCAAAGGTGTTCACATGATATGCCACAAAGAATATTGCCAGCAACGGTTTCATATGTATCATAATGCCGACACGGTGAAATATGTTGATTACTAATGTGAATATTGTTTTTTCGAAAGCAGAGGTTCAAGTGTCCCTGAAAATGACCGCCTGGCGTCTATAGCAGCTGAGCTTCAGTTCAAGTCACTGAGCCGACATTCCAGTCCCACGGAAGACCGTGAAGGTGAGGTAGCTGCAGCAGTCCACTCTCTAAGGCAGGAGCCTCCAATCTTTTCAGTATGAGGGCCACATTATATATTTGGCACATTTTTGCAGGCCATAGGAAAAAATAAAGAAATGTCAGTTTTATAAATGTAATGTCTCTCTCTCTCTGTCTGTCTGTCTGTCTCTCTCTCTCTCTCTCTCCCTCTCTCTCTCTCTCTCTCTCTCTCTCTCTCTCTCTCTCTCTCTCTCTCTCTCTCTCTCTGTCTCTCTCTCTCTGCCTCTGTCTGTCTCTTTGTCTCTCTTTCTCTCTCCCTTTCTCTGTCTCTCGCGCTCTCTGTCTGTCTCTCGCGCTCTCTCTGTCTGTCTCTGTCTCTCTATCTCTCGCTCTGTCTCTCTGTCTGTCTCTGTCTCTGTCTCTGTCTCTATCTCTCTCTCTTTGTTTCTCTTTCTCTGTCTGTTGCTCTCTGTTTCTCTCTCTCTCTCTGTCTGTCTCGCTCTCCTCTGTCTGTCTCTCTCTCTCTGTCTCCCTCTCTCTGTCTCTGTGTCTCTCTCTGTCTCTATCTCTCTGTCTCTCTCTCTCTCTATCTCTCTCTCTGTCTCCCTCTCTGTCTCTCTCTGTGTCTCTCTCCAGGTCTCTCTCTCTCTATCTCTCTCTCTCTCTGTGTCTCTCTCTCGGTATCTCTCTGTCTCTCTCCGTCTGTCTCTCTGCCTCTCTCTGTCTCTCTCTCTCTGTCTCTCTATCTCTCTGTCTCTCTATTTCTCTGTCTCTCTTTCTGTCTCTCTCTGTCTCTGTCTCTCTCTCTCTGTCTCTCTCTCTCTCTCTCTCTCTCTCTCACTGTCGCTCTGGCTCTCTCTCTTTCTCTGTCTCTCTCTGCCTCTCTCTCTTTCTCTCTCTCTGACGCCCGTAAAACCGTCAAGTTGTACGACATACACGCTGACATATGCTGTTCTGCGGGTGACGCCCGGTTAGTGTTAGGGTCAGGGTTAGGGCTAGGGTTTGGGTTACGATTAGGGTTAGGGCTAGGGTTAGGGACCACAGATGGGCTGTAAAATATTCTTCCTTCAATGCATGGATTTAAAACTTTAATATATTAAAATTAATACAATAAAATCAATTGTGCAAATGAAAAGATGTTTGAGTCGTTCAGTTTTATTTACAGATGTATTGGTCCGCTTCCAGATCCAATCACCGTCTCCAACTTTTCACAGGGATGGATTCAGTGAGTGTAGACTGAACTCCCCTCTCCCCTCCACCCCCCTCTTCCCCCCCGCCCCATCCCTCCTCCACCCCCTCTACCCCCCTTCTTCCCTTCCCCCCTCTTCCTCCCTTCGTCCTGCTCCACTCTTCTCCCACTTCTCCACTCGCCCCCCCTCCCCTCACATCCCCTTCTCCCACTCTCCCTCCCTTCTCCCATTCTCCAACCCCCCCCACTTTCCCCAACGCCCCCCATTTGTGGACCCAGCCTGTGACCAGCGATCCCCCGCACACTATCCCACACACGCTAGGGACAATTTATACAAACCTGTGCGCCTTTGGAGTGCGGGAGGAAACCCTAACCCTAACCCTAGGTTGATAGGCTTGGTATAAGTATAAGTTGTCCCTAGCGTGTGTGGGATAGTGTGCGGGGGATCGCGGGTTGGTGCGGACTCGGTGGGCCGAAGGGCACTGTATCTCTGAACTAAATGTGATACAGGGGCCCCAGGGGTTGGACTCGAACCCCCAATGTTCTTCCTCATGGGAAATAAACTGTTGGCCACGAGTTGTCCCAGAGGCAGATCTCTCTTCCAATGGTCTCTCCAAACCCCCAGAGGCAGCGGGCTTTTCAACTGGGTACAGGCAATGTTGTCAATGTACCAGGGCCACCCACCTGCTCCGGCCACCCACCTGCTCCGGCCACTGAGTCTAAATACCCACCACCCATTTTGAAACAAGGGGGGGGGGGGGGAGGAGGAGGCGGGGGGGGGGGGGTGTTGTTCCCAAAGTCTGCATTTATCCCATAGTCAATGTTACTAAAACAGATGATGTGGCCTTTATGCAGTACTATTAGTGGGATCTAGCTGTCACAGGCTGGGTCCACAAATGGGGGGCGTCGGGGGGGGGGGGGGGTTGGAGAAGGGAGGGAGTGAGGGAGAAGGGGATGTGAGGGGAGGGGGGGAGTGGAGAAGGGGGAGAAGAGTGAAGAGGGGGGAAGGGAAGAAGGGTGAGAGGGGAGGGGAGAAGGATGGGGGCGGGGGGGAAGAGGGGGGTGGAGGGGAGAGGGGAGTTCAGTCTACACTCACTGAATCCCACCCCTGTGAAAAGTTACAGACGATGGTTGGATCTGGAAGCGGACCAATACATCTGTAAATAAAGCTGAACAACTCAGACATCTTTTCATTTGCACAATTAATTTTATTATACTAATTTTAACATATTAATGTTTAAAATCCATGCATTGAAGGAAGAATGTTTTACAGCCCATCTGTGGTCCCTAACCTTAACCGGGCGTCACCCGCAGGACAGCATACGTCAGCGTGTGACAGGGCGCATGACATGATGAGACACCCAGATGTCGCCCCTGGATTTTGAACATTCCAAAAGCCGGGGGCGACTGGGAGACATCGCGCGTCACCAGCGCGTCACGACCCGTCCACGACGCGACAAACTCTTTTCAGGCTGACGCCGAAAATGTCGCCCAAGTGGGACAGGCCCTTCTGTCTCTCTTTCTCTGTCTCTCTTTCTCTGTCTCTCTTTCTCTGTCTCTCTTTCTCTGTCTCTCTTTCTCTGTCTCTCTTTCTCTGTCTCTCTTTCTCTGTCTCTCTTTCTCTGTCTCTCTTTCTCTGTCTCTCTTTCTCTGTCTCTCTCTCTCTGTCTCTCTCACTGTCTCTCTCACTGTCTCTCTCTCTGTCTTTCTCAGTCTCTCTCTGTATCTGTCTCTCTCTCTGTCTGTCTCTCTCTCTCTCTTTCTGTCTCTCTCTCTGCCTCTGTCTCTCTGTCTGGCTGTCTGTCTGTCACTCTCTGTGCCTCTCTCTGTCTGTCTTTCTCTGTCTCTTTCTGTCTCTCGCTCTCTCTGTCTTTCTCTCTCTCTGTCTTTCTCTGTCTCTCTCTCTCTCTCTCTCTGTCCGTCTCTCTGTCACTCTCTCTGCCTCTGCCTCTCTCTGTGTGTGTCTCTCTCTCTGTCTTTCTCTCTCTGTCTTTCTTTGTCTCTCTCTCTCACTCTCTCTCTCTCTCTCTCTCTGTCCGTCTCTCTGTCACTCTCTCTGCCTCTGCCTCTCTCTGTCTCTCTCTGTCTGTCTCTCTCTCTCACTCTCTCTCGCTGTTGCTCTCTCTGTGATTCTGCCTCTCTCTCTGTCTGTGTCTGTCTGTCTCTCTATCTCTATATCTGATATCGATGCCGTGCGAGGTACCCTCGGCCTTTCCCTCTCCTTCCCCCGGCTCCAGGACGCTCGCCGCCGCCGACCCCTACCCCCCCCCCCCCCCCCGACACAGGGTGGCGATGGCCAGAAAAGGAAACTTAGTTTGCAGACCCCTGCTTTAAGGCAATGGTTCAAGATTAGGATGAACTTCACACTTTCTCAAGCTTTTTCTCCTCTCTTATCCTTGTTTCTCCTCACCCAACCCCCCTCCTTTCCCCTGCTTTCTTGAGCTCATCCATAAGATGACCTCCTGTAAGATGACCTCCTTTGAACTAGAATTTCCCAAACATCAAGCCACCCAGCTTCTCTTCCTAGCTCGTTGAAAAGCAAAAAGACAAGGGATTACTGGGAATGTTAAATCAAAGGAGAGAATTCTGGAGATACCTGATCTGTATCTACCTCTGTAGAGAGAGAAACAGTGAGAAAGTCATCGACCTGAAACGTTAACCCTATTTCTCCCTCCACAATTGCTGCCTGACCAGTCAGATGTTTCTGCACTGCTCTTGTCTCAAGCCAGCTAAACTTTATAAATTCATAAATTATAGGAGCACATTTAGGCAATTTGGCCCATCAAGCCAGCTCTGCCATTCAATTATGGCTGATCTATCTTTCCCTCTCAACCCCATTCTCCTGCCTTCTCCCCATAACCCCCAAACACCCTTACTAATCAAGAATCTGCACCTTAAAAATACCCATTGATTTGACCTCCACAGCCGTCTGTGTCAATGAATTCCACAGATTCATCACCCTCTGACTAAAGAAGTTCCTCCTCATCTCCTTTCTAAAGGTACGTCCTTTTGTTCTGAGGCTATGGCCTGTTCCTAGACCTACCCACTAGTGGAATCCTCTCCACATCCACTCTATCCAGGCCTTTCACTATTCGGTGAACTCCAGCAAGTGCAGGCCCAGTGCTGTCAAACGCCCATCATAAGTTAACCCAATCAATCTTGGGATCATTCTCGTAAACCTCTGGACCCTTCCCCACATTGTCATCCCCTTGCTGAAAAGAACCCCACGTAACCTTTGCTGTCCTATTTGTCATCTTGTCTTACCGTTTCCTCGAAAATCGTGGCCATCTTTCCACCAACCTCATGTTGAAGCCTTGCCCAAGGCTCCTGTCCTTGTGGGAGATTACAAAGCACAACGTGTCTATGGTAACAATATCTCCCAATCTTTGTGACCTGCCCACAGCCCTTGACAGTGCTGACTGCATCAATCTCCTCAGTCCCTCCCCTTGATTGCCCAACTGTGTGTCACCGTCTGTATCTTGTTCCGCTTACATCTCTCCCCTTGTAGCTGAGAATTGTGTGCAATTGCTATGTTACTCACGTTACCACCCTGGGGGCTCCCTCCAGTTTCCATTCTACATTCTACACTTCCAGTCTGAACCAAAAACAACATTATGCTGCTGATGACTTCCTCACCAATTCTCTCAGCTTTCTCCTGTCCCTGAATTGAGTTTAGTTTATTGTCACATGTACCGAGTTATAGTGAAAAGTTTTGTGGTGTGCTAACTAGTCAACCGAAGAACAATACATAATTACAAACAAGTCATCCACAGTGTACAGATACATGATAAAGGGATATAACGTGAATAAAGTTTAGTGCAAGAGAAAAGCCAGTAAAGTCCGATCAAAGATAGTCTGAGGGTTTATAATGAGATAGAAAGCAGCTCAGGATAACTCTCTAGTTGTTGGTACGATGGTTCAGTTGCCTGATAACAGTTGGGAAGAAACTGTTCCTGAATCTGGAGGAATTAAAAGCCCCCGTGTTATTGAAGGGGGTGGGGGGAAGGGTAGAGTTTACATTCTGAAAAAGCGTTTAAAGGAGATGTGCGGAGCAAGTTTTTATGCAGAGGGTGGTGAATGCCTGCAATGTGCTGCCGGTGGTGGTGGAAGCTGACACGATTGGTGTTTAAGAGACTTTTTGCTTAACACGTGGATATGGATTATGTGCAGGCAGATAAGAATTGGTCTTGGTATCATGTTCAGCACAGACACTGTGGGCCAAAAGATCTATTCTTGTACTGTACTGTCTTAGGTTCTAAAACCTAATTCTCCAAGGTATCTAATTTTCCATGATGCAAATCCACATTATCTGTTCATACACCAAGAAATGTGAGCCTAAAATAAAATAAAAATTAACACAAACATTCTGCAAGAGGGAAATTTTATAGTATACCTCAGATTTTTGGTGTGTAGAAAGGAACTGCACATGCTTGTTTCTACCGAAGATAGACACAAAGTGTTGGAGTAACTCAGTAGGTCAGGCAGCGTCTCTGGAGATTTGAGCCCTGGTGAGTTTAAAAGGCTTGGGTGATGTTTCGGGTCTGAAACGTCACCCTTCCTTTTTCTCTGGAAATGCTGCCTTGAGCTGCTGAGTTACTCTAGTTACTGAGTTTGTCTAACTCAGATTTTTTGGTAGTGGTTTGTGATTTCCTTTACGGGAATGACAGTAATACAGGGGTACACCATGGTGTAGGAGTGCCATGAACACGAGAGTCTCTCCACAACATGGTGTCATCTAAAAGCCGAACAACTGATAAAAACATACTTTTAGTTTGTCTAAAATTGCTAATGCTTTGCCACCCATCCTTTGCATTTGTGCAACTAATTGTTTTGAAACTATTCTTCCTATCCAGAGCCCACGTACCCTAAAGGGGATGCAGGTGTTAATGTGCGGAGAAGTTGGGAGCTCCGGTCTCTGTTAAGTCAGTCTAAAGGTATTGCGTTTTTTCTGTTATCATGCTCGCCGTGACATTTCAAGACTTTGATATAAACCATTTACAAATTTTTGGATTCAGTTTCTTTCTGTGCTTTCATGAAAACTTTAGAGATACATGGGAACACAGCCTTCGGCCCACCGAGTCCGCGCTGACCAGTGATCTGTAAATTAGCACCATCCTACACAATAGACAATTTACAATATTTCTACTGAAGCCAATTAACCTACAAACTCACAAATCTTTGGAGTGTGGGAAGAAACTGGACCTCCCGGAGAAACCTCACAAGGAGAACATATAAACTTGGTACAGACAGCACCCGAGGTCAGGATTGAACAAGGATCTCTGGTGCTGTAAGGCAGCAGATTGACTGCTGTGCCACTGTGCCGCCCCAATCAAAGCATGTATTCTTTGCAACATCTTTTAAAGTAAATCAATTTATATTACTATAGGATCCCCCATTTATGAACTTTTGTTGCAAAACGCTTAGTGATGGTTACAGAGCGCTGGTCATTTACATTTAGTGGCAGTCTGGCACCCCAGGGACTTGGCTGGTGATCTGACAGATTTCCCAAACCATTGGGTGTTACACCTATTTATACCCTAACCTATTATTAAATTGCTCTTTTTTTTAAGGCATATCATCGCAGTACGAGGGTGGCACAGCTGGTAAAGCCACTGTCTCACGGTGCCTGAGACCTCGGGTGTTGTCTGCGTTGAGTTTGTACGTTCTCCCTGTGACCACGTGGGTTTCCTGGCTTTATCTTGCATTAAAGGTTATTCCCTTATCATGTAACTGTACACTGTAAATGGCTCGATTGTAATCATGTATTTCTGCTGACTGGATAGCACGCAACAAAAGCTTTTCACTGTACTTTGGTACACGTGACAATAAACTAAACTAACTTAAACTTCCTTTGGGTGCTCCGGTTTCCTCCCAAATCCCAAAGACGTTTGGAGTTGTAGGTTAATTTCTCTCTAATGTGCCACCAGTGTATAGGGAGTGGATGAGAAATTGGGATAACATAAAACGGGTGATCGGCATGAACTCGATAGGCCGAAGGGCCTGTTCCATGAACTAAACTATAATAAATGTTGCCGTGAACCTGGTGAGTTTAAAGGCAGATCTGGAAATGGGCTTGAGTTGAAAAACATAAATTCCCAAGCCCTTTCAAACTCACCAGGGCCCAAAAGAATATCGGAATGGGTCCGTGAAGAGCCAGATACCAAATTATCATGGTTGCTGGATAATCGGATAGGAGATTGTGGCACAGAGTTACAGCGCAGAGACCCGGGTTCGATCCTGACTAAGGGTGCTGTCTGCATGGTGTTTGTATGTTCTCCATGTGACCGTCTGGGTTTTCTCCGGCTGCTTCAGTTTCTTCCCACACTCCAAAGACGTGCAGGTTTGTAGGTTGATTGGCTTCAGCGCGGACTCAGTGGGCTGAAGGGCCTGTTTCCGCGCTGTATCTCTAAAGTCTAATGTATTTTTCCTTGGCCTTGATTCCTTTTTTTTTGCTTTGTTTATCTTTTATCCTCATGCTGCTGCAAACTGAGAGAGGAAGCCCTATTCCCCATAAAGATGAATCTTGAAAATACAAGCAGTAAATGGAATGGAATACTTTATTATCAGTATAAAGTAAATCAGTAAAAGGAACAGCAGCATTTCACTCGGGTGACATTGCTTATTCCACCGATATCTAACACCTCGTTGGAGGGTGGAAGGTCTTGCTCGTTCTGCCTGATGTGTGTGTTGTACATTCCCATCTCAGGGTTGTTTGTTTTATTTCTCAGACATAGCCACCAAGCAGAGTCGAATTGATGCTGTACGGAAGTGCATCAAGTCCTTTGAAGAGCAACAGAACTGTCAAATGAAGCAAAGAAATATAATCGGTCAAATCTGCGACATTCCTAAATCTTATGACAATGTCATGCAAGTTGGATTAAGAAAAGTGACGTTTAAATGGCAAAGAGGAAACAAAATAGGTAACTTTGGAGTTAAAGATTTAAAATCCAAGTTTAAAGTTGCATAGCTTCATGTGCAGTACTTGTGTTACAGGAGAAACCTTATCAATCTGTTTTTCTTTTCCTCTTGGGCTTTGGATGCAAACAGTGGTTATGGTGCAAGCTCTCTGATAGATCATTGAACAGTACAGAACAAAAACCACAATCAGTACCCCGTTCCTGCCTTCTCTCCATAGCTCTTAACTCCGCTATCCCTAAGAGCTCTATCTAACTCTCTCTTGAAAGCATCTAGAGAACTAGCCTCCACCGCCCTCTGAGGCAGAGAATTCCACACACTCACAACTCTCTGGGTGAAAAGGTTTTTCCTCATCTCTGTTCAAAATGGCTTACCACTTATTCTTAAACTATGGCTCCTGGTACTGGACTTCCCCAACATTGGGAACATGTTTCCTGCCTCTGGCGTGTCCAAACCCTTAATAATCTTATATGTTTCACTCAGATCCCCTCTCCTTCTAAAGTCCAGAGTACACAAGCCCAGCCACTCCAATCTATCAACATATGACAGTCCCACCATCCCGGGGATTAACGCTGCACTCCCTCAATAGCAAGAATGTCCTTCCTCAAGTTTGGAGACAAACTGCACACAATACTGCTGGTGTGGTCTCAGTAGGGCCTTGTACAACTGTAGGAGGACCTCTTTGCTCATATACTCAACTCCTCGTGTTATGAAGGCCAACATGCCATTCGCTTTCTTCACTGCCTGCTGTACCTGCATGCTTACTTTCAATGACTGATGAACAAGAACCCCCAGATCCCGTTGTACTTCCCCTTTTCCCAACTTGACACCATTTAGATAATAATCTGCCTTCCTGTTTTTGCCACCAAAGTGAATAACCTCACATTTATCCACAATAAACTGCATCTGCCATGCATCTGCCCACTCACCCAACCTGTCCAAGTCACCGTGCATCCTCCTCACAGTTCACACTGCCACCCAGCTTTGTGTCATCTGCAAATTTGCTAATGTTACTTTTAATCCCTCCATCTAAATCATTAATCTAACATAACATATATCCATATACTTTTAAAACTCTGTGTGTGTGTGTGGGTGTATGTCATTTTGCCTTTGAAATGTATCTCCTCGAAAACCAGACGGAAAAACACGGAGATTTTTACAATTTCGGTAGGGATTTAACTTATGATTTAATTAATGCACTCCTCTCAAATTTGGTCAATTATTTTCCCAGATTTTGAATAAAGTTGTTCACAAAACTCACTTTTTAAAATATAATCGCCACTTGCCAGCTGCTGATGTCACAATGCCCACATGCCCACCAATCCTGGCCCACCTGCCTCCTGGCCCCGCCGCTGTGGATTAAAGGTGCAAAAAGATCGAGAAAGTTCTGCAGAACAAAGATTCTACAGCTCCGTTCCGCTATAGGATCTTTGTTCTGCAGATCTCGGGGCAGCGGCGCCTCACGCACTGAACCTTGGGCAGCGGCGCCTCACGCACTGAACCTTCTCCTCACTGTCGGCGCAGCTCGTGAAGCCCCGCCCACCAGCGCTCATTCCAGCTGTGGGTTTCCAGAGTCAGAAGCCGCTTCTCTCTCCCCATTTGACAGCCCACTCACTCGCCCAGCTCCCCTCCACCCCCCCCTCCTCTTCTCACCTCCTCCCCTCTCCTTCCTCCCTCTCTCCCCTCTCCTCTCTACCAAAGATCCTATACCGCTATAGGATCTTTGCTCTCTACCCGTCTGCCACTCGGCCCGGCCCGGCTCGGCTCTGTCACGCTGGCAGAAAGCCACGATCGGCTGGTCCCCCCGCTGCTTTTCACCGTCTACAGATCGCTCCGTGCCTCGCTCGGGCTGCCGCCCCGCCCCTCTCCCTCCCTCTCTCCCCCTCTCTCTCATCTCTCTCTCCCCTCTCTCTCTCTCTCCCCCTCTCTCTCTCCCCCCTCTCTGCCTCCCTTCTCCCCCTCTCGTCTCCCTACCCACCTCTCTCTCCCACCCCCCTCTCTCTCCCCCCTCTCTCTCTCTTCCCCCTCTCTCTCCTCTCTCCCCTCTCTTCCTCCCCTCCCGCCTCTCTCTCTCCCCGTCCTCTCCCCCAACCCCCTGCCCTCCCCCACCCTCCCTCCCCTAAATCCCCTCACCCACCCTCACTCCCCTCCTCTCCATCACCACCCCTCTCCCTCTGTCTTGCCCTTCTGTCCCTGTCTCTCCCCATTCTCGCTCTGCCCTCACTCTCTACCCCCCCCCCCTCCCTCTCTAGACGCGCCTACGAGTTGGGGGTTATGCATCAGTGGATAGAGCGGTTATGGGGTAAAAGGAGCAAATTAATAATATTAATATAATATCAAGGGGGGTAGTTAGTGTGTGTGTGTGCCGCCCCGCCCCCCCCTCCCGCAAACGCGCGTTGGGGGAACAGACCCAACGGGTCTGCATTTGGCCTAGTATCTATTAAAACTGTGCCTTTGAAACGTATCTCCTCGAAAACCAGATGCCGAAACAGGGAAATGTTTACTTATTTCAGTAGAGATTTTCCTTTGGTACATTATTTTCCTGCATTTTTAAATTAAAATTGTTCACCAATCTGACCTTTTTTTAAATCTGACCGCTGCCCAGCTGCTGACGTTACAATAACAGTGAAATTTTTACATCTTCTGGTAGAAAATTTCCTTATGATTTCAAAAATCCAATCCTCTAAATTTGGTCGATTATTTCCCGAGATATTTACTAAAATGTATAACCAAACTGACATATTAAATAAATATTAAGTTTGCCCAGCTGCTGACCTCACAATGCCTTTGCACCTGTCCCAACTGCCTCCTGGTCCCGCCCGGCCCTGCCCCCCCCAGCCTGCCTGCTGGCCCGCCCAAGCCTCCCAGGTTGTTGATTCCATTGTTTTTCATTGAATTGAATTTAATTATTTCTCACTTAACATCACTAAATCTTATTAACTTTTAATTTCAAAGACTAAAAAAAAAAAATTTGCTGTCTTCATTGACAGCTTAGATCGGACCCGCTGTGAGTGTGTGTGTGTGTGTGTGTGTGTGTGTGGGGGGGGGTGGTTAGTGTGTGTGGTGGGGTGTGGTTAGTGTGTGTGCGTGGCGCGGCGGGCTTCTCCCCTGAATTCCATAGAGCTGCCGACAGCTTTTGTGCATGAGACGCGCACGCTTCATTTCCAGAACATTCTGAACGCGTGACGCACGGTTGCATTTCGCTCCCTGTCTCTCCCCCTCTCTCTCTCCCCCATCTCTCTCTCCCCATCTCTCTCTCTCCCCATCTCTCGCTCTCCCCTCTCTCTCTCTCCCCCCTCTCTCTCTCCCCCCCTCTCTCTCTCTCCCCTCCCTCTCTCTCCCCTTCCTCTCTCTCTCCCCTTTCCTCTCCCCACACCCCCTGCCCCTCCCCCACACTACCCTCCCCTAAACCCCCTTCCCTCCACCCCATCCCTCTCCCCCCCCAGATTTGAATAACATTGTTCACAAAACATTTAAAAAAATCAAATTGCTGCATGAGTCAGTGCCACCTCACAGATGTCCAATCACAATGGATCTCATTTCCATATGATATGACATCACAATGGGACAGGGGTGGGAGATTGGAACCTTCACGTGGTCCCCACTAAAATCAAACAGCTGCATGAGTCACAATGCCATCTCACAGATGTACAATCACAATGGAACTCAATTACATATGATATCACAATGGGACAGGGGTGGGAGATCTCTCCCCCTCCCTCCCACCCTTCCAACCCCGTGCCTTTCCCCCACTCCCCCTTCTCTCTACCCCTTCCTCTCTCCCTCCCCTTCCTCTCTCCCTCTCCTTTCTCTCTCTCTCCCCTTCTCTCTCTCTCCCCCTCCTCTCTCTCTCTCCCCCTCTCCACTCTCTCCCTCTCCTCTCTCTCCCCCTCCACTCTCTCTCCACCCCTCCCCCTCTCCCCCTCCCCCTCTTCTCCCCCACCCCTCTTCTCTCACCTCCCCTCTCCTCTCCCCTCCCCTTCCCCCACCCCTCTCTACCCCCCTCACCCACCCTACCCCCTCCCCCTACCACCTACCCCTGTCTCCCTCTTCACCCTCCCCACTCTCCTCCCCTCCCCCCATCCTCATCCCCCTCTCCCTTCCCCCTCCCTTCCCTCCCCTCCCCCTCCCCACTCTCTCCCCACCCCCCTCCCCACTCTCTCCCCTCTCCCCACCTCTCCATTTCCCCCTCTTCTCCCTCCCCCCCTCCCGTCCCCACTCTCTCCCCATCCCCCCTCTCCAACTCCCCCTCTCCCCATCCTCTTCCTGCCTCTCCACCCCTTCTCCATCCGCATCTCCACCCCAACTCTCTCCCCTCATCTCCCTTCCCCCCTCCCTCCCCCTCTCCCTCTCACTCTTCTCTGCTCCACTTCTTTGCCCCTCGAGATAGGGTGGGGGTGGGGTAAAAGGAGCCAATGAATAATATTAATATAATATCAAGGGGGGTGGTTAGTGTGTGTGTGTGTTGGGGGAATGGTTAGTGTGTGTGTGTTGGGGGGTGGTTAGTGTGTGTGTTGGGGGGGTGGTTAGTGTGTGTTGGGGGGGTGGTGGTTAGTGTGTGTGTGGGGGGGTGGTTAGTGTGAGGGGGGTGGGGGTTAGTGTGAGTGTGTGGGGGTGTGGTGGTTAGTGTGTGTGTGGGGGGTGGTGGTTAGTGTGTGTGACGACGCAACCTCCCCCACCCCGCAACCGCGCGTTGAATGGACGGGACCCTCTCCCCTCCCCTCCCCCCCCTCCCTCTTCCCCCTCCCCCTCTGCCCCCGCTCCCCCCTCTGCCCCCCCCCACCTCTCCCCTCCTACCCCTCTCTCCCCTCCTCCAACCCCCCTCTCCCCTCCAACCCCCTCCTACCTCCTCCAACCCCCTCTCACCACCTCCAACCCCCTCTCCCCTCCCCTAACCCCCTCCCCTAACCCCCTCCCCTCACCCTCTACCCCATCCCTCTCTCCCCACTCCCCCTCATCTCTCCCCCTCCTCTCTCCCCCCTCCTCTCTCCCCACCTCCTCCCCCCCCTCTCTCTTCCCCTCCTCCCCCGTGTGTGTGTGGGGTGGTTAGTGTGCGTGTGAAGCTGCAGCACCTGCCACCCCCCCCCCCCCCCAACGGCGCGTTGGGGGAACAGACCCAGCGGGTCTGCACTTGGTCTAGTATATATTGTAAATAGCTGCGGTCCCAGCATCGAGCCTTGTGGTACCCCACTAGTCACTGCCTGCCATTTTGAAAGGGACCCGTTAATTCCTACCCTTTGTTTCCTGTCCACCAACCAATTTTCTATCCAGGTCAGCACTCTATCTCCAATACAATGTGCTCTAATTTTTGCGCACTATTCTCCTATGTGGGACCTTATCAAATGCTTTCTGAATGTCCAGGTACACTACATCCACTGGCTCTCCCTTGTCCATTATCCTGGTTACAACCTCAAAAAATTACAGAAAATTAGTGAAGCAGATTCTGACTACCCTAAATTTGCTTCGAAGCCAATAAGAAATGCTGAGGATTCAAGGCTGGTTGAACTAATATGTAGAATTCTACATCAGAACCTGTTAAATGTTTGACCTTTTTATTCAAAGCAATGTGCCTTTCCTGCATTCAATACATACAAGACCATCCAGTTGTTTTCACTTTTTCTCTATCGATTGCTCGTACTCAGTTGATTTCGTTAGGACAGCACTTGTTAAAACCAAGATGTAAGTTTAGAACACAAAGTGCTGGAGTAGCTCAGCAGGTCAGGCAGCATCTCTGGAGAACATGGATAGGTGACGTTTCAGGTCACAGTCTACAGCATTGAAACAGGCCCTTCGGCTCAACTCATCCGTCAACCAACATGCCCCATCTGAGCTACTCCCATTTACTCATGTTTGGCTCATATACCTCTAAACCTTTCCTATCCATGTACCTGTCCAAATATATTTTTTAAATGCTGTTATACTACCTGCCTTGACTACCTCTTCTGCCAGCTCATTCCATATACCCCACCACGCTCTGAGTACGAAAGCTGCCCTTAAATTCCTATTTAATCTTATTATACGCCATCTATACATGTTTTTCAGAGCTGCTGCCTGACCCATTGAGTTGTTCTGGCACTTTGTGTTCTACGCAGGGTTCCAGCATCTGCAGATTCTTGTGTCTGTCAAGATTTAAATTTGTTCTTTTGCTTGATATTATTTATCGTGTGTTTTAAAGATGATGAAATCGAAACTCTTGCTTTATCGCACGATGCGGCTTGATAAAGGTCATTATCGGACCTGTGATTCTCTTGCCAGAGGGATACTGGGCTGTAGATATGCGTCAGGCGTTCCTGAGGCAGGCGTTTCATTGTCCCGTCCGGGACATATGACAATAAAACACTCTTGACTCTTGAGCTTGCCAGACTTCACAGATAGGGAGAAGCTGTTCCCATTAGCAGCTAGTTCATTTAATTTGCATTGACCCTGTGAATTCAGCACATAGATACATAGAAAATAGGTGCAGGAGTAGGCCATTCGGCCCTTCGAGCCTGCACCGCCATTCAATATGATCATGGCTGATCATCCAACTCAGTATCCCGTACCTGCCTTCTCTCCCATACCCCCTGATCCCTTTAGCCACAAGGGCCACATCTAACTCCCTCTTAAATATAGCCAATGAACTGGCCTCAACTACCCTCTGTGGCAGAGAGTTCCAGAGATTTCACCACTCTCTGTGTGAAAAAGTTTTTTCTCATCTCGGTCTTAAAGGATTTCCCCCTTATCCTTAAGCTGTGACCCCTTGTCCTGGACTTCCCCAACATCGGGAACAATCTTCCTGCACCTAGCCCTGTCCAACCCCATAAGAATTTTGTAGGTTTCTATAAGATCCCCCTCTCAATCTCCTAAATTCTAGCGAGTATAAGCCAAGTCTATCCAGTCTTTCTTCATATGAAAGTCCTGACATCCCAGGAATCAGTCTGGTGAACCTTCTCTGCACTCCCTCTATGGCTATAATGTCCTTCCTCAGATTTGGAGACCAAAACTGTACGCCAATACTCCAGGTGTGGTCTCACCAAGACCCTGTACAACTGCAGTAGAACCTCCCTGCTCCCATACTCAAATCCTTTTGCTATGAAAGCTAACATACCATTCGCTTTCTTCACTGCCTGCTGCACCTGCATGCCTACTTTCAATGACTGGTGTACCATGACACCCAGGTCTCGCTGCATCTCCCCTTTTCCTAATCGGCCACCATTTAGATAATAGTCTGCTTTCCTGTTTTTGCCACCAAAGTGGATAACCTCACATGTCAAACTACTGTAATTTCCAAGGACGATTATAATTGGCAGGAGGATTCGAACAATATATCAGACACTTATTGGTTCTGCTTGCATAATTCCAAGGTTTCCTTATGCTTATATAATATAACAAAAATAATAGCTCTTAAAGCATTTGATTGGGAAAGAACTGAACTTTTGGTACATTGACCTTCATCAGTCAGGGAATTGTGTATAGAAAATTTGGGCGTTATGTTACAGTTGGACAAGACATTGGCTGCATTTGGAGTTATACGTTTGGTTTTGGTCACCTGCTATAGGAAAGATGCCATGCAGGAATGGATCACGAGTGGGCAGATGAGATTAATTTGATTTGAAATCATGTTATCTGGGCAGTGGGCAGGTGCTATAGACCTGCACGGAAGGTAGGCGCTCCGCCCCCACGAGTCTCGGGCAGATGGGGCTCGTCAGCCTGGGAAGGCAGTCCATCTATGAGAGGGAAAACTCTGATTTAAAACCTCCACTGCCTTGTAAACCTCAAGAAATTCTAGAGTCGGAGCCCCTAAGGCAGTTCGTTGTTGTCTACAACCTCGCTCTGGCAGCTCCTGCGACGGCACTGGTGCCAAACTGTAACGGCACTGCTGTTCCTTTGGATCGATCAGCGACGTGGAGAGGGGGGACGTGCTGCTTGGGCAACAGCCTGTCCTCCATATGACATCGCCCAGGCTTACATCCGACCAGGATGCATCACCCATGGTCAGTCATGACCGAGCAGGGCCTACTACTACATGTTCTGCATGGACATTGTGGGCCGAAGGGCCCGTTCCATTGCTGTATTGTTCTATGAATAGTTAGTGTAGACTCCCTGATTAATGTCAAGTTGATGTCCATGTAAACTAAATATATTTTGGTTTTGCTTTGAATAAAATGGTGACTTATTCCACACTAATGGGACAGGGGACCATTATGTTCCATCTTTGGTGGAATCTGCATCTGCGTAATGATGGGAGCTTCTTTCTCGGTGAAAGCCCACTAAATGGCAACACTTTGTTTCTGCAGGAGAAGGACAGTATGGAAAAGTGTACACGTGTATAAATATAGACACCGGAGAGCTCATGGCAATGAAGGAAGTAAGTGCCTTTTGTATTCGGGGAAAGTACTCTCAACATGGCTGCAAACACAGTGTTTCTTGTATGCTGAGTTAGGATAGGATGAAGCACCGCAGAAGAAACAAACCCCTCTACCTGCTGTTTAATGATCAAATAACAACATGCTAATACAGAAAATATTCAAATATATATTCCTGCTTGACGCTTTAACATAGAACAGTACAGCACAGGAACAGGCCCTTTGACCCATAATGTCTCTGCTGTCCATGATGCCATGACCAACTCTTATCTGCCTGCACATAATCCATATGCCTCCATTCCTTGCATAACCATGTGCCTGTCCGAAAGTCTCTAAGAAATGGATTATGTTTGTGGTGGTGGCTATATGGAACAAGCTGCCAGAGGATATTTGGACTGGTACATGAATAGAAAAGGTTTAGAGGGATATGGGTCAAAGGAGGGCAGGAGGAAGAAGTGTAGATGGGGCATCTTGGTCAGCCTGAGCAAGTTGGGCCAAAAATCTTGTTTCGTTGCTGTATGACTCTATGACTCATCAATGAATCTGCATTGAAATTACTATTTTCTGAAATGTGTGAGAATTGAAAACATTTCCAGCTGGAACCTAAAAGCACCTTATTCTTTTGCAATGATGTCAACTTTTCTAATCCTTTGGGGTCCTCTGGCTGTTCTCTGGATCCGGTGCACAGCTGCTCTGCTGCACCCACGTGTGTTGCCATGTATGCTCCTAGCTGGCTTCCCATCTTGGCCTCTGCACTCTTGAGCTTATTCTAATCTCTGCTGCTAGCATCCACATGCACCAGTTCAAGATCATGCACTGATCCCTTTGCTCCCTGCCTTACATTGGGTCTTTGTTCTCTGGGTTTCACCCTCCGTATCTCGGCTGCTGAAGCCTCTGAAACCCTCTGCAAAGTTGGCCTCTTGCACAATCCTGAATTGCCCCTCCATGGGCTCTGCAACATCCCCCGACCATCTTTATCTCTCCAATTATTGGTGTCAATTTCCATTACAGCACGAAATACACTGAATAAAATTGTTTGTTGGTAAAATGCAACTTTTTTTCTTCTTTGAATGCTAAGATTATGGTTTGCTGTCCTTTATAGATCAGATTCCAGCCAAATGATCACAAAACAATCAAGGAGACAGCAGATGAATTGAAAATTTTTGAAGGTATCAAACACCCAAACCTGGTTAGATATTTTGGTGTAGAACTTCACAGAGTAAGTAATTCAAATACCCACCAGTCATACTGATTTAAATAACATTTCCTCTGTCGTCCTCTTTACAGAGAAGAACACTTTGATTCCCTCTTCCATTGATTGGTATTGAGCTGTTAAAGGAATGCTTTCTCAGTGAAAGGCCTTTTCACTGAATGATTAAAACTTGCTGTCTCAATTCAGAAAATGTTTACATAGAAAATGTTACCTTAAGATGCTTCAGTTAATGTCCAGGACTAACCAATAGTCAAGAGAACCTTAGCTAAAGCAATAATTGAGCCTAGTCTCTTCCCTGGTGTGAATAAAGGAACTGGAGATGCTGGTTTATACCGAAGATAGACACAAAGTACTGGAGTAACTCAGCGGGTCAGGCAGCATCTCTGGAGAAAAAGGATGGGTGACGTTTTGGGTTGGTTTCTGAAGAAAGGTTCCTATCCAAAACGCCATCCATCCTTTTTCTCCAGAGATGCTACCTGACCCGCTGAGTTACTCCAGTACATTGTGAGTCTTTTCCCTGGGTTGTTTAATGAAGGTTGACACTTTGGCTTGGTTCAATGCACCAAAGCTTTGCATCAGCTGACATGTTTGGCGAGGAAGCTGGGTGACGTTAGGGATTTGTGTGCTGAATGAGGGTCCCTAATGATTGTCTCCAAAACCTTCAACAAGGTGAGACTCTGGAGAAAAAAAGAGAGCTTGTGCAGGAGCGGAGAGATCCGTGACAGCGCCCAATCCAGGCGACTCTTTGTGTGCTAGTCACAGAAGTGGATCTGCAATCACGCATTACAATCGCTCCACTTTTTAAAATCTGTACTCCAACAGCAACATTCCTTACTTATCTCTACACAGTGATGGCTCGATTGTAAATCATGTAGTCTTTCGGCTGACTGATAGGCATGCAACAAAAGTCTCACTGTACCTCTGTACACATGACAATAAACTAAACTCAAACTTAAACTGTGAATGAACAGTGATTCTCTGCTGCATTTTCTTTTAAAGGTGTTCGTTTTCTCTGCCTTATAAATCTGTCCCATTTCAATGCCAACCAATCAAAGATTAAAAGCCTTTCTAACTGCACATTGTCAGGTTCAGATCCTGCCTCACCTGAGTGATTCCTGTAACATGGGACTGAGGTAGATGAGCTGTTTCCAGGTTAAAGTGGCACTACATTCATAGCACGTACACATTATTGAAGACACTAGAATCGCAGGCAAACTGACTTTAATAACAACAAACTTGATTCTTTTGTAAATGTTGGAACCGTGTAAACTAAATAATGAGTGCCCATTGAAATTATTTTTCTGTTCCAAACTCATTTTAACGGTTTCTCTGTGTTAATTACCGCTGGCATTTCAGGGCACTGCTGAAACAGGAGTTTGCCCCACGTAAAGCTCTTACAGTTTACACCCTTCAGGGCAGTATTTTTGTATTCTCACGCTCTTGGACAACATGCAGCAAGTTGTGTCCTTGTAGGCCTCTTTGGTTTGTTTCTCATTAGAATTAACAGACAAGTGTCATGGTTCACTGCACATTACCTCGGCAAGACCAGCAGCATAATCTAGGCCCAGTCTCACCCTGGTCACTCCTTCCCTCTCCCATCAGGCAATTGGTACAAAAGTGTGAAAACGCACATCTCCAGATTCAGGGACAGTTTCTTCCCAGCTGTTATCAGGCAACTGAACCATCATATCACCAACTTTGATCGGACTTTACTGGCTTTACTTTGCACTAAACGTTATTCCCTTATCGTGTATCTGTACACTGAATGGCTCCATTGTAATCATGTTTTTCCGCTGACTGGTTAGCATGCAACAAAAGCTTTTCATTGTACCTCGGTACACGTGACAATAAACTAAACCTAACTGAATACAGTCACCATGCATTTTGAACTTGTTTTTTATCTTGGTCTCAGGAAGAAATGTACATCTTCATGGAGTACTGTGATGAAGGCACCCTAGAAGAGGTGGCTCGGCTTGGTCTACAGGAGCACGTCATTCGATTGTACACCAAGCAGATCATCACAGCTATCAATGTGCTACATGAACATGGGATTGTGCACCGAGATATCAAGGGTAATGCATGCACAAAAGATTTTTTTTGCAATATTGCAAGCTAATCTCAGCTGCTGCTTTTCTACATATTTATATTTTAAACATTCTTCCTTACATTGTGATATTTTAATTCGTACAATTATTGCCCAATGGGATGGCATTATTGGAGGTTTAACTGGAATAAACAAACCACAAAAGTAACTTGCTGATGATAAATTAGTGATTATGTGAGACAGTTTCTGCTAGTGGTTTAAAGATCAGTATCTGCCAGTGTTAACGGGGGCCTTGGGTTTGGATCAGATTCTGAAATCCATTCTCATTTGTGCATTTCAAAAGAAATCTGTACATCAATTTAACCATGAAGCACTGAACTGAAATGTGCTCTAGTTTAGACAACTAATTTTGGCATCTTTCACTATTCATGCATTTAAGTATAAAATATTACCATGAAAGAGTTGTTTTTACATGCCAAGGTTAATATATTATATTTTCTGTTAACATATAACTAACCTAAATTAATAATTGCACTTGCTTTACCCCAAGTCAGGCATCAACATACAAAAAGACTTTCACTGTAATATTTTGTACTTAAAAACTTTAAGGTGGCGCAGCTGGTAGTAGACCTGCTGCCTCACAGCACCAGAGACCCAGGATCGACCCTGATCTCGGTGCTGTGTGCGTGTGGAGTTTACACGTTCTCCCTGTGACCGCGTGGGTTTCCTCCCACATCCCAAAGACGAGCGGTTTGTAGGTTAATTGGACTCTGTAAATTGCCCCTCGTGTTTAGGGAGTGGATGAGAAAATGGGATAACATAGAACTTAGTGTGATGTTCGGTATGGACTCAGTGGGCCAAACGGTCTGTTTTCATGCTGTATCGCTTGCTTAAAAAAACCCCGAATCATTAAAGTAAGATGCCAAGATTAGTTGTCTAAATTAAAGTTGATGCAGTGCATGGTTGAAACTGGTGGGGTGGGGAAGAGAAAGCTTGTATCAGGGTGAGGACATTTAAATCAGCAATTACTTCTGCTGTGTGACGAGGAGTTTCACTTAAACATACTGAGTGTCGCAGGTGCCAGGCATTATTGTGAAATTGTATCTGCCAAATTTGTAAGAATTAGAAGTGGAGCTATTTCTTACATTCTGTGCACGTATTTTCTCTGGCAGACTCCATAAAGAGCCTCATGTTCATGAAAAGACAGCCCTCTGCAACGCTGCATTTTACCTGCCAAGTAAGAGCATCGATTTGGGAGGCTTGCAGTTACTATCAAATGAATAGTATGATCAACTATCATCTGGAGCTTTATTGCTAAACAACAATTAGGAATCTGGCTGTCACAAGAACAAGTTAGTCAAGGCTGAGTTGTTCATGTGGGGTGTTGCATTCAGCACAAATCTACAGATGCAAGGAGCAGAATTTATTTATTGTCTTCAATCAGTTCCACCCGTGCTAGATTCAGCAAATACTAAATATTTATATGTAATAAAAAGAAACTGCAGATGCTGGTTTATACCAAAGATGGACATAAAGTGCTGGAGTATCTCAGCAGGTCAGGCAGCATCATGGTGACTTTTCGGGTCGGGACCATTCTCATGACTGAATGTATTGGGGTGTACTGCTGCATATTATACAATAATCATCACAATTGATTTATTAACATAATCTAATGCAGTTGTGAGCAACTGGTGGTGGGAACCTTATGTAATACAAGTACTTTTGAGCATGTGACTATAGATGATTCTAGCAGTGCTAAAATATTTAAAGAAACCTATCAATTATTTCTGACTGTAATTCTAAAATTTCTTAGAACTATAGTCCAACCTGCCAAGACTTTTCACACAGCTCTAGAGCTATTAGTAATGTATTGTTTACAATGCCTCAACCGATATCTTTGCATGCTTATTCAGTGGTCATATTTCACTTGGAGTCATACATCACAATACCAGGCCCTTTTCCCAACTTGTCCATGCTGACCAAGATGCACCATCTAAGCTAGCCCCATTCATCTGCATTTGGCCCATATCCCTCTGAACCTTTCCTATCCATGTACGTGTCCAAGTGCCTTTTAAATGTTGTTATAGTACCTGCCTCAACTATCTCCTCTGCCAGCTCATTCCATTTAACCACCATCCGCTAATTTAAAAAGTTGCTTCTCAAGTTGCTATTAAATCTTTGCTCTCAGCTCAAATGTATGTCATCTTGTTTTTGATTCCTCTACACTGTGTAAAACTTATTTAAGGCCCACTTACTTCAATCTGACATTGATGGTTTTATGATGACAGATATCAAGCTTCATTCATCTGAATGGTTAAAACATGTTAAATTAAAGTGTCGTTTGAACAATGGAAGGGTATTGGAGGCAAGTTTTAATGAGTTTTTAATCAGTTTTAATCAAGACAGGAAACAGACATTGAGAGAGAGAAACAGAAACTGTTAAACAGCAAAATACTTTTGAGCTTGTAATTGTAAATGATTCCAGCAGTGCTGATACAATATATCTACAGAAGCTTATCAATTGTTCCTGACTATATTTCTAAATTTTCTTTAACTATAATCCATCCTTCCAAAACTTTTCATACAGCTCTAGAGCTATTAGTAATGAAATGCACTAATACAATACTAAGTCATTTAAATTTCAGCAATCCTTTACTTAATTTTCTTTATTTTAGGTGCCAATATTTTCCTCACCTCATCAGGTAAGATCAAACTGGGGGACTTTGGTTGTTCAGTAAAGCTGAAGAATATTGCCCAGACCATGCCTGGTGAAGTGAACAGTACTCTTGGGACTGCTGGTAAGAGACTTGTGCGGTGAAGTTGCCTTTCCCACTAATCATTCATTTAAATCTGTGCATACGGTTTATAGGTGATACAAATGCTTTGTCTCCAGAAAAGTGAACTGCAATTGATGTGTGAGGTCACTTTTACTGATTTAAGTATGCTCACCCTATGGTCACAAACCTGTGGTCTGGCTGGTTTTCTTGTTGAACTAATAATATAAACATTTGAATGGCAGATAGAAAATCTCTCAGCTTCTCAGTAACACCGGCGGTTGACTTTTAGTGGGTTAAGGCAGTTTGGTCTGTGCCACAGGAATGCTTTGATCAAGAGTACAATGTCTTGTTCAAACTGCAAAAAGCTTTGGTGAGATCACATTGGTCTGCAGTTTTAGGCTGCTTGTCAGTGATCCAATCAATCAAAGGTTTACTAAATTGATTAGTGGGATGGTAGGACTGGCTTTGAGGAATGATCAATATTTGCCAATAGGCCAATGTTCCCAGGTGAGAGGTGGTGTTGTTGACTGATGCAAGATTCTGAAGGGGCTTGATAGTATGGTTGCTTCTTTATACAATGTATGAGAGAAGGGCATCATCTCTGGGGAATGGTTTGGCCACTTTGGACTGAGGTCTTCAGATGGTTATGAATACATGGAATTGCTTTTCTTAGAAGGTGTGGTCCCTGGGAGTGATAAAGACGGATAATCTAGGGGCATGGGACTTGTGTAGGAAAGTGAAGTTCAAGGTAGATCAGCCGTGATCTTGCTGAATGATTAACATGGTATGGTGCACTAAATGGTACAACTTTGGTCCTGTGACCTCCTATTCCTTATGGAGTTCTTTTGCATGTGGTCCAAGCAGAACATGTGGTCCAAGCCGTTCTGCTCATGCTAAACAAAAGCTGCTTTATTCTCCATCAGTGTTCATTGCAGAAGATGATTTCAAACAATTGCAAACAAAACCTCTGGGGAGATTATCCTTGTTAGTTGTTTGTGTCAAATAGCTCCGATTTGAGGACATGTATTTTGTTTAAAAATAAGTGCCCTTTCCATTTTTTTCTATTTTTGCAAGTACTGATTCCTGCTGGAAGAGTTTGTGATGACAGAATGTGTTCTATTATGTAGTCCAAGTGGGTGCAGCTAGTGCCAAGTTAATGTTTAGCTCAGATAAAACTTAGAACAGCCACAGGAACTGGCCCTTCAGCCCAATCTCTGCCCAACGCGATGCCAAGATAAACAAATCTTATCTGCCTGAACACGATGCATATCATTCTGTTCCCCAGGTTTGACGATATAACTCCCGCAATCCCTTTTCCAGCAATCCCTTGTCCACGCGAGTGCGAGGGTTCTGTTTTTCCTCACTCCAGCCCAGGTATGCTGGAACCAGTCTTGCTTTCCCTGCCCTGACCTAAGTGAAGTTGATAATCCAGTAGAGACCAAACCTGGGAATGCATAGTCATTGGATTGTACTTCCTACCATGATCTGTGGTTGCCCTCTGACAGAGTCATTGGTACTTTAACTGAAAAAAATTTGAGAGAACTTTGGACCGAATATTTAGATTATATCATATATGCATGAGCTGGTGTCAGTTCCTATTCAGAGCAATACTTTGGTAACCACTTCTCCACCTAGACAAAATTCACCACTGGTTTTAAAGCCCTGTCCCACGGTTCGAGTTCATTCCAAGAGCTCTCCCGAGTTTGCCGATTCGAACTCTGAGATTTACGGTAATGGCCAATCGTCGGTACTCGGGGTTCTCGTGGACATTTTTCAACATGTTGAAAAATCTTTTGTTCTGTTAAAGCTTACATGGCCCCTGAAGTTATCACCAGAGCAAAGGGTGAAGGGCATGGGCGTGCTGCAGATGTCTGGAGCCTTGGGTGTGTCCTTGTGGAAATGGTTACAGGCAAGGTGAGATACGTTGAATGTATGTTTTAGTGTACTGGCATTGTGTAATGGCTGCTGCAGGACATTGCATCATAAGGTGTGTAGGAAGGAACTGCAGATGCTGGTTTATACCAAAGATAGACGCAAAATGCTGGAGTAAGCCTTCAGACAAGAAGGGTTCCGACCTGAAACATTCCTTTTCTCCAGAGATGCTGCCTCACCCGCTGAGTTATTCCAGCATTTTGTGTCTGTCTACACTACATGATAATATGTGTTCATAGATAATAGGTGCAGGACTAGCACCTGGCTGATCATCCACAATCAGTACCTCGTTCCTGCCTTCTCCCCATATCCCTTGATTCTGCCAGCCCCAAGAGCTCTATCTAACTCTCTTTTGAATGCAGTGAATCGGCCTCCACTGCCTTCTGAGGCAGAGAATTCGACAAATTCACAACTCTGGGTGAAAATGTTTTTCCTCATCTCAGTTATAAATGGGCTACCCCTTAATCTTAAACTATGCCCCCTGGTTCTGGATTCCCCCAACATCAGGAACATGTTACCTGCATCTAGCTTGTCCAATCCCTTAATAATGTTATGTTTCTATAAGATCCCCTCTCATCCTTCTAAATTACAGTGAATACAACCCCAGTCGTTCCATTCTTTCATCATATGACAGTCCCGCCATCCTGGGAATTAACCTCGTGAACCTACGCTGCACTCCCTCAATAGCAAGAATGTCCTTCCTCAAATTAAGAGATCAAAACTGCACACAATACGCCAGGTGTGGTCTCACCAGGGCTCTGTACAACTGCAGGACCTCTTTGCTCCTATACTCAAATCATCTTGTTATGAAGGCCAACATGCCATTAGCTTTCTTCACTGCCTGTTGTACCTGCATGTACACCTTGTTGGTAACAGCATTTGTTTTTTTTTTGGATTGACAGAGAAATTGAGGATATAGGGATCAGGCAAGTTCAGATCAGCTTATGGCAGTGTAAATTTAAAGGCTCATATGATCCACTCCTTCTCCTGTTTTAGTGTAATGTGTCTATGTGAAGCATTATCTGGAGTTCCCTTGAAACCTGCATTCTAGAGTGAAATGATGTTGAGCCTCTCTGATTAGTGGTAAGTTCAGTTGTCATTGAGGTTGCAGGAATATTTGTTCAGAGCAGCATAGGCATCTGTAGGCGTAGTTATACACAGTGAACAGGAGTAGCAGCTACACATAGCGTTGAACAAATGTTCCTGAGTCCTTGCTACATTTGACGTGTGTCCTTCAGCTGCTTTCCCCCACCACCTCCTCCGGACACAAATGAGTTTAAAGTAGAACGGTGCACGTCGTGTTGCTTTCGACACCATTGCCTGATGTATTATCAGGGCTCTGAGCTACTCTGTTTCTATCAACTATTTATTCCAGTACCCAGAGTTTTCATCAAATGCCATGGGATGTGAATCATAAAGTTCTTATCCTTGCGAAGTATCCAACTTGTTTTGCAGGATTTCTTGCAGATACAGAATTGAATCATTCAGATCGAGAGATAAGTCCGCAGGATTACAACTCATTATTGGACTCTTGTCCAGAGTTTAGGCAGTGCATGACGCCCAGTGCAAAAACTTACTGACTACGGGACAAAAGATTTTATACTGGCTGTGAACCACATCATTACTTGTTTTCTTTGCTGAATTTGAAAATGAAAAATGATTCCCTCAAGAAAAAGTTATATTCACTACATTTCACATTGCTTTTTAATAGCCAATGTATTTCTGTTGACTAAATTGTAAATAAGTAGAAAGTGCATTTAGATTACCATATTTTATGAATTCCAGCTTCAGAGAGGATTCTTTTTTTAGAGTGATGACTTGATTATTACAGTTAGTTTCTCTAACTTGGTGAATTAAATCACTTCACCACAATATAAATAATAAATATAAATGGTTGCTGGACTTGTGTCTGCTGTTTTGTTCAGTAAGATCATCTGATCTTTAGCCTCGGCACCACTTTCCTGCAAACAAGGGACCACTTCAAGGGAGATCTTTTAAAGTCTTCTCCATCATTTTAATGTACTTGATGATTAAACCTCTACAGCCTTTACTATTGTAAATAACTTGTACTACATTTTAATTAACATCCCAGAATAGTTCGTTTTACTTTGGAAAACCATTCTGCTGGTACATTTCAGTCAAGGGTTTAATTATATTGAAATACTTAATGTGGTCAATTGATCTACAGGGGGTTTTGTTATCTTGGCGTAAATTTGTTACTGGAAGATTTCCGAATGTTGAAAAGGTTTGTGGTCACACATGCAGTGTCTGGTCCTGGAAGACACTGCCCTGATCTGCAGAACTACTAGTTCTGACATAACACGTGTTTCTGCAGTATGAATTGGATATGTAACGTGAGGAATGAAATAGGGAACGACATTTGTATTACACTGGCCAAATTGGTTATATTGGAGAGAACTGGAGAACACTTAAGTCGTTTCAGAAATTGATAGGCAGAAAAAAAAGCTGTCTTGGGGAGCAAGTCTAGGAAGGAGGGAAGCCTGTTTCCCCACAGTAATCTGGCACCATTAACTTTATCAACAGATCTGCTACTTTAACAGTCGGTGTACATTGAAATTGGCGAGAGATTGCTTCTTTGACATTTGTGCAATGATACTGCTAAACAATGTAGCATGCAGTCTTTAGTATGTCTTGCAGTAACAAATATAAACTTGTTGCCACTTTTTTCTGCAGGATCTTTTAAGTCTGAAAAACTCTAGCCGCAAACTCCTCACCCCTTAACAATAATCTTTATAACATGATATTCTACAACGCAAGATTGCTTAGAAAGGCAACTATTGGGTTTTAGCAGAAATGCCTGTATTTTATTCCTATGTATCATTTTAAAAGTAACATTACAAAGATGTTCGAAGGTAGACAAAAATTCTGGAGAAACTCAGCGGGTGAGGCAGCATCTATGGAGCGAAGGAAATAGGCAACATTTCGGGTCGAGACCCTTCTTCAGACTGATGTGGGGGTGGGGGGCCGGGAACTGCAACTGCAACTTTATTTATATAGCACATTTCATACACGAGGCAAACTCAAAGTGCTTCACATAAAAACATGTCATACAATAAAATGAAATAAAATAGAAGAATTAAAAGAAAATAAAAGCAAAGTTAAAAATGCATTATAGAAAAGTGTAAAAGTTAAAAGTGCAATGTAGTTAAGATTTAGCTGAAAGCTAAAGTAAACATAAAAGTTTTCAGTCTTGTTTTAAAAGTGGTGAAAGTAGGCGCAAGTCTTAAATCTTCAGGAAGTTTACTCCAGCTATTTGTTGCATAGTAACTAAATCCTGCTTTCCCATGTTTTGTATTTACTCTGGGAATCACTAACAGATTGGTCTCAGAAGATCTTAGAAGGCTTATATAGTGGGAGCATGTCAGTGATATACTTTGGCCCTAAACCATGTATTGATTTATAGGTGAGCAGCAGGATTTTGAAATCAATTCTCTGACATACAGGGAGCCAATGTAAGGATTTAAGAATTGGTGTAATGTGTTCAATTTTTTTGGTCTTTGTTAGAACTCTAGCAACAGCATTCTGAACAAGCTGTAGCTGCCTGACAGTTTTTTTTCGGAAGACCTGCAAGGAGACCGTTACAATAATCTAGCCTACTTGTAATAAAGGCATGTACAAGTTTTTCTAAGTCTTGAGCTGACATGAGTCCTCTTAGTCTTGCTACGTTTTTGAGGTGATAGTAGGCCGATTTTGTTACTGATTTGATGTGACTGTCGAAATGTAAATCTGAATCCATAATAACCCCGAGATTTCTGGCTTTGTTTGAAGTTTTCAGGGACAGAGAGTGAAGGTGTTGGGTTACTTTAAGCCGCTCTTTTTTAGCACCAAAAGCAATTATCTCCGTTTTGTCTTTATTTAGTTGGAGGAAATTTTGGCACATCCAGTCTTTGACTTGCTCAATGCACTGGCGCAGATCTATGGGGCGATAGTCATTTGGTGATAGCGCTACATAGATTTGAGTGTCATCGGCATAGCAGTGGTGGTCAATATTATTATTTCGCATGATTTGCCCTAGTGGGAGCATGTAGATGTTGAATAAAGAGGGCCCTAAGATCGAACCTTGCGGGACTCCAATGGAAACAAAATAGTTCCTATCTTGTAGATATGACCTGAACCAACTTAAGACTGTGCCTGAAAGCCCCACCCATTTTTCCAACCTGTCCAAAAGTATTGAGTGATCAACAGTGTCGAATGCAGCACTGAGGTCCAATAGCATTAATATTGAAACTTTGCCAGAGTTTGTGTTAAGACGGATGTCGTTTACAACTTTAATAAGGGCGGTCTCAGTGCTATGAAGAGGTCGAAATCCTGACTGGAAGTTGTCGTAGCAGCCAATTGAAGCCAGGAAGTGATTAAGTTGCTGGACAACTTTCTCAATGATTTTACTTATGAAAGGTAGGTTTGATATTGGTCTATAGTTGTTAATAATAGAGGCATCTAGGCTCCACTTTTTTAAAAGGGGTTTAATAACTGCAGTTTTCAAGGCTTTTGGGAGTTTTCAAGGCTTTTGGGAAATTGCCTGATTGAAGAGAGCTGTTAACTATTTGCAGTATGTCTATTGCTAGGCAGTCAAAAACATTCTTAAAGAAGTTGGTAGGTAAAGCATCAAGGCAGCAGGTGGATGGCCTTAGTTGTGTCACCGTTTCCACAAAAGTTTTAGAGTCTATGACATTAAAGCATGTCATCATTGCCACGTTACTTTTGTCTAAACAGGGTGGTGATCCAACATTTTTGTTTGAAGCAGAGATATTGATGGCACGTCTGGTGTCTTCAATTTTATCAGTATAAAAGAATGCAAACTCATTGCATTTCTGCGTGGAATGGAGTTCAGGTGGTATTTGTGTTGGGGGGTTGGTCAGTCTGTCAACAGTTGCAAATAGGGTTTTTGCCTTATTAGTGTTGTTAATGATTTTGGAGAAAAATGTTTCTCTAGCACTTTTTAATTCTAAATTGTAGGCATGGAGGCTCTCTTTATAGATGTCATGGTGAATATGAAGTTTTGTTTTTCGCCAGATGCGTTCAGCTTTCCGGCATTCTCTTTTCTGGGCTGTTACAAAAGCAGCTTTTCTTCAGGGTGCCTTTTGCTTACCAGAAATCGTTTTAACCATAACAGGTGCAATGACATCTATAACTTTCACAATTTTGGAATTGAAGTTATCTACAAGATCATCAGCAGAACATGGGTTTAGAGGTGGTAACAAGGAGATGGCATTTTTAAAGAGTACATTAGAATGTTCATTTATATACCGTTTTTTGACAGTATTTGATTTTGTCTGTATGTCGGGAAGGAAGGAAAGGAAGAAGAAAGGAAGAGGCGGAGACAGTGGGCTCTGGGAGAGCTGGGAAGGGGAGGGGAAAGAAGGAGAAAGCAGGGACTACCTAAAATTGGAGATGTTCAGTATCCTGTTCCACTTTGTTGCAAGTCGATTTACAAGCGGCATTGGCGGACTGGATCAATCCAACCTGCTCTGTGCACAGATACAGTAGATTGCAGGTTTGTTAGGATGGGTGCAAACTAGCATACAGAGGAAATGGTGCACATAATTTGAAGGCAATAAAATGTGTACTCTCCAGAAAATAAACTTGCTTTCCTTCCAATTAGAAATGCAAACATAAATGATCAAAGTTGGTTTTGTGCTGGGGAAAAAAAGACACAAAGTTTTGGGGTAACCCAGCATCTCTGGAGAATATGAACAGGTGATGTTTTGGGTTGGAACCCCTTATCAGACTGTTCTACAGAGATGCTGCCCAACCTGCTGAGTAACTCCAGCACTATGACTTTTTTGTAAACCAACATCTGCAGTTCCTTGTGTTTTTGGCTTTGTGCAATTTTTGTTTTGTTTTGAAGATATTTATCCTTTTAAAGAATTGCACCAGCAAGTCCTTTCAGTGAGCTATATACAAATCTGAGTTTACTTTCTGCTTATCAGTTAGTCGTTGTTCAACACTACGATCCTATTTCTAGAGCAGTTGATGATGTCCTTGTACTATCTGGTGCTGTTCTTTTGAATAGTTTTGTAGTCTGGTTTCACTTACTCTGCACCGCAGAATGTATAGATTGTTGAACTTTTCTGTGGCTTCTGTAGCTTCCTTTGTTTATTTTAAAGCCTCTAATGTGTCATTCAATCACTTTCCTCCCCTTGGATTCCCTTTTATAGATACGATTGTAGTCCAGAAATCTGAGCATTATTTCGGCAGGTGTGAAACTGTGTGGCTCGTGACAGTAATAAACTAAACTAACATCCATTATTTTATGCAGTTTGTAAACTCTCAAATTACATCATCCTCTTCTTTTTCAGAGGCCGTGGCATGAGTATGAACATAACTTCCAAATAATGTACAAGGTGGGAATGGGCCACAAGCCTCCCATCCCAGAACGATTAAGTCCAGAAGGCAAGAGCTTTCTCTCCCATTGCCTGGAAAGTGACCCGAAGCACCGGTGGACATCTAGCCAGCTTCTGGATCACCCTTTTGTCAAGGTGCCTTGTTACGATTGTAATGCATAGTGAAAGCTTGTTTATTTCACTTAACTCTGGATTGCAGCTTGCAAGCATAAATGTAGACTGTCATGTTTTTATGCATTCAGTGGATTTTCCTTCAAGGTGCAGTTTCATACACTTCTCCTTCATGGGCTTTCAGATATCTTGAGCATCATGGAAAATGTCTATTGGGATAGGCTTGTGATGCTCAAAACCTCCCCGTCACAAAAAGTAGCCCGTTTCATTGGTATAAGCCTAAAGATGATTTGACAAGAGCATCCAGTGATATCCTAACTCAATTAACAACAATTGCATACTGAGTTGCTTTAAATCACACCTGTGTGTTGCAATAATGAACCAGCCTGTGATTGATGGTCTCTTAACTTGAAATGAAATGCTGCCATTTGGATTGCAACTTTAAATATTTTGTGTTTCCAGGTTTGCTGTGATGAAGAATGAGGCTGCTTGAACAAAAGCTCGTGAGGTCTCCCAGACACACAAGAAGCAATCACTACTGCAAGTGCCAAGAATACTCTACAAGGGCAGACCGCACACACAGCTGACAGGGTCACTGTACCACTGCTTCTGTGAAGCTGATAGGCTGAGACTGCACATGTTGGGCAAATGACTGTCCAGCAAATTAAAATAAGCTGCATGCTCTGTTGGAAGTGCCATTACTACTGTACAGACTGTTGTGGTTACTGCCCCCAATAACCCACCCCCTCCTTTGACCTTGCTTTTGGAAAATGTAACAGCTGTAGTATTTCAATTTTCTATAGGTTCCAAATAGTTTTGTGTTGTCAAATATTCTAATTTGTAAATTGTTTTTATCTTGTTGTGCTACACACACATCTATTATATCGTGGAAGAAGAATGCACTGACTCCTGTGAACGTTTGCATACCTGAGTTATTCAGCAGTGACTGTAGACTGATTAATGAAATACACTTGTTTTCCAATAAATTCTTTATTTTAGGAAAACTGGTGAAGTAGCAATGTGGTGGGACCTGTGTTGAATGCAAGCAAGTAACATTTGGTATGTGGGAGAGAAAATGCATGTGTAGCTAGATTTAGCCATTGGTCTATAATTGAAGAAAATGTAACTGCACGCTTGCTTGGCTATTCAGCTCTATGCAAGTACAGCAATATCATTGAGTTTACATTTTATAATAGTGAAGTATTCTTTTGCAGTGGACTGCATTTTGTATAGATATATAAAACTGAGGCTACTGGAATTTGAACTAATAATTTGCATATGTAAATTTAACCCCCAGTTGGCACTTGTTCAGCTGTTGCCAGTAAACCCACCAGAATACATTTATTTTAATTATTGTATTTGAACAGTTCAAAGGCTAAATACTTCCGAAGCCAAAATGACTCAGGAGTTCCAGTATAGGAGCACAAAAGAGCTTTATCCTAAAACTAACAATTTGAATAAAATGATTCTAGGTTGCAGCCAACAGTCCACAAAATACTATAACCTTAAAAAGACCAAGGAGTTTTTGTTATCCATCCTTAATTAGCTTTGGAAAGGCAGCAGTGGTAAGCATCTGGAACCAGTACAATTAGAGGTGGTGAGGTGTTTGCTACCCTGGCTTTTAGATTGCGAGAGGGTTAGGAAAGGACTGCTCATGCAATTGAACATGTGCAGGAAGTACACAGTGGAGTCCCAGTAGAACATGGAGTGAATGTTTAGGGAGGAGGAAGATGAATTCACAGGCTGGTCTGTCCTCTGGTGAAGCAGACCTCCCACGTGGAGAGAGAATTCCATTGTGTTTCTGCTTTGGAACATGCTCCTCTGATCAGGTTTTGAATGGACTACTTGCTCAGCTACTTATTTCAATATGGGGAAATCAAACATGACATCTGTTGAACTGGGGAAGGAGTAATATAATTAATGTTATAATTTCCTGGAATTTTAAATATTTAGTTACATTTAGAATTTTAAAACAAAGATTACAGAATACACATTATTTTACTTTAGATTATCAGTTAATGTTTGGCCTGGAATTTAAGTTGCTTGTAGCTGTTACCACTAATGCTGCAGTTAAAACTTGGACATTTACCCCTGCCCCTTTAATCAATCATATGCACAAATTAAGGGACTAAACTGAAGAACATATTGATTAATGGCACCCAAAAACCATGAATAGAGTGCTCAAGAAGATACTCATTTGTTAAGCGCTGTTCAGTAGCTCAATTTCCATAATAAATGCATTGCAAGAACATGTTAATTTAAAAAAAGTAAAAATCCAAGTTTGCAGAAATTAATTAATCTGCTCATCTTTGGCAGTGTCTTGACCTGAAATGTTGCCCATCTGGGGTTGTCTTTTAAAGTAGTTGGCACCCAATGACCTCTGCCCCCTCGATCTGGACAACATGGAGGTGTGAGAATCTCATCCAAGTTTGTTAATTACATGCTTGTTCATGAACCCTTCAAATTTGCTAATACATTCAACACAACTCCAGGATAAGAACAATTATAATTTTCAAATGGAAACCAATAAGCAAACAGATGAAAACATCATAAGCATAGTTTCAGGTGAGTTTATGAAAAGAATGAGGGAGGTCACCAATGTAATAAAGTCTAGATGTAACAAAGTTGCAGCCAAAAAGACTTCAACAAAGGCAGAGTTGGTCAATGCTGCATGCGGTTTAGTATCACAACTGAGAGAAAACGAGACAGATGGTGTTATTGTACATGTTATAAGCAAATTAAGAACATCTTGTGTTCTGGAATATCTTTGTGCAGCATTTTAACATTAACTTTATCAGCACAGGAACAGGCCCCGCAGCCCAACTTGTCTATGCTGACCAAGATGCCCCATCTAAGATATCCCATGCATTGTCTACATGTCTTTTAACAGTTAGTCTCCACTGAGAAGCTAAAATCATCCTGTCATACAGTGATAAATCGTGGATGTTAGGCTATGAATAGAACTCACCCAAGAACATAAATAGGTAGCACTACAAAGGATTGCGTAGCAGGCTTACAATGTTTTCATGGTCCTGCAAATTGCACTCGACAAGTTTAAATCTCAGCCCCCAGCAGAGGGCACCATTCCACCATTGGAAACACTGCCTTGAATTAATCCAGTCACTACCCACCTGGGCTCAGATTTTGTTAATGTTAAAATGCTGCACAAAGATATTCCAGAACACAAGATGTTCTTAAGTTAATATTCACACAACGTACTGTAGGTTCAATTTGACTTGTACTTCCTCAGTTATTGGTTCTTTTGGTCAATGCTTGAAAACTTGGGTTAGTGAGGATAATTATGTGGATGCACAGCACTCGTTTCTAACCTCAAAGAAAGTTGCCCACAAAGATCTAATGCCATCAGATCCAAAGAGGTTATTGAGATCCAGGAGTTGTGACAGCAAACTGGTTGAGCAGACAATTACAATGAAGAATTCTCAGACAGCAAAGCAGGGAGGTGAAGAAAAGCACAAATTTTAAAACACTGAAAATTTCAAGTAGTTACGACAGAGCATAAACTTAAAATACAACATTTTTTAATTTCTTACCCCAAAGAGCAAGGAAATTATTTCATTTTCAAAAGAAACAGAAAGCAAATAGCCAGTATAGACTGATATGGTTGTCCCTCCATTCAAAATCATCAGAAATATGGTTTAGATGACTGCAGCAATAATGGAGAGAATTGCGTCGTATTTTCCCTGAGCAGTTAATGTTCTGGTCATAATACTTATCGCCCAATCAATAATGGAATGCAATTTCCCCTCAAGGCGACAAGAAAGAGTTTACATTCAGATATTGAAGTCCAGTGAAGTTCTATGCCAGTTAATCTTATTGATGAAAGGGAAAATAAATCAAGCACACCTCTCTGTTCAAATTCACATGTTAACAATTAGAAGACAGGAAGAGGTTGATGAGGTCTTTCCAAATAGATTTTACTCACACTTTACAGTTAAGAAATCACTTTTAGGTTCCACTTCCTCTTATTTTGTCCCTGTGCCGCACCATATTCTGGCTTGAATAATTGGATAAGCTTCAACAGGTGATAAAGCCGCATGCTATTATGAGAGATAGATCAGGCAGTCTGAGGCACAAGATTTGGTTGTGGTACATGGTGATGCGCCCCATTTCAGTTCAGGATACACTCAAACAAAATTCTGTAGGGCAAAGATCCAGATGCAGCAATGAATATAGAAATGGAAGAGTGTAGCTGAACAGGGCAGCTGCAGAGATAGTGGGCTTTCCACTCCTGGCACCAATTCTAGGTAAGTTGAGGAGGAAAGTGGCCTGTGGAGGGCAGCATATTGGCCCCAGCCCTGCTGATGTGCAATGCCCTCTTGCCAGCATCACTGGGAAGACTTCAGACCGACAGGGATGTCAGAATGGAGGAAGTATGGAGGGCAGAGCAAAAAAATGAATAGAAACTATACAAAAATAAGTCTGGCTTAAATGGTGTGTACCAAAATGCAAGGAGCGTACTGAACTGTGCAGATGGGCTAAAGGCATTAGTAGATATACAAAAGTATATTTTAGTTATTACTGAAACTAACCGCTGGCCGCTTAACTTTCCTGGTTACAAGATTTCTAGATCAAATAGAGGGGGATATAAGGATAAGAAGGGCACTATCAATAATGATTAAAGAAAGCACATTAAATGAGGTCAAATGACTGCAACTAAAGAACCAAAAGAAAATGGGATTATCAATTAAAAGAAACATTTGGCACTGATCCCAATGAAGTTAGATTTAACCCAGTTATGAGAAAATAAAATACCTTCTAAGTCAGGGCGGGGAGCAGAGAAGGTAAATTTTATCCAGCCAAGTAATGTAGCAGACCTGAGAGTGGAAACAGCTACTTAAAAGGTAAATCACCAATAAGAGTGAATAAGGAGATTTAAGTCAGTGTAAAGTCACAAAAAGAAATAAGATTGCCAGATCTAGTCTTCTGAATTACAAGATCCTCACAGGCTAGTCATATTAATTGTCTGCTGTTAGCACCCTGAGCTGACTGCTAAGCCTCGTATGCCACCCAAGGTAAGCTTGAGGAACACCACCTCAAGTATATGATGGCTTCAGTTAGCCCCAAACCGCTAACCCAAGTTTTGCTCTCTCCACTTTACATGTAATTTATTTCAATTTTCTTTGGCACTAAATGCCATTTGTAAAGTATTTGTTACTTTGACAATTTTGGTCTGCACCCATCACTGAATTCTTGTCCTCTCAAATCTTCTCTCTGTACTTTAAAACACACTTGCCTTGCCTAGAAACAGAGAACTGAATAAATTGGTAGATGGATGTCGAGGACGTCCAGCAGCGAAAAAGACTACAAAAAGTTGTGACCACTGCCCAGTCCATCACCGGCTTTGACCTCCCCGTTAAAGGGATCTATCGTAGTCGCTGCCTCAAAAAGGCAGCCAAAATCATCATGGACCCACACCATCCTGGCCACACACTCATCTCACCACTGCCATCAGGAAGAAGGTACTGAAAATTGTAACGTCCAGGTTCAGGAACAGCTTCTTCCCTACAGCCATCAGGCTTTTAAACACAACAACGAATAAGCTCAGCTGCAAAAGACTATTATTATTGCACCATATTTGTTATTTATTGAACTTTTTCTTTTTTTCTCTTCCCCCGTTATGTACCATGTTTACATATTCACATATTCTGTTGTGCTGCAGCAAGTAAGAATTTCATTGTCCCATCCGGGACATATGACAATAGAACACTCTTGTCTCTTGAGGAGAGATGGGTGTGGTAGGAGTCTGGAATACAGGTTGGAACAATGGCAGGGACACAAACCCTCACTTCATTTAAATAGCACTTGGTGTGTACTAGAAGAACTTGAGGGCATAGGCTAAAGGTGAGAGGGAAGGGATTTAAGAGGTACCTCAGGGGCAACATTTTCCACTCGGAGGATAGTCCGTATCTGGAATGATCTGTCAGAGGTAGCTACAGAAGCAGATACAATTACTGCTTTTATAGACATTGGGACAGATGTATGGATGGGAATGGATTAGAGGGCAAATGGGAGTACCCCAGTATGTTAAATTGTATTGAAGAATTAATTGATCAATTACTAGCCCCTTTTATGAAACCCCCCAGAGTTCATTGGAATGCTATTGGGGAACTAGAAACTTGCATAAACACTACCATCTATAATAATTTTAAACATCTTGATGGAACCTCCAAAACTGTTGTAATAATTTTCACCAGGCGTGAATGACTATCAAACTGTAGCTACTTTATTAGCAATAACTTGTCAGACAAGGAGAACAGTCTCTTGCTGTTCTCCTTGTCTGACAAGTTATTGCTAATAAAGTAGCTACAGTTTGATTCACTCGCATCTAGTGTAAATTATTCCGTTACATGGTCGGCATGGACAAGGTGGGTCCAAGGCTGTACAGCTCTGGACACACTGCTGAAGGTGGGCTTATTCTCGGTAGCTCTTCCTTGACCCACACAGACAAAGTGGGGAAAACCATCTCCGTCCACATGTAAATGTTGCACGATTCAAAGGTTCTAAGCCAATTAATGTTCACTCATTTTGTGACAACAACCTGCAGCAGCATTAAGCCAGTCAGAATCTATTTCTTTTCTGGCAAGGATGGATCAGTATCTCAAATATTTTAGCAACTATGGTGATAAAAGATGCATTCTGTAACACTAAAGGATGACTCAAATTCAGTAAAATACAAATGCATTTAAATAAGTTAGAAGCACATTTTTATGTTATTAGAAAAAGACTGAATTCTTCAGTTACACCACTTTTTTGAAAAAAGGTAATTTCCATTTAGATTGAAATGTCATAATATCGAAAGCCTCAATACGTCAGATCTTTTAGTGGCACTATTAGTGTGGCATTCTCCAACAACATCCAATTTCACCATGTCTCATTACTGTGTCAATGGTTTCATGCATCACATACATCATAAAGGATATAAAATTCATCCTATCCTTTTTACGCAGATTAAGATACCGTTCCATACAGTGATCTGCTCACAAAAGAAGCACAGTAATTTAGATGCATCGTCCTCCAACCCTAGCATCTGCCGCAAGTTCTCTTCAAAAAATATATTTTAGCTCCATTTTGAAGTACTACCAGTCTCCATGGAAATTAATTATTTTACTTCATTTCATTGTTACCGTAGCTGGAGCCCTTTTGTATTTCTGTCATTCCGATCATCCATCGCATACCAACAGAGGCTGGAAAACAAAGACGTAGCACTTTTAATACAAAGCAGATACATCAATATGGTGCTAATGCAAGAAATCAAATTAAGAACCCCTTCTTTTGCAATCTTTATTAGTTTAGCTTTGGATGCAGCATATCTTCAGTCAATCGACCTTCACGTTCAAATGCCTGCAAACATTCATATGGAGTTAGGTCAGAAAGCAGTATAGATGGTTTATAGACACAAAGTGCTGGAGTAACTCATCGGGTCAGGCAGCATCTCTGGAGAAAAGGAACAGGTGAAGTTTCAGGTCGAAACCCTTCTTCAGACTGAAGATAGATGATTTGGCAGCTGCAGGACAAGAGCAGAACTGAGGATAAGGTGCACCTTACACAAAGTGTCAGGAACTAAAACGTGGGCCAAACAAGGCAGGTTTTTCATGATTTATATCAACGACTTTAGAAATAGGATTTCCAAATTTGCACACAACTCCAGATATGGAGGGGAACAGGGTAGTTAGCATGGAGGAGGACAGCAATGTCGCAATAAAACTAATAACCAAGCAGCCGGAAATTAATTTGCTAATATGTTCAAGTGGAGTGGTAAGTAATTCTTGCAAAATAGGAATCTAAATGGTAGAAGAGATCTGGGGATGCACAAAGATAAATGATCAAAAATAGCAACACACCTTAATAAAGCCTTCAATGAAAATGGAGATAAGCTATCTTGGATCTTGGTTAGGTCATACTTGCAGTACTATGTTTGGTTTTCTAGTTGCTCCATTTGAGAAAGATATTAGGAAGGATGAAAATCACTCAAAGGATAACAGAAATGCAAAGGTTGCAATTATCAGGAAAGATTAGTTCTGAGGTTCTTTTGGAATGGCTGAGAGATCTAATGGAGGTCTAAAATTCTGATGGCTTTTGAGTTGACACAAGGAGCATCACCATCTGAGAGGAGGCAATCCCATCAAAACAAGATAGTAAATAATGCTTGTGAATTTCTTGGTAACTAAGGGTGGCACAGTGACGCAGCGGTATAGTTGCTACCCAACAACTCCAGAGACCCAGGTTCAATCCTGACTATAGATGCCGTCTATACGGAGTTTATACGTGACCACAAGGGTTTTCTCTGGGTGCTCCAGTTTCCACCCACAATCCAAAGACGTACAGGTTTGTAGGTTAATTGGCTTCTGTAAATTTTAATTGGTCCCTAGTGTGTAGGATAGTGCGAATGTATGGGGTGATTACTGATCGGAATGGACATGGTGGGCCGACGGGTATGTTTCCACTCTGTATTTTTAAAATCTAAAGGGTGCAGTAATAATGGGATACTCAACTTCAGGATGCAAATACAATGCATTTAAAAGCCAAGTAGAAAAGCATTGAGGAACAAAGATTATGGTTAAAGTGTAAAGGATGAGAAGGTTCAAGCATAAACCCAGCATGGACTAATTTAGCAAAGGGGCCACTTTTCTGTTGCTTACTACTGAAATTTGATATAACTTGGAAGATATTACCTAATAGCTATATTCACTACTGGAATAATACTGTAAGCTAACTTTAATATAACTCATAACTGCAAATCGTTGATTAGTGATCTGCCTTAACTATAAAATAGTACAAATTAAATTTATCCCCAACTATGTTCTATTAAAATATTTACTTAAACATGAGATACCACATCATAAAGAACTGAAAGGCCTAACCTTTTCCTCTGCCCATCTGAGTGCCAGAACCTCACCTTAAGATACCCTTCAGATTGCTGTTCTCGACACTGACTACTTCCAACAATATACCCTTTTCCACTTATTTCAAATATTCAGAAATGATATCATATTAAAATAACTTTCTAAAGTAAGTGGTTTTGGATACAAATGTATTTAATAAGCAGAAAATAACTACACTAAATGGTAAAATACAAAGTGCTGGAGGAACTCATCAGGTCAGGCAGCATCTGTGGGGGGAATGAATGGACGGACAGACGACATTTTGGGTCGGGACCCTTCTTCAGGCCAATTGTCATTCCCTCCACACATGCTGCCTGACATGTCGCTTTCCTCCTGCACTTTGTGTTTTCCTCAAGATTCCAGTATATGCAGTTTCTTGTTCCTATTTTAAATGGAAGCAGTAACTATTTTTTATTTAAATCCGGAGGACAAATGGACAGTCCTGTCTACTGTTTGAGAAGGGACGTTCGGTCTATACAGTGCTTTTGTTCCCACTATAAGCTTATTTTTAAGCAAGGGAGTAGGGAGTAGAACAGACACAACACAACAGCCAAAGTACAGTTATAAAATACTCATGCCTGGGCTTGTGCTGGCAAGCAATTAGGTTTTGACAATGTAAACTCATTAGGAAATAAAAATATACATACAAACGAAATAGCCACACTAAGTTAGAAAAGCACACATTACAGCAATTGCAGCCCGAGTTGGAATGCGTTTTACCCAGGTATTTATTGAAGGTCAATAATGAATCTCAATGCAAATTAAAATAAAACTTATTATTTACTATAGAAAGTTACTGAAAATGCATCATCATAGTACAGAATAAAAATGCGGTGAATCGAACTGGACCAGGAACAGGCATTCAGGGTGAGGATATCCAAAGTGTTTATTCCATAATAAAGAAGCAAACCTCAACAGCACCACATTCCAATAGGCACATTCTGATCATGCAGATATTGCAATGTAGAAATTTAATTGGAATAACTGCAGATCTGTAGTTTTGGGTACAAGACTGAGATGTTATTATTTAGGTAGCAGGAATGCAGAGAGACTTATGTATTAACAGTAAGAACGAGAACATTTTGTAGGAGAGGAGAGAGAGAGAGAGAGAGAGAGAGAGAGAGAAAGGAAAAATCAAGTATGATTACTAAAAAAAATCTCAAGTTATGCATGTAGCAGAGCTTCAAAAGCACCAGTTGGCCTTTATTTAATCAAGGTCAAGCCATATTTCCAATGGGAAGGTAAAGCTACAAGAATGGTATGAACCTTAAATAACTGAACAGAGCACATATGCAGTGCCCTCCATAATGTTTGGGACAAAGACCCATCATTTATTTATATGCCTCTGTACTCCACAATTTGAGGTTTGTAATAGAAAAAATCATGTGGTTAAAGTGCACATTGTCAGATTTTAATAAAGGCCACTTTTATACATTTTGGTTTCACCATGTAGAAATTACAGCAGTGTTTATACATAGTCCCCCCATTTCAGGGCACCATAATGTTTGGGACACAACAATGTCATGTAAATGAAAGTAGTCATGTTTAGTATTTTATTGCATATCCTTTGCATGCAATGACTGATTGAAGTCTGCGATTCATGGATATCACCAGTTGCTGGGCGTCTTCTCTGGTGATGCTCTTCCAGGCCTGTATTGCAGCCATCTTTAGCTTATGCTTGTTTTGGGGGCTAGTCCCCTTCAGTATTCTCTTCAGCATATAAAAGGCATGCTCAATTGGGTTCAGATCGGGTGATTGGCCACTCAAGAATAGTAAGATTAAACGAGAACTTACCCAAGTTTGAAGTTTGATCTTTATTTTATGAGGAGTTACGTTGGTGATTACGTGAAGAACCCCGCCAGTGCGCCTGCGCGTCAATCTTCGAAGCAGCGGTGTGAAATCACAAAAAACAACAAGTGAAGTAATATAGTATCATAACAAAACGAGTAATACAAGAACTTCCATCTGACCTTTATGATAGAGGGTTGGGTCGTGGTGGGCACGTAATCACCAACGTAACTCCTCATAAAATAAAGATCAAACTTCAAACTTAGGTAAGTTCTCGTTTAATCTTACTATTTTACTTCGGAGTCACGTGAGTGACTACGTGAAGATTTTAAAGCTTTGTGATTTCATGCCGCAGACAAATCCCGGCTTCTCACTGCATTGATTGACTCGGAACGAGAATATTCAATAATGCATTAATAATAACATTTGTACCACAAATGCAGTAATTCATTTATTTGAATAAAAGAATTAATAGTATCCCCTTTAACGCAGGGAAAATTAAGCAGAACTTAATATAGTATCTGCAAACAGCCCCGTATTGGCAATAGCCCGATGGTAAAAGTGTTGAAACACCAACTTATTAGATCACCCGGCGGCTGTGAGAATATGATCGACGGGACTTCCTTCGCCCTGGTCGTCAATGTTGCTGCTAAACTGAATGGAATGTAAAACCATCAATGTTCACACGTGCAGCAACTAAAACTTGTTTTTAACCATCTTAAAATAGTCTAAACTGACACTATCTTGTATGGTTTTTCGTGAATGATAAACAATCTTGTTTTCATATTTCATAAGATCTTTGTAGCCTCAATTTTTTGCAATAAATATGTCTTAACATATAGATATGGATCCATACAATATGTTAATAAAACAATCTTGAATTCTGTCACACTTGATCCTACTTCATTTGAGTAGTTCATAAAATGTAAAACATAACATAATCCTGAGGTACTTCTGTGTATCTGTAACTTTGTAATGTTACAAGTGCCATAAACATGACTACCTTCATGCTGAACTTGGCCAAATCAGAATCGTACCAAGACTCCTTTGATGAAGTAGCTTAAAACAATTCTATATTCCAGATTCCCTCCTAGGTTTAGGTCTGGAATTAAAATTCCTTTCATTAATCTGGAAATAAAAGAACGAGACTCAACAGGATGTCTTTCCAACCTCATCAAATAAAAACGAGGAATAATATACTTCTGTGTGAATAAATCGCACTATACCTCAACCCATTAAATAGAGGTCAATCCAAGATATTTGAGACATGTGCCGTACAACATTCCATATTCTTTTATACACAGACATTTTTTCCCCTCATTCTTTACATAATGGGAAAGCAGTATTTACAGTCACAACTCAGATTCACAAATGTACTGCTTTTGAGTACTCTTCCGCCAGACTGCTGTAAGCATGTCCACAGCATGCCCAGACAATCCTCTTTTTTAAAACCTGCATCCATACAGGCATATGACGGATGTTACTCTCCAATTATCGAATACACCAGTAACTTCCTTCTTTTGGGAACATTTATCAGAAACTGTGTCATAAATTCCAATATCAAAGGAACCATGGCTGCGTAGACCCGTCTGGTACCATGAATACCCCAGAGGCAGCATACTGCTTCGTTTTAAGCAGACACCGATTTATGAGACAGGATGAAGTAAAATGCATATAACAACATACCATCCTAATATAGCGAGAAACATCCATCGCTACCGTCTCCTGATGTAGTCCCATAACACATATCTCTGTAACTGGTGATTGAGTCTGGATGGAAACAAGTCATATCTGGCTTCCCAAATCTGACTATTATATCATTAAAAAATCTTAAGGTTAAACATCCATTCTTTGTTATCATGGAAATTCCACCCATACAATTAATACATGCCATTGCTGTAGTGTTGTTAATTTGAAACTGAACATGCAGATTAGTTGTATTTAACAAGCTTGTAGCTCATAAGCCTTCCAATAGACTTTAAAACGTCGATTCTCCATGTCTGTAAAATAATACTTCTTCCATATTCCCTGTCCACAGATGGATACCTTTTCAGTGGCACCAATCCTAGTACACTGATATCAGTCTGTTAAGACCATGGAAGGCTGTTCAATCCGTATCTTGCTTGAACTACTGAAGACATGTTAAATCCACTACTGCAATCAGAAGCAGCATTTGTTGTTTAATTGCATAGCCTATCAAAAAATGGCCATCATGCATCTTAGTGTTTTTTTCTTTTTGCAGTCTGCAGCTGCTGGTAGTCCAATGGCCCATATTGTATTGCTGGAAATAACACTAATTCTCCTAACAAGCTGGCCACCTGTCTTAATTGAAGATTGTTGCTTTTCCAACTGCTTAATACAACCATCAATTAGCTTTACCCTTTACCCTGGGTAAATTACTACCTTTTCAATTGATTCAAATAATCAATTGTTGTAAGTATCGTTAACTTAATTTCTCTCTGGATGAATTAAACCCAACTTTCAAAAGTGGTTTGAATAATTTGAGAGAGATAACTCACGAATTCTCTTGTTCGTCCTAATTAGGACATCATCCAGTTAAGCCATCCACTTCTGTCCTTACACTCTAATTAGCCGCAAAATTGGTTTTACCAATTTAGTGAATTTCTAGGGACTGAAGTTAACCCGTTAGACAGAACTTTGAATTGCCATAATTGTTCCTTTAGATAATTTTATCTTATAAATGAACAAACACTAAGTAATATACATCTTTCAGATCTATGTGCCATAAAACATCTTTTTTGAAATAAATTGTTTGACAGTCTCAAAGTCTCTATTTTGAAGTGTCTATACTTCACAAAATTTTAAAGACTTGTCAGATCTAAAATACCTTTTTAGGTTGAGAAATTTTAAACACAATTTGGTGGTTTTGATAAACTGACCTTTCAATTACTTGTTTATAAACAAGTTTTCAATTCAGCTTGAACCTCCATCAATTATTTTTATGTGAAATTGGAGTGTTCTTAGATACATAAATACATAGAAAATAGGTGCAGGAGTAGGCCATTCGGCCCTTCGAGCCTGCACCGCCATTCAATATGATCATGGCTGATCATCCAACTCAGTATCCCGTACCTGCCTTCTCTCCATACCCCCTGATCCCTTTAGCCACAAAGGCCACATCTAACTCCCTCTTAAATATAGCCAATGAACTGGCCTCAACTACCCTCTGTGGCAGAGAGTTCCAGAGATTCACCACTCTCTGTGTGAAAAAGTTTTTCCTCATCTCGGTCTTAAAGGATTTCCCCCTTATCCTTAAGCTGTGACCCCTTGTCCTGGACTTCCCCAACATCGGGAACAATCTTCCTGCATCTAGCCTGTCCAACCCCATAAGAATTTTGTACGTTTCTATAAGATCCCCTCTCAATCTCCTAAATTCTAGCGAGTATAAGCCAAGTCTATCCAGTCTTTCTTCATATGAAAGTCCTGACATCCCAGGAATCAGTCTGGTGAACCTTCTCTGCACTCCCTCTATGGCTATAATGTCCTTCCTCAGATTTGGAGACCAAAACTGTACGCAATACTCCAGGTGTGGTCTCACCAAGACCCTGTACAACTGCAGTAGAACCTCCCTGCTCCTATACTCAAATCCTCTTGCTATGAAGGCCAACATACCATTCGCTTTCTTCACTGCCTGCTGCACCTGCATGCCTACTTTCAATGACTGGTGTACCATGACACCCAGGTCTCGCTGCATCTCCCCATTTCCTAATCGGCCACCATTTAGATAATAGTCTGCCTTCCCGTTTTTGCCACCAAAGTGGATAACCTCACATTTATCCACATTATACTGCATCTGCCAAACATTTGCCCACTCACCCAGCCTATCCAAGTCACCTTGCAGTCTCCTAGCATCCTCCTCACAGCTAACACTGCCCCCCAACTTAGTGTCATCCGCAAATTTGGAGATGTTGCTTTCAATTCCCTCGTCCAGATCATTAATATAAATTGTAAATAGCTGGGGTCCCAGCACTGAGCCTTGCGGTACCCCACTAGTCACTGCCTGCCATTGTGAAAAGGACCCGTTTACTCCTACTCTTTGCTTCCTGTTTGCCAGCCAGTTCTCTATCCACATCAATACTGAACTCCCAATACCGTGTGATTTAAGTTTGTATCCTAATCTCTTATGTGGTACCTTGTCGAAAGCCTTCTGAAAGTCCAGATACAACACATCCACTGGTTCTCCCCTATCCACTCTACTAATTACATCCTCGAAAAATTCTATAAGATTCGTCAGACACGATTTACCTTTCGTAAATCCATGCTGACTTTGTCCAATGATTTCACCACTTTCCAAATGTGCTGCTATCCCATCTTTAATAACTGACTCTAGCAGTTTCCCCACTACCGATGTTAGACTAACTGGTCTGTAATTCCCCGTTTTCTCTCTCCCTCCCTTCTTAAAAAGTGGGGTTACGTTTGCTACCCTCCAATCCTCAGGAACTACTCCAGAATCTAAAGAGTTTTGAAAAATTATCACTAATGCATCCATTATTTCTGGAGCTACTTCCTTAAGTACTCGGGGATGCAGCCTATCTGGCCCTGGTGATTTATCGGCCTTTAATCCATTCAATTTACCCAACACCACTTCCCGACTAACCTGGATTTCACTCAGTTCCTCCATCTCCTTTGACCCGCGGCCCCCTGCTATTTCCGGCAGATTATTTATGTCTTCCTTAGTGAAGACGGAACCAAAGTAGTTATTCAATTGGTCCACCATATCCTTGTTCCCCATGATCAATTCACCTGTTTCTGACTGCAAGGGACCTACATTTGTTTTAACTAATCTCTTTCTCTTCACATATCTATAAAAACTTTTGCAGTCAGTTTTTATGTTCCCTGCCAGTTTCCTTTCATAATCTATTTTCCCTTTCCTAATGAAGCCCTTTGTCCTCCTCTGCTGGTCTCTGAATTTCTCCCAGTCCTCTGGTATGCTGCTTTTTCTGGCTAATTTGTACGCATCATCTTTTGCTTTGATACTATCCCTGATTTCCCTTGTTATCCACGGATGCACTACCTTTCCTGATTTATTCTTTTGCCAAACTGGGATGAACATTTTTTGTAGTTCATCCATGCAGTCTTTAAATGCCTTCCATTGCATATCCACCGTCAACCCTTTTAGAACTAATTGCCAGTCAATCTTGGCCAATTCACGTCTCATACCCTCAAAGTTACCTTTCTTTAAGTTCAGAACCGTTGTTTCTGAATTAACAATGTCACTCTCCATCCTAATGAAGAACTCAACCATATTATGGTCACTCTTGCCCAAGGGGGCACGCACAACAAGTCTGCTAACTAACCCTTCCTCATTACTCAATACCCAGTCTCTCGTTGGTTCCTCTACATGTTGGTTTAGATAACTATCCCTCATACATTCCAAGAAATCCTCTTCCTCAGCACCCATGCCAATTTGATTCACCCAATCTATATGTAGATTGAAGTCACCCATTATAACTGTTTTGCCTTTGTTGCACGCATTTCTAATTTCCTGTTTGATGCCATCCCCAACTTCACTACTACTGCTAGGTGGCTTGTACACAACACCCACCAGCGTTTTCTGCCCCTTAGTGTTTCGTAGCTCTACCCATACCGATTCCACATCCTCCAAGCTAATGTCCTTCCTTTCCACTGCGTTAATCTCCTCTCTAACCAGCAACGCTACCCCACCTCCTTTTCCTTTCTCTCTATCCCTCCTGAATATTGAATATCCCTGGATGTTGAGCTCCCAGCCTTGGTCACCCTGGAGCCATGTCTCCGTGATCCCAACTATATCATAATCATTAATTGCTATCTGCACGTTCAACTCATCGACCTTATTACGAATGCTCCTTGCATTGAGACACAAAGCCTTCAGGCTTGTTTTTACAACGCTCTTACCCCTTATACAATTATGTTGGAAAGTGGCTCTTTTTGATTTTTGCCCTGGATTTGTCTGCCTGCCACTTTTACTTTTCACTTTGCTACCTATTGCTTCCGCCCGCATTTTGCACCCCTCTGTTTCTCTGCTCACCCATTTAAGAACCCCACCACCTCTTATTCTCTGTTTATTATTGTTTTCTTCTTTCCCCCCTACATGTTGGGTCTGAGTGCTTTCCTTCTCTGCCTCCTGCCTCACACACTGTCTAATAGCATTCTCTATTTGAGTCCCTCCCCCCAACCATTCTAGTTTAAAGTCTCCCCAGTAGCCTTTGCAGATCTCCCCGCCAGGATATCGGTCCCCCTCAGGTTCAAGTGCAACCCATCCTTTTTGTACAGGTCGAACCTTCCACAAAAGAGGTCCCAATGATCCAGAAATTTGAATCCCTGCCTTCTGCACCAGTCCTTCAGCCACGCATTTATCCTCCACCTCGCTCCATTCCTACTCTCTGTCGCGTGGCACAGGCAGTAATCCCGAGATTGTTACCTTTGCTGTCCTTCTCTTTAACTCCCCTCCTAACTCCCTAAATTCTCCTTTCAGGACCTCTTCTCTTTTTTTACCTATGTCATTGGTACCTATATGTATCACGACTTCGGGCTCCTCTCTCTGCCCTTTCAGGATGTCTTGGACACGTTGAGACACATCACAGACCCTGGCACCAGGGAGGCAAACTACCATCCGGGTCTCCCGACTGCGTCCACAGAATCGCCTGTCTGACCCCCTAACTATAGAGTCCCCTATTAAAGGTACACAAAAATGCTGGAGAAACTCAGCGGGTGCAGCAGCATCTATGGAGCGAAGGAAATAGGTAACGTTTTGGGCCGAAACCCTTCTTCAGACCCCTATTAATATTGCCCTCCTCTTTTCCTTACCCTTCTGAGCAACAGGACCGGTCTCTATACCGGAGGCCCGGCCGCTGTCGCTACCCCCAGGTAGGCTGTCCACCCCAACAGTGCTCAAACAGGAGTACTTATTGTCAAGGTGTACAGCCACCGGGGTACTCTCTAGTCCCTGCCTGTGCCCCTTGCCTCTCCCAACCGTGATCCACTTGCCTGCCTCCTGTGGTGTTGGAGTGACCACATCCCTGTAACTCCTCTCAATGACTTCCTCGCTCTCCCTGACCAGACGGAGGTCATCGAGCTGCTGCTCCATGTTCCTAATACAGTCCATTAGGAGCCCCATCTCGATACACCTGGCGCAGATGTGGACGTCTGGAGGGCTATCAGACTCCATGACTTCCCACATCTGACATCCAGAACAGTAAACTGCCCTGGCCCTCATACTCCCCTTACCCTGGATAGAATACAAAACAAACTGCTACAATACAAAACAAACTGCTACAATACAAAACAAACTGACACAATACAAAACAAACTGCTACAATACAGTACAATCAGCAGGGATCTGACTCCCAATCAGCTGCTCCCTCTTGTCTGCGTCCACCAATCAGCGGCTTCCTCAAACCCACTTGTTTTTGAAGTGGAACTTGGAACGTTACAGATTTGGGTTCCTTTTTAAGTCCTACCGCTCGGGTGTAGCTCCTCCCTCTGCGATCTCTCCAACGGCTCTTGGGCCTCTGTAAGGAACAAGCCCCGCGCTCCTTTTTAAGTCCTACCGATCGGGTGTAGCTCCTCCCTCTGCGATCTCTCCAACGGCTCTTGGGCCTCTGTAAGGAACAAGCCCCGCGCTCCTTTTTAAGTCCTACCGCTCGGGTGTAGCTCCTCCCTCTGCGATCTCTCCAACGGCTCTTGGGCCTCTGTAAGGAACAAGCCCCGCACTCCTTTTTAAGTCCTACCGCTCGGGTGTAGCTCCTCCCTCTGCGATCTCTCCAACGGCTCTTGGGCCTCTGCTTGGAACATGCTGGATGGCAAATCAGTATTTGAATCGAATCAATTAGAAACCTTTCTATAATACTCAGAATAACTGAAGTAATTTGCTTCCAATATTTGGCTGTTTTTGCCTTAATATGTTCCCATAAGAACTAGGTCCACCTACCTCCTTTGTCATCTGAGTGACCTGTGGTCCCTGGCTCCTGGCAGGCAAAACCCACGCTTTTTCGTTTTCCTGCTGCAGGGCATCAACTGCGTACCTGCTTCAATGGTCGATTTGATCCTGATGTCGGTCCAGGATTTTGTATGATGTCTGAAAGGATACGTCCTCTTTGCAGACTTGACGACCATTGATGTTGTGATCAACTTTGCTGTTTTTGCCTCATTATCCAACTCTTTCCCACGATTCATGAGTTTTTTTCTCTGAAGAATAAGTTGAATGACTGCACATTGCTGGGCTTTAGAGTTGCTGCAACTTTGGGTTGATGGTGGACCGAATGGTATACTTCCTGAAACAATTCATCTTGAAGTGGGCGCTACATAGCAACCTTAGTGCCACTTGATGCATCTCCATCCATGGCCTCGTTTTGCAAATGGCAGTTGTTCATCAACCCAGCAGCTTCAATATTCTCTGCAGTTTACTTTCCTTAGGCTTACATGCCTTCGCCCATCTGACCCCTTACCTTGGTTCACTGCTAGTACTTTCAGCAATACGCAGTTCCTTGGGATCTCGTGCTTTTTTGGCATTTTCATCCATCGTAAGCTACTAGAGCTGATGGCAGACACAATAGTTGATCACAGAGACCACGTCCTTTCCAGTGGCTCTCCTGACTCTGACGGGGCAGCGAATCGTACTACCAGGAGTAAAACATCTGGCAGCTGCCGTCTTCGCTTGTATCGGCCTCACCGTCAGACTCAGGGTCAGAACTCTCACAGAGCAGCAAATCGTACTGCCAGGAATAGCTCATCTGGCAGCTGCCATCTTCGCTTGTTTTGGAAACTCTGCTGACCCTGTGCACGCGCCTCATCAATGAGGGTGCTATCAAGCAGCCCTTTACTAGGTGCTGCTGACCTGGCTTCTGGAGCCTGGTTCTGACATCACTCCTCCTGGAGTATGTTTTGTTGGAGCAACCTGTGTACAGGTTATCCATTTGGAATATCCACTCAGAAAGTGGTATCCAGCCTTGGAGGTGAATCCCAAACTGACTCTTGCTCCATGGCCCTGACTTGTATGTTGCCTAGCACCCAACTGACACTGGCTCCGTTCTTTTCTTTAATGCACAAGTCCACAGTTCGCCCCGCTACCAGCCGGCGACTGTTGTAGGGTATGAGGCAGTCCTTTACCGACCGCATTCCCGCAGCTTTTTATCGGCTTTGCCTTGCCCCACTGGTGCTGACTAAATTCACTTCAGCCCCAATATCCCCAGTCGCTATGCTGTCTGCTGGCGACTGTACCGTGGTCAGAGGCGGCTGGTCGCCGACCGCAATCTCGCGACTTTCTAGCGGCTGAGTCGCTCGCCTCCTCCTCTTGCCCGTTTTTTCCATGGCGCCTGTGGAAAAAATCCCCACAGACCCACAGCAAACGGACACGGAAATACTTCCAAAAAAGTTTATACTTACCTTGTAGTTTAAAAACTACAATTCCACTAGAGGAGCTCTGCTCCTCGCGTCCATTTGCGCCAATGCGTCTGACGTAATGACGCGCAGGCGCACTGGCGGGGTTCTTCACGTAGTCACTCACGTGACTCCGAAGTAAAATTGACCATTTTCTAGCTTTGAAAAACTCCTTTGTTTTATGTTCCCAATGCAGTATGTTTGGGATCATTGTCTTGCTGTAGAATGAACCGCTGGCCAGGGTTTTGAGGCATTTGTTTGAACTTGAGCAGATAGGATGTGTTTATACACTTCAGAATTCATTATGCTACTACCATCAGCAGTTGTATCATCAATGAACATAAGTGAGCCATAAATGCCCAAGCCATAACACCCCCATCACCGTGTTTCACAGATGAGGTGGTATGCTTTGGATCTTGGGCAGTTCCTTTTCTCATCCATACTTTGCTCTTGCCATCACTCTAATACGTTAATCTTCGTCTCATCTGTCCACAAGACCTTTTTCCAGAACTGTGGTTGCCCTTTTAAGTACTTCTTGGCAAACTGTAATCTGGCCATCCTATTTTTGCCGCTAACCAGTGGTTTGCATCTGGCAGTGTAGCCTCTGTATTTCTGTTCATGAATTCTTCTGCAGACAGTGGTCATGGACAAATCCACACCTGACTCCTGAAGAGTGTTTCTGATCTGTCGGACATGTGTTTGGGGATTTTTCTTTATTATAGAGAGAATTCATCTGTCATCAGCTGTGGAGGTCTTCCTTGGCCTGCCAGCCCCTTTGCGATTAGTAAGCTCACCAGTGCTCTTTCTTCTTAATAATGTTCCAAACAATTGATTTTGGTGAGCCTAAGGTTTGGCTGATGTCTCTAACAGTTTTATTCTTGTTTCTCAGTCTCATAATGGCTTCTTTGACTTTCATTGGCACTACATTGGTCCTCATGGTGATAAACAGCAATAAAAGTTTCCAAAGGTGATGGAAAGACTGGAGGAAAGACTAGATGCTGAGAGCTCTCTTATACCTGCATTTAGGAGGCAATTAAACACACCTGAGCAATTACAAACACCTGTGAAGCCATGTCCCAAACATTATGGTGCCCAGAAATGGGGGGGGGGGGGACGGAACGGACGGACGACTATGTATAAACACAGCTGTAATTTCTACATGGTGAAACCAAAATGTATAATAATGGCCTTTATTAAAATCTGACAATGTGCACTTTAACCACATGTGATTTTTTCTATTACAAATCTCAAATTGTGGAGCACAGAGGCAAATAAATAAATGATGGGTCTTTGTCCCAAACATTATGAAGGGCACTGTATTGACCAAAATCATATAATGTGGCCAACTCTTCAAAATTCAATCAATACGCAGGATGAATCATACCTTAGTTTATGAATCACAGAATGATGATTAACTACTTGTCGTCTGACAGGCTAAGTTACAAATGAGTTGCCTTATTTTACATATTTGGCAATGATATTGCCCATGCTTCATGTGACCTATGGTCAAAACCCTCATCCGTGCATTTCAAACAGCCTTGCATCTTCCAACCACCATAAATTTAAACCCATTCAAGACTCTGCAATCTTACTTGAACTTACAGCTATTTTCACCTATTTCTATGCATGCTGATTTATACAATCCTCTGGTGAACTATACTTCAATTATATATTTCTCATTCTAGTTCTCAATTTCCAAAGGCCTTGCCTATTCTCATCTTTCAACTCCCATAATCCCCAATTCTGATCTTGAGCATTTTCAATTTTAATTACCCATTACAGTCGCCCATGCATTTAGCTATCCAGACAATAAGCTTGAAAATTCCCACCCTAATTTGCTCTGAATCCGAACTGAATAAAAAGTGCAATAATCTCTACCAAAGCACAACTTTGGATCATCAATTCATTAGTTTCATAATAAATAAGTGAAAGGGATTTCTGCTATTTCAGTGATTACCTTTTTAACATATTAATCTAATAATTTCAAACTTAAAACAATTTAACATTTTTTGTGTGGTTTTGGTATCTCTCTATTTGTGGCAATAAACAGGTGTTTGAGTGGCATGGAGGTAGAGATGAGACCTTACAAGAGACTAGGATTCGATCGTGACTATGGGTACTGTGTGTTTGGAGTTTGTATGTTATCCCTATGACCACGTGGGTTTTCTCTGGGTCTTCCTGTTTGTAGGTTAATTGGCTTCTGAAAATTGTCCTTAGTGTGCAGGATAGAACTAGTGTATGGGTGATCGCTGGTCAGCGTGGACTTGGTGGTCTAAAGGGCCTGTTTCCATACTGTATCTCTGAACTAAACCAAACAGGCAGGTGTTTGTGAGGCTGCATACTCAATTCCTAGCTACCTATTGCCAGGGCCAAGGATGTCATTGATTGGCTGTAGAATTATTTTTCTAAGGGGGGGGAGGGGGGCGAATAATGATACAGTCACGGTCCATATCGATTTTCCAATGACATCAGCATAAAAAGGGGCGGAGGATTGTGTAGCAGATTTTGAGGATGTAGTAAAGATTTAAGCAGAATGTCAGAAAGTGCCAATCTTTGGATTACTCCTGCTGCCAACATGCCAGTGAGTACAGATATAAGAGACTGCAGATGAATGCATGACTGGAGAGAGGGTGGAAGAATGAGGACTTTAGATTTCTGAGGTGGTGGGACCAGTTCAAGAGAGGGACCATGAGGAAGATGGGAAGGTTGGCTCCATGCAGGTTATGTGGATTGTGGAGTGGACCTCAATGTCCCCTCTGGGAGATTTGCTGGACCTGTGGCTGAGGATATCATTGACAAGGGTTGGCTCAGGATGCAACACTGAAGGGGAGATAAACCTTTGCAGAAAAGGTTGGGAATGATAGTTAATATTTATGCAAGAAACAGTATGCATTCATACAAGATTAAATAGAGTACAGGAAGGTCTGAGATGGTTACAGCACATACATGTAAATGTATTAAACAAGATGGAAGGGCTACGTGTGAAATTACTCATGTAATTCGGATTAGGATAATGTGACAATGCCAGGGACACCGTCAAATATATTTGGATGCAAGATGTTCAGAAGAGTTTGAGAAGGGAAGGAGTGACTGCATTGATTAAGAATTCTGCTGTGTTGCTAAGAATGGGTTTAGGTTTATTATTGTCACGTGAACCAAGTTACAGTGATAAGTTTTGTTTCATACTTCAGAGCGGATAACATCATAGATAAATACAATCATGTCAAGCTCAAGTACAAAAGTCCGAGCAAAGAGGAAGATACCGAGTGCAGAATATAGTTCTCAAGATGTTCTAAAATCCAAGTAAAGTTAAGAAATAGAGGCACAATATTTTTATTGTCTGATTCCGCATTGGATTGGTGAAGTCTACTGTTATGTCCATAATTTCATTGTTCAAAAGTCATTGGAGCAGTATTAGGTCATTCGGCCCATCGAATCTACTCCGCCATTCAATCATGGTTGATCCATCTTTCCTTCTCAACCCCATTCTCTTGCCTTCTACCTGAAACGTTTGACACCCTTACTAATCAAAATTCTGCCTTAAAAATACCCCATGACCTGGCCTCCACAGCCGTCAGTGGCAATGAATTCCACAGATTCATCACCCTCTGACTAAATAAGTTGTTCTGCCAAATCCTCTCCATTAGTTGTCAGCCATTATAGACGGACAGTAAAAATATTGGTATCCAAATATATTTAACTCACTGGCATTATTGACCAGTAGGTTTCCAGCCAATTGAATAATGATTTAGGCTATGAATGACATACAAATATCTGTGGGAGGAGCAATAAAAAAAGTTAGGAAACAGCAAAATATCAGATTTAGAAATACCTATGGGAATGGATAGGGAGCAAGGTTAAAAACATAAAAACTATTAGATTCAATGGCCCCCTCTGCAGCCAGGTAATTACCCACAGAATCATAAATAATTTTAAAGGGTGACTATTTTCCAAGGTTAATATTTTGCTCTGCAGTAAAAAATAAGTCTAATTTTCACTCAATTGCACTTTAAAAGGATGGATTTCTATTGGCAGTAAGAAACAGGTGGGTCTTGGTCAATAAGAGGGTTTATTTTGGCTTAAGAATGTAAACCCATTTTGAAGTGCATGTTACTCTGAACAAACTACCCTATATCTCTTTGTGGTCGTAAATCTTGCAGTGAAGCATAAAAAACGGAGTCAATTAGGCAAGGAGCACAGTGCCCTTCCTGCAGCAAGCTGTCCTCGGATTGTCCGCTGCTTGTTTTTCGAAAGATATAACAGTATGGCTAGATGAATGAGAAAAATGATCCATAGAGAAAAATAGAAGTTCCAACAAGCATGATAATTTGAAAGAATAATTAGAAAAATAATTTTCCTTTTCAATACAAGAATTGAAAAAAATTATTGCGATTAAAACAAGTAATATTTCCAAGTGCATTTCAGTACAATTTTTACAATCAAGTTTACACAAAGCTATTGTGGGTCTGGGTAGGAATGGCACCAAAATCTTTTCCTGCATTTGGACACATAATATAATAAACCAAGTTCAAAAGATGCAAAATTCCTCACGTCAGCTATTTTTAGTGAGTTTTTAAAGGGCCAAATTTCACTGGGTTTTCCAATATTGCATTGACAGAGAAGAATCTTGACCCAAAACCCCAGGTTTTATTCGAGAGAACCTGCACTCAGACTTTGAGTTGTTGGGTTGGGTGAGGGCCATTCATTTAAATTTGGATTATAGAATTGCAGGCGAGAAAGGAAGAACAAGGCAAGTTACATTTGCAATAAAAAAACATTTGTTTAATGTTTTTAATTATTTTAAATGCTGTGAAAATAAACATTATTACAAAATTATGGGATTCAATTGTCTATTAGTGTTTATCTTCCAGAAACATGAAATAGGGTAGGGTGGAAGGAGAATTGTAAAGAACTAGGTTTTGTTTCAACACAAAACTTTTAAATCTAGGAGTTAAATTATTAAACATGCAATCGGGCATTTGGACTCTTGATCTAGAGACAAATGCAAATTTAAATCGATATAATTAAATAATTATTATGCAGTAAACAGCTATTATTACCAATGCTGCCCCTTAAACCATCAGCTGTCATAAAATCATAACTTGTGCAGAAGCCTGTCGTTCTCATCTGGTTTTGACTGTACACGCTACTGGTTTCAGACCCGTACTCTGCAATGGTCAAACAAGCCTCTCAGTTGAAATGAAAAATGATTCCTAACCTTGCCACCAATCCTCACATACGAATGACGAACTACAGGGCAGCTTTTGGATAGGCAAGCAAATATGCTAGGAGTGGAGATATATGGATCATGTGCAGAGAGGAGTTTCCCGCTGAGTTACTCCAGCATTGTATGTCTGTCCCGCTGAGTTCCTCCAGCATTTTGTGTCTATCTTTGGTGTAACCAGCATCTGCAGTTCCTTTCTATACATTTTGTCTACTCCACTACGAAATCTCCTCAAGGTATGCCTACTTTGAAGAGGTTCTCCTTTCTTAGTCTGAAGAAGGGTTTTGACCCAAAACATTACCCAGTCCTTCTCTCCAGAGATGCTGCCTGTCCCACTGAGTTACTCCAGCATTTTGTGGCTATCTTGGCATCATGTTCAGCATAGACACTGTGGGCCGAAGGGCCTGTTCCTGTGTTGTACTTTTCATGTTCTACGTTAGTAACCTTCAACATGGTAATCAGAGAAAGATGGTATTTCAGTCTGTAGACCATGTTTACAGAATTGGCATCACATTTGTACAGATATACATACTTTAATAGTATGCTAACTATGACACAAGTAAAATAATTTCACATTAGACCTGAACACATGTTTGCACAGGATAAACATATTGTACATTTTAGGTTGCAAATAGGCAAGTGGAGATAATCTAAACCAAAAACAATATGTCAAGGTGGTTAGTGGCACACAAGCAAATATTTTATGCTCATGAATGCATTAAGATATAGAGATCATTTCCCTTACAAACCTCAGCTTCCATCACGTTGGTGACTGCGTAAGTTCAGACAAGGTAAACTTTACAAAACTAGGGAAAAAAAGGTAAAAGCGACATTGGCCGAAGGATAGCATCCAAAAGCTGGCAATGTCATGCCCCACCTTCGTTGCAGCACACTGAACTCACAAGTTGTGCCTTTTCCACATCGATTGATAAAACCATGGGGAAAATACAACTCTTTCCAGCAATGCATGCATCACACACATGCTTTTCAAAGAGAGAAATGCAATATTATCACCAACGTAAGAGTGTACCTGCATAGTCATCAACCTAATAGTACACACGCATATAGAGACAAAAATCTTACGAAATATAACACATTTAGGCATTCTTATACTACAGCTAAAAAGATGCAAATTTTCCCCACTAAGCACATGCTCATCTGCTTTTAAATTGTTAATCAGAAAATAATGCTGCAAAATGAAAATGCACCTGCTATTATGAAATTTAAGGTCCTGTTATAGGATTAGTCATTGCAATACATTAGGTCTTTGCTTTCCTGATGGCTCAGATTTTGTACAATCCCTGGGCTCAATTATTAGTTATAAACTGATATCAATTAGGAATAGGGCAGGAACACCAATTACCGCCAAATAAAAGTAGAAATAATTGGATCTTGAATTCCTAACCAGTTTCAAAGCAGGAATCCTGCTTTAAATCTGCACGAGTGAAACTAAATCATTTAGGATTCATTGGATTCAGTTGTGATCCATCACTGGCTTCCTGCCAAAGAATTTGCCAGAATCACTGAGGCTCAAAGGACAGGTGTACAAGTCAGCCGTTCCCTTGGTAATGTAATCGAGCAAAGAGAAGAGATTGGCAAGAAATTGGAAAAAGAAGAAGTAGCTCGAGTAAAGTCAATGCAGAGAGATTTATTTTGGAACAAATTATATCAAGCCCACTGAGGAAAAGAAAACGTAATTTTCATGTTATGCATAGTTAATTATGCATATTGTTTCCAATTGGCAATTTTCTTAAACCTTTGACTTCTAACTCCGAGACCTTCAAGACTTAAATCAGAGCCAACGTGGTATGAATTTTTAAATATAGCTAATCTCCCAAATAGTTTTCAGAACTTAAATCTTATTTGCTCAAATGTCCTGATCTTAATCAAATAGAAATAATTTAGGAACAAACATTTTTTTAAATACAATTTTGTTTTTGCACTTAAAATAAATACAAAATGCTAGAGTAACTCAGCAGGACAGGCAGCATCTCTGGAGAGAAGGGATGGGTGAGCTTTCCTGACTAGTCTGAAGAAGGGTCTCGACCCGAAATGTCACCCATTGCTTCTCTCCAGAGATGCTGCCTGACCCACTGAGACAAAAATAGACATTTTGTGTCCATATTTGGTTTAAACCAGCATCTGCAGCTCCTTCCTACACATTGTCTTTGTACTTTCCAGGTTAAGTACACTTTCATTTTAATTTTGTTGATTTAACACAAATTATCATTCTGATTAAAGTGGATTCCCTCAACAAAATTGTTCTGATTTGTAAACTAACATATTTGGAAATCTTATCTCCTTCAACATTTTTATTCCCCTTGCTATCCTAACCAACACGTTATGAGGGATATGTCTGACTTTGCTAGAATGTAGATGCACAAGCAACTGCCAGTCAGACTCACCTCTGCATAAACTGATTTTAACAGAGGGAAACATTTTTGCATTCAGTGCTAGCAGCCAACAGCCAAATTTCCACATTTCACCCCGTCAGCTTCCTAACAACAAAACCCAGCATTTCAACATTCAATTAGCTCTGAACTCAAAGTGCTCCATTTCTTCAGGCCCATCTAATTTCTCACTCACTGTCCACTAAACAATTAACCAATCTTTTAATATGTCTACCTTTACCTGTTATCCTCTGCAAATGACATCACACCCCTCTCAGTAGACCACTGCTTCTGCCAGAAACTACACTCTTTACTCCTACACTATTTTCTTTCCTTAGCTACTGACAAATGAAACTTCTGTCTCCTACTCAAATCTAGGCTGAACACAACTCCTTCCTCTACCTACACAATTCACAATTCTTCAATCCTTTTGTCCCACACCTTCTGTCTTTTCATCTCTGGCCTTTGGCCAACCATTTGCCTATCAAAAAACCCTCCTCACCTACCAACCCATTACCTGCCAGGCTTTGTCTCGCTTTATTTTCTCCCCTCAGTCTGACGAGGAGTCCAGACTCAAAAAGTAACATATCCATGTTATCCAGAGATGCTGCCTGACCTGTTAAGTTACTCCAGCACTTTGTGTCATTTTTGTAAACCAGCATTTGCAATTCCTTGTTTCTAAGGTTCAGCATTGCCAAGCTGAAATCAGTTAACTTAAACGTAGATAGGATTTTAAATCAGAAAAGTTCATCTCCTTCCAAAATTATATTTGCCCACGATATAGGAAATACTGATGCATCATTTCAGATCAGACATGATTCAACCATAGGCAGAGTGGTAAAATCACCAAGTGGTAAATAAATAAAGGGTGCAATTAAATAGGATTGAGGCCCATCACCCTCCAACCTCAATGCCAGTCCTACAAGATTACACATGCATAGATTTCTTAAATGTTTAGTCCCAGATTCTGTGACAGAATCTAGCTCAGACTCTGACATATAAATTGCTATCAAATATAAGAAAAATGAAGCAGGTGTGCATTTGAACAGATCTAAAAGTAAAACATTTTACATTGTGCAACCACAACCTGAAGGAAATTAAGTTAATTTTGTTTTAGGTATTTAGAAACAGCCTGTTCATTTTTAACGAATCAAACGAGATGCTGAGCACAATCCAGATTGGAACAGAAACTTGAAACTGTCATTCATGACTTACCCACAATGATGATTAGGGAAAAAGTAATTAGGGTCAGGGAAGATCCACTGATGATCAAGTTGGCAACCAGCTTAAATAAAGGAAACAGCAGCAGTGCAGACCAAAACAGCCAATTAACAAGGACCCACGGTCGTTTTGGTGGTTTGATTGGAGTGCCTGGGTAAGTGCCTTTTTTGAAATATTCATCCTGCAGAAGATCCTGATAAAATAAGAAATAGGATGGTACTCCTTAGTGAAAAACACATATCTGTGCAAAACTCCGCTCATGCTATTTCTATAATGTCTCCAAGGTAATTCTGGTCATTTTTGTAACCTGAAAGATTTCATATTTTGAGAGCTGCAACTTACCCATACTGGATGATGGGTAACTCAAAGAGATAAAATGGAAAATTGCCTTGCAACAGGAAGTTGTTAAGGGAGCAATTTTCTTTGATGACCTCAGTAAGGAACAAGTGTGAAGCAGATGGCAACTACGTCCTTACTGAAATCCCACCTCAAAGTGAGTGAAAGACTACAAGTCCTCCCCAGCTTATGAATGCATGATTAATGGGCAGCCCGATAAATATGAATGAATGTTTGAGACCATTGTGATGGATATGGTGGCTGCTGCAAATTACTGGTTTACAAACTGATGTGTAATGCATGTTCAGATTTGACCAAACTTTTCTAATTAAATACACCGTTTGGCAATGTCAGACTCACTGACCCATTCCACATCTCGTACCATCAAGAACTGGACATCAATCTGCAACATGTGCATACTGTTGGAGTGTGGGCAAACAACTCAAAAGCTACTCAGAATGACTCTTAGTTTCTTCAATTGTTGTAAAGCCAAGTTATCATTTTTTTTTTAAAGTATAGACACAGGTTAGTTTTACTAAGAGTTCACAAGAACTGGTACAAATAAAACCATAAATGTTTGTCCACAGAATATATCTTCGCCACCATGAGATAACCTTGCCTTTTCTTGGTAGAGTTTATGGAGCCAGTTAGCACATTCCATTTCATCTTCAGGTATCTCTTCCATTGGGATCCGTCTGCAGATCCAAAATAAATGTCAATAGGTTTCCAGATGCTTTCCATATTAATCCGAAAGGCAACTCAGATAGAAGAGACACAAAATGTTTCTTTTTTTTGTATAGAAAGACAATCAATTTTTGTAACTCAGTGGGTCAGGCAGCATCTCTGGAGAAAATGGATATGTGATGTTTTGGGTGCTGACCTACTGAGTTACTCCAGCGTTTTGTGCCTCTCTTTGGTTTTTGGTTTTGGTTTCCTTTTTGAACGAAAAAAACAAAAATCTTTCCAACATTAGGATTTTCAGTAAAATTTGAAGAAAAAAAAGACAACAGATCATTGTTGTATATAGCACTCCAACTTTGCAACATTTAACAATGATAAATACATTTAAATTAATTTGAACCCATCACTGGGTAATATTGGAAAGGTTTGGCAAAGGCACAGTCTCACAAACTGTTAAATAATAATTGTCAAATTATCTGGTTTGTAGGAGTTAAGTAAAGAGTAGACGTTGTTCAGTACACCAGTAACTCCTGTTTTTCTTCGACGTGTAGTGTCCTGTCCTCTATGACTATTAAACTGGCAGATAAGCTCAGTCTAACTTCTTATCAGAAGAACTGCACATCTTCTCAAAGCCTGTGAGATCTCTATCATATCTCTGGTCTACTCAAATGAGGATTATATGCCAACATACCATTGGCCCACCCCTCCTGATCTCCTCAAAACCATCATCCCCACAATCTTCTTCATACAACCCCTCCCTATCTAGTGATTTGCTCGACACACCCAGGAATCATCTCACTTCCACCAGATCTCTTAAGGGCCTCCTGTTACATTCAGTTCAATTTTTTCAATCTTTTGTGATTCTCCCGTTTATCAATCACTAATCCCTTCATCGCCAGCACCTTTAGGAGCACTCAATTTTCCTCCACATTTCCCAGATACAGTACTTACAGGCCTCCTTGCCTGACAGGAATTAAGTCTGAATTTAAGTGAATGAGACTGGAAAATGATTTCCAAAAGTACTCTTAATTTCTATACTGTAGCCCATATCCATTGTATCCCAACCCTCTTTCCATCTATCCCCCACTCCCCTATTAAAATAGTAGAGTGCGCATGCACACACATCCTGGCATCTTACCGAACATGTAGATCTGCATGGTACTTTTTTCCATGTAAAGTTCCCAGTAAGGTTGGATTTTCACCATTTCTGAAATTGAGTGTAGCATCATACACAGCTGGGACTAGAGGAAACAACTACAGGTGAAAACATAGCAATTTATAGCATATTAAATTAATTCTATAATTGTAGAATATCCAACTAACATTAACCAATAACAGAATTCTAACAGGTTAAGCACAACACAATCCATTCACAAAATCATATGGCTGACATATTTCACTGCTGATTTATAGTCTTGTCGATATATACCAAATTATAAATATTGTGTGTTTGGGACTTACTTTACAGATTTGTTACAAATATGATTTTTGTGATACTATACGATTTCAGCAGATTTAAATAAAGCTTCTACCCCCACTGTTATCAGACTCTTGAACGGACCTCCCATTTGCCAGAGATGAATTCCAAATTTTCTAAAAAAAACTCATTGTGGCCCTTGTGCTTAAAAATGAAAAGCTTCATATTCTCTCGAGTTGTAGCACTATATTCTGGACTTTTTATTTCTCCTGTGCAACCCAATGTACTCTTGGATGGTATGATTTGCCTGGACAGTTTTATACTGTACTAGACCAAGTGCAGACCCGTTGGGTCTGTTCCCCCAACGTGCGGTTGCAGGGTGGGGCGGCATGTGGCGTCACATATACTAACTACAAGCCCGCCCACACGCTAACTACCGCCCTTGATATTATTAATTTGCTCCTTTTACCCCACACCAGCCCTATCCACTGACGCATAGCCCCCAACTCGCAGGCGCGTCTAGAGGGGGGGGGGTACAGTGAGGGCAGAGAGAGAATGGGGAGAGACAGAGAGAGAGGGGCAGAGACAGAAGGGCAAGAGACAGAGTGAGAGAGGGGTGGATGGGGGGTGAGGGGGGGGAGAGGGAGAAAGTGGGGAGGGGGAGATGTGGAGAGAGTGGGGAGGGGGAGATGGGGAGAGAGTGGGGAGGGGAGAGGGGGGAGGGGGGAAGGGAGAGTGGGGGATGAGGATGGGGAGGGGAGGAGAGCGGGGAGGGTGAAGGGGGAGCCGGGGGTAGGGGAAGGGGGTGGTAGAGGGGGGGAAGGGTGGGTGAGGGGGGAGATAGAGGGGTGGGGGAAGAGGAGGGAAGAGGGGAGGTGAGAGGAGGGGTGGGGGAGAAGAGGAGGAAGAGGGGAGAGGTGGAGAGTGGAGGGGAGAGAGAGGAGAGGGAGTGAGAGCAGGGGAAGACAGGAGGGGTAGAGAGAGAGGAGGGGGAGAGAAAGAGAAGGGGGGTGAGAAGGGGGGAGTGGGGGAAAGGCACGGGGGTGGAAGGGAGATCTCCCACCCCTGTCCCATTGTGATGGCATATGTAAATGAGATCCATTGTGATTGGACATCTGTGAGATGGTACTGTGACATGCAGCAGTTTGGTTTTAGTGGGTCCACGTGAAGGTTCCAATCTCCCACACCTGTTCCATTGTGATGTCATATATGTAAATGAGATCCATTGTGATTGGACATCTGTGAGGTGGCACTGACTCATGCAGCAGTTTGATTTTACATTTTTTGATGTTTTGTGAAAATATTTATTCATAATCTGGGGAAATAATTGACCAAATCTAGAGAGGAGTGCATTTATGAAATCGTAAGTTAAATCCCTACCGAAATTGTAAAAATCTCCGCGTTTTTGCGTCTGGTTTTCGAGGAGATACGTTTCAAAGGCAAAATGACATACACACACCCACACACAGAGTTTTAATAGATACTAGACCAAGTGCAGACCCGTTGGGTCTGTTCCCCCAAAGGGTGGTTGTGGGGAAGGGGGGGGCGGCATGCGGCATCACGCACACTAACTACCCCCCCGCACACACGCTAACTACCCCCCTTGATATTATATTAATATTATTCATTTGCTGCCTGGTGGCCCCATAACCGCCCTATCCACTGACGCATAGCCCCCAACTCGCAGGCGCGTCTAGAGAGGGAGGGTGAGGTAGAGAGTGAGGGCAGAGAGAGAATGGGGAGAGACAGAGAGAAAGGTGTAGAGACAGAAGGGCAAGAGACAGAGGGAGAGGGGGTGGAGGGGAGGAGGAGAGGGTGGGTGGGGGAGGAGGGGTGAGAGAGATGGGAGGAGAGTGAGAGAGAGGGAGGAGAGAGAGGGAGGCAGAGAGGGAGGCTGAGGGGGGGAAGGGAAGCGGGGAAAGGGAGAGGTGGGTGGGGGGGGTGGAGGGAAGGGGGTAGGAGGTTTAGAGGAGGAGAGAGAGAGAGGGAGAGAGATGCAACCGTTCGTCACGCGTTCAGAATGTTCTGGAAATGAAGCGTGCGCCTCATGCACAAAAGCTGTCGGCAGCTCTATGGAATTCAGGGGAGCAGCCTGCCGCGTCACACACACACTAACCACCCCCCTCCTCTCCCCACCTCCCCTCTCCCCTCCTCACCTCTCCTTAGTGATGTTAAGTGACAAATAATTCAATTCAATGCAATGAAAACCAATGGAATCTACAACCTGGCAGGCTGGGGGGGGCGAGGCCAGCAAACAGGCTGGGGGGTGGGGCCACCAGGCAGGCCTGGGGGGAGCAGGGCCAGTTGCAAAGGCATTGTGAGGTCAGCGGGCGGGGCCACCTGGCATGCTGGGGGGGGCAGGGCAGGGCCGGGCGGGGCCAGTTGGGCCAGGTGCAAAGGCGTGAAAGGGAGGGAGGGGGATGAGATCTCCCACCCCTGTCCCATTGTGATTAGACATCTGTGAGATGGCACTCATGCAGAAGTTTGATTTTAGTGGGACCACATGAAGGTTCTGATCTCCCACCCCTGTCCCATTGTGATGTCATAACATATGTAAATTAGATCCATTGTGATTGGACATCTGTGAGGTGGTGACTCATGCAGCAGTTTGATTTTAAATTTTTTTAATGTTTTGTGAACGATTTTATTCAAAATCTGGGGAAATAATTGGCCAAATCTAGAGAGGAGTGCATTTATGAAATCATAAGTTAAATCCCTACCGAAATATGTAAAATTCTCCGAGTTTTGCGTCTGGTTTTCGAGGGAATACGTATCAAAGGCAAAATGACACACACACACACAGTTTTAATAGATACTAGACCAAGTGCAGACCCGTTGGGTCTGTTCCCGCAACACGCGGTTCCAAGGGGGGGCTGCCTGACGTCATCGCGCAACGCCACGCGCTAGGCGTACGCCGTCAAGACGCTGCGTACGACGTGAAGACGGCGCGTACGACGTCAAGATGCTGCGTACGCCCTCTAGGCGCCTGCGGGCCGACAGGCCGTTGACGCGCAGGATTTCCAGACAGTGCAAGCGTGCGGGCCGGCAGCGAGGACAGCGAAAAGCAACGGGGGACCAGCCGATCTGTGCCTTCCGCCAGCGTGACAGAGCCACGCCGGGGGGGGGGAGTGGAGGAGAGCCGGGCGGCAGCAGCCATTATGGTCGCGCGGCACGCGATGAGAAGGTGGCCAGCAGGAGGCGACAAAATTAGTGAGTGGGGGGGGGGGGGAGGATTTATTAAAAATGTGTACAGAAAAATGACGAAATTTAATGAGGAGTGGATATGCGAATGTAAAAGTAAAATCGCTAGCGAAATGGTAAAAATCTCGGAGTTTTTGCATGTGGTTTTGGAGGACCAACGAATCAAAGGCAAAATCAAAATGACATACACCTGACATACACCCACAGGAGAGAGGGGTGAGGAGAGATGGGTGAGGAGAGAGGGGGAGGAGAGAGGGGGAGGAGAGGGGTGAGGAGAGGGGTGAGGAGGGGGGGGGAGGGGAGAGGGGGAAAGAGTGGGGAGGAGGGTAAAGGGGGAGACAGGGGTAGGGGGAAGGGGTGTGGTAGAGGGGGGAGAGAGGGGTGGGTGAGGGGGTAGAAGGGTGGGGGAGGAGAGGGGGAGGGGAGAGGGAGATTAGAGTGGAGAGAGAGAGTAGAGGGGAGAGAGAGTAGAGGGGGAGGGAGGGAGGGGGAGAGAGAGGAGGGGGAGGGAGGAGAGGGGAGGGGGAGAGATGGAGGGGAGAGAAGAGGAGGGGGAGAGTTGGATGGGGGAGAGAAAAGGAGGGGAGGTGGAGGAGGGGGAGAGGTGGAGGAGGGGGAGAGGTGGAGGGGTGGAGGGGGGAGGAGAGGGGGTGGAGAGGGGGAGGAGAATAAGAGGTGGAGGGTGGAGGGTGGAGGGGAGTGGAGGGGGGTAGAAGGGAGGGGGGCAGCTGGGGGAGGGGGGGAGGAGAGAGGATGGTAGAGGTGGGGGGAGAGGGGAGGTGGAGAGAGATTGGAGGGGGAGAGAGGATGGGGAGAGAGAGAAGCGAGAGAGAGAAGGGGAGAGAGAGAAGGGGGAGTGGGAGAGAGAAGGGAGAGTGGGAGAAAGGCATGGGGGTGGAAGGGAGGGACGGATGGGGAGAAAGAGATTAGAGGGGAGACAGAGAGATTAGAGGGGAGAGAGCGAGTAGATGGGAGAGGGGGAGAGAGAGGAGGGGGTGAGAGGAAACGTGAGGGGGAGACTTGGAGGGGGAGAGTTGGAGAGGGAGAGGTGGAGGGGGGAGGTGGGGGAGAGAAGAGGAGGGGAGAGGTGATGGGGAAGGTGGAGAGGGGGGGCGAGGGTGGAGAATGGGGGTGTAGAGGGGGAGGAGAATACGATGTGGAGGTGGGTAGAGGGGGGGATAAAAGGGAGGGGGGAGGGATAAAGGAGGGAGGAGAGAGGGTGGTAGAGGTGGGGGGGAGAGGGGAGAGGGGAGGGGAGAGGTGGGAGGTGGAGAGAGATTGGATAAGGAGAGGAGGGAGAGAGAAGAGGGGAGAGGGAGGAGGGAGAGAGAGAGGAGGGGGTAAAGAGAGGAGGGGGGGAGCAAGAAGGGGGGGAGAGAAGGGGAGAGGGGGAAAGGCACAGGGAGGGAGGGAGGGGAAGTGAGAGAATAGAGGGGAGAGAGAGAGTACAGGGGAGAGGGGGGAGGGAGGGGAGGAGAGAGAGGCGGGGGTGAGTGAGGTGGTTGGAGGAGATGGGAAGGGAGAGAAGAGGGGGAGTTGGAGAGGGGAGAGAAGAGGAGGGGAGAGAGATGAGGAGGGGGAGAGGTGGAGAACAGGAGGGGATGGAGGAGAGGAGAGGAGAGGGGGGGAGGATAGGAGGGGTAGAGGTGGAGGGGAGTGGAGGGCGGTAGAGAGGGAGGGGGAGGGCGGTAGATAGGGAGGGGGTAAATAGGGAGGGGGTAGATAGGGATGGGGGTAGGACAAATTGCTCTATTTGATTGTGCACGCCAGGTTGATTGCATTCGTGGGATCGATTGTGATTAGACATCTGTGAGATGGCTCTGTGAGTCATGCAGCTGTTAGATTTTAGTGGGCTCACGTGAAGGTTCCAATCTCCTAGCCCTGACCCATTGTGATGTCATATCATAGGTAAATGAGATCCATTGTGATTGGACATCTGTGATGGCACTGTGAGTCATGCAGCAGGATTAAAAAAAATCAGTGGTTGGGGATGGATTTTATTTAAAAATGTGTACATAAAAATGTCTAAATCTAATGAGGAGTCTATTAGGGTATGTAAAAGTGTAATGTCTAGCGAAATGGAAAAAATCTCGGAGTTTTCGCGTGTGGTTTTGGCGGACCAAGGAATCAAAGTCCAAATCTGACACCCACAAACACACACACAGCGTTTTAAAAGTATACTAGACCAAGTGCAGACCCGTTGGGTCTGGACCCCGAACGTGCTTCAGACCCCGGGGTCTGGTTCTCGAACGTGCTTCAGCGTCTTGACGGCGTAGACACAGAGGACGGCGAAAAGCAGAGGGGGAAGAGCCGATGTTTGGCTTGAGCCAGTGTGAGAGAGCCGGCCCGGAAGAGGGGGGGGGGGGGGTGGGGGTAGTGGAGGATAGCCGGGCGGCAGCAGTGAAAATCGCCAGCGAAAAAAGTAAAATGTCGGCGTTTTTGGAGGAGAGCCGGGCGGCAGCAGCCGTTATGGTGGCTGGCCAGCAGGAGGCGACAAAATGAGTGAGTGGGGTGCGGGGGAGGATGGATTTTATTTTAAAATGTGTACATAAAAATGTCTAAATCTAATAAGGAGTGTGTTAGGGTATGTAAAAGTGTAATGTCTAGCGAAATGGAAAAAATCGCGGAGTTTTTGCATGTGGTTTTGCCGGAGCAAGGAATCAAAGGCCAAATATCTGACACCCACAAACACACACACACACACACACACACACACACAGTTTTAATAGTATACTAGACCAAGTGCAGACCCGTTGGGTCTGGTCCCCGAAAGTGCTTGACACCCCGGGGTGTTGTTCCCGAATGTGCTTCAGACCCCTGGGTGAAAATCGTGGAAAAAAAGATGGCGTCGTTTTCGGAAAAAATCGGAGAAAATCGGCGAAAAAAAGATGGCGTCGTTTTCAGAGAAAATCGGCGAAAAAAAGATGGCGTCGTTTTCGGAGAAAATCGGAGACAATCGGAGAAAATCACATGGGGGTGGGGGGGGATGGATTTTATTAAAAAACGTGTACATAAACAGGACCGAATTTAATCAGGAGTGGCTATTCGTAAAGATAAATGTCATCTCTTTGGAAATGGTAAATAATATGGGCCTTTCCACGCGCTGTGTGGGCCAGGGGCGGTATCAAAGGCGGCGTACGGACGTACAGACGTAGAGACGGACGACAGCCAGAGAGTTTTAAAAGTATACTAGACCAAGTGCAGACCCGTTGGGTCTGGACACCGAACGTGCGTTTGGGGCGGGGGGCTGTGACGTCACACTAACCACCCGTTGGGTCTGTACCTCCAAAGCAGGGTTGCGGGGTGTGAATCTGGCACCCACAAACACACACACTCATCACACCCCTTGATATTATATTAATATTTTAATTTTCTTCTTTTATTCCTTCTCCACCCTATCCACTGACGAATAGCCCTCACCTCTCAGGTACGTCTCGAGGGGGGGTGGTGCAGAGAGAGAAAAATTTAATGTTAGAAAAAAAAATTGTGAGGTGGGGAGGAGGAGGGTTGAGAGGAAGGGGGATGAGGAAGGTGGGGAGAGAGGAGGGTGAGAGAGGAGAGGGGTGGAGAGAGGAAGAAGAGGATGGGGAGAGAGGTGAAGGGGGTGGGTTGGAGCAGGCGTGCATGAGTTGAGTCGCGGGCTGTGAAGAGAGAAGGGCAGAGAGAGAGAGAGGGGAGAGACAGATAGACTGGTACACACAATAAAACTCGAGAAACACTGCGGGTGCAGCAGCATCTATGGAGTGAAGGAAATAGGCAATGCTTTTGGCGGAAACCCATCCTCAGACGGGTTTTCACGAAACGTTGTCTATTTCTTTTGATACATAGATGCTGCTGCACGCTCTGAGGTTATGAAGCATTTTTTTGTGTACCTTTGATTTTCAAGCATCTGCAGTTCTGTCTTAAAGACAGAGAGACTGTTGGCGGGCTGTTTTCCCAACGCGCGTTTGCGGAGGGGGGGGCTGCGGCATCACACTCACACTAACCACCCCCCAAACACAGGCGGGGGGAGGGGTGGAGAGGAAGACGGGGTGGGGAGAGAAGAGGGGAGAGGGAGACGGGGTGGGGAGAGAAGAGGAGAGGGGAGGGAGGGAGAGGGGGAGGGGAAGGAGGAAGGGGAGAAATTGGTGAGGGAGAAGAGAGCAGGGTGGGGGAGAGGGAGGGGGAGGAGAGTGGTAGGAGAGCGGGGAGGGCAGGAAGGGGGGAGAGGGGGGAGGGGATGTTAGAGGTGGAGAGAGGGGATGAGGGGAAGGGGAGAGGAGTAGGGGAAGAGAGGGAGAGAAGGAGGGGGGGATAGAGGTGGGGGAGGGAGAGTGGAAGAGTGGGGAGTGAGAGAGAAGGGAGGGGGAGAGGGGTGGGGGAGGGGGTTGTGGAGGGAGATGGGGATGGGTTTGGGAGTTAAGTGGAAGAATGGGGAGGGAGATGGAGAGGTGTAGGGGGAGTGGTGGAAGTGGGAGAGAGGGAGGGGGAGAGGTGTAGGGGGAGTGGTTGAAGAGGGATAGCGGGGTAGGGGGAAGGGGACGGGGTGAGAGAGGGAAGGGGGATGTGGGTGAGAGTAATGGGGGTGGGAGGAGGAGGGGGATGAGAGGGAGAGGGGTGAGGAGAAGGGGATGGAGAGGGGGAGAGAGGGGTGAGTAAGGCGAGGAGAAGGGTAGAGAGGTGTGGGGGAGGGTGGAGGGTGGCGACGGGGTTGGGAGAGATGAGGGGGGAGGGGGGAGAGGGAGACGGGGTGGGGAGAGAAGAGGGGAGGGAGGAGAGAGGGGGAGGAGGAAAGGGGAGAGATTGGTGAGGGAGAAGAGAGCAGGGTGGGGGGAGAGGGACGGGGAGGAGAGTGGGGAGTGGGAGGAGAGCGGGGAGGGCAGGAAGGGGGGAGGGGGGGAGGCGATGTTAGAGGTGGAGAGAGGGGATGAGGGGAAGGGGAGAGGAGTAGGGGGAAGAGAGGGAGAGAGGGAGGGGGGAGGGATAGAGGTGGGGGAGGGAGAGGGGAAGAGTGGTGAGTGAGGGGCAGAGGGGTAGCGGGGAGTGGTGCAAGAGAGAGGGGAAGGGGGTAGGGGGGAGATGGGGGTGAAGAGGGGTGGTGGAGGGGGAAGAGAGGGTGTGGGAGGGGAGGGAGCGGGAGAGGAGAGAGGGGGAATAGTGGGGAGGGAGAGTTGAAGTAGGAGGGGTAGGGACCGTCCATCTGTTACCCATTCCCTATCACCCCCAATCCTCTTTCTCTATTGCCACACACGTGACGACGCCCTTCGACACAGGCTGCGGGGGTGGGGGGGAGGGGCTGGTGCTATTGCTGCTGCAAAGGCATATGTAAATTGGTTCATTTCGATTGGACATCTTTGAGCATTGGGCATTGTGACATCACAAAACGGAACCTTCATTAACATTCTATTGCTGAGCTGTTTTTTTTTAAACATTTTGAAATTTCCCCATTCCCTATCCCCCCACACACGTGGCGACGCCCTTCGACACAGGCTGTGGGGTTGGGGG